>NC_051173.1:60374334-61574334 GCF_013339725.1 Rhipicephalus microplus | reverse complement strand
GGAATTCCGCCGTGGAGTCGGCGAAGGTTCTGCCCGTAGTGACAGAACAGGAGGAGACGGAAGTGAGCGCCAGAGTGCGTAGAGAGTCCGCCGTGTAGTCGGCGAAGTTTTGGGTCCGTAGGGACGGCTCGAGCTACAGGCAAGAGCGTGGGTTTACCGCTATCGAGCGAAGACGCGGGCAACAGCTGCGTGTGTGAAGCCGACGGATTTCCGGCGAAGAAGTTGAAGTTTGAAGAGTGGCCATTTGAGGACGCGAGGTTTCCTGGAAGAGAACTTCGAGAGCTGCGGAACGACAACAACGCTGGACTTTGAGTGAGTGATTCTCGGAAGAGTATCATTCAGACTTTTGTTCCAAGGACTTTGGACTGAATAGGTTTTATATCTCTTTGGTCTTTAAGTGTCTTGGTTGTTCAATGCATGCGACTGCATTGTAGTGCGTATTGTTGTCTGTGTCCGTTGTTTCAAGTGTGGTTGATTGTACTGTGTAGTACATTGTTTGTTTGGTGACGTATTGTATGTAACTATTGTGGAGTGTGCATACGTGTGTATTGCGTTTTGATCTGCCGTTAATGAGAATATAATTTTGTTTGTTTATCAACTCTCGGCTCTGTCTTGTTCTTTGGGCCACAGCCGGCGTCCGCTGGCGCACCAATAAGGACCACTTCTAAATTGTCCACGCTTTCGTGGTGCGGTTCGGGGGGCCGATACTTCGGCTCTTGGAATTAGCCCGGCGATCGCCTCCCTAATAAACGGGACAGGTGTGACAATTAATCTGGCGTCCGCGACATAGGACCTTTTGGTGCACAGTGTGTCCAAAGTAGTGAGAAAGAGCCTCGAGTTGTTGATAGTGCTATCGGAACGATTTTGTGTGTTGTTCAGTGTTCTCGTTAACGAGTGCAGGGGAGTGCTCCGATAGACTGATTTAGGCAGATATTTTTTGCACGCGGCAAGGTTTTATTTGAGAGTTGCGAGACACCATGGATCTCGAAAAGTTAGTTGCTCTTGGCGAGAAGATGGGTCTTTCTGGCGCCGAACTTCGGAAGTGGGTAAGCCAGAAGGAGAAAGAGGCGGTGGAGAGAGAAAGGTTGGCAGCTGAGAGAGCCAAGGAAGAAAAAACCGCTGAGCTGGAGAGAGAGAAGTTGGCAGCCGAAAGAGCGAGAGAAGAAAGAGAAGCGGAGATGGCTGAAAGGGAACGGCAGCGGCAGCACGAAATTGAACTCGAGCGGCTCCGTTTGCAACAGCGAAGTGAAACTCCCGTCCAACCTAGGGTTGAAAGCAGCGAACGGGAAGATCATGGCTTCCGCTTGAACCCAAGCAAGCTGCTCGTGGCGTTTGATGAAAGGAAGGACGACCTTGACGCGTACCTTCACCGTTTCGAGACGATTGCGAAGAGCCAGAATTGGCCAGAACATCAATGGGCAACTGCTTTGAGTACTTGCTTGAGTGGTGAAGCGCTCAGTGTGTACGGTAGGCTGACGCCGACCGATGCAGCCAACTATGCAAAGGTGAAAGCTGCTTTGCTGAAGCGATTTAGATTTACCGTGGAAGGATTCCGGGACAGATTTAGGACAGGAAAGCCAGCTGATGGGGAGACGGCTACGCAGTATGCCGCCCGACTTTGTCATTATTTCGACAGATGGATTGAACTTTCAGGGACAGCACAGGAGTACGATGAGCTTAGAGAGCTCCTAATTAGAGAACAATTTCTTACTAGTTGCCACCCAAGCCTGTCGCTGTATTTGAAAGAGATGAAGGCTGAGTCACTTGAAGGAATGCTTGAATTGGCTGATCAATTCTTGGAAGCGCAAGGTGGCACTAATTTGGCCAAAGTCAAGAAGTAGTGTCCCGACGATTCGAAGAAATTGGCTCCCGAAGAAAAGAAGCGTGCACCAGAGAGCATTCCGCGATGTTTTCTGTGCAACCGAGTGAGTCATCGCGCGAAAAACTGTCGAACGATCTTTACGAGCCCTACGGTTGTAAAATGTTTCAAGTGTGGTCAGACTGGGCACAAAGCAGATGCATGTCGGAACGGAGTGAGTCAAACTCACCAGGTATCCTGTGTGCAAGCAGCACCGAAATCTGATAATAATGCCGTCACTGATGGATTCATAGAGTTGAAGAATGGGGAGAAAATTCCTATTGTGGGGGCTGTAATGTCAAAACAGCCAACCGGTGTTACGAAGGGAATGCCAACGCTTCTTGGAAAGATTGCAGGCAAGAAGATTACGGTTCTAAGAGACACCGGTAGCTCCACGGTTATCGTGAGGAGAAATTTGGTACGGGAAAGAGAGTTGACAGGCAGAACGAAACCGGTTTGCCTAATTGACCGTACGGTCCGGATGCTTCCCGAAGCAGAAATTGAGGTTGAAACCCCGTACTTCACCGGGAAGGTTACTGCTTTATGCATGACGACCCCCCTGTATGACCTGGTCATCGGAAACATCGACGGGGCGCGAGGGCCAAGTGATCCAGAATGTTTGGGAGAAGACCCGAAGATAGAGCCCTCGCCAACACAGCGGCCGCGAGATACAGTGGAGGAGCATCCCGTGACGGATCTCACTAGAGCCCAAGGCGAAGCCGCGGCGCAAGAGACAGCGAAGGAGAAGACGATCGTGTCGAATAAGTTCGCGGGCCGAGCAACCGGACTTACGTCGGCACGACCTCAACCGACCGACAGTGTAAAGGAGACGGAGTTGGCCAGCCGGGCGAGATGTAGAGGCATGATCAAGCGGGTAAATAAACAGACAGGACCCGTCGAATGTAATGACGCGTTAACGGTGTCGGAAGAGACAACGATGGCTGAGACGACGCCTCAGATATCGTCTTTGGAAAGGGCTCGCCGAAAAAGAACGTGGAAGCACAAGAAGAGATCGAGCGAGCACCGCAAAAAGGGGCGCAAGCGCTGTTCGAAGTACTCAAGATAGGTGCTGAGGTGGAATCAGATTGTGTTTGGCAGGGCTGAGTGACATATGTTGAGTTAATGTTCTTGTTATCCTGTGTCTCAAGTGTATGTCGAGTGAGTCAGTGTTCTGTGCGATGGTGTGATGTATAGTGTTGTATAATTGTTGGATAGACAGAACTTTGTACGTTTGTATTGTTTAGAATGTGTGATGAAGTGTTGTAGGCATGTACCTGTGGTTATATTTCATGTGTTGTGGAATTGAACTACAATGTACGTTTGTATTGAGTGATATATTGTGAATGTGAAGTGTCATGAGCGACGGATTGTGTTACAGTCTGTGAGAATGTGTGGTGACTGTTCGCGCTCGTCTGTGTGGTTTTTGAATATTATGAGATAATATTCTTAAAGTGGGGGGCAGTGTCACAGAACGAGCGCTAAACAAGAGCGCGCCGCCAAATACTTGCGACAACGGGCGGCAGAAACGCCGCGAGGTAAAAAGGAAAAAAAAAAAAGAAAGCAACCATCCAGGGCTCCCGGGCGCGCGCTCTCCCCGCAGAAGCACGGCTTCGCAGACGATCCTCCTCACCCCACATCGGCGGCCCAGCAAGACCGCGATTTTTCTCGAACGAACGGGGCGGGGTCAGACCGAGCTGAGTCATCCGACGCGGAGGGCAGACAAACCGTCTCGCCTCTCCCCAGCCTTCGCTGCGTATCGCGCCGACGAAATGACGAGAAAGATCTGGAAAGTCGCGCGCAAGGTATTTAACCGAGCAGCCGAGACGAGAAATCAGGAGGTGACGGAAGTTAACGCCAGAGCGCGTAGGAATTCCGCCGTGGAGTCGGCGAAGGTTCTGCCCGTAGTGACAGAACAGGAGGAGACGGAAGTGAGCGCCAGAGTGCGTAGAGAGTCCGCCGTGTAGTCGGCGAAGTTTTGGGTCCGTAGGGACGGCTCGAGCTACAGGCAAGAGCGTGGGTTTACCGCTATCGAGCGAAGACGCGGGCAACAGCTGCGTGTGTGAAGCCGACGGATTTCCGGCGAAGAAGTTGAAGTTTGAAGAGTGGCCATTTGAGGACGCGAGGTTTCCTGGAAGAGAACTTCGAGAGCTGCGGAACGACAACAACGCTGGACTTTGAGTGAGTGATTCTCGGAAGAGTATCATTCAGACTTTTGTTCCAAGGACTTTGGACTGAATAGGTTTTATATCTCTTTGGTCTTTAAGTGTCTTGGTTGTTCAATGCATGCGACTGCATTGTAGTGCGTATTGTTGTCTGTGTCCGTTGTTTCAAGTGTGGTTGATTGTACTGTGTAGTACATTGTTTGTTTGGTGACGTATTGTATGTAACTATTGTGGAGTGTGCATACGTGTGTATTGCGTTTTGATCTGCCGTTAATGAGAATATAATTTTGTTTGTTTATCAACTCTCGGCTCTGTCTTGTTCTTTGGGCCACAGCCGGCGTCCGCTGGCGCACCAATAAGGACCACTTCTAAATTGTCCACGCTTTCGTGGTGCGGTTCGGGGGGCCGATACTTCGGCTCTTGGAATTAGCCCGGCGATCGCCTCCCTAATAAACGGGACAGGTGTGACAACTTCTTATATTAGTTTGCAAGCTTTGGCGTTCTTGAAGTTTCCGAGTTGTATATTTTCGTGTATACGTATTTCGCATTATTGTTGAAGTTGCGTTCTTTTACGAAAGAATGTTTCGTGAAAATCGACCAACTCATCAAGTCGACGAAGTCGTTTTTCTAAGCTAGGTTGACCACCCTCACAACCGTGCTGCGTACAACATTTGTAGGCATTGAATTTAGAGCTTTGGGGAACTATTTGTTAAGAAAAGAGCACGACGAAAGAAGGCCAAACGCTGCTTCGGTGAATGCCCAAGTTTCCAGAGAAATATCTTACAATTACTGTTAGTTGCATCTACGACGCCGGCAGCGTTTCGTTTTGCTCCTTATAGCGATCATGTAGTTAGCACGTCTGCCGCGTCGCGTATGTAGTTTTTTTTTCTATTTCTTGACATTTCTGCAGCGAAGGTCGCGTGCTTATCCATCAAGCGGAGACAATCAGCTCCACATTCGTTTGGCTTGAGTGGGCGACCTTTTCTTATAATGCCATGCGTGGGTAGATGAAAACGCGAACTTTTTTTTCTTTACTTCGCAGCGGGCACCGCCGGCAAATTTGTTTTTTTTCTTTCTTCGGTAGGCTGCTCTTTCTATTGTCGTAGAGAAGGTCCATATATACGCATGTCGACATTGCCTTCTTGGAAACGAATGCTACTCGGCTCATAACTTACGTTTACGTATCAGTCGAACTTGTGGCTTCGGAAGGCTGAGTAGGAAGCCCGAAAATAAGCCGACACCAGTTTTAATAGGCGATAATTGATTGGTTGTTCTAGAAAATTTTGTGATAAAACATAATCTTTGATTATCCGCTTGTAATCGCTCGCCGCAAGTAATATACTACTTCTACTACTACTAATACTACTTCTAGTACTTTGCTACTGCTCCGCTATCAAGGCCTCCTTGATTCATATGCACACTACTAAACAATAAAAACAGAACAGTGCTAAGGAACGGACTCCGTGTAATTAATATTCATGCGTTGTAGTATACTATACATTTCTGCAAACCCAAATTTCGGGCAAACCCGTCCACTGGACACAGCGCAAACTCAACAGCTGCATGTATCGCTATTTGATTTTTGACCCTCATGCAAACCAGCTGGCATTGGAGGCAAAGAAGGCATAAGGGGCGTTATTTCTATGTTTACTAATGTAATATAGTAGCTTTATGTTTAAGCGTAGACGAGAAGGCAACTTGTCACCGGCGAAGACCGAACCCACGGTGGTTTTTGTCCTTTTATCCACTTTATCTGCTATTTCTAGTGCATTCGAATTCGAGAGTTATCAGTCGCTCCCAGCCACGACGGCTACTGTGGCATAGTACGTGTTGCCCCGTAAAGGCCATTGTACAAAACCGTTGTGCGTATCAAGCCGTTCTCTCTCTCTCTCAGGACGGCGACCGCGATGTACTACGCGAGCTTCTTCCCTCCGGCGGTGCGGCCGTTCGACGGTCGTGGACCGCTGGACGGCGTGACGGCCGCCGCGGCGGCGGCCGCGCTTGCCGGCTCTGCGGGCGTTCGCGGGGAGCGAGGCGAGATTCCGCTGGACCTGTCGCTCAAGCACGTGCGGCCCGACGGGCCTGAGGCCGCAGCCGCCGAGGAGCTTCTGCTCCTCGAGCATCGCAAGCTGGCCGCTGCCTACGGCCGGCACCTGCTCGACCCGGCAGCATTCCTGCGGCTACAGCACTACCAGCAGCAACGCATCGCCGCCGACACCTTCCTGCAACAGGTGGGTCTTTCTTCCAGTGCGATACGTCTGTGCCAACTCCCTTGACGAGCTGTTGTAGTCGTACAGACTGAAAAAAGCTCAGATTGCGCTAGTGACCGCAAGATCGCGCGGATGATGAAATTCCGATGCAGTCTATGGGAAAGATCGTGTAAATGCTTACAGTAAAGAATACCGACGTTTCGTTATTCATATCCTAAATGACTTCCACATAGCTCATTTGTAAGAATGGAGACTTGCGAGCGGAAATTTCGCATTCTGAAGCCTTTTAACCTAGGTAGCCTACCCCAAAATCAAGGTATTTTGTATACTTGAAGTTGTGCTCACTGAAGTGTAAAAACGCCACACGTTCTTTCCACAATGTAGGCATTTGGGAGTGCCGCAGCGGCGCAGCATCACGCCATGGCCGCCGCCCGGCTGGGCTGCCTGGACCAGCAGGTGGCCTTCCACTCTGCGGCCACCGCCCGGGCAGCCGCGCCTTCGACCGCCGCCTTCCTGGAGCCGGCTGCTGCGTTGGCGCTCAGCATGCGCGGCGCGGGCGCGCCCGCCCTTGCGCCAGGAGACCTAGCCCGGTCGCTGTACCCTCCCACCGCGGCTACCGCGCTACCCGCCGGCTACTCCTCCATGTTCGCCGACATGATGCCCAAACCAGACCCGTGCCGCCTGGCTGACGACGCCAAGGCCGGTTCCTACCCTCGCGCCAACGGCGTGTCAGCCTCCGCGGCGGACAAGGCGACCTCCTACATCGCGGACCCCGTGCGTTACGCAGCCGAGCACATGCAAAGGCTGCAGGAGAGTCAGACGTCGGCCAAGTTCGCGTCCACGTCTGGCTCGGCGCAGACCACGAGCACTTCCTCTACCTCGTCTTCGACCTCAACGCGGGAGCACAAGAAGTCATCCTCTTCTAACCGCCACACGACAGATACGTCTACGTCGGCCACCTCTTCGTCGACGGCCACCGCCGCTGCAGCTGCCGCAGCCACAGCCGCGGCCATCAACCTCCTGGGACCTAGGCCCTCGCTTGGCGGCGGTCTCAGCTCGGCGTTTGGCGAGACGGTGAAGAGGGAGGACTACCTCAACGCCGCCGCGCACCTTCCTTTCTACCCCGGATGGGGCCTGCCTCCGATCATCCCGCCGCCAACGACGACGCCGCTCTTGACGACGCCGAGCCCGCAGAAGAAGAAGGACTCATCGTCCCGCTCCTCGGATAGATCATCGTCCGATTCGCGCAACAACAGCCGGAGCAGCGGCAGCCACCACAGCAAGTCTTCGTCGAACAAGCGATCCTCTTCTTCGGCCTTTGCCTCCAACAGTGCCGACCACCACCCACACCACCATCACATAAACGACGTGGTTGTCATCGACGAAGAGCAGCGCTCGCGGCTCACGTCCTCTCTCAGGCTCGGCTCGTCTAGCGGCGGCCGGCCACCGCCGCCGCCAGAGCCGGAGCGCGCCAAGATGCCCCGGCTGGAAGCGATGCAGCCGCCGGATGAAGCGAAGACTTCGCACGCCGGAACCAACGACGCCGGCAAACGACCGGCCGCTAAGAGCCCGCTAAGTCCGCCGCCTCTCATTGCGGCGGTGCCGCCGGCGACGAGTCCCAAGACGGCAGAGCCCTCCGCGGCGCCGGGGGCCCTTCTGCTGAGCAAACCCACGCTGCCTGCGGCCTCGACGACGAGCCTGCACGGCAAGCACCACCACCACCACCACAGCAAGATGACCACGCCGCACGACGAGAAACCGACGCTGAACTTCTTCTTCAGGGACCACAAGCCGGTTACAACGGCGGCGCCCTCGAGCGTCACCTCGGTGCCGCGCACTACGGCAGCGGAAGTCATTGCGCATGCGCACCAGGCGCACCTGCAGTACCTGCAGCAGCTGCACAGCAGCAACGGCGGTCATGTGCTGCCTCCGTCGTCGGCGCTGCCGGCCATGGAGGCCTCGGCGTTCGGCATCACGTCGCCCGTGAAGGAGGAAACCCCTCGCTCGGCGCATCACCACCACCACCTCCCGGCGACGGCTTCGACGCCATGCAAGGACGCGACGGCGCGCGCCAAGTCCTCGCCTCCGCCGCAGCAGGACCGGGTCAAGGAGCCGAGGACAGTCGAGGTCAGTTGGCCACAACCTTATTTTACTTCTCCTCGTTAGCGGCATGCGATTGCCGTTGAGTGATTTCTGTTCATGCCTTATCGTTCAGCGGAACACGCCAGATTGGACAGCGATTAATCGGGCCGCTACGCTATAGCCGTCGTGATTTCGAAAGCGAACGTGCGCGGAGTGGCGTGCGTGAGCGCCGCTTGCGTTGACCCTGGTGGTCGACGCCTCAAGGTCGCTCGCTAAAGGGCCCGCGCAGCTGAGTGCGCGCTGCGGTGTTCTTGCTCGGGAAAGTCCGCGCTTTCCTCGTCTCGTTTTCGAGACGTGATCGTTCGTCGCAGCGTAGAACGACGGCGCAACTGCCACTGCACCCTAAACCGCAATCACTTCAATATTTCCCACGCCCGCAGTAAAGGGAAAATTTAAGTTCGTCAGGTGCATTGTGGTATCACTTTGTGATTAATCTGCACGTGAATATTGTTCGAGATATCATAGCCGTTGTAAATATTGTACGTTCCAGTCGCACTGCTATAGTTACGGAATGATCGCGCTGGCATTTATTGAAATTGTCTTGATGCACTCAACATATGCGACGAGCGTTCATTGTTTGAAATCAAACAAAGAGTAGGCAGAAAATTCTATTTTTTCCTGGCACTCAAGATCTGGATTTTACGTTTGATGCATATCGTTGCTAAAAGGTTCGCGTGTTGTGTCATTATAATCGAATTCAGATTTGGGTGCACTGTTCAAAGACCACAGTTGATCGAAATTTCCAGGAGCCGTCCACTACGGCGTGTCTCATATATAGTGGTTTTTGGGACGTCAAACCCCACATATCATTCAATTTCATTAATTGAATTGTTTTCCGAACATGAACGTTGCGTTGGGCGACGCTATAGTCGCGCTTCAGCAGGTCCCGATATTTCATTCGCCTCTGTCCAAAAATGTCCGACGTCATGGCGAGCGAGTGTCTGCCATTGCCGGACGTGTCCGCATAAGCACGTGCTATCGATCGTATCTCACGCAAGAGTACAGGCTATGCAGCGGAGAACGTGTTGCCGAAATTAGCGCATGGCTAGACCCGGACGCCGGCGAACGCACAAGAGAACCGTCTCATCGGCCCTCCGCATGTGCATCGCGGTCTCCTTCAGGCTTGGGGAAGTGCCGCTGTTTCAGCGTATACTCTGCTGTGGAGTTTCACGGAATTGGGGCTCTCAAAACGGTCACCACAGCGAGGCGGTTGCTTCCTGGCCTCGAGAGGGGATCTTTCTACGCCAGGGTCCTTAATGACCCCTGTTGCAAAGAAGGGGCGGAGGACGCACGTAAGCGGTACCGGCTGCTCCAGACGAACGGCCTAAGCCCCCCCGAATCAGTCTCGATTTGCAGTTTGCGCGTGTGTGAAACTTGCTATCGGAATATATTTTACGTGTGTCCTACTATTTGGTGCACGAGTGCGCAAAACATATTTAGTTTTATAATTTTTACCGCAGATGTGACTGATGAAGTGTGACAAAGTTGAAAGCGATGCTGTGCTTGGTAGTTCTTTGTATATATTTACTTGTGTATTAGAGATGAGTGAACACTTCGACGAGTAACACCACGCCATGTGTGGTTTTTTGTTCTTTTAGGTAAATGATGTTGCCAGTCGTTTCACGTCTTGCTTTCTCTCTCTCATATATATATATATATATATATATATATATATATATATATATATATATATATATATAAGTTTCATATGTTGAGATGGCCTACCACCTTTTTGTGTTTCTTTTTTCTCGTTCTATCTTAAAGGCGTTGTTTCATTTTGTAAACTGCAGCGCCATCCGCTTTTGCCCTCTGATTTGTGGCTGCGGCGTCTTAACTCCGCCAAAAAGAAAGGCTTCGAAAAAAAAAAAAAACGCCATTCCAAGCGACGTCGTCTCCTTTGGCCCAGAAAGCTGACGCTACGCGTCGACGGTGCATGAGCGTGCGCGTCGGCTTCGCGCCACTCCAGAAAAAAAGAGCGCTTTTCTTTCGCCCCAGAGCGCGCGCCTTTCTCGATGTCGAGAGAGTCTAAAAGAAGAAAAAAAAACGTCTGGAAAGAAAGCCGTGGCAGGCGGCGTTTCCCCGAACGTCGGGTTGGACGGCAGTGGGGGTCGTTTGAAATGAGACGCGCGTCGTCGCCCGCGTTGAGGCCTCTCGCCGTCGGCCTCGACGCTCGCCTCCCTCATTTACTCCGCTTGTCGTCTGTGCACTTTTTCTAATGCTTTTTTGTGCCCGTTCCTGCTTGCGCTGTGGAGCGCAAACGAGCGCAGCTCCAGCCGCGCGACTGCTGCGACGAGCGAGCGCCGTTTCTGCCGCGAAAAGGAGCGGCGGCGGGCCGACGTGGTGCGCTCCCGATTTTTACGTCGCTTGCTCTCGTCTGTGCGTGCGGCGCGCCTGCAGGATTGGCGGGGGGGGGGGGGGGAATTGTGGGGCTGAGCTCCGCTTTTGTTTCGCCGTTGTCACCGCTCGCGGGACGTGTCCTCCTTGCTCCTTTGACTCTTTCTTCTACGTGCTCTCTCTCTCTCTCATTTCGCTGCTCGGCTTCCCCGGGAACTTCGCCTGGCACTTTTTGCCCTCTCCACCCGCCCTGAAGAACGGCTAAGTGGAAGAGAAGGGGCGTGCGTGCAGTTGCTGCCGCCGGCGGTGCGTCCGTGTGTGACGCGTCACTGTGCGCGCGCGCGGTCGCGCTTTCCGCTGCCGCGTACAAGTGGTTGCGCACCGCGACCGCTGCTCCGGTTTTCTTTGTTCGGTTTCTCGCCCTTTTTATTTTTTTTTTTTGCGATCGCTGCGCTCGTCGCGTTGCTTTTATCGCTTTGGTTTTTCTCTTTCTCTCCCTCCTTTGTGTTCGGTTCGCGGACTCGCTCGGACGGAATGGGCCCGCGGTGGCAGAAAAGCGCCCCGGAGGGCCCCGTTTGATTAGGCTCGGCTCGCTTCTAGCGGGTCTAGTCCTGACACCCCCCTCCCCTCCAGGGAGTGTGATAAAGGACAGGACGTGGCGGGGGCACCCGGAAGCGGCCTCGCCTCCGTGCGATGCTTCGCGAGGCTCACGCAGCCTGACCGTTTGCTTGCTGGCTCGCCGTACCAACCGGGATACTGCATACGCTCCCTCCATCCCCCCTCCCCCAATTCTTTGCTTTTCTACTCGTGCAGTTTTACCATAGTGGTCGGGGCGTGTATGACTCGATGGCGTTGGGTAATCGCACTCCGATATATTTTTTTTTTTCGTTCAGTCGCATAACGTTTCGTGTTCCAAATACACAGTCACATGTGCGTGGACATTCAATTTGCCGCCAGCAGTGAGGTCCTTGAGGCGTGTAGAACACAAACCGGACGTACCGATTATATCGGCGCGCCGTTTTTGGTTTGGAGTGCTCTCTTGCAAGCGAACGAGCCCTTGTGTGCGGTTCTTCGATACATGTGCCACGACTCGAGTAGGCGGGTAGGGCGATGGTATGTGTTCTCCATTCACGGCTAGTTGGAAGGTTGTACGAGTACTAGGTTGAACTAAAGATCGGCTTATTTTCATTAACGTCCGTTTTATGCACTTATGTGTTGCTGCATATAAGCGACCAGCGCTGTATAGTGCGGGCTGCTTCGCCTCATTACTTCCAGGCCCGCATATCCGCGGCGCCCTCTTGTTTTCTTTCCACCGACACCCGTGATTTCTTTTTTCCCCTTTTCGTCTACTGCTTGGTTGCTTCTTTTCTCCACTCGCGGCTGCCGGCAGGTGGCCTGCGGCCAGCTCTTCAGAACTCGCGCACCCTGCAACTGCGTAACAACCAGCGAGCGCCTGCCCTCAACTCTGCGATGAAAGCGACGCTTTTTTTAGGCAGAGGGTGCTTCTTTTAAAAAGAACACTGGTCTCTGGAGATTCAACCACAGTCTCCGCCCCGGGCGGGCGCTCTTTGGTGTCCCCTCCCGTTCCTTCTTTTCAGCCCAAACTACCATCCACCTTGGTCTCCGGACCCTGCACGCGCTTCGCTTCAGAGCAAGGATGGGGCCATTCTTTTTTATTATTTTTCCCTGCTCCGCCTTTATATCTGGCTGCCCTCGCGCCCCCTAACCTTGGTCGTCCGGTGCTCGACTCGGCTGAACAAAGGCTGCGTCTCGAGCGGAGGTGATTGCGTGGCGTGAACGAACTCCCCCCTCCTCCCCTTCGACCATCACTCGCTCCCTTGCCTGTGTTCGCGGAGAGCTCGCCTAGATGTCGAGGACGGGAGACCCTGTTATCAACGAGGAGGTGATGGCGAGACGCCGCTGTTGCGCCTTTGGGTAGCGTGGTGCGGACTCGGGCCATCCGAGTCCCCGGAGAGGACGAGTAGAGAAGCCGGAGAAGGAGAAAAAAATGTTTATATACAGTATTTACATGGTAGCGTGGTACAACATGAAAAGAGAATCACACACGAGCGCCTCTGCGCTAGCGTTTTTATACATCGTCCGCCTTCCCAAGATCCCTTGCAAAGAAAATTTATGCGCAGGATACTCCAATGAGATCGTCGTCTTCCTCTCCGTCCCCGAAGAGGGAAAGCCAAACACCGCCTCCCTCTGAACCTAGGAAAGGGGGCAAGGCATGCCCAGTTCGCTGTTTGGTGAGGGAGACCCCACGCGCCAGCGTGGCACCACAGTGAGATGACGTGGAATCCCATGCGCATAGTCGCTCCCTGATGCAGCCAGGTTGACTCAAGCAAGGCAGAATACCCCGTACAGCTGCTGGGTCGATGCTGCTTCGGAGTGTTGCTCTCGGCGGCTGACAAAAGCTTGGCCAACGACTTTTGTGTCAAGAGGAGCCGGCGACGTGGTTTTTCCCGATTGTCCGCGTCCGTCGCCGTCCCGGTGCAGGGTTGACTCATCAACAGCTGCCAGGTGCCAGCAGGCCGCGAAGACCACGTGGAACTTGGGCGAGGCACAACAGCACCCCCGCCGCCAGATGATACATCGGGAGGTCGAGTTGTTCCATGCAGCTCGGCCGGGTCGATGTCGGCGACGTTCCGGCAAGGCTCTTGCTTTCTCGAAGGGCCTGGTCAAACTGGAATGCTCCAAGAGCTGGCCTCTGCGCCCCGCTTCGGTGAAAAGTGGGTGACAAGCTCCAAGAAACGACCTTTGTCAGCCACACACAATGCGACAAGCACCGCGTGCACGCCACTCTCATCGCCAGGCCTCAGATTTTACAAAGCAAACATCTTATCTTAATAACTTAAGCTCAAGGAAACAATGTGCATACTAATCGGGACAAGTGTCCAGTAACTCTTTCATACGTAATTCCATTTGGAATCGAGATAACATTATAATCAAGCTAAACAAGCAAACTGTAGAGCTCGGGACAACGAGGGAGTCAGTAAAAAAATTTCTCTATGCCCTCACTGTGACACATTGAAAAAAAAAAAAAGGGTACACATAAACTAGGTAAAGGGTAAACAAAAAAAAATCAAACAAACCTTCCGCGTCTTTTGACGAGTCAAAACGCTCGACTTAGGGCGTCTGCATTTGTATGAAGGCCACCTCTCTTGTAGCGCACCTCGAAATTGTGCTGCTGCAGTGCTATGCTCCATCTGAGCAAACGACCATTCTTAGGTGACATTTGGTGTAACCAGGTTAGTGGAGAGTGATCAGTTTCTATAATAAACTTAGAGCCAGCAACATAGCAGCCTAGTTTTTGTACGGCCCAAACAATGCAAGCACATTCTTTTTCCGAAGTGCTATAAGCCTCTTCCCTGCTGCTCAATTTGCGACTCAAATACAAAACCGGCCGCTCCTCTCCACTCTGGTCCGTCTGACATAGCACTGCTCCTAAACCGCGTTCGCTTGCATCACACTGAATAGTGAAAGGTTTTGCAAAATCCGGTGCCCTCAAGACGGGTTTCTCACTCAATGCGTGCTTCAGCTTCTGAAAAGCGTCTTCCTTTTTAGAGTCCCATTGAATGTTCACAGGTTCGGTCTTGCGTAAACTATCTGTCAAAGGGCTGGCAATCTCGGAGTAATTCGGGACGTAATGCTGATAGTAACCTGTGAGGCCGAGGAATGCTCTCATCTCGGTCTTAGTGCTGGGACGACGATAACCGACCACCGCGGCTACCTTGAGTTCGGACGGTCGACGACGCCCATTTCCTACAATGTGCCCTAAATAGCTTACTTCAGCACAGCCCAAATGACATTTCTCTCTCTTTACCGTAAGACCTGCATTTTTGATCCGTTCCAAAACCATCCGAAGGTGTTCAACATGGTCTTCCCATTTGTCCGAAAATATCGCCACATCGTCTAGGTAAGGCAGCGCAAATTTCTCGAGCCCGTGGAGAACCTTATCCATCAGGCGGCTGAAACAATACGGCGCGTTCTTGAGCCCAAAGCTCATCATCAAAGGACGAAAAGTGCCCAGGGGTGAGATAAAAGCAGCGTATCGACTCGCGCGCTCTGTCAAAGGGACCTGCCAATACCCCCTGACAAGGTCTAACGTAGAAATGTATTTCGCCTTAGACACTGTCTCTACCCTCTCTTCAATGTTAGGAATAGGGTAAGTCTGGTCGACTGTTACAGAGTTCAGGCGGCGATAGTCCACGCATGGCCTTGGATCACGGCCCGGAATCTCAACCAAAATCAAAGGCGAGGTGAAATCACTGTCTGCTTCGATGATAACACCTAGGTCGATCATGCGGCGAATTTCGGCCTCTAGTATCTCTCTCTGTCTAGGTGACACCCGATACGGCTTACAGCTGATCGGCTTGTTAACCGTCCGCTCAATGTCGTGCTTAATCACATCCGTTTTGCCTGGCTTCTCGGAGAAAACGGTAGCGAATTCCTGTACTAAAAGCTCTAAATCTTCCTCTTGAGCCTTACTTAGGGTGTTCCCTGTGTCTACCCTATCTGACAATGTGCTGCTGACCGTGCCATCGGAAAGACAAAGGATTTCCGCGCCCTCATCCTCAGGAACATTGAGTGCAAGGTTTACTACTGCTTTTCGTCGCATGTAGGGTTTCATTAGGTTACTGTGATACACTTTGGGGCATTTCCGGCCCCACTTTACCTCGTAGTTGGTGTCTGAAAGCACTGACATCACTGTCGCTGGTCCCTCCCATTGTACGTCCAGCTTGTTTTTTCTTGAAGGGCACAACAGCATCACCTCATCGCCCACTCTAAAGACTCGCTTTCGAGCTGACTTATCGTAACGGGCCTTGGAAAGCGCCTGTGCTGCGCGCATGTTGCTCTCCACCACTTCGCGTGTAGTCCCCAGTCGCCCCAATAAATCCAGTACATAGGAAACCACATTAGGGTCCTCCCCATATCCAGTCCATGACTCTCGTATCAAGTGCAGCGGACCTCTCAAGTTCCTGCCGTAGACAAGTTCAGCCGGACTAAAACCCGTACTCTCGTGTGGGGCCGACCTCAGAGAAAACATCGCAGCTGGTATACACCCCTCCCAGTCACTTTTATGCTCAAAGCACAAAGCTCGCAAAACGCGTTTCATGACCGAGTGCATGCGTTCCACAGGGTTCGACTGTGGATGGTGAATAGAGCTATGCGCGATTTTTATCCCGCAGCGTTCTAGGAATGTAGTCGTAAGGCAGCTTGTGAACACACTTCCGTTGTCACACTGTATCTCCGAGGGAAAACCCACCCGAGAAAAAATAGACAACAATGCGTCCACCACGCATACTGAACTCAACTCTTTCAGTGCGATTGCCTCCGGGAACTTGGTGGCAACGCACAGCGCGGTCAGGACGTACCGATATCCTGATTTAGATGGAGGCAGAGGCCCCACGATGTCAATCACGAGCCGACGGAAGGGTTCTGTGACTATTGGCACTAGTTTCATTGGTGCCTTCCATTCGTCTGTTGATTTTCCTATCCGCTGACAGGTGTCGCATTCACGGACAAACATCTCTACATCCTTCCAGCACCCGGGCCAGTAGAACTCCTGAGCCAGCTTAGCTTTCGTTTCTTTATACCTAAGTGGCCCGCCCAGGCGTTGCTGTGGGCCAGGTCGAGAATGTTCCGCCGGTATTTTAGTGGAACTACCACTTGGTTGTAGACCCGCCCTTTAGCGTTCTCATACCTGCGATGCAACACCTCGTTTTGGGTGTAGAACGAAACGTTCTTCCTAGAGTTACCTTCCTTATGTATGGCATCTAGCAGTATAGAGAGTGCGAGATCCGCCTTTTGATCGACCACTAGCGTTGCACGGTCGGTTCTGGCTAGCTGACACCAACTGGTGGACGCGGGTGTTAACACCGAGCCTGTCACCAAGTCCTCGTTTTCGGGCGTTAGAGATATTTCCTCGCTGTTGTCGACCATAGCCCCAGTTTCCGTCTCGACAACTCGCATGGCAGACTCATTTTCCGTCGCAACTACCTCAGGTTTTCCTACACTGCCCTCGGACGTCTGTTCCCCAGAGGGTGAGCTGCTCAGCTGTTGCGTCAGCTCGCGCGCCTTCGAACGGGTAAGGGCCATGCAAGCTATTTCGGTGGCAAATGATTCTCCACGTGTTTTTAACATTTCCTCAGACTTATTTGAAAATAGGTAAGGGAAGTGCTCCGGAAGGTTGGCTGAAATTGCTGCTTCCGTACACAATTGGCCGAAAGGGCCCTCGATTACAACCCTCGCTATCGGTAGGCAGATGCTTTGCTTTTCTGCCACTTGCCGAATCCAGGCACACTCTCCTATATAGTCTTCGGAAGATACGCAACTTGGATGCGCTACATCCATTGTGGCCGCCGAGTCCCTCAATACCCTACACATTCGGCCGTTCACTGAGAGTGTCCTCATGTAAGGCTTCAACAGCTTTAAGCTATCCTCTGACTCCTGAATTGTGGCAAATGCCATGTGCCTCTTACAGCTCCTGGCCATGTGGCCCTTTTCTCCGCAGCTGTAGCAAACAACTGGCTTCCGCGCTTCTAACGCATGCGCTATGTCACCAGGCGCCTTTGAACCTGATGAAGGTGCCGCCTTAGTCCCCTCACTGTCCTTTCCCTGCTGACTGTCTAATAACTTGGAATTCTCGGGTTTCCAGTTATTTCTTGCAAACCTCTTGCGTCCCTGGTTTCCCGACCAGCTTTCTACCTTTTCATTTTTTTCCGAAGTTCGTGGTGTACTGCGGAGACTACGGCGTGAGCAGTAATCTTCGGCGAGTTCTGCTGCCCTGTTCATGTCTACGTCTTTCATCCTATCCTGCACCCAAAGCCTTACCTCCTCGGGAATTCCCCGGTAAAACTGCTCAAGTACCATCAACTCAATGACCTTGTCATGGTTGCCATAGACTTGCGCGCTTTTGAGCCACTCTTCAAAGTTGGCTCTAATTTGGTAGGCATAGTCTGAATGAGATTCGTTGCCCCTCTTAGAGTGCCTGAACCGCAGGCGGAAAGCCTCTGTCGATAGGCGACATTTTCGTAGCAATGCAGCCTTTACCCTGTCATACACCTCGGAGTCCTCTTTATTCATTCTTGCGATAACATCGGACACTTCGCCTGGTAGTACGCATATCAGTTTTTGTGGCCAAGTCTCCCTACTAAACCCTGCATTTTCGCATGCTCGCTCAAAATGCACGAGGTATAATGCAATGTCGTCACCCGCCTTGAAGGTGTGGATTAGATCCTTTATCTTTGATTCTCCACCCCCTGAATTTCGATTTCCCACGGACATACGAAGCTCCAGTTCTTTCAGACGGATTTCATGTTCTTTATCCTCGCGATCCCTCCTTATTTCCTCCTCTCTCTGTTCACGGGCTAAGCGCTCACGCTCCTCTTTCTTTGCCAAAATGGTTTCTCTGGCCTCAATGGCCTCTTCTAAACTCACTTCCTCTTTTCCCAAGTGCTCCAAAATTTGTTTTCTTTTAACCGAGCCGACCGAAATATTCAGCTCCTGACAAATTTCGAGGAGTTCTTGGACCTTAAACTTCTCCATCTTAGATATGCACACCGTTTCTCTTCTAAGGTAATTTTGCCCACGAGCCACCCAATTCTTGGTCTGCGAATCAAAATTTACCAAAATCACCCTACCACGTTACCGACCATCTGCGCTAACGAGTCTGGCGAAAAGAAGAGCAAACACGCGGCACTCACCACTTCGATGCAGCCGACGCAGGCGAATCCCATAAGCTGCCAGCCACTGTTGCGCCTTTGGGTAGCGTGGTGCGGACTCGGGCCATCCGAGTCCCCGGAGAGGACGAGTAGAGAAGCCGGAGAAGGAGAAAAAAATGTTTATATACAGTATTTACATGGTAGCGTGGTACAACATGAAAAGAGAATCACACACGAGCGCCTCTGCGCTAGCGTTTTTATACATCGTCCGCCTTCCCAAGATCCCTTGCAAAGAAAATTTATGCGCAGGATACTCCAATGAGATCGTCGTCTTCCTCTCCGTCCCCGAAGAGGGAAAGCCAAACACCGCCTCCCTCTGAACCTAGGAAAGGGGGCAAGGCATGCCCAGTTCGCTGTTTGGTGAGGGAGACCCCACGCGCCAGCGTGGCACCACAGTGAGATGACGTGGAATCCCATGCGCATAGTCGCTCCCTGATGCAGCCAGGTTGACTCAAGCAAGGCAGAATACCCCGTACAGCTGCTGGGTCGATGCTGCTTCGGAGTGTTGCTCTCGGCGGCTGACAAAAGCTTGGCCAACGACTTTTGTGTCAAGAGGAGCCGGCGACGTGGTTTTTCCCGATTGTCCGCGTCCGTCGCCGTCCCGGTGCAGGGTTGACTCATCAACAGCTGCCAGGTGCCAGCAGGCCGCGAAGACCACGTGGAACTTGGGCGAGGCACAACACCGCACAGCGGTAGTGGCGGTAATGGTCCCCCCCCCCTTCCCGACCCCCCGCACTTACTCGCTCAGTTCTTTCGCTGCCCGTGCTTCTTGCTCGGGGCATTAAAATGCGTCTGTTCTCGCCGCATTGTTTTCGCCCCGGGCTTCTTTGGACAGTAGCCACGAAAGAGGCAGGTCGTCGAAAAAAGCAGCACTTGCTGAACTATTGGGGCTCGCCCTGTAAAGAACTCACACTTTCTTTTTTTTCACTGGGGGAAAGAAATGGTGAACAAGCTGGTCGCATTCCTCTTCATAATTCCAAGGGATTATAGGTCAGTCTGAGTTTTACAACTATTCGGAAAATGTCATTCATTGTCCTACAAACATGTCAAAGTGTACATGAGGAGAGGTATTTTGTCATTCTGTCAAGGTCACCCGTGTTAATTGTAGCTTGGTAGGGGAACGAACAGCGAAAAAGAAAAAAAAACAAAACAGGCATACTGGTGTTCTTTCTTTCGTATCCATAACCATGGAACCCTTTCCATATGGGATCATGTACTGTTTCTCGTCCGTGCAACTGTAGTGCTTTCGTTCTATATTTTCGCTTCCTTTTCTTTGTTATGTTCCGGTTCTCCGCTTTCGCCATTGCAAACATGGATCGAATCTGTCCTTCGGCTCTATGTGTGTAAACCCCGAGGGACAACGCTGAGCCGGCCCGGTGTAGCGACGGCGGCTTCGGGACATAAATGAAAGGCGGCTCGCGGCAGCAAATGAAACAGAGTCGGTGAAACTGTTTGTGAGCTTCTCGAAATCCGGGACGTGCCTGGACGAGGGGATTTCGATGGACGCCCCCGTTTCGGCGTATTTACCGCTTTTTCTTTTTGGTCCGGGACAGCCGGGGAAGAAGCTCTCGAATAACGTCGGAGGGTGACGGCTTTGCAGTTGTGTGTTTGTACGGGAGGGGATTGGCGCGTGCTAGCTCACTTCTCTGCCGAGCTGACCGGCCAGCAGAGCGCTGCTGATCCCGCACAATCGGTCATGCCGGCCGCGCTTCCGACGGCGTCGCTATCGAGGCCGCGCACCGGCCGGGAAATATTGCGCCGCGCGGCGTATACGGGCGCCCGCCACATCTCCCCGCGTTTCGCCAAGTAAATGCGTGCAGTGCGGTAGATACTGGATCGCACTTATCGAACAGCTTCATGGAGCAAATCCGGGCTTGGAAGCTGCGACGGAGTTTGTTCCTTGGGTGTGGAAAGCGCTTTTTGTGTTAACTAAGGACCTAGTTGGCATTCCGCGTGCGCGTATGCCGCGTTAGTTAGGCTCGAAGAAATGGCGTGATAACTAAGAGGCAAAATGTGCGACTAGATGGAGTTTTTCTTCTCTCGCGTGTACGTGAAAATCGGAAACGCCTGTGTCGCACCGCAAACGAATAGGGTCGCAATGAATTCAGCGTGTTAAGCGCAACTCACTGGGTGTAACCGTTGGGACTGATGTCAAGTCGTCTAGCTGTGTAGTTTTTCACTGAGGAACACTTTTCTAGCCTTCTGTGACCCAACAGTTAATGCGTGCACAGAGCCGTTATGCTCCGCTGCCGTGCTGCACGCAGCTTTATGGAATGCTGCACGGTTTTGTGGCACAGCTGCGCATCTCTCGAGCGTTCTACGAGGACGGTGTGCGGGCGCGCGCACGAGTGGCGGGGAGGCCACGCGTGGCCTTCGCGTTGTGATGTTTTTGCTCTTTCGGACGCAAAGGAGTGCGTACGCGCATGTGACGGCCGTGTTCGGTC
The DNA here is from genome assembly GCF_013339725.1 of Rhipicephalus microplus. Lineage (NCBI taxonomy): Eukaryota > Metazoa > Arthropoda > Arachnida > Ixodida > Ixodidae > Rhipicephalus > Rhipicephalus microplus. The sequence continues at coordinate 61,553,454 of NC_051173.1, read as the reverse complement.
AGAGTCCGTGTTGTTGGGGCATGTGACTGGCATTTTCCTTTATTCGCTCTTGAAAGCTACGAACGTCTCGGTGACTGTAGACAGCTGTGTAGACATATTCAGAGAAAAAGAAAACCTCCGCGTTATCTTTTGTTTTGCTTTGGAGGAAGAGCGCCGTTGCGTGAAACTCGTATCCTAATCAGCAATCGATCGTAGCCAAGCTGCGCGCATCGACAGATGGGGGCGTAATTGATGACCTTACTTTTAAGCGGGCTTCATAACACAATAGTCATTCACCATCGATCAACCTCAGCATTAACGTGTGCGTGAACGTGTCAGCCTGCTGTTGCTGCAGTTCAGTGTATCTCCTGTGAATCCCACGTCATTGGACTGCCTTTGGGAAAGTTACAATTGGACTAAATAGTCTTTTGGGCTGCTCCCACGTTTTAATTTACTTTAGTGACCTTATAGTGCGCTTTTAACTCTCATGCAACGGGTGTTGCTCTGCTTGTTTCGTTTTTTGGAAACCTGAACGTCCGAAAGCTTGAAAGAAATTGCGTCTACTTTAGACACCTCGGAAGTAACTAGCCTCGCCAGAAAGTAAGTAGCACCAACTATAATTCCCCAAGAAGTAAGATATCTCCGAAAAAATCATTTGTGCGCAGCTGCTGAGGGATCAGCGCTGATCACTCACGACGCGCTTCCACAGTGGGACAGAGAATGAGGTTTATTTTGTAGATCAAACGACACGAAATAGCGACGTTTCGAAACGTTCCTTCCACAGTGGGACAGAGAATGAGGTTTATTTAGTAGATCAAACGACACGAAATAGCGACGTTTCGAAACGTTCGTCGGTGCCGACGGCGTGCTTATGCGAGCCGCGCACCTACGCGAGTACACGGGCACACTCACACGCGCATCGCAAACCGCGCGCGCCGAGAGGCGGCGAAACGGGAGCGCTCGCGGGATCACGTCATCGCGGGCGTCTTCTTGCCTTTCCATCTGGTCACGCGTCGTAGCGGCGCCAAGAAACAAAGCTGCCGAAACGGAAGAGCGAACAGGAAACGGGCTCCGTCGCTTCTTGCTACGGAAGTGCTCGCCCAGGAAAGAGGGCAGCAACATCGCCCGGGAGAGGAGGGTGCGGAAGAAGCGGAGAGGCGGCGAAACCGCAGAGAGGGAGGGACGGGACCGCAATCGAAACCGAGGGAGAGGATCGCGGAGCGAAAAGTTTGGCGAGTGTTTTTCGCGGGCTTTCGGGGCGTGTTCGAGCGAGCTCGCACTGCGCGCGGCCGGTCGACGGCGTCCGGAAAGCGCTGGGCGAACGCTAACGAACACAAATGAAGAATCAAGAATATCCTTTTTAATGTTGTTTTGCCTGAGGTTGCAAAAGTGCAGTGGTGATACAGCTTTTACGGCAGGCTCGAGGGAGCTAAAGAAAAAGGTACGCTCATTGTGGATTGGCGAGAGGTTGCGTGCCTTTGCAATCAGGAGGGGAGCATGAGAACTAAACCGCCAAAGTTTACAATATGTGACGCCGTATATCATCGCTGAACATTCTGAATCATGTCGCACGATTTGATGAGAACCCGAACAAAGCGTTTGATGCTCTCTGTCTCCATATGTTTGGGTGCACGTCGAAGAACCCCAGGTGGTCCAAATTTCTGGAGCCCTCCACTACGGCGTCCTGTCATAATCATATGGTGGTTTTGGACGTTAAAACTAACATATAAATCAATTTAAAGAAAAAAAAAGGGCCGTGCGTAGACACCTTCGCGGACGCCACTCTGACGCTCTCTGAGCCATCTCTCCAGACGTCCACATCATCGCATAATGTATAGACAAGCGTTTATATGCTTCTCAGGCGGTGGTCGTCTCGGTGTTCATTTGTTTACGCTCGCTCTGGGTGCGAATAACCTCGCTGTCCTTGGCGGCCCTACTAAGAGGGGGAGGAGATGGCGCGTGGCCTCAGCAATATAGCTTTGATTTCTTGCCGCGGTCCTCCGCAGCGCTCAGTGGGGGTCGCCCGAGCGTCCGCATCTCGCAGCAGGCGCGTTGGGGCGTTCCGGCAAACGCGGCGGCCGATCCTGATTTATCGGCCGCCGATTGAGCGCGCCGGCAGCACTGCGCAGGCCTCGCGAGTCCGATACCGCGCGGTCGAGCAATCGCGGCCGATTTGTGGCTCCGATCTCTGTAGCGTATCTGTAAAACATTTCAACTAAAGAGACGCTACTGATCGCAGCTGAAGCGCGCTAAACTGACTTTCTGGTCCGCGGCTTGACTTAATTACACGCAGGTTCCCGAGAAGTATACAGCGTTGCGTTCAGTGAGCGTGTGCCACACCTATTGTACACTCGTAAGCAGGCCTCCGTGGCCATTAATAAACCCGCGCGTGGAACACGGCCCGTGCCTTTAAACGGCCGCACTCTGCTAGAATTCAGTGGCGCTGCAGGAAGGCATGGACAGGCTTGACCCATACCACGCGCAGCAGGCCGTATACACGACGAGCTATGCGCGCAGGCGAAGCCCTTCATTACGCCTCCTTGTCGGTGGCGGCGGCAGCTTCCCCCCTCGCTCTGAGCAACAACGCGCTCTCGCATGAACAGCGCGGCCGCATCTGGCTTCGTCCGCAGCGAGAAACAAACGGAACAGCAAGCTGCCAACGTCCGGTGGAGCTCGCGGTGCAAGTGCCGAGCAGCGGGAGGCCCCGTGACGGCCACGTGCGCTCGGTCCCGCTGTTCTCTCGGCAGCGCTGGCCGATGCATCGAGCGAGGGGGTGGCCGGACGAGCGGCCGCGGGAGGTGGCGCGGCGACGGGCCAGACCAGATACGGCGGTCCCTGATGGATGGTCCGTTTCACGCCCGGCCGCCACCGCCGCGCAACACGCAATTTGCCCTACCGTGACCGCCTGCAGGTTTTCTTTTTTTTGGTACTTTTTTTTTTTACCGCTTCAGCTGCCTGCCTCTCCCGCGACAGAGTCCCGTCTCATCTCGCCCTTGCTTCGGTGGTCTGACTTAGGTCCCGGAGGAAACTTCGGCCTTAGCAGGCGGCGAACGGTTTGCTGTCGGCATCGCTGTTTATGAAGTAGCGATTGCGGCGTGCAATGTAAGGAGAGTCTCTCAGGCCCGGTGATCTCGACGAGACGGCTTTGCCGTTGATTCACTTGCCAATTACTTAAGGGATACGTCTACTTCCAGTAGCTAATCTGGGCCAAACTCTCAATGAAGTGGTGTCGACTGGATGAACGCATTTAAAAGTACATTTTTGGACGGATATACATATTAGCCTGCTTACAATGAGGGAAAATAAGAGGCAACAGATAGATGAGGGTTGAACACTCATCTTGGCTGCAATAATGTTAGATGGCGCAATCCAGCTTTCATTACATGCCCTTCTTTGACTCGTATAAATCAAAAGAGGCAATGGAGCCTGTGCCCGTGTTTCTGTTGCCGTCGCTCTTCCGAACTGCACGTGTGAATCTCGGCGAGACGCACACCGCCGCGTATTCACATGCAGAGGGCGTCTCGCCTGCTGACCTGGCTCGTAGCGGCTATGATATAGACGCTCTATAGGCAAACCAACCCAGTCACTTCCCGCGCGCCGCAGCGGATAGCAGCGCGCGTTAATTAAGCGAGGTGTGCGGCGACTAATGAGGCCTTCTAAGCGGTGCCGACAGGATGCGGCACGACTTCGCCCCTGCTGTTGTCTTTATTTATTGTTTTTGTCCACGCATAGCATTCTGTCGTGCGATCGATCGTGGTGAACATATTTCTTGACACTTGCGAATAGCGCTGACGTGGTCTGGCACTCCGTTGGGCAAGTGGGTTTGAAATATTGCGTTTGCTTTCGGCAAGCCGCAATCTCAGTTCGTTGTTTTTTTCCTGTGGAGAATCTCAACGTAAAACTCTTGGTTTCATAATTGCCGTTTGAATCTGTCTTTTGTATACATTATAAAATAAACAGTGGCTTTGTGGACAACTCGATCGACGAAATGGCAGGAGGCTAAGGCAGAAGCACAGAAGTCTTATATAACGCCTGCGTCGTTTCGTTTTTGTTGGTTTGCACAATAACGTGTAGAGTAAGCAGGTTTACCTAATCTGCATACGCGCTCGTTGCTATTTGTAGGAGTGATTGCTAGAACGTGTGTAGCCATAATTTCCGGTGCTTGCCTGTAAACGCCGTAACAAGTGTTATGTGTTGGCAGGTGCAAAGAGTGGTCCATTTTGGAAAGGGAGGCACTGAAAGATCTTCTGTGCTCGCTGAATGTTCTGCTATTATTTCCACTGAAGAATCGATGGCTTATTGCGTTTTTTTTTTCTTTTTTCCTCAGGCAACAACGGTGAGGATCCAGAAGGAAAACGGCGGTGAGTGTCTTCGATTTTTATGATTGCTTTTTTGTTTTAATACTGTTCAGTCTGTGTGTGGTGACCGTCTCTCCCGCCCTTCTTTGAGTGCTCGTTCAGCCGTTGCTGTGCTACGACTCGATTCGAGCGGATTAATTGAACGGATTATCCGGAAAATGGGCAGCGGCAAATGTTAAGTAGAGGGAGCCCCATTCTCGCGCGCTTAACTGTGTCGGGCGCGTGCTGTTATTTACGCAGAGCATAAGAGGGAGAGGAAACAGGAAAATAAAGCTTCATTGTTTCGTTATAGTGTAGTGACGGTGTGGCTATACTAAATGACCTGCTTAAGTTCACGAATTTGTGCAGTTTAGGGTCGCCCGATGGGGCTCGTGTGAATGAACCCTGGACACGTGAAATGTACTCTTCAGCGCACCACCATAAGGTCGCCTAGTTTTTTCCGCGACGTCTGTAGCCCGTCTCCCCTTCCCTTCTCCACAACCCTTTCCTCTCTGTAGGCGCCACGATGCCGTGGTCTCCATATGCCACTCCCTTCCCTCCAAACCAGACTCATTATTTACTATTGCGAAGACAGAACGTGGAGGACGCGGCGTGTGCCGAGCCCCATTGTCGCACCCTTGCCAGCGCCGAGCCTTTCTCTCTCCGAGCTGGTGACTCGTTAGATCCAGACTTCACACGCATGGCTGCTCGAGCCTTTGACGTCGACCCCAACACAAGGCATTAAACGGCAAGACCTATGGCGGAGTGGTGGTGCTGCCTCCGTTCCGAAAGCGTGCGCGTCACACTTGTGCCTCAGCGTTTGGCGATTTACATTGGAACCGTCCTCTGGGCCACTGCGCTATGTCAGAAAACTGCGTCTTTTGTGCTTATATTCTTTTCTTTCTTGCTATCTGAATTTGGTTGTGCGTTATGTTTTTTCGGTTGCTGTAACAAGAGTTTTAACATAGTGGTGCAGTGGACCTTGTTGAAGCTGCTCCGTTTACAGCACCAGGTGAGCGAGGGTTGCTCACGCACCCCTAATACTTCCCAGCCATACCGCCTTCCCATGTCGCGTGGTAACCCCGCCGCGCGATGTTTATCCCGTCACAGCGCGGAGAGCGGCAGTAAGATAAAGAACGGGACCTGGAGGGGGGACCTCGCGAGAAATATAAAAACGCAGAAATCGCTCCCCGCTTGGTCGAATGGAGTCTTGTCCGCGCGCAGAGGGCTTCGCAGTTCGGCTGCCCGAGACGTGGCCGGGCCAATTAAGGATGCCGGTGGCGGCGAGCGTCGTATCTGGTATTCCCAGGATCCCCGCAGCGGCCGGCTGGCTCGCTCACGAGCGCGCCCGCGCGCTACTCATTTGGTGCCGGCCTCCCCCCCTCCGCCGCCCTGCAGCGATGCCTGAGTCACCGCGCCTGCGTTCCCTTCCGCCGCCGCATCCCACGGGTGATGAACGGCCCCGGCGGCCCCGCGCGACGAAATATAATTAGGGGACAGCGAGCGCCCGCCGAGAGATTGCTCCTCTCGGAGAAGAGGTCCCCCCCGTTGGCGGCTTCTCTCGCCGAAGGACGAGGCCTCATTAAATGCTCTGCGACGGCCTGTCTTGGCGGCGGGCATCTCGCGGTGCTCCGACGAGGGACGGTCGGCGGCGCGTTTTTACGGCCGGGGTGCCCTTTTCTTTCGCTCAGGGTGGGCATTAGTCGAATTGCAGGCGCTCACCTCCTCGGGCTTCAGAAAGGCGGAGGGTCGCAGCTGCGTGCGGCAGGACAGAACGTATCTGCCACGGTGCCGGCACCAATGAGGGGGAGGTGTATATACCTGGGTGCCCGCAGCCTCCGCGAATCTTGCGTGAACGCAGCTCTCTGATCCTTCTCACTGTGACGAGGAAAACGCAAAAGAATAAAGAAAAAACGGAGGCCGAAAATTGCCCAGCTCCCGCCCCCAACGCCGCGTGTGTTTACGGTGGCGCTCGATCGTCTTCGGGTGGTGCTGCGGGAGCTTCACTGCAGGACGCCTGATGTGCTTGCTTGCTCGCTGCCGCTTAATGACCTTGTGTGGCGTGGACGTGCGCCTTGTGTGCTTTAGATCTCGCCCCTTGATGCCTGCTGTGCAGCTTTCCTTTCCCGACGTCCTGCTCTGGAATCTGGTTGTTAGATAAGTCGACACGGGCGTCGTTAAATTTTATTCCCTGCAGAGCATCGTGCGCGTACCCGATGCTGCAACGTTGATTCGCACCCAATAATTGCTGGACTGCCCCATCCAGCTATATTATCTGGGACGTGCGCTCGACGGTGCTGCAACTTCGTTTATCGCGTAAAAGGCATGCATACAACACATCGTCAGCAGCTCACTGTCGCTCAGTTACGTGCAGGCGAGACAGTCGCCCATTCTTTCCTCCTTTCGGAAGCCACGTGTGTGCACGTTTCCGTGTAAGAACGGCTGCGTGGGGTACCCTGTTCGCTGGACGGCAAGAGTGCCGCGGGGGACACGAGGCCGCCACTGATTTTTTTCGTTGTGTCTTTCTCCTTCTCCAAATACGCTCGCGCGTAGTCGCCTGCGTCTCTCGCACCGACGGCACAGAGCCAGGAAATGATCGCGTTGGCTGGCTGGCTGGCTCGGCTTCAAAGAATCGCAGCAGCAGCAGCGCGGCGGATGCGACGCTTCGTTGGTTTTGGGCTCGGCGCGCCGGTGGACGACGCATCGCGCTAGAGGCGAGGCGGCGGCTCCGGGTGCGTGGAGTAAGGGGGGACGTGGGGAGAGAAATGCGAGGTCGCTTTTTGTCGGCGGCTGCTGCGTTGCGTGCGTGTGCGGTCGCGCATGTTTTCTCTGAACCCGCGGCCCTCTGGGCCTGCGCGCGACAACGCACGTTTTCTTTATTTCTTGATCGAAGCGCTTTCGGCAACGCTCGCTTGTTTGTGGTGTCTGCTGGAGTGCAGGAGGCGATAGTCGGTCGGATGGCAACCGGGCGGGGAAGGGTCGCTAGATAAGGGTCCTGCGGGAGCGGGGGTATGCTCTTGCGAATGAGACAAAAAACAAAAAAAGGTAAAGAAGAAAGTGCCTTATCAGTGCTGCTAACCGCCCCGGTTGCTCGTTGCATCATTTGTTTTGTGTTTGTGCTCCCCTGCGGCCATGCGGCGTCTTCGGGGGCTTCGCGCGCAAACAACCCTCTTTGTGGTGTTTTGGGTCGCTCGGTAGCGGCGGTGGTTCGTGCGTCACCCCTGACGTCGTGAGCTGAGTGTGACTGCGTGCCATCAACGTTCGGGGGGCGCCGCGTCGTTGCGTCGAAGGAACGCGGTTACAGCGCTTTAGCGCAGGGCCGCCCGATCGAGTGTTTCTCGCGTCTGCAGCAGAGCAGTGACCCGTTTTTCAGAGCCAGACGTTGCTCCAGAATTTCGCAGTTGTATTCAGGGCACTATTTGAAAACGCGTTCAATGCTGCGGCTGCATTTGCATCACTTTGTCAGTACGTTCGTTCAAGCGACTCTTCTCGGATTTGGCATCTTCATAATAAGAGAGGTCTTCTGACCAAGCGAGATATATGCCACCTTCCCCGTCACTAGCGTCTTTTCTGTGTAATAAAGCAAAATACGGAAATACAAAACATGAATTTGTAGGAAGAGCTGCAGTCAACCAGTTTGTTTTTGTCGCTGCGCGATGCACGGGTTGTCTTTCGGAACCATTGGGGTGATGGTGTCGCCAATACGAGTGGTCGGTTGCGTCTTGTCGTGTGTGCTGAGTGACTTGTGTACTATAGCATTTCTTCTTGTCTCTTTAACAGGCGTTCGGTACTCGATACACCCCAAGAAGCGCAAGCTCGACTCGGACGAGCAGTCACCTCCGGCTACTCCGTCATCGGCGCCCGCCGTTTCCTCGGCGCCCTCCGAAGAGAACGCCCTGTCGCCCCGTGGTCGGCGTGCCTCGCGCAGCCCCGAACGCGTCGAGTCGTCGCGACGCCGACCCCAGAGTCACTCGGCCGACTCCGTGCTCTCCTCGCTGAGGCCCGAGCTGCGCCAACGCAGGATGCAGTACCACGCGGTGCGCAGGCGCAAGCTGCGCTCAGGACTCGACATGATCAGGCGCCGCAAGAGGCCGGCGAGCACCAACGCTGCCAAGCTGGCCGGAAGGAACGACCGCAAGGTATTTACAGCCTCCTCACGTTGTCTTATCACAGTTTGGGTCAGGATTGAACAGTACGTCGATGTTTTTTTCGTAAGATAGCTAAGATAGCGTTGGATAGCTTGGGTGGCAATAGGTTTTTTTGTCGTTGAGGAACACCGAGCTTCGGAAAACATTGAACATTGTTGTCTCGCGGGAAAGCGACTAGAAAAATAATGTTTAAAGGAAAATCTTAATCCGCACGAGCCAGTAAAAAAGAGGGACTACGTTAAGTTAGTCCTAAGAATGAATATTTAATTAACCCAAAAGACATAACCGTCAATACTACTTACAAAGCTTATTTTGATATGCGAGTGACCGTTTTGTGGTTGGGCATATTTTTGATAATCGGAGTGGAGTGTAAAATGCTTGGTTGAAACATGTAATTGCGCGAGTGGCGTTAGGATCGGATTGTAAACGCCAGAAGAATATTCGCGAACGCTGCAGAATGTGAACACTTCTACAGTTTCTCGAAGTCGTGTTAACACTTCTCCGGTTACTCAGTGTCGCAATTTTGCCTCGCGATGCTTTGTTCACGGGATTCTTACAACTCGCTCTTCCGTCTTTGCGCAGCCCTTCGGCGAGTTGAACTACAGCGCGCCTCCTGACCTGAGCAAGATCCCTCTGAACAAGTCCACGGGGGAGACGGTCCTCCACCGCGCAGCCCGCCTTGGTCACGTGGTGAGTGTCTATGGCTTTGAACGCTATCTCTCTTCACTGTAGTTTATCTTTATCCAGTCATATCCAGTCACGCGCCCCTGCTGGTGTGCTGTGCCGCAAAGCATGGTTGCATTGGGGGTAGCTTTTTTTTCTTTCTGGATGTAGGAGCACACATAAATTTTAAGAATGTCTGCACTAAGCAAAACGATACCAGCTTCATTTCGACCATTTAACATCGTGACGTGCAATGTTCAAACTAGAGTAGGGAAGAATGAAAGCATCTTCACCTTCATAGAGCTAAAGGTTCTCGATAGAAATATCTCGTTTAACCGCTCCGGCCTCTATGCATGGGCCGTGTACATCGTGTTTGACGACATATTTCTGCACAAATAAGCAAGATTCAGGAAGGGGCATGTTTCTCATCTCTAAAGCTTTTGTTACGGCGAGTTTCTATCAGTTGTCATCCCATAAACTGTTGTAGGATAACTTAACATTTTTTTTTTTTGCTCTACAGTAACCAGTGTCTAGCTTCGGCATTTCCCAATTCGGTACAGGAGACAAACAATGATACAATAGCGTACAAAAAAAAAGTACAATGAGGGGACTCGTGCGCACAGCGTTGCAGGAATCGGTCAGCTGGCTGGCACACTCGAAATGAAGAAAAACACATGCGCCTACGGGCTCACGTACGAAGCGGGCGCACCAAAACTCGCCGTGTCCTCCGGTTGCCAAGAGACGCGGCGCCGTCCTGTGAGGAAACCGTGCCGTCGAGGACTGCTTGTTTTAAGTGCTTGCTTGGCCGACGCCCTCCCTCCCTACCCCGCTCTTCGCGAGCGTCGTTGCCGACTGCAGCAGCAGCGGGCCAGCCAAGCTTCCAGGTCGCGCTTCGACGCACGGTCGCCTCTGCCGCCGAAAATAGCTGGCGCGCCCGCCCTCCCCGGACGCGCCCTGTGGGGGCCAAAGATCGAAGCCGCCGCTCTGGCCTACAGAGATTTCGGCCTCGTTTCCCGTCGGTACGCGGGGACGCTTCTCGCATGCACGTCGGCCGCCTGGAGCACATTCTTTGTGAATATCGCGGCGATAGAGGCAGTCTAAGGGGGGAAAAAACGCTTCCGTCTCGTCGGACGTTTCCTCTGCCGCGCTATCGCGTGGCCTCATTGATGCGTGTTGACTTCCTTAGAATCAGATACAATGCGCGCCCGTTGCTTCCCGAACCGCACTACATGACCCGCTGATGTGATCGACGAAGCAGTGGTACACCCTAAGGTTGCACATTAATGCCCTTGTTTCCTGCGATTAATTAGAGCATCACCTTCGCGAAACGCTTTATTCCTTTTAATTGGGGGATGGGTGTGAACATAGTCCGTGTGCATATCATTTAACTCTGTTACAGATGATTACATAAACTAATGCGCATAAACGCCGCCGCGGCACTAGAGGCCCGTGTGGCGTGTGATGTCAGTGCGCGCTAAAGCTCGGGAGATCGAAGTTGTTTGAAAAACTTCCACTATGGCGTTTTTAGCTGTCTCCTTGGGTCGTTAAAACACAAAGTGATCGTCTATTCCGCATCTTCGGGTAACGCGCTGTGGAGCGTTGGACAATAGGCTACGGGCTTCCTTTCTTTACGCAAATATGCCTCTTCCGGCGACACAACCAGTGTTGCCGGATCGCTTTTATGTCGGTGGTGGTAGTGGTTAGAAGATGAGAAAAGGCGCCTAATTTCTGCAACCCGGTCGGGAGCACGACGCAGTGCCTAACTTCTGTGTCGAAGCCGACGCGCTTCACTCGTTGCTCTCTGAAATCGCGTTGTGTTCTGTCTATTCGTGGCAGGCGTGGCATCTGTGAAACAGTGGCTCGCTTTCCTCAGGCCATCGCAACGAACTTGCAGGCGAAGCGCGGCCTTTTGTGGCCTGGCCGTTCTTAGATCGCGATCGTAGGTTTTCTTTCGCTTTTCTTTAGCGAGTGGGCGCTTTCCTTATTTTCCGTGTCCCCGCCCTGCTCAGCCGCACCGTTCGATTGCTTCATGGGCGGCGCGACGTGTGCAAGGGCACGGTGGCCTCGATCGGGTGCTGCAGCCCCGGAGCGCAGATCGAGGAATGCTGGCGCACGAGTGAGAAACGCGCCCCGCGATCGGAGGCTCGCAAAGGCCGACGGCGAGCGAGTAACAAAAGCTGTATCAGCGGGAGGCGCTCTATACACGCGCGCACACAACATGGGCGTCAGCGGGAAGGAATGTCTGGCCCTACACGTCTCGGCTGAGAGGCCGGCCAAACGACGTCGCTGCCGCCTTCTTCGGTGCGGGGACGGTGGTTTTTACGGCTTGCTTTTAAGGCGTTCCGAGATCGTTCTTAGATCTGCGGACGTTTTTTTCTTTCTTTGTCAAGCTTTGCTTTCACTGGATCGAAACAGAGCGCGGTTTTGCTATCACGCTCCCTATTAGCGCTGCGACGGGGGCGGCGAGTTGGCAACGCTTTGTAATACATTATATAGCGACGACAAGGGCGCCTCAGTCGGCAATTATAAGCGCCACTGTTGCAGTAAACGCGTTACAGTATCTTTCGTGTTATTTCTTCTTGTGTCTTTGCTTCTTTAACAAAATAAGTTCCGTAGTCCGCTTCAGTCCGTGTCAGTGCTTGGTACGATGCTTGTTTCGGCTCGGGGAAATGTCCGAGATGGGAGTTTGTGGCAACGCCTTTGATAAGTCATCTTAGCAAGCTACGGAAGCACGTTGTGGAAATGCGGCGACACTGAACCGGCGGACGAATGCGCGGACATTGCCAGTACGCGCACACGCTTATAAGAAAAAGGACCATGCCATATATTCGCCGTATAGCTTGTTCCAAGAACCATAGCTCTGGGTGGCGCGTCTTCCTTCCGTTGTGCATTGTGCCAGTACTTGGGACTGGCACAAAGCAGGAAAGTGAGGAAGAGGACGGTACGGTAGGGAAACTTCTGCCGACCAACCTCTTGCTAGAGTTTTTTTTTTTCCTCTCCTCACAATGGATGTTTGGGAAAGGGACCCGTCGCCGTGCACTTTACCAGGAGGCGCTGACTTAAACACCAGGGGTGGGTCAGCTGCATATCCCTCCCTGGCTCGACCCGTCCCGTTGCACGCGACGGGCTGACAAGCACTCGCAAAGTGCTCTTCTTCAGTACACAGGTGATGTGAAAAATGCGTGCACTATTCCGATGAGTCGCTTTGGCCGATCTGTGAAGAAAAAGTCTACCCAAGTCAGGTCCTGTACCTTCGGTAGCAGCTGCGCGGTCTCTGCAGAGACGAAGAATGGGTCAAAGTGGGGGTAACTGATGGATTTTGTTGGATTTGGGGGCCTCTGAAGAAAGAGAGCATACGGAAAGCGACTGCACTTAGGGTGGTGGTCATCCCGCCGGGACCGACATCCGCCTGAGACGAATAGACAGGGGGTTTTGTAGCCCCCTCGGGGTGCGCGGTTGGTCAGCGGGGCCAGCGGACAGCGTGGGGTGAACCGCTACAGGGTGAGCACGCTCAGTAAAGCGAAACCGGTCTGCCCTGCCGCCGCTAATTGGAGGAAATTGCCGCACGGTGCCTCGCCTTTGCAAGGGGCCGACCCGTGGCTCGTGATGCGCGCGCGTCCGAAACGGCCCCGCACGCTTCTTCTTGTCCCCTCGCTCGTTGTCCATCGTGGCTCTTGAAGCTTCGGTAGAAAATAGAAATAAATGAAACGAAGGCAGGTTAGCTGGGCGCCCTAATAAGCAGAGCGGCTCGGGTGTCGCGTTCTGCAACCGGACACGGCTGCGAGCGAGCCCGAATAAATTGCGAAGCGCGGTCGTCGTTAGGCGGCCTTGCCGATCGTCCCCCGCGTAGTCTGCGAGAAGGCCAATTAGCGCTGCTCGCGTTCCGCGATGTTGCAGCGTTGCGTTATTTATTGCGCGTTGCCCGCCTTCTATGCGTGACATTTTTATAACGGTGAAGCGACTCTATCGTACTGACGTCGCTGTTGGTTGGTCACTCCGTATCGTATTTATCGCGATGACAAGTGACCGCCTCTAGACGGTTTCCCATGCACAAAAGTGGTCAATATTCCAGAGCCTCCGGATACGCCACTGCCACTATCGCTTAGATTGAGACGAGCACCAACTTATGCGCGATACGATTGAAGCGCTTACTCTTTAAATTCCCATTTTCGCTTTGGACTTGTTTTGACTGTCGCAGACCGTACTTCAGCGTAATGTACCAAAATGGTAAAAAAAAGAAAATAAATGGTGGTTAGGACGGGTTCTGGCGCCCTCTGAACGAAGGATAGTGTGGTCTTTTTTTCTCATCTTGCACCGGAAACTACAGAACATTTAAGAAGCGCGTTGTTACAATTAATAATCTTTCTACGACCGCAGATTCCGTGTCCTCGCAATTTATCGTCATACTCGCTATCGCTTCTTCCATCTATCAAAGCGTCGCAGTAGTTTTCAATACGCTGAAAGCGCCGTGAGTCCGCCGAGTAACGAGCGATCTCCGGTATATGATAATCCGCGCAGAGTGCTAGGCATACTCGGAGGTGCTAAAAGGGAACGCGGTGAATATGAGACTGCGCCGTGATACGGGAAGTGGCTGATGAAACGGAGCGCAGTGGCCGTGCCGTTTTTGCCGCGAGTGCGCAGCGGGGTTGACTCAGTCCCCTCGGGCTCGCATTTTCCAATGAACGCGTACCGTGCCACGTACTATGCATCGCCGTTCATAAAAAAAAAAAAAGGAGGGGGGGGGGGGGTCGTGTTTCTCCCGTCCGGGACAACCGACCCGCTCTCGCTCTGTTCGTAACCCAGGTGACGTGGCTGGACTGCCCTCTGTGCTGCTTCCCGCTTGTCTAGTCACGCACATAATAGCGCTTATACAATGGCGGGGCCAGCGAGCCCTCGGGGAGTCTCGAACAGCGGCAGTGATCTTTGGGGAAAAGAAAATAGCGGCTGATGCCACAACGGCGGACCCGCGGCCATCTGCCGTCGAGGTGCGCAACCTCGCTTCGCTAGCGAACAACGTCGCCCAACCGCGGGGCGTGTTAGGGGCCGACGAGCGAGAGCCGCGGTTTAAGCTGGGCGATGCATCGTCAACCTTGTTGACTCCTGTACCGAACCCCCGTGGAACTGTAGCTGATCGAGAGCGGGGAAGTCGCCGCGTGGGGTCTGGCGTTTAGTCTGTGTAAGCAATTCAGCGTCTTGAAACTTGTGACTGTGGTGGAGTGCTCATTCCAGTAAATGACTACAAGTAATATCGGTCAAGTCTCAAGGAATCGCATTCGCGGTATTTCTCTGGAGCTATTTCATTCATGGAATATCTTTAGCGTATCACATCCTGAAGTGTACATTGATTCATAGCGCAGGATAGACTCCACTTCCCCGTGCGAATAACTTACTCGAGGTATACGTTGAGCCTGACTTTGCGTTCGCTCGACTCTATGACGAGACGGGACTGAGGTTACCTGCATGCAGCTACTGTAATCAGCGACGGCTTGTGGCCGTAAGACAAAACTTCTGTAAAGACTTAGTGCGGCGAGCTATAGCACTTCTCGCGGCAGCTCGCGATCAGTGACGGCCAGTCTTCGTCCAAGACGCGCTCGGTTCCTCGGAACCAGCTCGATAACCGCTCCTTGTTTCTCTGCAAAAAACGGCACCGCCCCCTTGTTGTCTGCCCCCCGTCCAGCCGCTCGACCGACCGACTTGGAGGTCGTTTCTCGCCTTGTCCAAGCACGCAGCGGGGTCTTGACTGCGGAGGACGAGGGTGCTCGCAGTCGGAAGTACAGCGTGCCGTACAAGAGCAGCGCCGCTCTCGGTGTGCCAGCGGCATCTATGCTAATAGGAGCTGTGATGTATGAGTCTCCTAGCGCCCCCTGGTGCAGTCCCTGCTCCACAATTTCTTGGCGGAGAAGCGGACGACTTCGGCGGGGCAGCATGCCGCGTCAGCAGCGCGCCAACCACGACGACGCGCGCCATAGGTGGCTGCCACGTCCCGCCTCAAAACTGTGCAGCATTGCCGAAGTTCCAGAGATTTATCAAAGTTTTGAGGCTCAATCCGTCTCGGAAAGCGTATTATCAGTGGCATAGTTTAGGGCCCGATGATGACGTAATCAGATTTACCTGCGTTCCTACGACGACGGTAGATAACTCTCTTCCGTTCGCCTTCTAAAGTATCGGGTCTCGATCGAAGCCTTCGGCAGACAGCTGCATGCATCTAGTGAGCGCGCACGCATGGACCTACGCGAAAAGAGCCTTCCTCTCATGGTACTGCATGCGCACGGCGGCCACTCGTGCATATATTCAGCCAGCGGGCGTGCATCCAATCGACAGGTGCGCGCCGCGTGAACACTTCTTTTTTGTGCTTCTCTTTTTTTTCTCCAGGGCGTACGACGAGCGCGGCCGCTGTATTATTCAGCTGTCCGCCTCCCGTCGCATCTCGGCCGCCTGAGCGACGGCTCGGTCGTCGCGCGTGCAGCCAGCCCGCTTATTCAAGTGCGGCGAGAACGGCGCGCCGCAGCTATTTTCTGCGCGCGCCAGCGAGGCCGTTTGCGTCTTTCTTTTCTTCTGACACCGCGCCGTGAGCAGAACGAACGAGTTGGGAGCTCGCCGCAACCGCTGATGGCGAGCCGCTGTGCGTGTGTTTCGTATATGAAGCCGGCTTCGCTCGGCGCGCGCACCGCTGGAGAGACAGCCGTGATTGCGGGCCGATCGAAGCAACCGCAGGCGGGGTGCCGTTATTTTACTGCACATTCTTTTTTAGTCCAGTTAGGGGAACAGGGACGGCGACTCCTCCGCCCGTGTCAAGACGGAAGCTATTTTGTTTTTGCGTTGAGGATCTTGTTCCCTTTCTGCGCGTGCCTATTACACCGGGGCTTATTTCAAACGTGTAGCTGTGTGACATCGCGGGAGTGAAAAAATAACGCGAGAATGAAATCACAAGCCAATCGAGGTGGCTGAGCAAGCACTGATCACAAGTGAGGTTGTGCGAATTACTTGTCCGAGGTTTTTCGCTTCATGCCTCGCTTCTCTGTCTGCAGCCTCGATATGCGCGCCAGTGACACTCGCGCGGCTTGTGACAGCACGTCCTTTCATGCGAAGCCGCATATTTGATCACTTTCTGCCTTAGGTTGTGCAAATCTGTGGCTGCCAGTCGCGTTATCTTTCCAGAATGTGACCAGTACTACGGACAGGTTGCAAAAAAAAAAAAAATGTTAGCGAAGTACTTTTGGACCGAAGAACGTAATCAGCAGCTTCTGCTACGTCGACCTCTCGCTGCCCGCTCTTTCACCAACCCGCGTCGCCCACTCTCGGCCGCGGCTCGTTTGACCGAGCGCCTTCGCTTGGCACGCCAACGCAATCGATGCTCAGACGTGCCGGGGGCTAGCCGAGCTTCGCCCTATGCGCGAAAGCACGCAACTCGCTTCGGTTAGGGGGGCCTGGCGCCGGTCTTGTATAGGCAGCGCGAACGTGTAGCAGCAGCTGGCGGTAGATGGGCCGTGCGTGTCTTCTTCCAGGAAGCTTTCTCCGCCGCTCTCCCGAGGCCAACCGAGCGGCGGGGAGCCCTCCCGCTTCAATCTCTCGTCGTCGGGGCGTTGAAGAAAAAAAAAAAAGTACTGCCGAGAGACGCGCCCGAAATAAAGCCAACGCCACCCGGCCTCCGACGTTCGCGCAACGCCTTGCGAAAGAACCGCCACTCTCTGCTTGAGCCCGCTTGGATGGCCCCGCGACGGGACCGAAAGGAAAGACGAGCCGAGTCGGGTGAATAAAAAAAAAAAAAAGCGGAAAGCAGCTGCTGACGCTGAGCTGGGTCTTCGCGACGTCCTCGATGGCCACCTCCGCACGGACAGGCGTCGGCTCTCATCTCGAACCGTGAACGTAGCATGGCTGGACAAACTGCGCCGCTGCCTCCTGTGCGTGCTTCGTCGGCGCGCGACTGTTTACGGCAGCGGTGCGGAGGCCAGCGAAGGAGCGAGCCTTGACACGGAAACGCGAGCCTCTTTAGCTAAGGCTGCCGCAGTAGCCGCCGGCTTTCTGTGCACGCACTTTCTTGGAGGCCTTCCCCGAAACGGGAGGTGGATGGAAATGATAAAGTACTTGACGCTCTTTCGTCGCGTAAGGAAAAAGGCTCCATGCTGCTGATTTTGCTGCAGCGGATCACTGTACGGCTTCGTATACGCACTCGGTAAGCGGCGCAGCCGGTGTGCTGTTGTAGTTGTACACGCGTGCGCGCGGTGGGGAGGCTAATGCTAGTGCATGAGAGAAAGTATTCGCTGTGCGCTGTCACGCGATCGATTCGTTAACACGTTTCTTTCTTTCTGAATTTTGCCCTCTGTCGTTGCCTTCTGTCATTCTCTGCCATTTGGGATGGGGAATAGCGCGCCTACTCTGCCGTCGCCCCTTTTGTCTGAGCTGTTTCATGAAGCATTTGTTTTGCCCCCCCCCCCCCCCCCACCAATGTCATGACCTTACCTGCTACCCTTGGCGAATTTCCGAATTAATGCTTGAACCTAAACGTCGGGCTTTGCGTTCAGATTCTCACAGCACTTTCGTATGCCGAGTCCGAAGCCCTCTAGGAAAACTATTTTCTTCTACGTCTACAATGCTTTGGTTCTTCTCCGGTAATGGTGCCGAAAGAGTACGCGTTCTATAAGTCACCTATCATTTCTGTGCTAACCTTATATAGAACAAGTGATAAAAAGAAGGAAAAAAAAAAGAACGGCTGGATCAGTCGAAACCTCCAGAAAACGTGCTTTCTCGCAGTGGTCGCTTATTTCGGCCCCTTTTTCGTATGCACGTGGCCGTCTGCCTTGCCGCGCGCATTCGGCCGTGACGGCGGCGAGGCTGCGTCGAGGAACACACACTTCAGTGCGTGCCGCCACCAAAATAGCGGGGCGTTTCACGCTGGCGTCGCATCTCGAAGCGGTCCCGAACTCGCTCACCTACCCCGGCCCTGCGATCGGTGCGTGCACCGCATCGGCGCTCACGCCGATCGCCAAAATCGCGCCGCGCGCACTGCGCTCACAGGGAAATGAGGTCGTTTGGAGGGGCCTCCGCTCGGTCGGCACCGAAATCGGCGGTTTTATTTCTTCTCTGTTGCAGCCTATTTCTGTCCTCTCTCGCGCTGGTTCCTCGCTGCGTCCGGCCGATAGCCGTGTCTGGATGCCGCCTGCGTGCCGCTGATTGCGGCGGCCGGTGCGGTTGATTGCCGCTGCTACCGGCGGCGCCGAGACCGCTGTGCCCTTGCCGGTCGTCGGGGCGAGGTTGCCGCTACTGCTCTGGCGGCTTCCTTCGCTGCCGGTTCCTGCACCGGTATCTTTTGTTGCTTCACCGAGGGGACCCCGATGCTCGTTTCCTCCCACCGCTCTGCTTCGTCGCCGCGGGGCCGTATTATGTTTTCGCTTTTGTAGAGATGGGCGATTGCCTGTTGGTCGGGCCATTGAGCCGACGTAGGCGGCAATCGCATCAGAGTATGTTATTGCAGCTCTGAAGAGATAACCCGATTCTGCATAAAGTAACACAGATCAGAGGTAATTGATCCTTCCCGAAGTGAAAGCACGCGATTCCCCTTTTTTTTTTACAATAAAAGGTGGCAAGCGCAATGCATTGTTTCCTCACTGTATAGTTTCCCCATAATAAACACGCTATCGCTAGACGCTGCACGAAACCTGCAAATTGTATTCCGAAGACCGATGGCTCCGAACCTCGTCCTTATTTTTTTTTATCTTTGCTGTGCTGGTTTTGCTTCCTGGGATTTTTTTCACGCGCACTCGAAATCTTCCCAGTACATTACAGCAGTTGCTGGGACCGCCAGATGACCGTATAGCTGACGAAGCTGTGCTTGGAGTGAAAAACCACCGCGCTCCCGTCACCTGCTAATTGTTGCTTTATTCGTGCGGTTTACCGACATGCCCCGGTGTTCACTCGGTTCTTGTGTTCACGCTTGGCGACGTCTCTGTTCACAGGACTTGGCCTGGTGTTGCCTCGAGTCCCGCGAGGGCGGCTCGGTCGAATCGTGCGACGTGAACGGACAGACCCCGCTGCACGAGGCGGCCTCTCGGGGACACCTGCGCGTCGGCCGAGCCCTGCTCCAGTGCGGAGCCGACCCCAACGCCTGCGCACACAACGGAAGGCGGTGAGTGGCGTTTTGCGTTGCTTTATTGATGGTCGTGTTCGCGGACAATCGTTTAAGCGTCGCCCGCCCAGCTTCGAGTGTTGTGACTTAGCAAGTCGGCTACATGAACGAGCGTATATATTCTACGCATAATGAATTGACCGCCATCTGCCTGAGATGGCCACCTTTCCAACTCTTTCTTGCACGCTCACACGAATACTCCGATTGGAAGATTTAACGAGTGTAGAGGAGTCTCAAAGCAATCCTGGTCGTCTTGGTAACTAGAACTACGTACTTGTCAGCTTGTTCGATTAGCTTGACTAATGAACAAAGGGAGTTGAGCTAGATTTGACTCATGGTGCCTCGATATGCAATATTGTCGCTTTCTCGTGATTTCGCCTACTCGGTTTCTCCTTTGTGGCACGTTGGCTTGCAAATTTGCTTGTACGTGTGGTGTCTTATCTGTGTTCTGTGAACAGATTTCTCAGCAAATCTAGCTGTTTCACACTTTGAAGTATGCCTGAGTGATGAAATAATAATGATTAAGACCCATTGGGTTCTGTGTTATCACCGCAGGAAAATGCACGTAGCCTGGTATCACAAACGGAGTAGAGGTTATCAAACACACGCGTTTCCCTTAGTGGCTGTCAGTTCTTCAATCGTGGGGAAAGCGCAAACTATTGTAAAGAATAAAACTTTGGAGCTCCACAGCAACGTTGCTCCAGGATGTCGCGCCCAAGCAGTCCGTCGACGGCGAACGCTTTAGCCAGCGAGTGCCGTTTTTCTTTGAAATTTTTTCTTTTTCACGCTTCCTCGGGTCAGTGTCGTTACCACGTCACGGCTTTTTCCCCCCTATTTTTCTTTCTGTGTGCGTTCGCGCGCCGGTTCTTCTTTCCTGTCGCAACCGGAGCTTCACCGGCCGGTCGGCACCTCCGTCGGCACGTGCGTTCCCCGTCTCTCGGTGGGGGAGGGGGGTGCAGCGCGGTTGCGTGTCGGGGGAAAGCGGCGCTGGCAGGAAGTTTGCCGACGCCGCTGCAGCCGGCGCGTAAACACCGACCTTCGCGCGGGGGCCAACCGTCCTCTTCCTCCTCCGCCGACGCACTATCGCCGCGCACCGACGAGTTGGCTCGGAGAGGCCCGCCGTAATCCCACGCGGGGAGGAAGCCGGTGTGCGCAGCCGCTGATGACGTCGGGGCTTATTCCTTTGCTTGACCGCCGAAGCGGGAAAAATATAAATATCCGGGCAGAACAAACAACGGTCTTTTAGCGGAAAGAACGACGAGGCACCCCATGTGTCAGCTTCCTCCCGCTTCTCTAGTCCTTTTGGATTGGAGGGGCACACTGCAGCTAATGGAAATCTATAAAGAAAGCCGGTAGTGGACCTTTCACCCTAATTGACAGCACCGTTGAACAGTTTAATGTCTCTTTCATTATTCGACGTATTTCAGTTCACTCTTCACCCTAAAGTAGTGTGCGTGTGGGCATGACGTCATGTTAACGCTGCGTTGTTCGTGAATACGTGCGTGCACGATCCGTGTACTTATGTGAAACAGCGCTAGTCTATAACACCAACTCTGACGTTTGATTGCAGCAGGGGTGTGGTAAGAACGCACTGCCTACGTACACGAACTATGTACTCGTCAGCTGGTTCGATTAGCTTGACTTACTGAGCAAAGAGAGTTGAGCTAGATTCGACTCATGGTGCCTCGATATGCAATATTGTCGCTTTCTTGTGATTTCGCCTACTCGGTTTCTCGTCTATTTCGTCTCTCGGTTTCTACTCGGTCTAGTCTGACTTGCCGTCTAGTCTAACCCGCCACCAGTGGCGTCAGTCCGGCGCTAGCAGTAATCCGGCCCAGATGGCCGTTTGGCTCGCAGCTCGAATGACCCTCAGTGCGGGGAAAGCTGTAAGAGGCGGCGGCAGATGCCCCGACGATAGGCAGCCCTCCCTCTCTGTCATGTCGGTCGACGCAGCCGGACGTGACTTTTATCGTGGCTGGCAGATAGGGCACTCTGCCCAGCGGCGAGGGGAGCGACTGAAATACGAGTTTCTCGAGCGGAGCCCGCCCGGCGTGTACAAACAACTGGCGCCCGGGGATAAAGAGTGCTCCCACTGCGAGCCGCCTGTGTTTGCTGTAGGCGCCCTGCTGCCTTCCCTCCATGCAATCGAGCAAGAGCCGCTGCTTAGGTCGTTGGCTAGAGCCAATCAGGGCGACAACGCTCGCGGAACCGCGATGCGAATGGGGAGGCTATCCGCTGCTTTCGTGCTGCACCTCCCAACCGACACGTATCCGTGCGAGTATTGCGCGGGAAGAAGCGAGACGCATGGCTAGAATCAAGCCTTGCGCCACGAGGCGTGTTGCGCCAAGCGAGGGCCCCGGTGGCGCGAACGCTCACGTCTCGCCGATAATTACGGCTGCCCTTCGCACGGAGCAAACAACGCGGAAAGCTGCGCGCGGTTGCTGCACGAATAGTTCCCCCACTGCCCCCTTTTCATCCCCCCTCAACAGCGCAACCGCTCCTTTCGCTAGCTCGGCTCCTGGCAACCGGGGCGGGCGGCGGGCAACGCCAAATGGCGCGTAGAACGCGACAGGTCGCGCCATCTGTTATTGATTTCACCAACCTATTTCACCTCCTCGGCTCTGAAAGTGCCGCGTTCCTCTCTCGCGCCCGTTTTTTTTTTCTTTGCCGCCTCCATTCTCTTCTCTCCCAGCTTTTTTTTTGTATATTTGGCAGTGTTCACGCAGTGGAGCCGTGGACCCTTCCGGCTCACAGCGGTGCATGTCCCCCCCCCCCCCTCGTTTTTCGAGCTAGCGTGGTGTGCGCGGCTGCGCCTGTACTTAGCAGCGCGGCCCGTCGGGGCTCCCTGTCTGTTCTCGAGTCTCCGGATCGCGCTAGGCTGTGAAGGGTGGCGGAGGGGGCTACGGTTGGAGAGGCAAGGCGTGTGCACCCGCTTTTATCTCCGCGCGACTCGGCCCAACGGGTACGCGCAGCCTCCGCTCCCTGACGCGCGCGATGGATCTTTTCTCCTCTCCACTTCACTGTTTTTTTTAATATTATTCTTTGCGTCTCCTCACTCTTCACGGGTGCTTCTCCTCGCTCAACCTCTGGTGCTTTTTCTTCGTGGGAATTCGCTGCTTCGTTCGTTCCGCGGGGCGCCCATCGCCTCCGTTCCATCTTTGCTTGGCCGCTGTGGCTTTTTTTTTTTTCTTCTTACGCTATGCGGCCGTTTGCGCTCCCTCCGGTCGTAAAAAACCGAGCTGGCCTCGCGTCGCGGTGGGAGCTGCTGCGTGATCGCTGGGGCCGCGGAGGCTTTTGCAGCCGCCGACGCGGCAGCGCGCACGTTGCGGCTGGCCTCTTCGGGCGCCCGTGATTCATCGGCCCACCCGGAGTCTCGTTTGTCGCTGCTTCGTGACCGATCGGTCGCCGCCGGCCTTTCCTCGTCGCCGCTCCCGAAATTGCTCTTCGCTGCGTTATATGAAAACCTCTCGGAAGTAATGAGTGCGGTCGCGCATTCTCTCGCCTTTCGACAACGCCGCGTGTCCTCTAAAGGAAAACGAAAAACCTTATTCAATAGTCACCTAATGTTATTTGTCAGTACCTCTTCACTACCGAATCTTTTGTACCTTCTCTCATGAATCTGCCACCGATTCCAGTGCGTCTGATATTATAATAAACTGACCTAGCTTGCTGAATGTTTCTGCAGCTGCCTCTAACGTCGTTGATGTTTGTACTTTTTAACTTCGAGAATGTAATGAGCAAGGAAAATGTTCGTGCTTAGGGGTCGCTCACGCTACTTCACTGATTCGCACCTTCAGTGAAGTCGTGGCACTACTACGCCGCCGCGGCTTTCCGCAACTCGCGGTCCGACTCATGCATGTAGACCCCTCCTGCGGCTGGGGACAATAGCCAGCCTGCTTGTCTTGTCCCTCTAGCGCGATGAATAATATCTCAGCGTGAGACATATCCTCCTGTTTACGTCCAAAGTGGCGGTGGGAAACAATGCCGCCGCCTCCTGGATGTACGGTGCGCCGCATACGAGCTAGAAAGTCGACAAAGTGGTAGACGAGACGTTCTTGGGCGTCCCGTCGTCGCCATCAGCCAAGCCCTTCTTCCTCTCGGTGAAGATTTCGTTCATTGTGCTTTGTGTTCCGCTTCCCTTTGTCTTCTGCTGTACTTATGGTATTTTTCCACAGAAACATGCTTGGTCACTGCCTTGTTGTTTCCTTTTGTTTGCCGAAACCAAAGTGGTCGCGCGTATTGTTGAGTCTCTTGGTCGCACTCGTTCGTTACTCGGAGGGTGGCAACGGCGTGTCGGGCGAGAGAAAAACAACCCTCAGTGCCTTTGTTATGCGTGAATTCAAGGGCTTAAACCTCCGCGGCTTCTATATTATCGATATATTTTCGTGGAGATGAAGTTTCAATACTCATTATTTCGTGCGGTTTTAGCAAGCTCAAGAGACTCCATGTCGCCACTGTACTTTGGAGCACAACACGTGGAGCTCCGTAGTTCTTTTCACTGTTTATTATGCCGGTGTCTACATGCCTAACATTTTCCTCTATTTAGAGCTTATCGTACGCGCACAATGAGATCAAGCTGTCGCTTAATTAGTGCGTTTCTGCAGATGGTGACTGCGACAAGCTGTTCACTAGCTGGAAGAGAAGGAAAAGAACTATGAAAGACAAAACGTCGTGCTTTTTTTTTTGTACGTGTGTACGTGGCATTGCGTTAACGAACGTCGCACCTGCGGGCTCACGCCGCAGCACTTTCTCTTTCCTTCGCTGTCTCTCTCTTCTCGTCCGTCTCGTGCGTTCGACACCTCACGCACGCCGTTTTCTGCGTACTTATTCGACTCATCCTCTCACAGGCAAGGCTTCGCTCGATCACTGTGCCATTTCCATTCCTTCCTCCCGTTCTCTTATTCTGCAAAGGGAAAAAGTGAATATAACAAAAACTCTGCCCCCCCCCCCCTTTCTTCCTCTGTGCGTGCGGGCACACGGCTGCCGTTTGCAGTTTTTTTTTTCACCGCCACAGTGCGACTGCGATGCGCGAGGAGAGAACACAATAGAGCGTCGCCGCAGAAACAAGAGAAAAACGGTGGCCCATTGTAGTATGGCGGCTCGGTCGTTGTCGAGGCTCCGCTGCGCCGATGCGGCGAGGCCTTCCCCCTCCTTTGTTTATTGTGCGCGCGTGGCACGGCCGTCCCTTGCTGCTGCGTTTTTTGCCGCTGGCCGGCGCGGGGCTATGTGGGCGTTGCGCGCGGCCCCTTCGCTCGATGATGAGCCCTCGCTGACGGCCGTCTTTTTTTGTTTGTGTGCGATTGCGCGGCAGTTGATGCGAAAGGACGGCGGAGAGAGAGTGGCGCAAGCGATCTCTTTGGCGTGGGTGTTAGGGCCCGTCTGACCGACCATTCTTTTGCCGCCTCTGCTTCTGTCGCTTCCAGCTGCATCGTCTTTTTTTTTCTTTTTACTTTCCCTGTCCGTTATTGCGACGTGTCCCTGCACGAAGCGAGGCGGCTTTCTTAAATACTAAAACGTGCTCGTCGCATTTTAAAGAACGGACCGTTTTTACTATACAAGAGTAATAAAAAGCCCGTTATTTTTACCAAAATATTAGCCCACATACCCGGTCTTAATCGCAGGCGCGCGCACTCTCTTTTAGTCTACGTTTGCGGGAGCACGAAAAAGATAAGATATGCGCCGGAAGCGTGCAACTAACTATGCCAGTGTACTGTGCTGCTTGTTGTCGATAACATGGACTAACCCGCCGCCGCAACACTTGGTTCGGTCGCGCAGGAAGAAGAGCGGTCTTGCGTTCTTCTTGTTCTACTGCGTAGCAGTAAATTACAGTCGCACCTTAAGAAAAGAAGTAACTGATCCTTCACTCTTTCGTCTTCTTTGTTGTGCATAGATTCCCACGTAAACCATGTTCTCCGCGAATATGTAAATACAGAGCGAGAAACCGCTTGGCTTTTGATATTTTGCGTTTTGTTCAACAATAGCTGAGGAGAGAGGCAAGCGTTGATTTCGTTCGAGTGAAATCTGACCTGATGCTACGTGTGTCGTCTTTGTATGGCTCTTTGGTCTCAACTCACGATAAATTATTTTTGTTTCTCCAGGCCCATACATGACGCCGTGGAGAAGGGCCACGTTGAAATGGTGCGGCTGCTGTTGTCTTATGGCGCTGACGCTACGCTCACTACGGGATCCGGTTTGTCTCCGCTCGAACTGGCCAGGTCACCCGTCATGGTCGAACTGCTCAGAGGTACGTTTTCGCAACGCATATTTGTTAGTCTTCGTTTTTTTAAAGGCTGTCTTATTAATAACCGTGACTATACGGTTAACTGACAGCATTTGAACTCTGTACCGGAAATAAGTGGACTTGTGTAACCCTGTTTCCTTTTTACCCCCAGGTTTCCTCTCTGACATGGCCGGCGAGAGTATCGACGGTAGTCCCGTGTTGCCGTGGCACTTTGCCGGCACGGCCTCTTTCATGGGTAAGTTTTTCGGGACAGTTTTTTTTTTTTAATCAGTGCCACGTTCCCTGTGTGAGCCGTGCGGTAGTTCGATGCAATTTACTTCGTGTGGTCGGTTTAAGATTTACGGTACATACTAGGTGGCGTTTCCCCGTTAGTATTTGGTTCCTAGCCTCACATCATTGGTGGTTCGCGTTGCTGGGTGCATGGCGAGACGGTATGATCTATGCAGATGAGCAAGTGGCCGGGCACTTTATAAACGAAGCAGTCAAAAGAGTTTCATAGCGTTATCGGGAACGGGGTTGGGGTGGGGTGGACTGAAGCGTAAAAAATTCATACAGCCAGGACATTCGTCGGAACTACGTTATTTGACTGTAATAATTTAGAAGTTTTTCCGCAATCAGACTTGCCGCAGTTGTACGTGTCTGACTGAAGCTTTCGTTGCCTTCGCAGACCCGAAAGACACCGGCTTCGACATCCTGGCCGGCGCGCCCGCCGAGGACTCGGGTGACGACATGCTCTTCCAAGTGAGCGAGTCGGCCCAGATCGCCACATACAGGCTCAGCCCGCACCTGGCCGGCACATCGGAACAAAGGTAAGCCCCGTAAAGCCGTACTTTTACTCAAGCTTCGTTTTGTCAGCGCCGAATCCTTGCAGCAGTATATCTGGCAAAATGCGCGGTTTCGTTGACGCTTTCAGGCATGTCTTAAACCGCCCCAGTCGCTCGCTGACACGATTGGTAGGTTTGCATCAGGCAGTGTAAATGCCTCGAGGAGGGCTAGAGCATACACATCGCGCATTTTCGGATGAGATGTACAATAGGCTTGTTGAGTAAACCGTTACCGTCGTCTGTTGTTGCGCTGTTTGTTACGCCCTCTATATACTCTTGCAACTTGAACAACCCTTGTGTCCGCCCCTGACATACGAGCGACAAAAAAAACAACAACAAAGAAATAGGCTAGACGTCGACGCGGTAGCTTCCCGCACCAGAGTAAGAACTTCGTACGTGCCGCGAAAAGTATGTATGCCGTCGTGCCCGTGCACTGGCGTCCGTCCAACCAGGCTCGTCTTCCTGGGCGTAATCGACGTCTTCCGTGGCGCGAGACCAACGCTTGCTAATGTTGCGCGATGCAGGCTGTGCACGAACGCGCTACATCGGGGCTGTCGTCATGCTTGCTTAGGAGCCACGGAACAAAAAAGAAAAAAAAAAGGAAGTAGGTCCCTTTTCCGAACCTAGCGATGGGGCGAAGATTACTTTTGGCTGCTGCGTGGCGGTCGTCTGTACAACATTGCCGCGAGTGACGCTGAGGGTGGCAAGCTGTGGGCACCACGCTTGTGCGAATTGGGAAAGGAGGGGAGAGCGCGAAGAGTCGACGGCGCCGCAACTTTTTTCTTTGCCGCCGCACCACCCTAATGACAGAATAATGACAGCCTTCGGCGTCTGCCGCCACCGCCTTGCTGTGGGCGCAATCCGCACGAAGCGCTCGCTCACCGGAAGCTCTGTGTTTGGAGCGAGTTGAGATAAGCCTTCTACACTGGTGCGACCCCCCTTCTTACCCCTTATAGCTGTAGTCTCTGAGCTCAGTGCAGCGTTACTGGTGGCAAAACTAGGTTTTTCTTTCCCAAACAAAGCGTGCTCTGTTACAAACCGTGTCGACTTCTCTTGCCTTTCTCCCTCTTTGTGACGATCATAGTTTTGGGCATCACGTTTAGCGTTATGTTCGGGTGCAAGATGGGATTCGGGACTTGTGTTTATTGTTGCACTTTTTTTTCACCCCTTTCGCAGCTGCAGCGAGTGCGTCCGACTGGACGACGTCCTTCAGCGCCTGCGCATCTCGGCCGATGAGTTCCGGCAGCGGTTCCCGGCCGTCGAGATTCTCGCACTGGCCCCGCACGAACTGCGCGCCAAGACCACCACGCCGTGGCTGGACGCCGAGACGGCCCCGGAGTCGGGGGGCACACCGAATGCCTCGTCCCCTCCTTCGCCAGCAGCGGCTCCCGTGCAAGCGCTACGGTTCGACGCCACAGTGCGCAGCATCCTCGGTCTCCACAACCCGATCCCGCGATGAACGCAACGACGGTGTAACTCGACGCCTCCCCGTTCGCCACGTAGTCACCGCCACCAGAGTGTCGTCATCGCAGCCCTGTAGGACCACCCTCCCGTCCACAGCTCGCCCGAGCGCACGGTGGGTACGCCGGACCACTGAAGTCTCCCGGAGGCCTCCGTCTGAGACAAACGCATCCCCGCACCGACTGGCGCTGGCGCCAGGGAAGAGACACACACGCCGACACGCTCGCCACCAATGTGCGCGCGGCTCGCGAAGCACGCTGTGCAGGCCCTGAACGAAACCGTGACGCGTCAACGCCGCGCGCATGCGCGTGTTTGTGTGTCATCAAAGGGGGTGAGCGCCGCGTGTCGTCTACGGACGCTTCGAATCGGCACGAGGACGGCGACCAGCGAGGAAAGACGGTGGACAGCAGTCTTGGTAGAAGTTCGCGTGTGGGACGTTTGTGCGCGCGGAACGTTTCTCTCTTACCACCGCTGACTGTTGTCGCCGCTGCGGAGTGCCGTGGACGTTGTGCAAGTTCAGCGGACGATCTTCTCGCCCTGTGGTACTTTATCCGGCGCTGGGAGAGCGGTGCGGCGTAAGGCCACGCCGTGTGTGCGTGCGCTCGAGTGGTCTGCCCCAAACTGTTCGCCTCGGGTGTTAAACCGTGCCGTATTCCATTTGCAGTCATTTTCTTCCCTTACACCTGTGAAAACTGGGCTTGCCCGCCTTCAATGAGTGTGTCGCTTGTCTCCGCGTTGTGTGCCCTTGATGGTGTTTTGCTGTGTGTGTACATTTAGCTCCTCGATGTGTATGCGTTAATGATTATTATTATTACGCGTCCGACGATGCTCTTGTAAAGAAAGAAAGAGAGCAAGGGAAACAAACCGAGAAGGGCATTTTAGCGACTGTTCCCCAAGCCGTTATTTATATGTTGTCGTGCGTGCTCTCCGGCACAAATAGCGCCAGAGTCCCCGAAGTTGCGCCCGCCTATCTCTCGGCGTGAGCATCTATCTCTCTGTACTATCGCGTAAGCGCCTGTTGATGTTCCCGCGCGGATAATCCGCCGTCGCTGTCTCTACAAGGTGTGTAGTTGTTGCTTATAAACTCTCTCTGTCTAACGAAATGTCCAAACCGCCGCTTTTACACACCTACAAGTGCCACTCATGTTTGCCCTTGTGGACAGGCCAAGGGGTAAGAAGTTTTTGCCCCGCTTGCCTGTAACGAAAACAGACGAAACGCCTCGTGTATTTCCCTGCGTGTGCACCCGATACTTTGTTGAAACGAATACTTGAGAGTCCAACCGCGTACTCTATGAGACACGACACCGTGTAACTAGCCTGGCCCCGCATGAATTCGCTGACCAGTCACCGATAATTACGTGTGCCTGGTTTGTTTACATTTCACCCGTGTTTCTGTTTTTCTTTCTCTTAATTATCTTTTTCTTCTTGGCTACAAGCTTCGAAAGCACGCAACGCTGTTTTTTTTTTCTGTCCTTCTTTTGTGTCATACATGCTTCCCGGGTCTTGCACGAAAGATGAGGTGCGCGAACTCTCGCTGCGCCGTAAACTGAGCAAGCACGTGTTATGGTGATCGTTATGCTTATCGCCCTTTGAAGCCTCCAGGTGGCGCCCCGCGTCGCTGGGAAAAACCAGTTGTCGCGGTAGTTGCAGCGACAGCTTCTCTTCTAAGTCCCCTGTTGTAGAACAGTTTTGACGGTGTGTCTGTGTGTGTGAATGTGTCAGTCCATCTGAGGCAAAGAAATGCAACAAGCTGAACCGAGTTCAGAGTGATCATGATCGATGAAATCTTTTCTCTTTCTTTGTCTCTGCGAGTGGGTCAAACGTTCTTCGCGATGTAGCTTCATACTTTGTCTGCGACTCAACTTCGCTCTCACATCTCTCTCTTTTTTTTTTCGGCTTGATTTATCCTTCCACAAGCGCGTTAGCCGAGGTGCCATAGGCGTCGCCCAAGTCATGTAGTGTCGATGTCGCTTCACACCTGCCAAAAAAAAAAAAAAGTTTGCGTCAAATGCGAAATTCTGTACGCTTATCGTTTCTTTTCCTTGTGTTTCCTTGCTTTCTTTGAGAGCGATTTGTTGCGTTTAATTTTATATACCGTTTATCGAAAAAACGTACACTAGATGTGTGCTTCGGTATCTAATCCCTCGCCACTTCTCTGTTCTTGTCGCGCGGACGTTCTGAAAGGCATTTATTTGTGTAAAGTCCAACGCGTGTCGATTGGCGTCGTTGTCAAATCACTTCAATTTTGCGATGAATCACGTACGCCCCGAAACATTTAATTTGACGCAAACATGGAACTGCACGTGCGAGTAATCGGCAGTTCCATTTGTTCGATTTAAGTCCGCTTTCGGGACTATCATGCTTGGGAGTTAAGTGGAAGAGTTTGTTAGTATTTTTCCAGAGGAAGCAATGTTCAACATGCAGAACAATTCGTCTTGTCATTATTTTCTTTTAAATTTCTTCGCACATTCTTGCCTTAGCTAGCGTTGCTTGCGTGTGCCATTGACAATGCTGCGCCTGCTTATAGCTTCAAAACATATAAAGCCAGAAAGTTAAAAAAACAAACAAAAAGACGGATAATGTTGGACGTTTCTCGCGCATCTGTCGACATTTCAGTACTCTGAATTCAACTGCCTTTGGCACACAGCTCTGCTGTCGTAGCTTGTTTATTTAAATTTTTTTCCCCAATTCCTCGGCCCACGTGTAGTCTACGAAAAGAGAAAGAAAAAAAAAAGGCTACGTTGTCCGTGACTATGTTTGCAGCGCGGTGTTCCGTTGTTCAAACTCGAGATGGTTTTTGCACCGCGACCTTCGAGCTCCATTCCATGCTTTGTTTGTCTCGGCGATGCTTTATATAATACGGCCGCTTCTGTGGAAGAGCCGCCCAAAGAAACAGAGGGCACGTGTGCTGCCGTCACCTTTTCCCATATTGTCTTCATATCTTGAGACGCAATAGGTACGGGCGAAGAATAGTGATTATATGCTAAAAAATATGTACTGGTTGCTGCCGCTACCTGCCCACGTTGTTCGTCCTTTCGGACCCTTGTTCACGTGCCTATACAGGGACAGTTTCTGGGAAAGCACTTGATTCAGTATTTCCTTCAATTTACTTCCCCCCCTTGCAGCTGTATTTCGCTATGGCGTTTGTACTCGCGTGTGTTTGGGTGTTTCCCTGCCGTGTAACACTGGTGCCACCACGAACGTCCGTACCGCGCGCAAAATCGAGCACGCCTTTTCCTGACATTCTTCGGCTATCTGTTTGTCTTTCTGTCGTATTGTGACGATTGCAGAATGCATTACCGGGAGAGACAGATAAATTAAAAGTGACTGTTGTTGAAAACAGCCTTGCAGTCGATTTCTCGAATTTTTCGAAGTTTTTTTTTTTTTTTTGCTCTGCTGTTAAAGAGGTAAACTAGAAAGAAAAGCTTTTCCGCGTCTAAAAAATCAGCGTGTTAAGAAAATAACGCCGTATGAAAGTTACTATTTGAAGGAATGTGACAGTTGGTGGACTGTGCGCTATCTTTCTCTGGAATTCTCTGCTGGGCTGTGTGCAGAATGACTTTGAGGCGTGTTTCAAGTAGATTCTGGTGACGTGCATGTGACATCATCGCCCGCTGATAGCACAGGCGAGGACCGTTGTAATCAGAATAATGGAATCCGATGAAGAAATACAGATTCGACAATAGAAACATACCGACCGTCCTCACTGCCCAGATTGCACGTCTTATAGGGAGGAACGCTAGAAAACCTCACGTACTGCATTGCTATTCAATGCCTCACGGCTTTCACGCTTGATGAGAATTTTCGGTTTGCTCTCAATGTTTAATCTGCTGTGACAGAACGAACCTCTTTAGGCCTTGTCGGCTGCCCAACTCTGGCGCAGCATAGAAGGATTCACCGCCTTCCAATTTATGTCGATCTATGGAATTTCTACGATGTTGAAGCGCTCGTGATCGTCAGCGATTGTCCACTGCTCAATCTACCACCAACAACATGCCTCAAACTTTGTGCAGGACTGCCATTAGGCTCTTATAAGCCTGCGTTCCCATTGCGAATGTCATCGATTGATAACGCAGAAGCTGTGGCAGTGGCGTTATCAATCGTTACCCCTTATGCTGCGAAAAAAAAAAAAAATCGGCAATTCGCAAACTCGACTTACCAGTGTGTCTCGGGGCTGAAATTGGTCCTAACTGTCTGCTTATTTAACATAAACATTTCCGCATATAGAAATGTGCAGCCTCAATCTCAATTTGCCCTCATTCAATTCTTAAAATTTGGCATAAATGAACAGTGGACTTTGGCATACGACGATGCATCGCACTAATTGTGTGTCTGTGTGTGTACATATGTACAACATGTGTCTCCTCTCCGTGTTTCGGATCTGTTCGTGTCGGCGTGCGTCTTCAGCTTCTTCTGCGAACAGACTTTCTTTTTCACTGTCTGCTACAGACGGCCAATAGACGCAGCGAAAACTACGTGTGCTGCAGACGTGCTGCTTGCTTCTTTTTGTTTTTTTTTTGTTTTTTTGCCGGTCTTTGGAATCGCTTGCTTTGCTGGCTGTATTTTTGGATGTATTATATATGAATGTATTTTGTAAATAATGCCGTGTAAATAGGAAACATCAGAATGATTATAATATACTGTATTCACCTGGAAAAGACGATAAAATGAAAAAAAGGTGTCCAAATGAATCTCTCCGTGTGTGTGTTGTCAATTCCGCCACGCCTGAACCCGTAGCGTAGCCCCGCACCGCGGTGGTTGCTAATGGTTGGGCCGGCGAGTGACAATATCAAGAAGAAGAAACACAGCTGTGCAAGGGTGGTGTCTTGGCGAGGTTATTGTTAGAAAAAGAGCAATTTGCACACAATTATTTACGTTGGTGACCTACTTAATCATAACGCACCACATGAAACAAGTTGGCTGAGGCAATTGAATGTGAACTTGATTTAGTATTGGCGTTATTGAACGCTACGTTGGTGGCATACACGTCGTAGACGCTCTGCACTACAGACACACGATGCAGTGACCCCCCCCCCCCCCCCCCCGCCTCTGAAAAAAGGTACCGTTAGTTTCCATTACAAAAATGAAATAACGTATCTTCCTTCCGATTACGTAATGATCAAAAACTGTAGGTAATGCGTCGTTACTACAGGAACCCACAGAAACAATTGCAATTTCATAATGGTGACGTTTTGCACAGAGATAATAGGCAAACAAATAAGGTTTTATTGAATTTACTACAAAGACTGATTTAACGAGGAAATTATGCATTGAAAGTTAGGTGTTTGAATATGATATCCTGAAGTTGAAAAATGTAGAATTACTTCCACATCACCACATCGAAGTCACTACATCGAGGTGAAATTAAACTCGAACCGAGACTTAATCATCAGTCGCCAAATCTACAATGAACACTTTGGTGTGTACTAAAATGTAAATTCTAAAAAAATATTTTCCTTAATCTGCTTCTTCTACTGAAAGAACTGCACGGACCTTTTAACATATAATGAAGTGGCCACATGTATTGTTAACGCACTTTGCATTCATGAGCAGTATTTTATAACCATCCTATTAGCTATGGAGAGTACCCCGGTAAGCAGCACTTCGCCGATGACCTTGCATTGCTGAGTAACTCGAGGGGTGAATTGCAATTCATGATTGCTGAATCAGACAAGGAGAGCGGAAAGGTATGTCTTAAAATTAATCTGCAGAGAATGAAAGTATTGTACAAGAACTTCGGAAGAGAGCAGCGCTTCGAGATAAGTAGCGTGCGCTTGAAGTTGTTAAAGAGAATGCCTTCTTAGGACAGGTATTAACCGCGGAGCCGAACCACGAGATTGAAGTAACTAGAAGAATAAGATTGGGGCTGAGCACATTGAGGAAGCAGTTTCAAACCATGAATGGTAGATTGCCAATATCCCCCAGGAGGAAGGTATGTAACTGCTGCATCTTACCGGTACTTACCCACGGTGCAGAAACCTGGAGGATTACGAAGAGGGTTCAACTCAAGTGAAGGATGACGCAGCGAGAAAGGGAAATGATAGGTTTAGCCCTATAAGGGGCAAGAAGAGAGAAGAGCGTATCAGGAGACAAACGGTTGTTAAGGGCATCATAGTTGAAATAAAGAAGTGGGCATGGCACGTAGCGCGAGGGTAAGGTAACCGCTGTTGCGAAGCCACCTCCGAAATCCCACCGCTGACCTCCACTGTTGCGAACGACGGACCGATCCCGCCGAAGCCACCACTGTTGCGAAAGACGGCGACGCCAACACGGCCCCGGAGGCGCCACTGCTTTCAACTCCGCCGGGAAGGTCACCAGCCGTTTGGTAGCGTATGTTTATCAGCTCGCGACTGCTTCTGCGCAGAGCTGATAAGACGAGCGGACGAGACGACGGTGAGTTAAACAAGGTTTATGTACAGCATATTTACAGAGGCGTTACAATTTCGGCACTGGGGCCGACAGAGACTCGAAGAGCCGAGCTCTCTTCTCTAACACATAGGTCAGCCTTTCGCCTACGACCGCTGACTCACACACATGTCGGCTTTCCGACACGGGGACTCCTCTCCTAGGACCTCCGATCGCGACGCGCCGCAGGGCTTCTTTTATTTACACCGGGTCCAACTAAAATGTTCAATCAGAAGCGCCGCTGGTCGTCCGGGCAGATTCCGCCAATGGCGCCGCCGCGCCATGCGTCAGACCACCTGACACGAGGACGCCGGCTCGCTGTCACGTGCGCAACTGACTCACTGCACGTGGGCCAGAGGAGCGCCGCGCGTGTTCACGCCGTCGAGGTGATCGCGCCAGGCAGACTGCGGGCTGGCCTTGACCCAGATTGCCTTTTTCAGAGGCACGGTCGTTTGACGGGGACTCGCTGGCATAACAGCACCCCCGCCGCCAGACAATGCACCGGAAAGACGAGCTGCTTCCACGGGGCTCGGATGTCAGGTGCGCTCGTTCGCCAGGTCCCTCCAGGTTCGCCTCCAGGGCCATGGGGAGAATACAGCTCCAGACTGTTCCGGGAACACATCCCATTTTGACGACGGATCCCAGCTCCACGGGCTTGTCGCCACAACTTGCTGGCCAACTTCGCTCGTCTCTTCCGACCATCTTCGGTTTCAGCACTTGTCGATGGTTCTGCAACTTGCTAAGAACGGTTCGACAACAGACAACACACGACACAAGCAAGTGCCCTCGGTCACCCAACAGAACACCAGACAAAGTATAGAACAACATATACCTATCTACGTGTCTATCGGAATTTCGTTCCCTCTACATCAAGAGGCACATGTGGGACACAAGACTCTTAAAATGACAACTCAATTTTTTTTCCCACGTACAACAACGTAACGAATTAGAATACCACAAAGTTGGCCCCTTGAGATCACTCTGAACGAGAGCGCTCAGCCCAGGTCGTGATGAGGTCAAAATTTTGCCCCGAATCGCCAGCGAGAAACCGAAAGGCTGAGAAGTTACAAGCTGGAACGCACTGCTCAATGCACCTGCATTAGCGTTTACCTTTCCCTTTGTTTTTTTTTTTCTTTAGCGAACGTCAAAGTTGCGCTGTGGAGCAACATGCTCCACCTCAGTAACCGGCCACTTTTAGGCGACGATACCTATGCGGCACCAAGAGCGGCTCACACTTGCGACGTTGCACAGGGGAACAACGATACGGCTTGCTACTGATTGACTCCTCACCGCTTAGCTCGATATCGTGTTCGATCACCCTCATGTTTCCGGGGCGGTCCGAAAACACGTCTTCAAACTCGGAACCAATCTTTCTCAGGTCCTCTTTCTCAGGTCCTCCTTCACTTAAGCTAGGCTCTAGGTTTATCTGCTCCCAAATTACTTTCGATCCCCCTTCGATCACCTCACTAGAACTCAAATTTTCTGCTCCCTCTTCCTCTGAAGCCTTCAACAGCTGATTTACGACCGCTTGATGTTGAACATTGGGTTTCATCAAGTTGTAAATTTTGTTCTGCCGCCTTCCTACTTGCACCTCATAAGTTGTATCGCAAGGCTTCGATAATACTGTGGCGGGCCCTTCCCAATCAACCTCAAGCTTGTTCCTTTTGGGTGGCTGCCGCCGCATTACCTGATTATCAACTTCAAAAGCGCGCTTCTTCCCCGATTTCTCGTAGTGCTCCTTCGACAGCACTTTTGCCGCGTTTTTCTGGCTTTCCACTAGCGCTTCAATCGAGAGATCCTCACTCTGCCCTCGAATGAGCGTCTCTCGATCAACTCTCGGCAGCTCGCTCCAACTTTCCGCTACAGGCGAGAGCGTTGCAACCCTCTCGCTCTGACTCAATGGCGCCACGTCGTCTCCCCCAGCGCATCCCGCGCCGGCCGCTCCCGCGACGGGCCGCTCGCGTGACTGCTCACATGACTCATGCGGAAAATTTCCTTTCTGGGGTTCCGTCGACCCGCCGACAAGGTCACTTGAGAGTTCACCGCATGGAACCAAGTCAAGCTTCCGCGAAAGCTTTCGCGCTTGCGATCGCGTGGGAGCCATGCACGCT
Source organism: Rhipicephalus microplus (assembly GCF_013339725.1). NCBI lineage: Eukaryota > Metazoa > Arthropoda > Arachnida > Ixodida > Ixodidae > Rhipicephalus > Rhipicephalus microplus. Next base: position 61,517,162 of record NC_051173.1, on the reverse strand, counting down.
AAGTTGGGGAAGAACGATTTGCCCTGCTCTTTGAGAAGCTGCTCCGAGTTGTTGGAGAAAAGATAAGAAAAACGACCATTCAGCGCGGCAGACACAGCCGCTTCGGTGCAAAGCTTACCGAACGGGCCTTCAATGACAACGGTGGCGATTGGTAAGCGAACACTCTGCTCCTCGGCGACCTGCCTGATCCACGCGCATTCTCCTGTGAAGTCATCCGGAGACACCAATGAAGGATGGACAACGTCCATGGTTGCCGCTGAGTCTCTAAGTGCTCGGCACGTTTTCTCATTGACCCTAATTTCTTGGAGATACGGCTCCAACAACCGCATGTTTTTTTCTGATTCTCGGATCGTTGCGAAGGCAAACTTTTCCTGACAGTTTCTCGCGATGTGCCCTTCCTTTTTACAGTCGTAGCAGATTAGCGGCTTCCGTTTGTTTTCCGGTTCTAATGCCTGTGTGGTAGAAACCTCACTCGATTTCTCCGCTTCTGTTTGCCCCTCCCCTACACTGTCCTTCGTAAGAGACGGGTCCTTCTTGAAATTACGGTGCGGAGCGGGTTTCCGTTGATCAGGTTTCCTTGAAAAGCCCTCTTTCCTTTCATCCTTTTCAACGCGCGCTGCCCTGCTATGCAACTTTCGGCGAGTATAATACTCCTCAGCTAACTCAGCTGCCTTGTTTAACTGTACGTCCCCAAGTCTGTCCTGCAGCCAAAGTTTGACATCCTCCTCGATGCAGCGGTAGAATTGCTCCAATGCAACGCATTCCACCACTTTATCGCGGTCGTCATAAACACCTTCGCCCTTGAGCCATTCAATTAAATCGGCTTTAAGACGAAACGCGAAGTCAACGTGTGACTCATTCCCCTTTTCAGCATTCCGGAACCTTTGCCTGAAAGCCTCGGGTGACAACTTATAACGTCTCAAGAGCACTTCCTTAACCTCGTCATAGCTCTCAAACGCTTCCCTCGACAAGCAAGTTATCGCGTCGGACACTTCGCCGGGAAGAAGAGCTAGCAGGTTCCGCGCCCAAAGAGACCGCTCCAAAGCGTTTCGCTCACAGACGTGTTCGAACTTGACGAGATACTTCGCCATGTCCTCGCCTACTACGAACGGTGGCAGTTGGTCCCGAATTCTAAAACCGCTGACCTGAATCGTCGGAGAAGCTACGCTAGGCGCCTGCGAACACTGTAGGATTGCCAATTCTAATCGTTTCAACTCTAGGCGCTCTTGCCTCTCGGCCTCCTCGCGCTCGCGACGTTCGCGCCTTTCAACTTCTTCACGTTCGCGAGCTTCTCGCCTTTCAGCCTCCTCGCGGCGTGCTTTAATATCCACCCAGGCCTCATCGACTTCCTCAGCCGACACTCCCTCATCCTTCATGATCTCAAGGATCGCTTGCTTTCGTTTCGCCCGGCCCAAAGTAATGCCGAGTTCCTCACAAATTTCGATGAGTTCCTTCACTTTAAGGTTCTCCATCGTTCACACTAGCCTCTTGCTGTTTGCCCCTGTTAAGAATTTACTTGCCGTACCCACTAAAAGTCTACTAGCAAGACGCGCAAGCAATTTTTCACACTCCCGTGTTTACCACCTCCGCATTAACTTTGGTTTCAAAGCACTTCAACTTGGCTTGAAACGATCAAAGCTCACTCTAAAGCTTCACACAGCCCTTCTCTAAACTACTACAACCTGAGCTAGAGTAGTCTGGTGAACTGAGGGGAAAACATCAGGCACTCACCGCATCGATGTCGCTGACGCCGGCCGATCCCGCAGCTGCCAACCACTGTTGCGAAGGCACCTCCGAAATCCCACCGCTGACCTCCACTGTTGCGAACGACGGACCGATCCCGCCGAAGCCACCACTATTGCGAAAGACGGCGACGCCAACACGGCCCCGGAGGCGCCACTGCTTTCAACTCCGCCGGGAAGGTCACCAGCCGTTTGGTAGCGTATGTTTATCAGCTCGCGACTGCTTCTGCGCAGAGCTGATAAGACGAGCGGACGAGACGACGGTGAGTTAAACAAGGTTTATGTACAGCATATTTACAGAGGCGTTACAATTTCGGCACTGGGGCCGACAGAGACTCGAAGAGCCGAGCTCTCTTCTCTAACACATAGGTCAGCCTTTCGCCTAAGACCGCTGACTCACACACATGTCGGCTTTCCGACACGGGGACTCCTCTCCTAGGACCTCCGATCGCGACGCGCCGCAGGGCTTCTTTTATTTACACCGGGTCCAACTAAAATGTCCAATCAGAAGCGCCGCTGGTCGTCCGGGCAGATTCCGCCAATGGCGCCGCCGCGCCATGCGTCAGACCACCTGACACGAGGACGCCGGCTCGCTGTCACGTGCGCAACTGACTCACTGCACGTGGGCCAGAGGAGCGCCGCGCGTGTTCACGCCGTCGAGGTGATCGCGCCAGGCAGACTGCGGGCTGGCCTTGACCCAGATTGCCTTTTTCAGAGGCACGGTCGTTTGACGAGGACTCGCTGGCTGTTATGCCAGCGAGTCCTCGTCAAACGTCCGTGCCTCTGAAACAGGCAATCTGGGTCAAGGCCAGCCCGCAGCCCGCCGGGCGCGAACAGCTCCACGGCGTGAACACGCGCGGCGCATCTATGGCCCACGTGCATTGAGTCAGCGTCGCACGTGACAGCGAGCCGGCGTCCTCATGTCTGGTGGCCTGACGCATCGCGCGGCGAACCCCATTGGAGGAGCCTGCTCTGAAGACCAGCGGCGCTTCTGATTGGACATTTTAGTTGGGCCCGGTGTAAATAAAAGAAGCCCTGCGGCGTGTCGCGATCAGCGGTTTTAGGCGAAAGGCTGACCTATGTGTTAGAGAGAGGAGCTCGGCTCTTCGAGTCTCTGCCGGCCCCAGTGCCGAAATTGTAACGCCTCTGTATATATGCTGTACATAAACCTTGTTTAACTCACCGTCGTCTCGTCCGCTCGTCTCCTCAGCTCTGCGCAGAAGCAGTCGCGAGCTGAGAAACATACGCTACCAAACGGCTGGTGACCTTCCCGGCGGGGTCGAAAGCAGTGGCGCCTCCGGGACCGCGTCGGCGTCGCCGTCTTTCGCAACAGTGGTGGCTTCGGCGGGATCGGTCCGCCGTTTCTCAACAGTGGTGGCAGCGGTGGGATCGGCCGGCGTCAGCGACATCGATGCGGTGAGTGCCTGATGTTTTCCCCTCAGTTCACCAGACTACTCTAGCTCAGGTTGTAGTAGTTTAGAGAAGGGCTGTGTGAAGCATTAGAGTGAGCTTTGATCGTTTCAAGCAAAGTCGAAGTGCTTTGAAACCAAAGTTAATGCGGAGGGGGTAAACACGGGAGAGTGAAAAGTTGCTTGGGCGTCTTGCTAGTTGACTTATAGTGGGTACGGCAAGTAAATTGTTAACAGGGGCAAACAGCAAGAGGCTAGTGTGAACGATGGAGAACCTTAAAGTGAAGGAACTCATCGAAATTTGTGAGGAACTCGGCATTACTTTGGGCCGTGCGAAACGAAAGCAAGCGATCCTTGAGATCATGAAGGATGAGGGAGTGTCGGCTGAGGAAGTCGATGAAGCCTGGGTGGATATTAAAGCACGCCGTGAGGAGGCTGAAAGGCGAGAAGTAGAAGCTCGCGAACGTGAGGAGGCTGAAAGGCGAGAAGCTCGTGAAGAGGCTGAAAGGCGCGAAGCTCGCGAACGTGAAGAAAGGCGCGAAGCTCGCGAACGTGAAGAAAGGCGAGAAGCTCGCGAACGCGAAGAAGCTGAAAGGCGCGAACGTCGCGAGGAGGCCGAGAGACAGGAGCGCCTCGAGATGAAACGAATAGAATTGGCAATCCTACAGTGTTCGCAGGCGCCTAGCGCAGCTTCTCCGACGATTCAGGTCAGCGGTATTAGAATTCGGGATCAACTGCCACCGTTCGTAGTGGGCGAGGACATGGCGAAGTATCTCGTCAAGTTTGAACACGTCTGTGAGCGAAATGCTTTGGAGCAGTCTCTTTGGGCGCGGAACCTGCTAGCTCTTCTTCCCGGCGAAGTGTCCGACGCGATAACTTGCTTGTCGAGGGAAGCGTTTGAGAGCTATGACGAGGTTAAGGAAGTGCTCTTGAGACGTTATAAGTTGTCACCCGAGGCTTTCAGGCAAAGGGTCCGGTATGCTAAAAAGGGGAATGAGTCACACGTTGACTTCGCGTTTCGTCTTAAAGCCGATTTGATTGAATGGCTCAAGGGCGAAGGTGTTTATGACGACCGCGATAAAGTGGTGGAATGCGTTGCATTGGAGCAATTCTACCGCTGCATCGAGGAGGATGTCAAACTTTGGCTGCAGGACAAACTTGGTGAAGTACAGCTAAACAAGGCAGCAGAGTTAGCTGAGGAGTATTATACTCGCCGAAAGTTGCATAGCAGGGCAGCGCGCGTTGAAAAGGATGAAAGGAAAGAGGGCTTTTCAAGGAAACCTGATCAACGGAAACCCGCTCCGCACCGTAATTTCAAGAAGGACCCGTCTCTTACGGAGGACAGTGTAGGGGAAGGGCAAACAGAAGCGGAGAAATCGAGTGAGGTTTCTACCACACAGGCATTAGAACCGGAAAACAAACGGAAGCCGCTAATCTGCTACAACTGTAAAAAGGAAGGGCACATCGCGAGAAACTGTCAGGAAAAGTTTGCCTTCGCAACGATCCGAGAATCAGAGAAAAACATTCGGTTGTTGGAGCCGTATCTCCAAGAAATTAGGGTGAATAAGAAAACGTGCCGAGCACTTAGAGACTCAGCGGCAACCATGGACGTTGTCCATCCTTCATTGGTGTCTTCGGATGACTTCACAGGAGAATGCGCGTGGATCAGGCAGGTCGCCGAGGAGCAGAGTGTTCGCTTACTAATCGCCACCGTTGTCATTGAAGGCCCGTTCGGTAAGCTTTGCACCGAAGCAGCTGTGTCTGCCGCGCTGAACGGTCGTTTTTCTTATCTTTTCTCCAACAACTCGGAGCAGCTTCTCAAAGAGCAGGGCAAATCGTTCTTCCCCAACTTAGCGTGCATGGCTCCCACGCGATCGCAAGCGCGAAAGCTTTCGCGGAAGCTTGACTTGGTTCCATGCGGTGAACTCTCAAGTGACCTTGTCGGCGGGTCGACGGAACCCCAGAAAGGAAATTTTCCGCATGAGTCATGTGAGCAGTCACGCGAGCGGCCCGTCGCGGGAGCGGCCGGCGCGGTATGCGCTGGGGGAGACGACGTGGCGCCATTGAGTCAGAGCGAGAGGGTTGCAACGCTCTCGCCTGTAGCGGAAAGTGGGAGCGAGCTGCCGAGAGTTGATCGAGAGACGCTCATTCGAGGGCAGCGTGAGGATCTCTCGATTGAAGCGCTAGTGGAAAGCCAAATTGAAGCGCGAGTGGAAAGCCAGAAAAACGCGGCAAAAGTGCTGTCGAAGGAGCACTACGAGAAATCGGGGAAGAAGCGCGCTTTTGAAGTTGATAATCAGGTAATGCGGCTGCAGCCACCCAAAAGGAACAAGCTTGAGGTTGATTGGGAAGGGCCCGCCACAGTATTATCGAAGCCTTGCGATACAACTTATGAGGTGCAAGTAGGAAGGCGGCAGAACAAAATTTACAACTTGATGCAACCCAATGTTCAACATCAAGCGGTCGTAAATCAGCTGTTGAAGGCTTCAGAGGAAGAGGGAGCAGAAAATTTGAGTTCTAGTGAGGTGATCGAAGGGGGATCGAAAGTAATTTGGGAGCAGATAAACCTAGAGCCTAGCTTAAGTGAAGGAGGACCTGAGAAAGAGGACCTGAGAAAGATTGGTTCCGAGTTTGAAGACGTGTTTTCGGACCGCCCCGGAAACATGAGGGTGATCGAACACGATATCGAGCTAAGCGGTGAGGAGTCAATCAGTAGCAAGCCGTATCGTTGTTCCCCTGTGCAACGTCGCAAGTGTGAGCCGCTCTTGGTGCCGCATAGGTATCGTCGCCTAAAAGTGGCCGGTTACTGAAGTGGAGCATGTTGCTCCACAGCGCAACTTTGACGTTCGCTAAAGAAAAAAAAAAGGAAAGGTAAACGTTAATGCAGGTGCATTGAGCAGTGCGTTTAGTTAGTACCTTCTCAACCTTTCGGTTTCTGGCTGGCGATTCGGGGCAAAATTTTGACCTCATCACGACCTGGGCTGAGCGCTCTCGTTCAGAGTGATCTCAAGGGGCCAACTTTATGTGGTATTCTAATCCGTTACGTTGTTGTACGTGGGAAAAAAAATTGAGTTGTCATTTTAGGGGTCTTTTGTCCCACATGTGCCTCTTGATGTAGAGGGAACAAAATTCCGATAGACACGTAGATAGGTATATGTTGTACTATACTCTGTCTGGTGTTCTGTCGGGTGACCGAGGGCACTTGCTTGTGTCGTGTGTTGTCTGTTGTCGAACCGTTCTTAGCAAGTTGCAGAACCATCGACAAGTGCTGAAACCGAAAATGGTCAGAAGAGACGAGCGAAGTTGGCCAGCAAGTTGTGGCGACAAGCCAGTGGAGCGGGGATCCGTCGTCAATGATGGGATGTGTTCCCGGAACAGTCTGGAGCTGTATTCTCCCCATGGCCCTGGAGGCGAACCTGGAGGGACCTGGCGAACGAGCGCACCTGACATCCGAGCCCCGTGGAAGCAGCTCGTCTTTCCGGTGCATTGTCTGGCGGCGGGGGTGCTGTTATGCCAGCGAGTCCTCGTCAAACGTCCGTGCCTCTGAAACAGGCAATCTGGGTCAAGGCCAGCCCGCAGCCCGCCGGGCGCGAACAGCTCCACGGCGTGAACACGCGCGGCGCATCTGTGGCCCACGTGCATTGAGTCAGCGTCGCACGTGACAGCGAGCCGGCGTCCTCATGTCTGGTGGCCTGACGCATCGCGCGGCGAACCCCATTGGAGGAGCCTGCTCTGAAGACCAGCGGCGCTTCTGATTGGACATTTTAGTTGGGCCCGGTGTAAATAAAAGAAGCCCTGCGGCGTGTCGCGATCAGCGGTTTTAGGCGAAAGGCTGACCTATGTGTTAGAGAGAGGAGCTCGGCTCTTCGAGTCTCTGCCGGCCCCAGTGCCGAAATTGTAACGCCTCTGTATATATGCTGTACATAAACCTTGTTTAACTCACCGTCGTCTCGTCCGCTCGTCTCCTCAGCTCTGCGCAGAAGCAGTCGCGAGCTGAGAAACATACGCTACCAAACGGCTGGTGACCTTCCCGGCGGGGTCGAAAGCAGTGGCGCCTCCGGGACCGCGTCGGCGTCGCCGTCTTTCGCAACAGTGGTGGCTTCGGCGGGATCGGTCCGCCGTTTCTCAACATGGCATAACACCGCTGGTCATTAGGGATCACGGACTGGATTCGAAGAGAAAGCAAGAGGGTGAGGGGAAGACAGAAACTTAGGTGGGCAGATGAGATTAGGAAGTTTGCGGGCATAAGGTGGCAGCAGCAAGCACAGTGCCGGGTTAACTAGTGGAACATGTGAGGGACCTTTTTCCTGCAGTGTGCGTTGTCAGGCTAACGATGATGATGAGCTACGAGCTATCTAATTGGTGTACACTCTGTAAACACACTGGCAAGTTTTGCATGCAAAACTTGCGAGTATGTTCTCGGATTGTCACGCTCGCTACATAATATAAACTACGCAAAAGTAGAAAACGTACCCTCGGTTGCCGATAAAAGGAAACAAAACGTGATTCAATGCTGGAGGAGTAGCCGGTGAACGCGTGAAGTTTTCATTGAATGCACCTAGCGCAAGGGTGTACTTCGCGAAAGCTCCAAATCGGCGACAAGGTCGGCAGGGCGTTTCGATCCCACGGAAGTCCTCCGTCGCGCTCCACTCCGGGACATTCCGCACTCCCGGTAAATCTCGACAGCTAGCTTTTTAATTCTGTACACCCTAAAGGCCCATTCGGGCATGCATTACATAGGGGGATTTTAGATACGCAATAAATTTACAAAAAAACTCCCAAGCATTTCCCCGAGGGTGAACATGGTTAAGTGCGAATGGAAGGGGTTGATGCTATGAGGGGTATTTATTAATTCGCACTATTATATTTATTAATCACACTATGGTGCCTTTATGGTGTAATGGTTCCTGGGAATCGCAATTTGATCACACGGGGGAGTTTACGTTAACTCACTGGCGAATGCCAACGGATTTTAACTTTACTCCCCCTCTTGACCCGCTCTCGACGGGAGACTGAAAGAGAAGGCGGGCGCGCGAGAGAGAGGGGTGCGCGCGCAGCTGCAGCGAGCGAGGAGAGCGGAGGAGCGTACGAAGGGGGATATCAGCGTCGCGTCCGTGGCTTATTAGGTAGAGCATCGCGCTGCGGCCCGCCAAGTCCTCTTTCTTTTAAAGATAGAGAGGACTGCGGACGCCGCCGACGGCGGTGGATGGTTTGGGGTCGCTTATAAAGTGTATTCACACCTAATAATAACAATGTTCATATACAATGAAAATCGTAAACAAAGTAAAATACAGTTCCGTAAACAAGGGTGCAAAAGCGAAAGAGAAAATGCTAACATGAAGGTAAATTCAATAAAAGGGACACTTCTATAAGGCAAAAAAATATCAAAATATATAAAAAGTACCATAAAAATAAATCCATTTACAAAGAAAAAAGTAATAGAAATAAACACACGCACATACATATACACATGGTTAAATAGGCAAGCCGTATGTCCAAGAATATCTTAAACTGGTTAACAAAAGTGGTATGATGAATGAATGAAGCGATTTCCCCTGGCAGTCGGTGTTCCAGTGATACATGGCTAGAAGTAATGGTGTGTGTTGATACATATTTGTGTGCGCAAAGAAAGGCTGCATTTTAAATGGGTGATCGATACGTTTGGAAATATCATAGGTGTGTTTATTTGGGCTTCTCGGAACCAGGATTTACTATGATAAAATGTATGAAAATGCGACAACAGTCACAACAGTCACAACAGCCTGCGTGATGGAAGTGAATGTTTAGTATCTGTAATGCTGTAGTTGCAAGAAAATTGGTTGGTGATAATTCTTGCCGCTTCATTTTGTATTGATTCAAGTTTATCGATGAGATATGATTAATAAGGGTTCCAGACGACGGATGCATATTCTATCATTTAACGGACAAGTATAACGGACAGAGATAGTTTAATCCGTCTGCAACATCTGACTGCAAAAGTGGCTTGCCGTACCATGTTATTGAAACAACGCACAAAAATAATGAATTTGGATTCCCTGTTTTCCGAAAGTTTTAGAGTTGGTTTTGAAGAGTTGCGATAAGCCGTAGTTCTAAAACTTCCACTTTGCTGTGTCGATTGCCGCTTTGTACAGTCTTGACTGATCACGATATAGCATTCCCAGTCGTGGGATGCATTCGAACATTTCGCCTTTAAGTATGCATTCTTTTTTTTTCTTATTTCTGGAGCATCGCACTTGTTTTGTAAACTGCGTTTTTCTGTTTGAAGATGCGATGGTAATCTTTGGGATATGTTTTTAAGCTCACGCAGCCTAATTTGAAGGATCTGCCAATTTTCGTTTGTAGTATGATCGGAAAATGCCATGCCTAGAAAATGTTTCTAGGCCGCTACTTATTCCCCGTACATTAAGGCTCTGCTGTAGTCGTATATTGTTTTCTTCGTTCAGCATGGTTTTTGTTTTTTAATTCTATGGTGTACCGGCAGTGGATAGCATTGTGGTCACTCGTGCAGTCAAAGGACACTCGTATTATCGCGTTTTGTGGGTCTGTAGATATATCAGCAGGGGCTCTAACAGCGAAACAGCACGCGTGGGACCATCCGGTTTAAACTAAGCAGAGTTTTTATGGCCGAGGTTCGCTGTGTATTGTTGACAAAAAATTGTTCCTAACATGAACTGGCACGCGCTCAACGATCCCAAAGCATTCTGCACAGGTTGTTAGGAAGTTGAAAGAGTATACTGACACGATTTGTAGAAGACCCCGGATAAAGGGACGTTTTTATTTCCTTCGCATTGTCGACGCTCTACACACAGCGAAGTTACTCAACGCGTATTAAAATATTATATTTTAATTTTAAAACTCTTGTCACCGATCATCTGCAAGCCAGCTCCGCTACAATGGACACTGTCCGGACGAGTCGGCACAGTTCCCGAGTTTGCGAGCTCTGTGTCCGGCATGCAGTCTTGAGAAAGAGAGAGAAAGCAAAGGAAAGTTGGGGAGGTTAACCAGCTTCACTCATCGTTCTTTAAGTGCAACACGAGCAGATTACAGATTGGCCATTAGTACGTCGTGAACAGCTGTCCTCCCGTGACGTCACACTGCTATATGGTACGTGACTGAGAAACCGTCCCATCGATATTGCTTTTTTTAAGGTAGCGGTAATAAAAATACAAGCGGTGCGTTCCCAGGCCTCGCAATAGTCGTATTAGGTTTCTCGACACCAGTATTTTCATTTAGAGCAATAATCCTTTTTGTTTTAATTCGCGTCACTCCCGGTAGCTCTGCTCTGAACCAGCCTTTCGCGACTTAGTTCAAGGTGCACCAATCTCTTATACGGTCGTTGCGGTGACTTTTAGATTGAAGAAAGCAGTCAAAGCGAGAAAGCAGGGATGTTAACTAGAAAGACATCCGGTTGGCTACCCTACACTGTGGGATTAGGGAAGGAGACCAAAGAAGGCAGGGAGGTTAACCAGAAAGACATATGGTTGGCTACCCTACACTGTGGGATTAGGGAAGGAGACCAAAGAAGGCAGGGAGGTTAACCAGAAAGACATGGTTGGCTACCCTACACTGCAGGATTAGGAAAGGAGACCAGAGAAGGCAGGCAGGTTAACCAGATAGACATTCGGTTGGCTACTCTACACTGGGGGATTAGGGAAGGAGACCAAAAAGATGAGAAAGAGCGAAAAGAAGGAATAGAAAAAGGGAGAGGTTGACAGTCAATTCACTGCAGCGTGTAGAACTCCACGCGGGGATTTTTATACGTCGCATATGTGTGTACGCATCATGACTGTGATCAAAAGATTTCTAGGGAGGAAGGGGCGTAGGGGAGGAAGACCCCTATAATATCTTAAAGGTTGTGATTCTTGCCCGCCGCTCACGAATGGTAAACCCTGCACGGTAAGGGAAAAACTTCGCAGGGATGAAAAGGCGATCGCGATAATGAATGCCCGCGCGAGTGCCGTGCAGTAAACACTCGTTAATACGACACTCGTTAATTAGGACGTGTTCTCTGGCCCCAGCCCGTATATATAGGATACTGTTCAGCGACACCAAACTCTCGTCGATTAGGTCATATTTCGCCGCAATACGGTCCGTTCTGATGATGCTCGGACCGCACGAAGTGCCCTAAACATGCGACGCAATGCAGCGAAAACGGTGTCCGCGGACAGACGACAATGCCGAGAGCTTTCGTGAAGACGTGGTCGCCTTCCCGAGTCCGGTGGTTGGTACGCCACGGGTTCTGAGCACCTTACGGCTTAAGGCATGGCGTCTTGAGCTGCGTTCACATTGCGAACGTATACTCACAAGTGACTGGAGTTGCTGCTTTTGCAGTGCTCTTATGCAATACAATCACTCGATTTACGTATTCCTTCAGAAATCCTAACCCACTAGATGAACCTTCCTTTTGCGGCGAAACACGGGCCGTGCTTTTGCCATCATTTGCATGTGCTCGGGCCGCGTATCGGCTGAGGTGACAAGTCAGGCGTGTATTACGAGGTCGGCGAACAGCCAGCTGGGCTACTTGGGAAAAAAAAACACAATCAAGCAAACGAATGAACCAACAAACAAACAAAAGAAAGAAAGAAAGAAACACTGACATCTACCCAGCCTCCAAGTGGCCGCCATAGAATCGACCAATTTCAGAACTGCCGCAGACGTCAGGCATATCTTCTGCCAAGCTATAGCTTCGTAGCGTGGTGTGTCGAGTGCTGTGGTGATGCCCACCTGCTGAGTACAGGGCAACGGGACTGCTCACTTTCATCGCACTTCAAATGATAGTGCATTATATGCACACGAGACAAGTAGAAGACAGGGCTCAGTTTGATTCATGTAATCTCGTTTCATGTTTGAATATGGCGCCATGTTTTTCAAGTACGATGAAGTACCAACACGACTAATTTAAGCTGTCTCCTTGCTGTTCAATTTCATCCTAACATGGAGAAAAATTTGCAAGTTTGACGTATTAATTCGTAAGCAGATATAGATTCACTAGATGACCCCTTACAGCATCTATTCATTTATTGAAAACTCACGATGGGGCATTCCGGGAGCGCTTCAAGTGACAATACCTTCCAGGATGAGGACAGGACAGTTGCTAGGAGGGTGGGGCGGGTGGAAGAAAGGATGCCATGAGCGTCGCCTTTGTAACAGTGCGATATACCGTGTGCGCAGCAGGCACGACATTGGAAAAAGAACCTTTTCTCCTTCCCTTTTTAGAATGGCCTTTGCCTACTGCAAATAAGTTGATATAACTACAGAAGTAATAATTAGGCCACTTCTCTGCTTCTCATGGCAGAATGTCGTTATTTTCCCAATTATTAAGTTTTTTTTTTACCTTTCTTCCAAGTTTTTCGCCACCAATACTCTGACCTCCTCTTACTTATTTCTATCACGGGTGTGTTAAGGTTTGTCTTGTTGTTATACGAAACCTTCAATAGGCTTGTGCCCAAACGTACGCCAGGGTGTGAACCTCCACATTCAATCAGAACATTGCTCCGTTCTTTCTTCGTCTTCCCCATAGCATAGGCGCACTGCTCTTTACTGAACTCGCTTTGCAACTACACGTTTTAAGGCAACCTGATATCACTTCAAACACTACAGCGCTTCCCCTTGAAACTTCACGTGCATCGAAATCCCCCCCCCCCCCCCCCCCCCAATATCTCTCTCTCCGTTGGCGGAGTCCAAACGACTACATGCTTCACAATGGGTAACAGAAAAAAAAAACGAAGTGATGACTCGGTTATCATAATAACCTGCCCTTGGTACCTGGCTTTTTTGAGGCATAAAAATGGGAAGCAAACATTATTGGCAAAGCGACAACCTCGGCCGCCATTATCGTCAAAAAAAAAAAAAAGAAAAGAAAAAAGAAAGCGTGGTCATAACTCAGTAAACGTCTGGGGCAGACACACTCTTACTCTTATGTGATTGGATGTAGATGGCAGCACCCTGCCCCCCCCCCCCCCCCTTCCCTCGCCCTCATGCGCCCGCCTATGGATAACACAAATGTTAGGTACGGCGCTTGGGCCGTAAAGGGGAGCGAAATTCTGGGTACGGCGAACGAGTCGCTGCGGGGCTCCTTGCCTGCGGAAAGCTGTTCCAGCCCGGGCATTGTGAGTCCGCCATGTATTGCCCAACCGAGTCATCATGCCACCACGACGCCGTAGGCCGTTTCGCGAGAGGACGACAAGTGTTTACGTGGCGGCGACATCTTCCTTGGAAGGGTTAGCGGCGGCAGCCGCGAATCTCCCCGATAATTGAACGAGCAGTGCGACGGACGCTTTTTAGCTTGGTTGCTGTGGTTCTTTCGATGTATGCTGACGTCAGATGGAGTCCCCTCGCTCAGCGGCACACACACGACGACGAACAGCCACGTTCATTGACACGTGGCAGTGCAGTGACATCGCGTCAATATTGGACGTTCACGTGGGCCGTGCATGCTCGTCACCCCCACCGGTTGTGTGTGATCTGTGATTGGACAGTTTAATTTGGTGTCCTATCCAGGGATCTTGGGAAACGGGACTGTTTAGAATCGACCCTCTCGGGCTGCGTGGTGTGCCTTTTCGCTGCAGTGCCTTTTCGTTGCAGTGTTATTCGAGACAGTGCTTTTGATGCTGATGCCTTGTCGATCTAGAGATTTCGATCTGATCGTCACTATGTAGGACGATGATTTTCGTCTACATGTTCGTCATAAGGCGAGAAATGCTCGCCTGTAAGTAATGTAAAAGAAACCTCTGTAAATACCTCCTCCGTGAAGGCGCCTTCCTTCCTGCAAGATGGGCTAAACGAGTCTGGCGGTGGCGGCCAGCTACTCACAACAAGGCCCGCCGGACCCGAGCCTCAACGACGGGCAGCAGAGATGGTATGCTGTTGGACCCCAAGTCCTAACAAACTGGTGGCAGCGGTGGGATGCCCTCGAGCCCCGGTCCTAACACTCCATGCGTTTTGCGCGCTACTTCTGTACCCTTGTTATGCCACTCATATGTATCAACTATGGACGATGTCATTTTTTTCGCCCAAGTTTCCGTTACTGCGACGTGTACGGATTGAATGGTGAAGACAACAGGATGTTAAAACGCAACCCATGCTGCGGTCACTTCACGCACTGTTGTGTGCATAAGCGCTTCAAAACGTTGAAAAACTAATTTACGACTTTAGTAGACCATATTATTGTGAATGAGAGGTTTGCCTTTTCTTTTTACACCGAAAGCTGTTATGAGGTCACAACTGAGGTCTCGCTCAGCGCCGTAGTTGTCCGCCGCCGCCGACGCCGCCGGTGTCTGTAACCACATCGCACAGAATCAGAAAAAAAATTAGTAACAATTAATGCCACAGTGCGGATCACACCCAATTCTGCTGGGTGCCATCCCAGTATTGTACCACTGAGCCACACTGTTTTTTTTTTGTTTTCTTTAATGCATGAAATCATCACCACTAATGGACTGAGCCACTCCGGTGCTTGGGACTGGTTGGCAAACTTGCCTTATATAGGCAGGCTTGATGTCGGGAAAACAATCACGTTAATACGACTTATATAGCGTTTTAAAAGAGCGAAAAAACAACCAGTCGTCGCACAATGCGCATAGCATAACGAGTGGGTCGTCCGATGCCCCAACCCATCACAAAAGCTTGTTCTTGTTCTACTATTAACTGCGGGCCATACACACTTCAGGCATAATTCCTCATCGTTGTCGGCCACTGCGTGAACAATTGGCACAGAATTCCTAGCAAGTATTCAGCGGATACCACGCTTCTCAGAAGAATGACGAAAAATAGCATAGCGAATGCCGGCTACAACCCAAAAATTCTTATTATTAATGCTGTAGTGGGTATCAAGCAAGTGTGCTTGAAGCAGTTACACAATGATTGTTTATAAAAGGCTCTGAAAAACCGCCCTTCTAGCTTTCGCTGTGTCTGCGCTGCGCTTTACGCGCAGGCCTGGCGTTCTTTATATGCGTATTTCTAGGTAACGCTGGATTGATGAAAAAATCCACCTAGAGTTCACGTAGTTGTTAGATTGATGCGTAAGGTGCAAACCCAACCACCGGAGTGATGATCTGGTTTCTTTCGTTCATTGATATCTTTCAGCGGTATTGTCTTGCCTTGCAGAAGGGCGTACGCATGGCCGGATGGAAACTTCTGTGGTTAAGTTGGTATAGAAAGGTATACACATTTAAAATAGCGAAGACACTAAGCTGTGAACGAAGAAAGCCACAAAATTTGGGTTCCAAACAGATCGCTGTTAAAGATTGAACCTGTCCGAGAATAAAGCGCGCCTTCCATTCACTCTTAGGAGTTCCGCGCCGGAGCCGACGGCGCTGATTGCGTCAATTGACGCTAGGCATCCGTTAAGGCAATGCAACACATCCGTCAGCGCTGCCTCCGCTCTGCCACGCGCCGAATCGACCTTGCTTCGCTGTCTGTCCGCACCTGCACGACGCGCGGCGTCTTTGTGTCGCCGCTTCGGTCATTCGGCGAGGCGCGCGCGCGGCCGCATTCGCGCCAGCTCGAAGGAACGAGGTCACGCTGTGGCGACAGGTGGCCGTTCCGCCGCGTCGACCGGTAATGATGATGGCATGGCGTGAGACGGCCGCCTGACACGCGAAGCTGCGCTCGGCGGCACGCGTCGACCACTCGGTTGCCGAAAGCAAGCGTTGTTCCGGGGAAGGAGGATCGGGTAGGAAGTGGACACGAGGCCGCCGCCGATCGCGCGGCGCTTCCTTCCGCCATCGACGACACGCAGCCTGGCGCATTGCGTAAAGGTCGGCCGACGGAAGTGGATGCACTCTTCCGATATACCTCATCTAGGGGCTAGTTATTGAGCCATAGTTTTTGAAGAAGCAGCGCACGGAAGGACACAAACACGCTCACATAAAAGTCGCAAGCCCAGGCGCTGTGTTTGCGTCGTTTATGTACGCTTGTTTTGATGCTGATGACCTCTGATGGATGGCGCTTACCCACAAAGGGGGATGGGCCAAGAACCGGGTGGAAGGATACTTAAATGAAACTAAATTGAAAATAAAACCTTCTGTGCGCTTCTTCTCCTTCTTCTTCTTGTTCAAAAAAAGGAAAGTTTATCTGTATTTGTTTAGGTTCCTTCTTGCAGTTTTTATTTTCTTTGACCAAATCTTAGTGTGCATTCAAGAATTCTTGCGCTTTCGCAAATATGAGTAATTTATCATTCAATGCAGCGTTGTAGAGTTTATGCGCACGTAAGTGCCATAGAATAAGCAAAGATAACGAATACCGCACAATCACACGCACGCGATTTCTGTTCGCGCACACTCCACTAACGAAAAAGAAAAGATTGACAACGCGCTAGTCGGTTGAACATGATCAGTGTTCCTTGCGCAAAACTTCGCACTACCAGGGTTTCTCCACCACCCCTGGCACGGCTTAGGCCCACGCCTCAATCCGCTGGTTAAATAAAGGTTGCTCACACAAAACGCGGTTTTTACGTCTGCCTTCTTTCTACTTGCTTCTTATTTTTTATTATGTTTCGTGTAAAGTTTGCGCAAGAAAGGTTGTTCGCGGTAAAGAAGGCAAGAATGATTCCCAGCTTCAAGTTGTCCAGGTTTACTGTATCGCGCATGAATACCAGCCGACATGATCTTTCCTACGCTTTCCTCGATCAACGCTTGTGCTCGGTGCACATTTCCGTCAGTATAACGCGATGTGACAAGCCTAAAGGTAGGCATGCGCACCACGTCAAGTCTTACCGACGTGCAGCGTTACACAGATGTGCGAAACACTGATGAGGAGAATCGTGCGAGATATGTCTTTTGTTTTTAGATTGCAGTTAGAGAACGTACCAAATGCCCTCAGAATGATTGTATCGTGCGAGGGTTCAAGGACCTGATGTACCACGGACAGCCATATATGTTGCCTTTAACACCGTGCTCACACGATGGACCGAATCACCACCGTAGCCCACGGCTTGCGTATCCACACATCACCCAATCCTGTGGCGCTCCTCCGAACCACGCTAGGCGGTGCAAAGCCAATCACGCTTCTCACCTTTGGAGAAAAACTCCCTAGCGTTACTATGCCGCGTGAGTTATCGCCTGTCGAGTGAACGCAACGTACGGAGCGATTACAATGACATCTCCAGTCAGGCGACTGATTCGTCAGCGGTGAATACACCTTAAAGGGGCTATACGAACGCCTCCTCTTTTACAGGCCGATCAGCTTGCTCTCTGTAGTGTACAAGCTATTTACAAAGGTAATTGCTAACAGAGTAAAGAAAACATTAGAATTCAATCAACCAAAGGAACAAGCAGGATTTCGAACAGGCTACTTAACAATTGACCACATTCATATTATCAATCAGGTAATAGAGAAATGCTCAGAGTATAACCAACCACTATACATAGCCTTCATAGATTACGAGAAGGCGTTTGATTCAATAGAAATATCAGCCGTCATGCAGACACTGCGGAATCAGGGCGTAGATGAAGTATATATAAACATTCTGGAAGAAATCTACAGGGGATCAACTGCTACCATAGTGTTTCATAAAGAAAGCAACAGAATACCAATCAAGAAGGGTGTAAGGCAGGGGGACACAATCTCCCCAATGCTATTTACCGCGTGCTTACAGGAGGTTTTCAGAAGCCTAGAATGGGAACAGTTAGGGATAAGAGTCAATGGAGAATACCTTAGTAACCTGCGCTTCGCCGATGACATTGCATTGCTGAGTAACTCGGGGGACGAATTGCAACTCATGATTACGGAGTGAGACAAGGAGAGCAGAAAGGTGGGTCTTAAAATTAATCTGCAGAAAACGAAAGTAATGTACAACAACCTCGGAAAGGAGCAGCGCTTCGAGATAGGTAATAGTGCACTTGAAGTTGTAAAAGACTATGTCTACTTAGGGCAGGTAATAACCGCAGAGCCTAACCACGAGATGGAAGTAACTAAAAGAGTAAGAATGGGGTGGAGTACATTCGGCAAGCACTCTCAAATTATGACAGGTAGATTGCCACTATCCCTCAAGAGGAAGGTATATAACAGCTGTATCTTGCCGGTATTTAGCTACGGAGCAGAAACCTGGCGACTTACTGAGAGGGTTCAGCTTAAATTGAGGACGACGCAGCGAGCAATGGAAAGAAAAATGGTAGGTGTAACCTTAAGAGACAAGAAGAGAGCAGAGTGGATTAGGGGACAAACGGGGGTTAAGGATATCATAGTTGAAATAAAGAAGAGGAAATGGACATGGGCCGGGCATGTAGCGCGTAGACGGGATAACCGCTGGTCATTAAGGGTAACTAACTGGATTCCCAGAGAAGGGAAGCGGGTTAGGGGGAGACAGAAGGTTAGGTGGGCAGGTGAGATTAAGAAGTTTGTGGGTATAAATTGGCAGCAGCAAGCACAGGACCGGGTTATCTGGCGGAACAGGGGAGAGGCCTTTGTCCTGCAGTGGACGTAGTCAGGCTGATGATGATGATGATGATGACGAACGCCTCCTGATAGTAATCGTACGATACCACAATACAGCCATGTCACGCAAGTAAACTGGACACGACTGAAAGCAACGCCGGCATGAAATTATCGCCGTGGTGCACGATACACGTGGCTACGAATACTCGCCATGCTGACCCGAAAGACGCGTGCTCGGTCCTTGCCGCGGTGGTAGCATTTCGACGGCGACGAAATGCCAGGGGTCTGCGTATTTTGCGATGCCAGCGCACGGCAAGAAATGCCAGGTCTTGGAAATCTCCGGAGACCTCCACTACGGAGTGCCTCGTAATCACACCATGGTTGTAGTGAGACATTATTGTGAATTAATGCTACATCAACCCTCTGTTCACGTCTTTCCCTTTATTTGGAGTTAGTACTCCTATTGGTGTTACAAGACGTGCAAATGCAACGCCAGAATGTAGAGCGCTTTGCAGTGTACAACGTCACACGACCCAGGTCGCCATACCGTGACGCAAGACGCGGCTCGTCGCGGCGGCTGTACAGCGCGCGAACAGCCACGCGAGTGACACGCAAGACATCTACGCCGACTGCATGGAGCGCAGGCATTTCGCGATCGGGAGCTCGCGGCAGGCGTGATCGCGTCATGCAAAACAACCTACACGCCGCAACGTGCGCGTGTTAGGAGCGTAAACTGGACGTCGCGCCAACCCGGCCGCCGCGACCTCGAGATAGAGAAGAAGGATAATCGTAAAAAGAGAAAGAAGAGAAACGCATGTGCGCCGGCCAACCATGCAAGTCCGGCCGAGGCGAGCGGCACGCCGCGCAAACACGAAATGCAGGAAGCGGCGCCGCGGGGGTCGCCTCTACGCAGCCAACGCGCGATGAGTGTGTCGGCAGGGAGGCGAGGGGTGTCGTCATGCGTCTGCATATTCCGCGCGCGCCTCGCACTACTGCTGATGCGGAGACAGCTTTTTATGTGCTCGAGCATCGGCACCGAGCGGCTGGCTCTCTTCGAGTGCACCCGAAATTTGGTATGCAGCGACTACGACTTGCTACTTTTCCAACGCGTGCGCGCTATCGCGAAGTTTCTCCGAAACGAGCGTCTTCCTACCTCAGCTGACGGACACCTGCTTCTAACACGAACAAGAGAGAATGAGCGTTAGCACAAACACTGACCACTAATCATCACCGATGCGGCTGACGTTTAAATGCGGCCCTCTCCCTCTCAAGTTACCCTTCACGATGAGCTTGTTTGTATATGTGCTGTAGGCTTGCTGCTGATCACGACAGCTGCACAACGCGGAACTGAAAATGAGATGAAACGCGATAAACTGCGCACACGCGCTGTTACACCTCTTTGTTGCGCTCTAACGCTCTCCCTCTCATTCCTCGTGATTCATCCCCTTCGCTCGACATTTGGGGCTGCTTACGCGCTGCTTACACAGGTGGGGGAGCCAAGTGGCTGAGTGTTTGCGCTTTTCTAACGCTTGGAACCCCTCCTCTCGAGCGTAAGGTAAAAAAGAAAGGCTGAATATTTCAAAGTGCTGCGCGGAAGCACCATCACTTACAAAATCAAGCTGGTGACGAGAACCGACACGCCTGACAGTCGTTGCATATATGCGTTCTCCTTAAAGGTGCCCTGCGACACTTTTGGTACAGCTTTATTTAGCACCGGAACGCGTGTACCGATGATTACTGAGACGAAAGCAACAAGAATGATGGAGATTGGTGCACGGAAAGGCAAGTTATGAGTCCTCAGAGTTCAAAACTCGAGCGGACGACGACGAGAAACGTTCTCTTTCACATTTCACTCGCCTGCTGACGTCAAACACCGCTTCCAATCAATGCGCGCGTCTCATAAAGACCTTCCAGAAATGTCACCTCATTGTGGCTTTCACACAACCTCGCTACCACTCTTTTCGACGGCGTCGTTATCATGGTTATTTCGAACCACGTGCGTGGGGTAGCAGTCACCCTGTGTAATGGCATTTTCGGCTGACGTGCACTGGTACCGTGACGGTGGAAAGAAAATTACGTCTAACACCCCCCGACGGTGCTATTATCGACACTTTCTGATTCCGCCATATTGTCAAATTTTGTTACGGCGACATTTTAAGCCAATCATAAAGGCCGTAACAGCTCACCTGGCGAATCAGGATCAATTATTGGCGGAATGTTCAGAATAGCACCCCAAGTTTCACGCCTCGCTGCGGGCCAGACGCGTGTGAACCACAAAACTCCAATCCGCTACAGCAGCGCTGTATGCGAGAGACGTCCTTTAGCAGACGACAATTTCCAGTGTCCTGTTTATACTGGTAATAAGGGAGCAAACAACAGAAAGTCAAACAATAAAAAACACTTGCGAGACGCTACGTGTCCAGTGGGTACGTATCTGTTCTGCAGGCCTTTCTGCCGCATCGATTTTGTACCAACTCGACGAGGGTTATGGTAATTTTCGCATCGCCTTCGGTGTCCAGTGCAATCCTGGCAGCAAAAGTAGCCTTGTGCGAGTACGGTTGGACGATGTAAGCTCACGCACGTTTCTTGTGCCGTCCAGCCGTGTTCTGCGGCAGCGCCAGCTGTAAATTACGCCTGCAAGGATGGAACGTCACCGTGTCGCCTGCTATAGCGCGCGCGGGCTGATGGGGTTCCACCAAGCTCCACCATCGACCTCCGTGGTGCCGCCGTGGCGTGCACTCGCGTCGTGGCCGGCCCAGTCGAACATGCGGCACCGCGCGCATGGTGCCGAGACGAACGTACGGCACGGCACGAGTGCACAGAAAACGCCACCGGTGCCGCCGGCCGAAGATGCCGTAAGATGCACACATACGCTTTGGACAGGGTCACATGTCGGCTTGCATGCAAGCCACATTCTACAGAGACAACGGCACCCACCATCTGCCGCATTTTTGGGTGCTATTCTGGATATTGTCGAATTCCGCCACGTGAGATTCTGCCATGTTGTCAGATTAGACCATTTATTGATGCTAATTGGCCAAGTGAGCTGCTACGACCTCTCTGATTGTCTTAAAACACCGCCATGACGAAATTTGACCACATGGTGGAATTAGACAGTGTCCAGAATAGCACCCTTTGGATCGCTAAAAACGCGACATGCGTTTCCACTTTCAGGTGCCGGTGTACCATAGCCTCGTTCGCAGGCTAAGTGATGTGTTCATTGTTCTGAAGTTAGATCATTACGAAACAGGGAGTATTTCTTTCTGAGAAAGTATATAGTAGGTGCTTGGTGTTTTCAGCATTCACTCGTATGGCCTACACTCTAAGCCAAAAATGGCCGAAATGGGAGCAACGGCTGTTTTTACTCCTTCAGACCGACTGTTACTCTCCGAAAAGACCAAGCGGAACAAGATGGCCGACTTGTTCGAGAATGGGGGAGCAACTGTATTCATCTTAAGTTTGTAAGGGAGCAACGGAAGGAGGAACCGCTGTAAATGCTCTCGTCACGCAACGGTTACTCCCCGGCAGGACACCGCACACAAATATGCATGCCGCCCACATTGATATTTATGGGCCAGATTATTTATTTATTTATTTATTTATTAGAATACCCTCAAGGCCCGTAGGGCATTACAGAGGGGGTGGGTACACCCCCTCTGTAATGCCCTACGGCATTATTGTTGGTTCTGTCTGCCAAACTTCACCAAGCCAAAACAGTGATTTATTTTAGCATCCGTAGATAATAAGATAGCAGCGCTGGCTGAACACAGAAGGCCTGAGAATACAGTACGGCAAATACCTAACACACGCAGCAGCAGAATGGAGAGTTAGCACGTCAAAGCGGACCGAATGCCGAAACACGTGCAAAACAACGATAAAAAAAGCCTAGACACGCCGTTCGTCCGCGAAGTAAGGGCGTCAAAGTCGATCAAGCACCAAAACACGTGCATAAGGAGCCCCCCCCCCCCCCAACCGCCCAGATATATCGGAGAAAAAAAAAAGCGGACCCAGACGCGCTTCTCATCAGCCATACACTTAGTAGCACGCTTCACCGTGTAGTTTGAGGGCAGAATGACAAATCTGCGCCATCTGCGCCCGCACGACAAAAGTGGCGCTAGTGTAGCAAACGATGTAAGTTACAAAGTAATTTTTATTCAGTGTTTATGTTGACTAGCACTAAATAAAAATTACACTCAACTTTTTATATTTATTTATGAGTTTTAGTGTACCTCAGTTTTTTTTATAATTGTATTAGGAGAACACACTGAAATTATTGCGCTGACGCCTGTGCTGCCACTGCTGGACGTTTTTTTTTCGGCGCAACTAGGTTCCCGTTCGCACTACTTACTCATTTTCATATGGTCTGTGGTTGGCGAGCACATGGACGGGCGAGCTTGTGAGCTATGTTTTGATCGTGTGTGTGTGCCGCAGATTTGCGTTTCTGCTTATTCGTGATGAAGGTTAGTGTATATTTATCTTTATGGAGCGCGAAGCAGTTGTGGATTTTGCTGCTGGGTGGTACAAACACATCGTAAACATGTCTTCAGCTATCTGCAAGCCTGTTCGCTCGTCGGACAAAGGACCGAGCATGCATCAGCGTGCAGGTGAGTGGCATTTCCAGCAACATTTAATGCTCTTACAATAGATTGTTGAGTGGTTGCGCTATTGAAAGAGAAATGATTTGCTCTTATTCACCGTATTTATTGCTAGCCGTATCGGACTAAATTACCTCTATTACCGCCTGCATACCCTCTTGCTTCCCCTGTCACCACTGCAGTGCCAGTGTACTTTTGCAGTTAAAAGTTCATTTCCGCAACACTACCTCGCTTGAAGAAACATTGGGGCGGGGTTGTAGCTGCATTCATACTGGCACTTTTCTACCATTGGCTTTATGTAATGTTAACGGCTGAGTGTTGGGGCCTTGGACCGCATTTTTTAGAGATGTAAAGTGTATGTAAATTAGGAAGTGAACAAATCATTGTCGCATCACTTCACTGGCATAGCCAGGCGGTTGCGCACAGAATTTTTTTAGGCCGGGCGTAGGGAGCCCAAATTGACGACCATATTCGCTTGCCCGGCCTATTCAGATAAGCGGACCCCCCCCCCCCTCCCCGCACGCCTAAAAAAAAAAAAAAATCTGCCCACATCACTGCGTCACTTGCTTCACCTCTGCGCTGAACGTACTATTTTATAAGCGCACCATCAAAGCGAGCAGTTTACATATTGACAGAACAATTGGAGGAGGAATGACCCAAATCTTTCAGATTTCTTTAGTGATGTAAAACCTTAGCAAAACTGAATATTGTAAAAGACAATCATAAATGCTGTATGTTCTCGTTAGCGCTGTCATTATTCTGCATCATGAAATCTTTATGCGCTGTGAAAACTTGGCATGCCGTTGAAGTCACATATCGACGTTAATACCAATCGACGAAAATTTCGACAACCTCAATAACGCCGTTTGGGATTTGCCGCATGCACATAATTCGGCTGATTCCCACTTGGCTGTTCTTAACCTGACTTCACTGCTACCAAATGAAACAATATTTGATGCATGTCTTTTACTTTTTTTCAGGGATATGACACAAATTTGGTTATACTGCAGATAAAGATGTTCCCAACGATGCTAATGTACAGAAAGCAAGTGAATTTTGGTAAGTGCAGACTTTTTGTACTACGTATATGAAAGCATCGCTTTTTAGGGGCAAAGAATGGCCAGAGAATAGTTCATTATGCCACATGGTTACACTGGCACTGACAATTTGACAGGGCTCCGCTGGCTCGTGTGTGTGCTCACACTGTTACCGTTAAGATAAAATGTTTATGTTTTCATTGCAGGGATTGCTGTTTGTACTAAAAAGCCAACTGCCAAGATTTGTTTACGCTGGTACTCCTAAAAGTATGCTTTCCCTATTTACATGGATTTTGGCTTGCACAAAGCATAACACTTGGGCCTAGATTCACAAAGCTGTCCATGCGCAGGCCTTCATTACAGCGTTTCTTGACTTGCCTTTACCCTTGTTGTGCCTCGCCCAAGTTCCACGTGGTCTTCGCGGCCTGCTGGCACCTGGCAGCTGTTGATGAGTCAACCCTGCACCGGGACGGCGACGGACGCGGACAATCTGGAAAAACCACGTCGCCGGCTCCTCTTGACACAAAAGTCGTTGGCCAAGCTTTTGTCAGCCGCCGAGAGCAACACTCCGAAGCAGCGTCGACCCAGCAGCTGTACGGGGTATTCTGCCTTGCTTGAGTCAACCTGGCTGCATCAGGGAGCGACTTTGCGCATGGGATTCCACGTCATCTCACTGTGGTGCCACGCTGGCGCGTGGGGTCTCCCTCACCAAACAGCGAACTGGGCATGTCTTGCCCCTTTCCTAGGTTCAGAGGGGGGCGGTGTTTGGCTTTCCCTCTTCGGGGACGGAGAGGAAGACGACGATCTCATTGGAGTATCCTGCGCATAAATTTTCTTTGCAAGGGATCTTGGGAAGGCGGACGATGTATAAAAACGCTAGCGCAGAGGCGCTCGTGTGTGATTCTCTTTTCATGTTGTACCACGCTACCATGTAAATACTGTATATAAACATTTTTTTCTCCTTCTCCGGCTTCTCTACTCGTCCTCTCCGGGGACTCGGATGGCCCGAGTCCGCACCACGCTACCCAAAGGCGCAACACCCTGTTTTCTGCAGATGTTTCGTGGGTTTAAAAGTGCCACAGCCTGTTGACCTCCCCCACTCTGAAATATTCGCGTTCAAAGTTCCGCAAGAGTGGGCTTAACTTTCTTGTGCACCTCTTTGCTAGTCCAAGATACTGAAGTGTTATGCTCTTACTAGAGGTGGCAGTGTTTCTAATGTTTGTATTTCCATCACATCGACCAAGTATGCGATCTTGGCTTGACTGGTAGCACATCCTCAACAAATGTCTTTGTGGCACATGTAGAAGGCAGTACAAAATAAATAGGCAGACATTCACACCGGGAGCTAACTTCTAATAATGCTTTTTTTTGGAAACCATGGTGTGCTTATTCCATGTTGTCTGACAAGCAGTAACCTGTTTGGCTGTGAACCAACAAGACGTTGAACTAATAAAAGCTTCACATCTTGTTGCTCTCAAATATATATGTATTGGCAAGCTATCTGTGACACTGTCAAACGAAGAATCAGAATATCTGTGCATACCTTAAGATATATTGCTTCGTTTACATATCTCGTGGCTGTGACTCGTCAACCGAGTGAACAAATGCACCCTAGTTTTCTAAATTTAAAGCATTTTTTGAAGGTAGCACGGTCTACATTTATTTGTCTATAGTTTTGTGTAGCCGTTTGCGTCAGGTACAAAGAAATATACTGAAGATTATCATGTAGCCTCTGCAAATGGTTGCTTTCAAGCAGGCTTTGCATGCTTGGCTTGTGCCTACAGGTATTGCACAATTCAAGACGCAGCAGCGTATGATAGAACAGTAGAATCGAGAGCAACTATGTGCACGAGCTAAATAAGTATTTTAACATGAGCGGACAGTACGTGTTATTTGCCACACACATGACCTCATTTAGAATGCCCATTGGTGACTGGGCTCATAGAAATGTAACTCAGCTGTGTATAGGAAACAAGGTAACTGAACCTAAGGGTATCTTTAACTGCTACAAATATGCCTTGTTGAGGTGCTGCACATTTTCTTCCAGAATATTGCTGTCCGAGACATCATGTGAAGAGCGTCTACCACATCAGCATTTATATGGCTTGCCAAGTAACGTTTGGCCGAACCTTCCTTTTTTTCACATTTCGTTTTGCAGTAGACATCCTAGAATGTAAGCGCTGCTTCAGTGTGTGTGACTCATTGTTATGAATTGATTCTGGCATGTTTAACCTCACACTTATATTTTTTTTCTTGCAGCAATGAGATGCTTCACATATGCCTGCGGTGACGTTCTGCTGCGCTAGCCTGATGGAAACACCAGCTGCGAAACTTGAGTTCTTCAGAATTAGAGAAGTTGCCCTTCTCTCACCAATGATGACACAGACTGCCCTATGCTAGAAATTCAAGATTGTTTTTTCACGGATGACGCAGAAAACCTTTGTTGTATTATGGTGTTTGTTTAGTGCTGGCTGTGGTGTGGCAAAGTCTACTTTTACGTGTGGTCACACGTCGCCTCATAAAAAGAACAATAAAGCATTTATTTTCCTTTCAATATTGTCCACTTTTTGTGTTAGAAGCACTCAAGCAGTGCTCTTCCAAGGAGCTCTCGCCATGTGTTAAGCGTGTGACAAGCATACTCGAGATAAATACTCCTTTCCCCAAGGAGTAACTGGAAGCATGTGCAGTTGGTTTTCAAAGAGTAACTGCAAACACGTGGGAGGAACGGTAAAGAGTAACTGTTGCTCCTAGAAGAGCAACTGGTGAGAGTAAGGGTTGGTCGGCAGGGAGCAACTGGTGGGAGTAACTGTTGGTCTGCAGGGAGGAACTGGAGGGAGTAACTGTTCATCCCCCGAAGGAGGAACTGAAAGGAGAGCAACGGTTCCTCCCTCTGCAGTTACTCCTTTTAGGAGAGTAATGGGAGTGGCAATGCAATTGCTCCCTGAAAGGAGCAACCCCTATACCCCTGTTGCTCCGTTTTGGCTTAGAGTGTAGCTGCCACCATATGAATATGGCACGCTATTTCTCGCGTCAAGCCAATCAAAAGCGAACGGTGTTTGTCGTCACGTCACATGACACGACGTCACTTCCCATAACAAAAATAGCCGATGTGTGTCGCCGTAGTCTAAAACAGAGGTAGTTTGTCCCGTGAATTAAAATCATAACCACGGCGATTTCAGCTTCGTCATGTGCGTAACGGTATCGGCGCGTTCCACAGCACCAGCAGAACTTATGCAAAATACCTGCCCAAATAGTGTCGCAGGGCCCCTTTAACAAAATGACTCCACGGTAAGCGCTTAAAACACGCCACGGTGCCCCAGTGGTGCTGTTGCTCGACCGCTGACCCAAACGTCGCGGGATGTAATCCAGGCAGCATTTTCGATTAGGGTGGAAGTGCTTGAGGCCCGTGTGCGTATACACTTAGGTGCACCTAATGAAGCCAAGGTGGTCGAAATTTCCAGAGCCCTTCACCACGCCATCTCTCAGAATAACGTTTTAGTTTGGAGACGTATACGATATACCTGAGCAATTATTACTAGTAAGCACTGAAAACCATAAAGAAGTGGGTATTTTAATATTCCCACTCTTTTTCATAAGTACGGCTTTTCCCGTGAAAGTACGACAGTACAGCGCTACGACATTCTTTGCTTTGAATCAATGGATTGATTGATTGATCGAATAATATGTGTGGTTTAACGTCCCAAAGCCATCATATGATTATGAGAGACGCCGTAGTGGAGGGCTCCGGAAATTCATCACCTGGGGTTCTTTAACGTGCACCCAAATCTGAGCACACGGGCCTACAACATTTCCACCTCCATCGGTTGATTCAATGGAAGCTTCTGATTCAGTTACCCGGCGAATGCACGTCGAAGTCACTCGAGAACACTACAATTTCTCAAGCGGCAATGTGTTGCTTGTCGCTTAAACAGAGAAGAAAAAGAAACGTAATACGGAACAAAATCATTTGCATCTTCATTTTTTCGAGGTTATTGCACTTAAGTATTCTCCATTGGGTCGGAGATAAAAAGCGAACTTGAATACAGTAAGCTCACACAAGCAGATAGACCGCACGAAACAATTTCAGATGGCACATTTATGCAGCTCTTATCATATGCTTGGAGTCGGCCGTGCCTACGTAATAAATTTGTTGCATGCGCCGCGACCGATTGTGTGACATCGACGCCACCAGCGCCCTTCCCCTCCTGGCACGAAGTTTGGGTTCGAATTCCCAGAGAGTTCGCGATATCAGGCGCAGATACTATATAGTATATGGCCAATGAAAATGATGTTGAGCCGCATTGCCATGTCGCCGATAAGGAAAGAAAACTGCGATTTTAACGGAGATATCTTACTGCTGTCGCAAACAGCGAGTCCGGAGACGAAATGTTTCTTCAAATAGTTGATTATTTTGCTTCATATACTGAAATGACTTTGACGCCTAAAGTATGGCGCAGAATATATTGCCTATATAACTTTTGTGTTATTGTCCGAACAGTCGGATTCACTTTGACGTGTTGTTGGAACAGTGGTTGTCACTCCGACGTATAAGGAAGAACGCCGCACCCGAATCTTGTATGCATGAATTATCCGTGCTAGGGAAAGATGGTCCTCCCTTTGTAGATGCAACTGTCTGTTGCGTGATTGTTATTGGCGAGGAAAGGTCGTAATGTGCGCGATGATGGTTGTAGTAAAAAGAGAGAGACCCTGTACGTCGTAGAGATATCGCGGTGGCACGCACTATTTTATCGTCCTCCAGTTAAATAAGAGTAGGCTGCGGGGACAGAGAAGCAAAAAGTACCCAGAGGTTTACTTCTAGTACGAAATACCGGCGGGTTTCCAGTGACACCAGGTTTGATGTGCCTCTTATGGATGATTTGCATATACGGAGACAGAAGGACACAGGAAAAGAGGCAGAAAGCAAGCTGGAAACTGCCACCTGGTGGGGCACAATGCCTGCTTACTTTTTCGAGAGAAGGGAAGAGAGATAGGAGCAGAGAAAGAGAACAAGAAAGAAATTGTACCTGCCCGGTCAGTCATTTTTGCCTGCACCGAGAACATAACGGGTTATTCAAAACAGCACCACGTGCAAAGCGCACATATCTCGTCGACCTAAGATAAGAAGTAAGGCGAAGCTGTGTTAACTTGCTGCAAGGTAGGAAGGACTCAACTCAGCGACCGGAAGGGTCCAGCTCTGATTACAACAAACAAATCGATTCAAGGCACACCAGACCCGCCGAACCGTCGCATAATGCTCTTCTTATCCCCCCTCCGCCCCTCGTTTTCATTCAGTTCGGCGGCGGCAATCTCCTTTCCTGACGTGCGCGGCGGTCTTGGGAGGGAATGAGAAAAATACGCAACAATCGATGCCCATTCGGCTGGCATGACCAAACTTGAAGTGGGCGTCCCGTGGACCCGACGTCCCGTCCATGCAGTGCTGCCTCCCCACTCAACGGCTCGAGCGTCGACTGAAGAAAAAAAAAATAATAAGGCAGGAAGCAGAAGAGGTGGCGGTATCTATCGCGGCCGACCTTCACGTAGATCGCCGCGGCCAGCCGCGCGGTACAGCGGGGGGACGAGATCGATCGCCACTAACAGGTCTCTGCCGGACCCAACCGAGCAACGCGCACGCCCATGCTGCCAACGGGCTCGCTCGCTCGAACGCTGTCCCATCGACCCTCCGATATCGAGATGCGAGGATGGATGCATTGCCATGGAGCGGCTGGCTTCTGGTTTTCGAGTGTGTTCTCCAGGGGTTGTTTTCAGTCCTGTTCGTGTAACAACATGCTACTAAGTCAACGATAACATATCTGCTGGGGTTTTATGCCCTAAACGAATGGTATAATGATCATCTGAGGGACACCGATGGCTCACACAATTTCAGATACCCGGGACTCTATAACGTGTATCTAAATCTAAGTACTCGGGCCCTTAGCATTTCGCCTTTGTCGAAATGCGTCCGAAGCAGTTGGTATACGATCCCGTCATCTCCTGGATGTGCAATCGAGCGACATAGCCACTAGATTACCACGCCTGGTTGAAGTCCGTGATGTCAATGATAATTTTTGAACGAACCGAAGTGACATGCTTACCAACGTGTGCCTGGCCTAGCTGTTAACGTGCTCGGCTGCTGACCAGCAGGTCGCGGGATCAAATCCCGGCTGCAGCCGCTGCATTTCCGATGGAGGCGGTGATGTTGTAGGCCCGTGTGCTCAGATTTGGGTGCACGTCAAAAAACCCCAGGGGGTCGAAACTTCGGTACTTTCGACATCGGCGTCTCTCAAAATCATATGGTGGTTTTGAGACGTAAAACCACACATATCAATCAATCAATCAATCAATCAATCAATCAATCAATCAATCAATCAATAAAATAACGCTAAATATTCTTCTGTGGTCACAAAATATTTCAGGAAAAAGTGTATACAACTCGAATTATTCGCCAACTTCTCCGTGAATGAGCCGATGTCGCCGTCCTGAGAGCATCAGCGTGTTGTTATCATCGGGCTCCGGTATAAGGATCTCAATTCAAGGGGACATTCAAGGGCTTCGTCTTCTTTGCTAGACACTCCGCACCAACCGACGATAGTGTCAAAGAACCAATAATACCTTGACATTATTGTCTGTTAGTTCTAAATATAGTCTCACACATAAGTACGGTGTCCCACTGGTCAGGCGACTTCGCTTATGATATGTCTCGCGTCGTTATTGGCTGAAATATCCTTTTACGGAAATTTTTAGGTTAAGAATTCATTGTGAACACCGACCCGGGTGTACAACTTTTTGAGTGGTACGTTGATAATTTATTTTATCACAAATGTTTTATGTTGCATGATTTCAAATACTATATGACAAGAAAGATGCAGCACCCCCCTCCCCTTGTTGAATATTGTCACAGAACGAGCGCTAAAACAAGAGCGCGCCGCCAAATCCTTGCGACAACGGGCGGCAGAAACGCCGCGAGGTAAAAAGAAAAAAAAAAGAAAGCCAACATCCAGGGCTCCCGGGCGCGTGCTCTCCCCGCAGAAGCACGGCTTCGCAGACGATCCTCCTCACCCCACATCGGCGGCCCAGCAAGGCCGCGATTTTTCTAGAACGAAGGAGGCGGGGTCAGACCGAGTGAATCATCCTCCGGAGAGGGCAGTCGAACCGTCTCGTGCCTCTCCCCAGCCTTCGCTGCGCATCGCGCCGACGAAACGACAAGAAACATCTGGAATGTCGCGCGCAAGGTATTTAACCGAGCGGCCGAGACGAGAAATCAGGAGAAGACGGAAATTTAGCGCCGGAGCGCGTAGGAATTCCGCCGTGTAGTCGGCGAAGGTTCTGACCGTAGTGACAGAACAGGAGGAGACGGAAGTTAACGCCAGAGCGCGTAGGGATTCCGCCGTGTAGTCGGCGAAGTTTTTGGTCCGTAGGGACGAGTCCGGAGGTGAAGAGGATTTGCACCTGAGGGGTGACGACTCGAGCTACCGGCAAGAGTGTGTGTTTACCGCTATCGAGCGAAGACCCGTGGCAACCGCTGCGAGTGTGAAGCCGACGTGTTCCGGCGAAGAAGTTGAAGTTTGAAGAGGGGCCAATTGAAGACGCGAGGTTTCCTGGAAGAGAAACTTCAGGGCGCAGCGGAACGACAACAACGCTGGACTTTGAGTGAGTGATTCTCGGAAGAGTATCATCTCGACTTTGGTTCCAAGAACTTTGGACTGAATAGGTTTTTTATCTCTTTAGTATTTAAGTGTCTTGGTTGTTCAATGCATGCGGCTGCATTGTAGCTCGTATTGTTGTCCGAGTCCGTTGTTTTGAGTGTGGCTGATTGTACTGTTGTTGTGACCGGCGCCAGAGCGGAAGAGGGAGCGGCGCTCCTTTAATCTTCAAACAAGTAACCGAACGACCGGCTGCCTACTGTTAGGACCGGCGCCAGGTCTGACAATGGATCGGCGTTCCTTTTGATGTTCCTTTTTAGTCGCCAAACGGGCTGGCGGCCTGTGTCCGCCATGTATTGTTCCCCCCTGGCCGGAGGGTGCGGCGTCTTGCCGCCGCGACACCGTGAGCAGTTCGGGAGACCACAAGTGCCGCTTCTTCTTTGGAAGATGACGGCGGCGGCGGCGGCCGGAAATCGTCCCGCTAATTGAACGAGTCGTTCGGCGACCATTTGAAGCTTGTTTACGGCGGCCCTTTCGATGGATGCAGTCATCAACTTCAGACCCCTCGCCCAGCGACACCCCTTGACGAGGAGGAGCCACGTTCGTGCCACATGGCCGTGCAGTGACCACGCTTCAATTTTGAACGTTCACGTGGACCGTGCGTGCTCGTCACCCTCGCGGGTAATGTGTGATCCGTGGTTGGACGGTGCCCTCTGTACGCGGTCCCCGATCTAGGGATCTGGGGAGGACAGACCCTTTATAATGAGCCCCCGCGGCTCATTCGTGTGTGCTTTTTTTCGAGAGCAGAACCGAGCAGAACCATGTAGAACCAAACACCATGTAGCGCTATGTTAGGAGACATGTAGAGGCCTGCCACGTTTGAGAGCTCACCGTGTAGGGAGTTCGCAATGTACATATTGTAAATAAACCCTCTTCAAGTCTCTCTTCCTCCTGCCTCGACAACTTCATCCCGGACCTCCGGTGTCTGGAAACCCCGGTCGCAACAGCTGGTTGGCAGCGGTGGGATACGAGTCTGCGACGGAGAGCGACATGTACCGGAGGCCAGCCGAAAGCCCTGGAACTCGGCGGGATCGAAGCAGCGTACCACCACCGCACGTAATGGGGTGAGTGCCTGGCTTTGTGCTTGAGATATATCGAGTCTTTTAGCCTAAATTCGTTAAAAGATAGATATAACCAACAACTGCCTGGCCACTGTGGTTGTTATCTCAGCACAGGGCAGCACTGGATGATTATCTGAGCAAGTACGCTAAAGCAGGAAAGCTTAGATGATTCAATAGGAACAAGGGGTAATGTTTCAAAATTTCTAAGGGTACGTTGCGGGTTAAATTTTAGGATGTTGTAAAAAGCAGGAGTGAAAAATTAACAAGAAAAAGTAGAGAGGGATGTTGGCCACGTAGTGCTACTTGGGTGCTTAAGCTTGTGGTCTCCGCTGTGAGATTTGCCAGGCTTCAATTTCTCTAGACCCAGAATTGAAGCGCTGGTGGGTTTGTGTTTTGTCACAGCTGAGCCAAAGCAAAGTAGTCGCCATGGATCTTACGAGATTGACGAGAGAGAACCTGCTGAACCTGTGTTGGGATCTGGAGCTAGATTTTAATGATGATATGCCTGCTTCTAAACTCCGCGAAGTGATTCTCGAAAGCAATAGTGACAATGAGGAAATCGAGCACTTCGGGAATATGTACTTATTGGACCAGGAGGAGGAAGTACAAAGGGCGCAAAGAAAGGAAAGATGGCGCCAGGAGGAATTGGAAGCTGAGCGCAGGCATGAAGAACATATAAAAAGGATGCAGGAATTAGATGAAGAGATAGAAAGGCTTAATTGTGAATTGGTGGCATTGCAGCAGAGTGGTCAATCCATAGATGTAGCGCACGAACGGTGCGATGTAGCGGCGGTGCCGTTTAAGACCGAAGCGAAGGCTACAGGTCAGACATCTGTAGATGAAGTGCACGAACGGTGCGACGTAGCGGCGGTGCCGATTAAGGCCGAAGAGAGGGCTACAGGTCAGAAATTTGCAGATGTACCGCACGAACGGTGCGTTTCAGCAGCGGTGCCGTTTAGGGCCGAAGAGAGTGCTGCGGGTCTGATATCTGTAGATATAGCGGCGGTGCCGTTTGAGGCCAAAGAGAAGGCTAGTGCCTGTAAGGGAATGGAACAGGTTTTAACCCATTCTGAGGGAAAAGAGCTCGCGGTCACAGCAGGGTGTGAGGGTTCCGTGGTGGGGGAAACGAAGTTAAGATTAACAGAGTGTTCCATCGAACCTTGCAGCCCTGTAGACCATGTTGATGAGCGTCAGAGGCGGACGAAAGGCTCCAGGTTTGGCACCAAGGAATGTGCCAAACGGAGAAAGCGTCCGAAAAACAGAAGCGCGGCAAGGCTCGCGATCAGCGCGGCGCGTTTGACGAGGACCTTCAAACGGCGTGGCGGATTTGCGAGAAAAGGCCCGTTGTCTTCTCTGACTGGCTTAAATCGCAGGCGTCTGAGCGGCCGGAGAGTAAGGAACAGAAGTGCGCAATCTACGCGGCCGCGGTCTTACGATGAACTGATAGGCAATCATCAGGACTGGGCGCGCGAGATGGCGGAGGAGCATATCGGTGATGAAGAACGTCAGAGTAGGACGAAAGGCTCCCAGGTCCGCACAAAGAAGCGTGCACAGGGGAGAAAGCGTCCGAAGGGCAACAATAAGGCAAAGCTCGAGATGAGCACAACGCGTTTGAGTAAGGGTTTCAAACGGCGTGGTAAAATCGCGGGAAAAGTGCCGTTGTCATCTCTGACGGGTCTGTATCGTGTGCGTCCGAACCGCCGGAAAAGAAAAGCGCCTCGTACGCGGCAGTGTTTGAAGGATAGATTGCTAGGCAATTATCCAGACAGTCCGCGCGAAAAATCAGATGAGCATGTGGGTGCTGGTGAGCATCAGAGATGGGCGAAAGGCTCCGTAGACGGCACCAAGAGACGTGCAAAACGGAGAAAGCGCCGTAAAAACAGGCAGGCAGAAATCGCGACGCGTTTGAGGAATGTATTCAAATGGCGGAGCGAAATTTCAAGAAAGTTGCCGTATCGCAAGCGTCCAAGCGGCCAGAGAACAAAGAAAAGAGAAGCGCATGGTGTGCGTAAGTGGTCGAAGGGCAAGAGACCCTTCCGTTGTTCTCGCGGTGCATTGGACGGGGTGCGGGGCAAAAGAGTCGGTGGTTTTCGAGGGGCAGGAAGC
Source organism: Rhipicephalus microplus (assembly GCF_013339725.1). Classification (NCBI taxonomy): domain Eukaryota; kingdom Metazoa; phylum Arthropoda; class Arachnida; order Ixodida; family Ixodidae; genus Rhipicephalus; species Rhipicephalus microplus. The sequence continues at coordinate 61,482,137 of NC_051173.1, read as the reverse complement.
GACAGCAAGTCGGCTTCGAGGAACGTCGCGGGGTTCGGTAGCAGGGCGATTGACGCGTGTTGTAGACCCCGTTTCTCGAGAAAATCGTTCCGGGCGCGACCACCGCGAGTTCGACTCAGAGTTGTTGCGAACAGCTGTTAGCCTCTCGGAAAACGTCGACTCGGGACTGTTGAAAGGAACATTTTGTTTGTTTTTGTGATTTTGTAAATAACTCGTTTGTACCTTGTTTTCGTTAGCGCTCTATCATTTTGGTAGCCTATATACGTTGTATAGATCTATTGGAAGGATAGTGACACGCATTAGAGCGTACAGAATTAGGCGTTTGTCATCGGCACCGGAGTTGGTTTGTATGCGTCCGAGCCGCCGGACAAAACGAAAAAAAAAAAAAGCACGTTGGGTAGAAAGGCAGACCCTTTCGTCGCTCTATCGACGGCATGTTTGATGGACTGCGGGAGTGCGAGGTACTCAGCGAGAGTAAGAACGCAGGTTGTCAGCGCAGAGCTTTGCGGGGGTCGGAGGCGAAGCGAATGGGTTTTGCCATTGTTCCATTTCCCGTTCGCCTAGAAAGACCCACAGGACGCGACACCGCGCGTTAGTCCCAAAAAGGAGTAGACATCCGTGAGCTTTTGACGATGGTCATTAGTGGATTTATTTTGTTTTGAAATTTGCTTTTGACTGTTTAAGTTGTTTTGGATTTTAATGTGTTTTTTAAGAATCTCGTCTACCAAATAGTGTTTAGGTAACACAATTTTGGTTTTGTTCATTTCTTGGGCGTTGTACGTTTAGCTAAGGTAAGCGTTGTGCGATTGCATAAACGACACGCATAGGAGCCTGCGTCATGGTAGATACGTGTAAATGAGCAGGAGCAACGTTATGAACTAATTATGACTGAGCGTAGAGACGCAAAGTTATTGCTTGCGAGATTTTTCAGGATTCATGCGAAACTTTTTTTTTGTTGTTCATTTAATGTTTTGTTCGCATGTGTCCGGTGTGTAAGAAAAGCTAGCTCGTGAGTTTATATGTATGCTTTGTGAAAGTGGCAACAGCAAGGGAACGGTTAGGTGGTATCTCATCCAGGCAGGAGCACTGTGATGTGCGTTTGCGGATATATAATAAAGATGTTCCTAATGCAGGTGCAGCACGGCAGTTATGCTTTCGTCTTCTCAAAAGGAATTGACGACTGGCTTTGGCGGCACTAAATTTCGGGAACTAAAAGATAGCGTGAAGTAAAATGCTTTATTTTATGAGTATGATACCTGGTGGGTTACGGCGGATTGCTCACGCAAGCACTCGGGTATGCCACGGTGAGCGCATCACTTGACAGTTAGTTTTCTTGAAAGCAGTTTGATGGGAAGATTATTATCGGATCGGGATTAGGAGTTTTGGTGAAACCTCAGAGAAACGTCCCGATTGCTGCTTTGTGTTTGGTAATACCGCTTAAGTAAGGTTGCTTTTGGATAATTTGTCGGACTCGACGTGTCTCAGTGCGGGCAGGGTGCTCTCCCGTGCCTGTGGTGGTGTGTATGAATGCTTTTCCCAGAGGGGAGCCACAAGGAGCGAGAGGGAAAGAGTCCTTGGCTGAGCGTCATCAGCAGTGGCCTGGAAGACAGCACTACACAGCGACACTTTGGGCAACCTGTGCAGCTGGTCACCCTCAGGTCGCTTCTCCCGCCGGCGGACGAGCTGTTGTGACCGGCGCCAGAGCGGAAGAGGGAGCGGCGCTCCTTTAATCTTCAAACAAGTAACCGAACGACCGGCTGCCTACTGTTAGGACCGGCGCCAGGTCTGACAATGGATCGGCGTTCCTTTTGATGTTCCTTTTTAGTCGCCAAACGGGCTGGCGGCCTGTGTCCGCCATGTATTGTTCCCCCCTGGCCGGAGGGTGCGGCGTCTTGCCGCCGCGACACCGTGAGCAGTTCGGGAGACCACAAGTGCCGCTTCTTCTTTGGAAGATGACGGCGGCGGCGGCGGCCGGAAATCATCCCGCTAATTGAACGAGTCGTTCGGCGACCATTTGAAGCTTGTTTACGGCGGCCCTTTCGATGGATGCAGTCATCAACTTCAGACCCCTCGCCCAGCGACACCCCTTGACGAGGAGGAGCCACGTTCGTGCCACATGGCCGTGCAGTGACCACGCTTCAATTTTGAACGTTCACGTGGACCGTGCGTGCTCGTCACCCTCGCGGGTAATGTGTGATCCGTGGTTGGACGGTGCCCTCTGTACGCGGTCCCCGATCTAGGGATCTGGGGAGGACAGACCCTTTATAATGAGCCCCCGCGGCTCATTCGTGTGTGCTTTTTTTCGAGAGCAGAACCGAGCAGAACCATGTAGAACCAAGCACCATGTAGCGCTATGTTAGGAGACATGTAGAGGCCTGCCACGTTTGAGAGCTCACCGTGTAGGGAGTTCGCAATGTACATATTGTAAATAAACCCTCTTCAAGTCTCTCTTCCTCCTGCCTCGACAACTTCATCCCGGACCTCCGGTGTCTGGAAACCCCGGTCGCAACACTGTGTAGTACGTTGTCTGATTGGTGACGTATTGTATGTAACTATTGTGGAGTGTGCATTTTTGTGTTTTGTTTTCGATCTGCCATTATTGAGAATATAATTTGTTCGTTTATCAACTCTCGGCTCTGACTTGTTCTTTGGGCCACAGGCGGCGTCCGCTGGCGCGCCAAAAAGGACCACTTCAAAATTGTCCACGCTTTCGTGGTGCGGTTCGGGGGGCCGATACTTCGGCTCTTGGAATTAGCCCGGCGATCACCTCCCTAATAAACGGGACATGTGTGACAATTAATCTGGCGTCCGCGAAACAGGACCTCTTGGTGCACAGTGTGTCCAAAGTAGTGAGAAAGAGCCTCGAGTTGGTGATACTGCTATCGGAACGATTTTGTGTGTTGTTCAGTGTTCTCGTTAACGAGTGCAGGGGAGTGTTCCGATAGACTGATTTAGGCAGATACTTTTTGCACGCGGCAAGGTTTTATTTGAGAGTTGCGAGACACCATGGATCTCGAAAAGTTAGTTGCTCTTGGTGAGAAGATGGGTCTTTCTGGCGCCGAACTACGGAAGTGGGTAAGCCAGAAGGAGAAAGAGGCGGTGGAAAGAGAGAAGTTGGCAGCCGAAATGGCGAGGGAAGAAAGAGAAGCGAGGGAGCGCCAGCTGAAAGAAGAAAGAGAGGAAAGGGAGCGGCAGCGGCAGCACGAGATGGAACTCGAGCGGCTCCGTTTGCAACAGCGAAGTGAAACTCCCGTCCAAGCTAGAGTTGAAAGCAGCGAACGGGAAGATCACGGCTTCCCCTTGAACCCAAGCAAGCTGCTCGTAGCGTTTGATGAAAGGAAGGACGACCTAGACGCGTACCTCCACAGATTTGAGACGATTGCGAGGAGCCAGAATTGGCCGGAGCATCAATGGGCAACTGCTTTGAGTACTTGCTTGAGTGGTGAAGCGCTCAGTGTGTACGGTAGGCTGACGCCGACCGATGCAGCCAACTATGCAAAGGTGAAAGCTGCTTTGCTGAAGCGATTTAGATTTACCGTGGAAGGATTCCGGGACAGATTTAGGACAGGAAAGCCAGCTGATGGGGAGACGGCCACGCAGTATGCCGCCCGACTTTGCCATTATTTCGACAGATGGATTGAACTTTCAGGGACAGCGCAGGAGTACGATGAGCTTAGAGAGCTGCTAATTAGAGAACAATTTCTTACTAGTTGCCACCCAAGCCTGTCATTGTACTTAAAAGAGAGGAAGGCTGACTCACTTGAAGACATGCTTGAATTGGCTGATCAATTCTTGGAAGCGCAAGGTGGCACTAATTTGGCCAAAGTCAAGAAGGAGTGTCCCGACGATTCGAAGAAATTGGCTCCCGAAGAAAAGAAGCGTGCACCAGAGAGCATTCCGCGATGTTTTCTGTGCAACCGAGTGGGTCATCGCGCGAAAAACTGTCGAACGATCTTTACGAGCCCTACGGTTGTAAAATGTTTTAAGTGTGGTCAGACTGGGCACAAAGCAGACGCTTGTCGGAATTAAGTTAGTCAAACTCACCAGGTATCCTGTGTGCAAGCAGCACCGAAATCTGATAATAATGCCGTCACTGATGGATTCGTAGAGTTCAAGAATGGGGAGAAAATTCCTATTGTGGGGGCTGTAATGTCAAGACAGCCAACCAGTGTTACGAAGGGAATGCCAACACTTCCTGGAAAGATTGCAGGCAAGAAGATTACGGTTCTAAGAGACACCGGTGGCTCCACGGTTATCGTGAGGAGAAATTTGGTTCGGGAAAGAGAGTTGACAGGCAGAACGAAACCGGTTTGCCTAATTGACCGTACGGTCCGGATGCTTCCCGAAGCAGAAATTGAGGTTAAAACCCCGTACTTCAGCGGGAAGGTTACTGCTTTATGCATGACGACCCCCCTGTATGACCTTGTCATCGGAAACATCGACGGGGTGCGAGGGCCAAGTGATCCAGAATGTTTGGGAGAAGACCCGAAGATAGAGCCCTCGCCAACACAGCGGCCGCGAGATACAAGGGAGGAGCATCCCGTGACGGATCTCACTAGAGCACAAGGTGAAGCTGCGGCGCAAGAGACAGCGAAGGAGAAGACGATCGTGTCGAATAAGTTCGCGGGCCGAGCAACCGGACTTACGTCGGCACGACCTCAACCGACCGACAGTGTAAAGGAGACGGAGTTCGCCAGCCGGGCAAAATGTAGAGGTATGATCAAGCGGGTAAATAAACAGACAGGACCCGTCGATTGTAATGACGCGTTAACGGTGTTGGAAGAGACAACGATGGCTGAGACGCCGCCTCAGATACCGTCGTTGGAAGGGGCTCGCCGAAAAGGAACGTGGAAACACAAGAAAAGATCGAGCGAGCACCGCAAAAAGGGGCGCAAGCGTTGCTCGAAGTACTCAGGATAAGTGGAGAAGTCAAATCAGAATGTGTTGGCCAGTGCTGAGTGACATATGTTGTGTTAACGTTCTTGTTATCCTGCGTCTCAAGTGTATGTCGAGTGAGTCAGTGTTCTGTGCGATGGTGTGATGTATAGTGTTGTATAATTGTTGGATAGACAGAACTTTGTACGTTTGTATTGTTTAGAATGTGTGATGAAGTGTTGTAGGCATGTACCTGTGGCTATATTTCATGTGTTGTGGAATTGAACTACAATGTACGATTGTATTGTGAGATATATTGTGAATGTGAAGTGTCATGAGCGACGAATTGTGTTACAGTCTGTGAGAATGTGTGGTGACTGTTCGCGCTCGTTTGTGTGGTTTTGAATATTATGAGATAATATTCTTAAAGTGGGGGGCAGTGTCACAGAACGAGCGCTAAAACAAGAGCGCGCCGCCAAATCCTTGCGACAACGGGCGGCAGAAACGCCGCGAGGTAAAAAGAAAAAAAAAGAAAGCCAACATCCAGGGCTCCCCGCAGAAGCACGGCTTCGCAGACGATCCTCCTCACCCCACATCGGCGGCCCAGCAAGGCCGCGATTTTTCTAGAACGAAGGAGGCGGGGTCAGACCGAGTGAATCATCCTCCGGAGAGGGCAGTCGAACCGTCTCGTGCCTCTCCCCAGCCTTCGCTGCGCATCGCGCCGACGAAACGACAAGAAACATCTGGAATGTCGCGCGCAAGGTATTTAACCGAGCGGCCGAGACGAGAAATCAGGAGAAGACGGAAATTTAGCGCCGGAGCGCGTAGGAATTCCGCCGTGTAGTCGGCGAAGGTTCTGCCCGTAGTGACAGAACAGGAGGAGACGGAAGTTAATGCCAGAGCGCGTAGGGATTCTGCCGTGTAGTCGGCGAAGTTTTTGGTCCGTAGGGACGAGTCCGGAGGTGAAGAGGATTTGCACCTGAGGGGTGACGACTCGAGCTACCGGCAAGAGTGTGTGTTTACCGCTATCGAGCGAAGACCCGTGGCAACCGCTGCGAGTGTGAAGCCGACGTGTTCCGGCGAAGAAGTTGAAGTTTGAAGAGGGGCCAATTGAAGACGCGAGGTTTCCTGGAAGAGAAACTTCAGGGCGCAGCGGAACGACAACAACGCTGGACTTTGAGTGAGTGAGTCTCGGAAGAGTATCATCTCGACTTTGGTTCCAAGAACTTTGGACTGAATAGGTTTTCTATCTCTTTAGTCTTTAAGTGTCTTGGTTGTTCAATGCATGCGGCTGCATTGTAGCTCGTATTGTTGTCCGAGTCCGTTGTTTTGAGTGTGGCGCGCCAAAAAGGACCACTTCAAAATTGTCCACGCTTTCGTGGTGCGGTTCGGGGGGCCGATACTTCGGCTCTTGGAATTAGCCCGGCGATCGCCTCCCTAATAAACGGGACAGGTGTGACAAATATACTGTGTGAAATATCTGTATACCGCCTAATTTCACCTTACATGACACGCATCTCATGATTTTCATGTTTGCACCAGTCACATACTTTCGTCATCCATTCACGTACTGTAATACCAAGTTTGATATATGTGACGATAGCGAAATGGCCGCGAGCGTATCATGAGTGTGACATGTATTCATGTTGTTACGTGACACGCATGTCATGATGTTCATATTAGGGTCTGTCTATTGGGTTCATCATGCAATCATGCCATACCATACCAGTTTTGCAGCATGCCATGTGAACCAAACCACCGTAAGAGACGCAGGTACCGTGAAATGTAAATTCATGTTACTCATGTCAAGATTTTCATGTTATGGCTATTCAAATATGTTCTTCATACAGTCATGTTATGCCATATCAAGTTTGTTATCGATAACATTATCGAAACGTCTAGAAGGGCTAAAATTTGTAGGCGGCTAGATTATATATATATATATATATATATATATATATATATATATAGATAGATAGATAGATAGATAGATAGGTAGATATGCTAAAAGTTGCCGAAGTTCGCTAAGAAATGCTTCGCATTCAAAAAGCATTGCGGCATGTTGCGTGTGTTCCTTATGACAGCCAGCCATACAAGTCCATTATTTGCTAAGTTTTATGTTCTCTCCTTTCGAGTGGCTTAATCATCAGCACTGCGAGCTGCAATATTCTTCGACATGGCAGAATTAAGCGCAGACTTTTCCGCCTGATCAGATGTCTTGGATGCAACGCTTTCTTTCATAAAGAGCACGGAGCATTGGGCGACAACGTCGGCACGGTGGCCAGCGTCAGCTCTGGGTTCCCGCGTGGTACGCCAACTGCACCTTTTATAACGTGCACGTGTCTCTGACAACACAGGATGGCTCCAAGTGCAGCTCACATACTGAGCAGCTAGGTATCGTTCGAGGTCCTATCCTTGTTATGCAAATTTTGCTCCCAAAACTTTCTCCGTGTTTCGTCCGAACAACGATAAGTGGCGGCTGCTCAACTTTCGCCCCCTGATAACCTGTTTTCCACACTGGCACGAAGCAGCACCATTAACACCGATGACTTGACATCGCTTCCGCGGAGCATGGCCAATGGCCAGCAAAGAAGTCGCAACGAAATAATTCGTTAAGCTGGTACGAACACACGGAACAGTCCCTGCCCAGCAGCCAAGAAGGCAGAGCGGCAGAGCTACACTGGTCATGCCCCGGGCCAATGCAGGAGCAGTGCCGCCCCTCGGATCGTGTTGCGTGGCGTCTGAACACACTACCCCGTTCGACAGGGCACTATAATAGCGTTAAAGAACTCGTTTCACAGAAATCCCGGCGACGGTGTCGGCGTCGTTGGTTGCGAACGAAAAGTCATCATCTTATGCGTGACCGAGAAATCGAGAACTGTGCAAATACAATAAATAAAAAAAATCCTAGGTCAGTGTGAGAATTAAATCCGGGTCGTTTGCGTGGCAAACGGGTGTTCTATCACACGGCCACCTGCCTACTTGTGAACGCCGGGAAAATAAGTTCCTCTGCTTGGAAATGCATTGAAAGTAACACGTGCTTTACAAACACACGCGTTCTGAATACATGCATCACAATACAACATGAAATGTTGTGCATGGTAGAAGCGCCCATTGCCATTGGGCGTCAGAACATGTGGTTATCATGATGAGTGCGTGGTTTAAAGCCGGTAACCCACTACAAGAGACACACGTGCACCCTTAAGGCCACGTAGTGGGTGCATGGCAAGTTTGACAGGGTTTTATAGTGAAGTACGCACTGTATAGGAACATAAATATGTTGAGGTTTCAAGAAAAACATAAATAAATGCCTTGGCTTGGCACTATAGGAAGAGAATATCGCTGACACCTTGAACTCTTAAAGGCGAAGCTTCAGGGTCCCTGTTTTTTTTTTCAAAGATTGGGTGGCATTGTCACGCCTCATGGCTGACTTTTCAGTCAACGGACTTTCACTGGAACTGGAAGCTGCATACGACGAGCGAGAAAAGCGTTCTGTGCGGCGAAAGAGCCTGCTCCTAGACAGACAAAAAAAAAGCCTACTGAAAAATTGTCTCGCAGATTAGACAAATCATTGACATTTGTTGTCAGGTGGCTCTTGAGGCCGGTGGTGCAAGAAGCTCGCGCTGTATGTGGTCGGTTGAGCTGATGGATCTCGCGTGTTTCTTCGACCATCGAGCGGCCGTGTGCTTCCGAGTGCGAATCCGGATTTGGACGTCTCGGATACTTCGCTTCAGAGCAGAATCGTCAAGTGCTATACTTATAGCACGTTGGCATGGATAGAGCGCGCACTTCGCTTCGTCCTGCTGAGTTCTTCCTCTTTGTTCCCGCGCTCAAAAATACCTTAAACATGACCCACAGCAAACTTTATCGCGAACCAAGGGGCATTCGGAGTACGATATCTCAAAACAGTACACTGCCCCAAAAAAGTCATCCTGAGGCGCTTAAAAATTTTGGAGGCGCTTAAATTTTGCCTCCAAGAGTTGAATGCGATAGCAATATGCTATCCTTAGTGCTTACTTCACCCACACGAGAGTTTAAATTGTGGATTATTACAATGCAATCAACAAAGTGGAAAGTGACTTGTGTCACTGAAACTTTCGCATATGGCTGCATTCTGTGTAATGGGTTGCATGCTTTAGACAGAGGTCAATTACGCGCGTGAAATGATTCCGAACTTGCTATGCACCCGCTACATGGTTTTAAGGGAATGCAGACAGTAACGTGTGTGGTATGAATCAGTGGCTGGCTTTAAAGAATTAAGTCGTTATGATATATCATATTGACTTCAGAATGTGTGACTATAGTCACACGTTCTGACGCCCAATCGCTGTACCACGCAATATTATTGTGATATTAATTAAATACAGCGAAGTATGTATACAGGAGGTGTGTGTTTGTAAAGTATGAACGGTTTCTCACTGCATTTCCAAGAAGAGGAAGTTATGTTTATTTGTATATCAGACACGTGGACGTGTGGTAGGACACCTGCTTGCAGGCACAAGGCTTAGGTGGGACCCACGCTGGGACCCGTAATTTTTTATTGTTTATTTTATTCGCATCTTTCTCGATTTTTTTGGTCACGCACAAGATTATATTTCGCTTACAACCAACGACTCTCATGGCTATCTATGACAGTGTTTTTGCCAAACGAACTATTTAACGCTGTCGCGTTGTTAGCGTTATGCTTACACTGCATTTGGGAGCTGTGGCGTAATTCTGAGCATTATTTGAAATGGTGGGTATGAAAGAACCAGAGTTGAAGCTATATGGTTAGTTATACATAAAAAATGGCAGCATATCCACGGAGTGAATGATGGAGAGTGGGGCGAAGCATTCGTCCAACTTTGCTTCCGTCCGTCCATGCGTCCATCTGTGTGATCATCCATGTGTCCATCTGCCCGTGCGTGCGTGCGTCTGTTCGTGCGCCTGTCCCTGCGTTCGTCCATGCATCCGCCCCTGCGTACGTTCATGCATCCATCCATGCATCTGTCTGTGTGTCCGTTCGTCCATCTATTCAACACTCCAAGTACCACAATCTCGCATCTTTTCATCATATATTCCCTATATAGAAGCACCGCCGTCCAGCGGACATTCCAAGGACTAAACGAGAGGTGGCACACGCACAATTTCTTACGGCTTGCGCTTCGGGTCTACTTCCCACCTTTAACCACCTCGAGTTCATGGTATATACTAGTTCACTGTGTATTCATGGCACTGCGGCCCAACGCTCGCTAAACCTTTCTAAAACCAAGGAGGTTACACCCAGTGAGTATAACGTAGCAACCGTTTCTTGTCAGATAGTGCTCAATGTACATGCCAATGGCTGCTAATGGGCATTTCAGCGTGCGCGTCAACTAAAATCCGAATGCTTCTGTTTCTCATTCCCCCTTTGCAGCCATTGGTATGTACATTGAGCACTATCTTTTATTGTTCAACAACGCACAGAAGAAATCTCTCATCGGCCCCACCTTGGAGGTCAAAATGTTATACTCGTTTCACACTACAATGGCTACGAGGGACGAACAGGTGCCGCTATAAGGAGCTTCGCACCGAAAACGTATTTCTTGTTCAGCCTCGTGTGCCTCTCTTCATTGCCTAACTTTGCATTGACGTTGCAGTAGCGCCGCCATCGCACAACCAGGAATCTCAACGACAAGCTTTGCGCAACGATGCAAAACTGAACTCAACGAACGTCGTGTGCTGACATCATGGCGTACCTGCGCATACCGATACAGTGCATGAGCGATAAAGGCTCCACTGCCGCTTCAACTCTTCACCGGTATTAATAGCCCAGCAATATCAATAGCCGCCCCTATACACGCGTCGGCAGTGAGGCTGACGCGAGTATTAGAAAAGACTGCGCTTGGACGCTCGAACTCACGATGCGCTGCGTCGCACGTCGGACACTTTAATCCTTCCGGCGGTGAACGGGGAGGGGACTTCTCCATCCTGGCAACAGCTCGAGGCGATAGCTGCAGACCCGGCGGCCCTGAGAAGTTGAAGCTGCCCCCTCTCGTGCGAGTAGCGGCGGATGCGACGCGTGGCTCGCTCATCCGACGATGCGCGCGTCAGCCTGGCCAACGGCCGTTATGGATGGGCTTCCAGAGCCCGCTGTGAGCAGGAGCAGCACTCGCGATGCGTGGAGTAGCAGCAGCCGCGATTTCACTGTCGCTTGTTCCACGTTCGCTGTTGCACGTTCCCGAAACATCATTCAAGATCGGTTATAGCGCGAAAATTCGAGAAGAAAGAAGTGTATGTATGTATGTATGTATGTATGTATGTATGTATGTATGTATGTATGTATGTATGTATGTATGTATGTATGTATGTATGTATGTATGTATGTATGTATGTATGTATGTATGTATGTATGTATGTATGTATGTATGTACGTGCGTACGTACGTAGGTACGTACGTATATGTATGTATGTATGTATGTGTCTGCGCGACCCACACAGCACATACACATGGGAATACACGTACATATGGACCTAAAATTAAAACTTGCCAAGAGCCCGTAAACCTCGCACTCATACCCCAAAGATAAAATGCTGGCAACTCTTCTGAGAAGGACTGCAGTACAGTGAGTAGCAAGCCACGCGAATTGAAATTGAAAGGTGCATCTTGAACGTCGAGCATTGCGTGAGTTGAAAAAAAACATAACAGTTATTCGTGTTAGTTCTGACAGGTGACAAAAAATATAAAAAATAAATGGTTTTGCAGTGAGAAAAAAAATGGCCTGCGCAGGGATCGAACCTACGACCTTCGCGTTATTAGCACGACGCTCTAACCGACTGAGCTAGCAGGCCAACACGGCCGCAAATGATACTACAGCTACACTGATGGCAGGCTGAGCTAAAACCACGAGCATTTATTGCGTTTCGTCGTCAGGTGTGAAGTCTCTAGAGTGGGTTTCAAAGCGAAGGCAGCTACGCGTGTGCGTGTCACTGAAGTCGCAGATAAGATGGCGTTTTTCGCACACTTGATACTATCGGAACACTACGGCTTGCGTGATGCCCCGCCGCGGTTGTCTAGTGGCTAAGGTACTCGGCTGCTGACCCGCAGGTCGCGGTATCGAATCGCCGGCTGCGGCGGCTGCATTTCCGATGGAGGCGGAAGTGTTGTAGGCCCGTGTTCTCAGGTTTGGGCGCACGTTAAAGAACACCAGGTGGTCGAAATTTCCGGAGCCCTCCACTACGGCGTCTCTCGTAATCATATGGTGGTTTTGGGACGTTAAACCCCACGTATCAACAATCAACAGCTTGCGTCACATATCATTCGTGGTAAATAACAAGCGGATGAATACGAAAAGAAACAACGTGCTTATTTCTTATGGCTGGTGAACAGATTTTTTATTCGGTGAACGAATTTTTTCGTTCTTTCCGACTTCAGCCCTCGGACAACGTCTCGAGCCTATATATTAACTAGAGGCAATACATAGAAGGAGGTTCTCTTCTTTTTTTTTTTTTCAAAGAATGCAAAAGTTTTTACTAATTCAGTTATCTGATTCTCCCTTTCATCTCAGTTTCGATGCAACGCTTAGGAGTCTTATTCAAGGAGAATTCGATTACCCTCAGTATGGTGCCCGACTTCACTGTCACCGGAAAGAGCAAGCAAGCAAGCAAGCAAGCAAGCAAGCAAGCAAGCAAGCAAGCAAGCAAACAAACAAACATACGCTGAACAAAGAAACAAAGAAACAAACAGTCAACCAATCGAATAAATAAACAAAAATAAGAAAGCAGCAAAGCTTACACTATGAGTGTTTCACCGGTTCTGAATTCGGGTATGCTGCGGTAACGTATAGCATTCACTTTTGCAACCACAGCCAATCCCTTCGTCCATTTGTGCCGAACTCGCTAACTGCCCTGAGCGATGCCCACATGCATCTGCATTGGCGTTTAAAGAATTACAATAGTGGCGGAGATAATAAGGCTAAGCCCTGTATAAGAGGAAACTACGATCTCCGAAGCACTTTTGAGACAAATTGAAATTTCAAAAATTTATCAAACTAAATGTGAGCGAGAAAACGTCTGGCACTGTATAGAACTTACACAAAATGTGGTTTAAAACTGTGTTATCTGCTTTAAGTACGCTAAACACATTACTCCTTTAATCCATACAGTTTACCACCTCTTTATTCAGTCCCGTGAGTCTGCACACGCTAACGTTGAGCAGGTGCTGGATATGTTGAATGTAGAGTTGTATGGTTGGCGGTACTTAAATATATATCTCGTAATATAATACATGTGTACTAATCTGACTCGGGGACATTGCATTGAGCGCTTGCCACACCATTCCGTGGAAATAAGGCAATTCGCCGACTGACATTCAAGGCAACGAACCTTTACCGAAAGAAAGCTTGCGAGCGGTGGCTGCAAACGGCCGTTTTCTCGATACATTTCTTACATCTGCACGATTAAAACAATATGGAAATGCTTGCCAGCCTCACAGTGATGTAATGTATTTAAAGAAAAGATTTAACCAATTTTATTTCAGTAACCCACTACAGTTATAGTCGTAGTGTAGCCAATTGCTAAAGCAAGAAAATTCCTTTTTTTCCATTTTTTTTTCCACAAGGCAGGCTAAATTGACATCTTTCGGTTTGTTTTGTGTCTCTTTGAACTGTTAAGGTAACACGAAACTAAGGGAGTCTAAGCCTGTACTTAGGGCGTATTTTTTTATGCTTCTGGTAGTTAACTAAACAAGTGGGTAAACTAATACTTATTGTAATTAAAGGCAGTCATTACCTATCATTTAAAATAGTCCGTTTGTTTCAGAGCACAAGTTAATCTTTCATACTTGCGAAAGTGGATTGCCCTATAGCAGTAGAATTTCGCTTGACAGAAATGCCTAAAATATTTCTATTCTTTGAATAGCCATATTGAACACTGCAGCAAAGTGTTGGCGGTGCTGAATAATAGTTTACAAGTAGCGTGCATATCGTATTTTGGTATGGATTTGAAATCGTGGCACCAACACACCCTATAACATGCATGTTGTGCAGGCGAATATATTTAGCCTGGAAGGAACAAGTCGTATAACGTTTCTGTTAAAGAGACGTTAGTTCATTAGTGCATCAATGTACTCAATTCTGTGACTGAAGCTTGTGGATAATGAGTTCTCAGTTTGAAATATTTTTCACTACTGAGATTTCTCGTGTAGGCAACGTGACTGTGTCGACATCGACGAGCTTCACTCACCAAACAGTTCTATTCGCTTCTATATTTTTTATTTTACGAGCCGTAAAAGTCAAGAGATCAACTGATAATATAATTTATTTATTTTATTTCATTTAACAATACTGCCAATCTCATCAGGAATAATAGCAGGGAAGGCATATGAAAACGAATATTTGTTTACTCAGATTCATATTGATAGAAAACGCAAAATGGGGATGATATATATCCCAGAAAATTCGACAGAAACTCCTCCTTCCACGTGGCGGTGTACATTTCGCGTGGTGTTAGGGTGCTGTTTCAGCAAAATCGGTTTCACGTGTCCTTGCAGCCTGAAAATTCTGTTTGTATGTAGACCTGAAAAGACAAAATAATGAATCAAGAAACCCTATGCCACACCTTTTTGGCGAAGCTCCTCAAAACCAGTGCATATAACAGAGAGGAGGTAGCCGATAGTGGTCTTCCTGCCTTATACAAAGAGTCATATTTCCAATCTTGCAATGCAGCTGTCTGAAACCACCCACTCTATCTCGAGGCACGGTGGATAACAACACCATCTCTTAGATATCCAGCGGCATCTAGAGGACAGCATAGCTGAAATTTTCGCGTTCTGACGAATACAATATTTGAGCAAATGAGCACCGTGTTTGAAAGGTATCTGAGGGATTCGTATGGCTAAAAAATGGTATAGTATCCATTCATTAAGAATAGAGATTCCATGGAGACATTTAACAAGAAATAGACAGTATGAATCGTCAATAGCCAACCATAGCCAAGGCTTGTCATGATTTCACGAAGTGATGCCAGACGAGTAGACATTATTAATAATTTAGCCAACAGTCTAAGAAGGCACGCACTATGTAAGTCAGGGCTAACCTCAAGGGCTGATAACTCGCGGCGGGTAAATACAGTTGGCTACGACAGCACCGTGGTCGTCGTTCACAGCGCCTTTGCAAATCTCGTGGGAGCCAGAGGGGAATCGCCCTCGAATAAGTTCCAAAATGCAAAGAGAGAGGCTGGCGACCGTAGCTGTTGCTGGCGACCTTAGCGCAGACGAGCCATCTCTTCAAAGTTACGCGTGGGGCATTGGCCATCGAGAGGGCACTTGCTACAGAAGTTGGCAAGCAAGCTGTGGCTGAGCTGTAGCCCTCCTGTAATATTCACTTCTGCGTCATCAAGCACGCATCGACTGCCGCTTCTTTGTCTTCTTTTTGATTCCGAGGCAGTCCTCAACCTGTGGCTCGTGTCCTCGCCTAGTTTGTTGGGCGCGAAACTTTTCCCAGCTAAGCTACCATTATGCAAATGCGGCATTATTAAATGTGGCTTAGCCCTTCGATGGCTCACAGCTAGCTCGGTATAACATCGCTAACCGCCCCGCAGTAAAGGGTCAGCGGATGCAAAACACAAACGAAGTGAGCAAGGGAAGCTGCGCCTATGGGGCACACTCCTGGAAACGAGCGCTGCCTCTATGGCCAGGGCTTCGCGCCCTTCCAAGCGAACGTAGCAGAGCGCTCGGAACTATTTTAACTTCAACAGCCGCGTTATTTACTTTTAAGGATGTGTTTTAATTCTAGAGAGCGTGTTGCACAGGCTACGCTGCCTTGTTGGGCCACTTGTAATATCTAGGATTTTGCGTTCCAAAACCACGATGTGTGAGTGATGACGTATATAGTGGAGGGCTTCGAAAATTTCTATCTGGTGTAGCGGGCACTGACATCGCACAGTACTCAGGCTTCTGTCATTTCGTCTTCTCCAAAATGCAACCGCCGCGACCAGAATCATACCATTGGCTTTCTGGCCGGCCACCGAGCACCGAAACTATACTGATTCACCACGCCGTACGTTCCGTGCAACTCATTGCAGAAGTTTAACAAACCGGTGATATCGCACTCATTCCAACTAGTATACACGGCGGAGAAACTTCGTTGATGCAAGTGGAAGTTGCAGTGCTCTGTCGACTAGTCGTCACACTGTGGGTCACGCCTGGCACGACGCGAAAGAGAAAGCATGTGTCACCAAAGCATGCGGTGTATTGAGCCGACCGCAGAGTTTCCTGCGCCATTGTGCTGTAGCCTCCATTGCACTGGTTGTTCGGTAGCTCCGGTACCGGTAGCCTCCGGTACGCGCTGGTTGTCCGACGCACAACGTTGCATTTATGACGAAGGGCATCTATACGGCTCTGGAGAGGAATGTACGTCCACAGTCGCAAAGTAGCCCGCGAGGCACGCCCCTCGGGAAATTAAAAACAAGATTGTGAAGGAAATAGGCCAATTTCACGTGATGTGGCCTCTGGCAGCGCGGTAGTTTCAGCAAAGCGTGTCAAGTGATCAATAGCGACAATCACCCAGTGGTTCGAGTCAGGTGTGTAGAGACGGGTACTTTGCAACTCAGCAAAACTAGCTTCTTTTTTGGCCACCTGTTCGTCTACATCTTATTGACATGATGTTCGTCTACATCGTCTACAGATGTTCGTCTACATCTTATGGTCAGCGAGGTTTTAGTTCACCCAGCATAAAACAGTTTCACGTTAAAATTATTGCAATCTGAAGCACGAGACTTGGCAACTTGGTTTGCTGTCTTTCATGTTCCCTGTGAACAGCCATTAATAATGGTATCGGAAAAATACGACGACTAATAGTATTATCCGAAAAAGGAATCGTGTACATGAGCTTTCAAAACAACCCCAGTAACAGATGACACAGAAGAAAGGCTCATAACAAAACAAGAAATGCTAACCGACATAACAAGGAACAGGGTATCTATTATTACCGTTTGCAAGCACAACTTGCAAGTAATAGTTTTCGCTACACAAAAGATAGTGTTGTACTTGTTGCACTGCCATGGTAGCCCGTTGGATCTTGTCACAACTTGACCTCAATGGCTATCCAAGGTTTTGTGGTCATATTGCATGAAAAAAGAATTTAAAAGTCGGAATGCAAGATTTTCTTTGTGGGAACACACAGTTTCATTCACATTATTAATGGGGCAGTTATCTTTCCTTGTAGTGGTGTTGGTTTGAGTTACGTGAGTAACCTTAGTGGGTACAGCAGCAACTTCTGCGGGAACGATGTTCTGGTGGAAGGACATGCAGGCAGGGCCTAATTCACTATCCACGAACGAGAAGTAGGACTCCGTTGTTATTGTACATACAAACGCAATGCATCATGCTGCTTGAATGCCGCCGTCTTCTTGACGCTCACGTATGTGTAAGCACATTTGCACAGCAGTACTTCTCTGCTTTTCACGGCGTTACACTTACAAGCGCTCTATTGCAAGCGGTCATGATTTACGTATATAATATATTGGCAGCCGACCGATTAGCCTCTGTGTTTCTTTCCAAACAGGTTGTACTACGATATACGACCGATCACGCATGACAGCTGACACGAACCGCCCGTTATGAATGCACGGTTCTTTACCAAGTTTTTGAACGGCAAATAGAAACTAAGAAAATTGGTTTATCGAGAATTTATGCTGAACTGTAGCTCGCCATCAACTATACAGTTTTATTTCACATGCCTGCAATCGCTGAAGCATATAACAGAGAGAGAGAGAGAAAGAGAGAGATAAATACCTTAATAAATGTAGGTAGGTTAACTATACTACGTCTAGATTGCTACCCTACACATGGGAGAGAGAAAATAAGGGACTAAGAAAGAGAGAGAGAGAGATCTTTCGCTGGAGACACCTCCACGTACGATGATCTTTCGACAGTGCCACATTCCACGACCAGCAACAATATGGCTTTTTTTTCCTTTCAAACTGAATACAATTAAAACAAAAAACAAACTGCACATGCATTTTGTGCCTCATAGTTTGTTCTTTTTACGCAAGGACTGAGGCTGTCTGATGGCCAAGTAAGTAGATATTTAGTTGAAAGCGGAGTGTTCATTAAAGAACCGATGTATTGGAATTTTTTTATCTATAGATCAACGGCGTTCATCACGACACTACTAAAAATGTTTGCCCCAAGAGAGAGAATAATATGTACGTGCTGACTTTCAGAAACATTGCACTAATTTTATTAGTGCCACGGACTAGTGTATTCTTAATAAATTATTTAGGTTGACTTTTCTTAAGCTTAAAAATTTGATTAATATGTTGCGGCAATCAATACATTGCAGAAAGCTTCGCATAGTACATATGAACGTACATATATCCATGTCACACCTGTCCCGATTATTAGGGAGGCGATCGCCGGGCTAATTCCAAGAGCCGAAGTACCGGCCCCCCGAACCGCACCACGAAAGCGTGGACAATTTAGAAGTGGTCCTTATTGGTGCGCCAGCGGACGCCGGCTGTGGCCCAAAGAACAAGACAGAGCCGAGAGTTGATAAACAAACAAAATTATATTCTCATTAACGGCAGATCAAAAACAATACACACGTATGCACACTCCACAATAGTTACATACAATACGTCACCAAACAGACAATGTACTACACAGTACAATCAACCACACTTGAAACAACGGACACAGACAACAATACGCACTACAATGCAGTCGCATGCATTGAACAACCAAGACACTTAAGGACTAAAGAGATAGAAAACCTATTCAGTCCAAAGTTCTTGGAACAAAAGTCTGAATGATACTCTTCCGAGAATCACTCACTCAAAGTCCAGCGTTGTTGTCGTTCCGTAGTTCTCGAAGTTTCTCTTCCAGGAAACCTCGCGTCCTCAAATGGCCACTCTCCAAGCTTCAAACTTCTCCGCCGGAAATCCGTCGGCTTCACACACGCAGCTGTTGCCCGCGTCTTCGCTCGATAGCGGTAAACACACGCTCTTGCCTGTAGCCGAGCCTTCACCCTTCAGGTGGAATTCCTCTCTATCTCCTGCTTCGTCACTATGAACGAAACCTTCGCCGACTACACGGCGGAATCCCTACGCGCTCTGGCGTTAACTTCCGTCACCTCCTGTTCTGTCACTACGGGCAGAACCTTCGCCGACTCCACGGCGGAATCCCTACGCGCTCCGGCGCTATCTTTCCGTCTTCTCCTGATTTCTCGTCTCGGCCGCTCGGTTAAATACCTTGCGCGCGACATTCCAGATGTTTCTTGTCGTTTCGTCGGCGCGATGCGCAGCGAAGGCTGGGGAGAGGCACGAGACGGTTCGACTGCCCTCTCCGGAGGATGATTCACTCGGTCTGACCCCGCCTCCTTCGTTCTAGAAAAATCGCGGCCTTGCTGGGCCGCCGATGTGGGGTGAGGAGGATCGTCTGCGAAGCCGTGCTTCTGCGGGGAGAGCGCGCGCCCGGGAGCCTTGGATGTTTGCTTTCTTTTTTTTTCTTTTTACCTCGCGGCGTTTCTGCCGCCCGTTGTCGCAAGGATTTGGCGGCGCGCTCTTTTTTAGCGCTCGTTCTGTGACACTGCCCCCCACTTTAAGAATATTATCTCATAATATTCAAAACCACACAAACGAGCGCGAACAGTCACCACACATTCTCACAGACTGTAACACAATCCGTCGCTCATGACACTTCACATTCACAATATATCTCTCAATACAATCGTACATTGTAGTTCAATTCCACAACACATGAAATATAGCCACAGGTACATGCCTACAACACTTCATCACACATTCTAAACAATGCAAACGTACAAAGTTCTGTCTATCCAACAATTATACAACACTATACATCACACCATCGCACAGAACACTGACTCACTCGACATACACTTGAGACACAGGATAACAAGAACATTAACACAACATATGTCACTCAGCCCTGCCGAACACATTCTGATTCCACCTCAGCACCTATCTTGAGTACTTCGAACAGCGCTTGCGCCCCTTTTTGCGGTGCTCGCTCGATCTCTTCTTGTGCTTCCACGTTCTTTTTCGGCGAGCCCTTTCCAACGACGATATCTGAGGCGTCGTCTCAGCCATCGTTGTCTCTTCCGACACCGTTAACGCGTCATTACATTCGACGGGTCCTGTCTGTTCATTTACCCGCTTGATCATGCCTCTACATTTTGCCCGGCGGGCCAACTCCGTCTCCTTTACACTGTCAGGTCGGTTGAGGTCGTGCCGACGTACGTCCGGTTGCTCGGCTCGTGAACTTATTCGACACGATCGTCTTCTCCTTCGCTGTCTCTTGCGCCGCAGCTTCACCTTGGGCTCTAGTGAGATCCCGTCACGGGATACTCCTCCACTGTATCTCGCGGCCGCTGTGTTGGCGAGGGCTCTAATCTTCGGGTCTTCTCCCAAACATTCTGGATCACTTGGCCCTCGCGCCCCGTCGATGTTTCCGATGACAAGGTCATACAGGGGGGTCGTCATGCATAACGCAGTAACCTTCCCGCTGAAGTACGGGGTTTCAACCTCAATTTCTGCTTCGGGAAGCATCCGGACCGTACGGTCAATTAGGCAAACCGGTTTCGTTCTGCCTGTCAACTCACTTTCCCGTACCAAATTTCTCCTCACGATAACAGTGGAGCTGCCGGTATCTCTTAGACACCGTAACTTTCTTGTCGGCAATCTTTCCAGGCAGCGTTGGCATTCCCTTCGAAGCACAGGTTGGCTGTTTTGACATTACAGCACCAACAATAGGAATTTTCTCCCCATTTTTCAATTCTACGAATCCATCAGTGACGGCATTATTATCAGATTTCGGTGCTGCTTGCACACAGGATACCTGGTGAGTTTGACTCACTCCGTTCCGACATGCATCTGCTTTGTGCCCAGTCTGACCACACTTGAAACATTTTACAACCGTAGGGCTCGTAAAGATCGTTCGACAGTTTTTCGCGCGATGACCCACTCGGTTGCACAGAAAACATCGCTGCATGCTCTCTGGTGCTCGCTTCTTTTCTTCAGGAGCCAATTTCTTCGAATCATCGGGACAATCCTTCTTGACCTTGGCCAAATTAGTTCCTCCTTGCGCTTCTAAGAATTGATCAGCCAATTCAAGCATTCCTTCAAATGACTCCGCCTTCCTCTCTTTCAAATACAGCGACAGGCTTGGGTGGCAACTAGTAAGAAATTGTTCTTTAATTAGCAGCTCTCTAAGTTCATCGTACTCCTGTGCTGTCCCTGAAAGTTCAATCCATCTGTCGAAATAATGGCAAAGTCGGGCGGCATACTGCGTAGCTGTCTCACCATCAGCTGGCTTTCCTGTCCGAAATCTGTCCCGGAATCCTTCCACAGTAAATCTAAATCGCTTCAGCAAAGCAGCTTTCACCTTTGCATAGTTGGCTGCATCGGTCGGCGTCAGCCTACCGTACACACTGAGCGCTTCACCACTTAAGCAGGTACTCAAAGCAGTTGCCCATTGATGTTCCGGCCAATTTTGGCTCCTCGCAATCGTCTCAAATCTGTGGAGGTACGCGGCTAGGTCGTCCTTCCTTTCATCAAACGCTACGAGCAGCTTGCTTGGGTTCAAGCGGAAGCCGTGATCTTCCCGTTCGCTGCTTTCAACTCTAGCTTGGACGGGAGGTTCGCTTCGCTGTTGCAAACGGAGCCGCTCGAGTTCCATCTCGTGCTGACGCTGCCGTTCCCTTTCCTCTCTTTCTTCTTTCGCCCTCTCAGCTGCCAGTCTTTCTTTCTCCAGCTCCAACTTCAATTGTAGCTCTCTTTCTTCCTTCGCTCTCTCAGCTGCCAACCTCTCTCGCTCCAGCTCCAACTTCAATTGTTGCTCTCTTTCTTCCTTCGCTCTCTCAGCTGCCAACCTCTCTCGTTCCAACTCAGCTGCTTTTTCTTCTTTAGCTTTCTCAGCTGCCAACCTCTCTCTCTCCACCGCCTCTTTCTCCTTCTGGCTTACCCACTTCCGTAGTTCGGCGCCAGAGAGACCCATCTTCTCACCAAGAGCAACTAACCTTTCGAGATCCATTGTGTCTCGTAACTCGCAAATAAAACCTTGCCGCGTGCAAAAAGTATCTGCCTAAATCAGTCTATCGGAACACTCCCCTGCACTCGTTAACGAGAACACTGAACAACACACAAAATCGTTCCGATAGCACTATCAACAACTCGAGGCTCTTTCTCACTACTTTGGACACACTGTGCACCAAAAGGTCCTGTCGCGGACGCCAGATTAATTGTCACACCTGTCCCGATTATTAGGGAGGCGATCGCCGGGCTAATTCCAAGAGCCGAAGTATCGGCCCCCCGAACCGCACCACGAAAGCGTGGACAATTTAGAAGTGGTCCTTATTGGTGCGCCAGCGGACGCCGGCTGTGGCCCAAAGAACAAGACAGAGCTGAGAGTTGATAAACAAACAAAATTATATTCTCATTAACGGCAGATCAAAAACAATACACACGTATGCACACTCCACAATAGTTACATACAATACGTCACCAAACATACAATGTACTACACAGTACAATCAACCACACTTGAAACAACGGACACAGACAACAATACGCACTACAATGCAGTCGCATGCATTGAACAACCAAGACACTTAAGGACTAAAGAGATAGAAAACCTATTCAGTCCAAAGTCCTTGGAACAAAAGTCTGAATGATACTCTTCCGAGAATCACTCACTCAAAGTCCAGCGTTGTTGTCGTTCCGTAGTTCTCGAAGTTTCTCTTCCAGGAAACCTCGCGTCCTCAAATGGCCACTCTCCAAGCTTCAAACTTCTCCCCCGGAAATCCGTCGGCTTCACACACGCAGCTGTTGCCCGCGTCTTCGCTCGATAGCGGTAAACACACGCTCTTGCCTGTAGCCGAGCCTTCACCCTTCAGGTGGAATTCCTCTCTATCTCCTGCTTCGTCACTATGAACGAAACCTTCGCCGACTACACGGCGGAATCCCTACGCGCTCTGGCGTTAACTTCCGTCACCTCCTGTTCTGTCACTACGGGCAGAACCTTCGCCGACTCCACGGCGGAATCCCTACGCGCTCCGGCGCTATCTTTCCGTCTTCTCCTGATTTCTCGTCTCGGCCGCTCGGTTAAATACCTTGCGCGCGACATTCCAGATGTTTCTTGTCGTTTCGTCGGCGCGATGCGCAGCGAAGGCTGGGGAGAGGCACGAGACGGTTCGACTGCCCTCTCCGGAGGATGATTCACTCGGTCTGACCCCGCCTCCTTCGTTCTAGAAAAATCGCGGCCTTGCTGGGCCGCCGATGTGGGGTTGTGATGTGTGGTGCGCGTTCAAAGTGCGCGCCTTCGAAAAGTGCGCGTCACGGAAAAAAAAAAAAACAAAAGGAGAAATACCAGAGTGCACGTGCGGTGCTGCTTAAACAAGAATGACGACGTTAAAGAGCGTCAAGCACGAGGATGCGTGGCAGGACGTGAAGTAAACAAAAGGTAAAACATCCAATGGGCAGCGAACACGGAGATTTCAAGGCCCAATGGCTTGACACCACGAAACAGCAGTATCTCCAATGAGAACGAGACAAGTGGGCCAGAGCTGAAGCAGGAGCCTGGGGGGACCAGAGCAAAGGGAATTCGAGGCAGGGAGTGCAAGCGGAAGGTCGTCACCGGACCGGGCGCTGAAGATGGGCCGTTGGGTTCCGGACCCGAGCCTACAGGACTTCCACCGGCCGGGGCCTCCTGCTGTCGGGTTCCCGCTCCAAAGGACCGTGGCCATCCGGTCCTGAACTCCTTTCCAGGGCCTGCGGACTTTGGTTCCGGCAGGCGAGCTACAGCCGTCGGGCTCCGGGCCCGAGCTGTGCGCCCAGCTGCTTGACTAGGTCGACCCTAGTTCCCGGACGCGTCGCCACCAGCCTGCGTTCTCCCGTCTCCGACGTGTCCACGCTCCTCAAGCCGAAACCATCACGATTTGGTAGGGCTTTTCGACGTGTCGCCAGCAGCCAGCGTTCCCTCGTCCTCGTCCAGCCCACGCATTGACGCAGGAGTCACGGCGTTCCGGTTTCTCATCACCGCCGAAAACCAACTTGTGGGTGAGACTGCACCGATACTCTTGCGCTACTCCCATCACTCAGCCCCTTTCGAACGTTAGGTTTAGTTACTGACTTTGAACGTTCTTGTTGGGTGTTTACAGATGTGTTTCGTCATGTCCAGTCAACTGTTTATTAAGTGTTTTGTTTTGTGAGGAATCTTTGCCTTTTTACTTTTCAATTAAACTTTTTGTGTGTTTCTTGGAAACCGAACGGCTTTGTCCTTATTAACAAAACTCTCTGAGGCTCAGCCCGGGAGAAAAACAAATCAGCAACAAGAACCCGCATCACAAACTGGCGTCCGCAGCGACAGGACAAAGTCGTTTGTTTTTCCAGTAGATTTTTTGACGCGGTTAACACGATGACGAACACGTGGGAGTTAATTGAGTTGGCGGATAAAATGGGACTGACGGGAGCGGAGTTTAGAGTATGGTACGAGGAGCGGATGGAGAGGGAGCGTGAGCAACGGGCTGCAGAACGAAAGGCGGCGAAGGAAAGCTTGAATTGGTGCTTAGAGCTAAGAAGGAGGAGCTAGAGCGCGTAACGCGTGAAAATAAAGTGTTGCTAGAGCGTCAGACACGCATACTGAAGCAGCAGCTCCAATTAGAGAGGGTGGACTTCGAGCGGCGACTCGAGCTTGCGATGGCGAAAAGGGGGCAGCTGGCGATGCAGAAGGTCGAGCAAGCGGTGAATGTTTGCTCCGATAGCAGCGTTTGCTGGAGGGAAGTCGATTCCTGCAAGGTTGGCCTCGAGCCTCGCGACAGCCTTACTTCGGAGCGAGAAGCTCAGATAGAGGAAGGCAGAGAGGTGGACAGCCAAGAAGGCAGGAGTCATGAGGAGTTTGTTGAAGCGACGGAAAGCTCCTCTGGCTGGGAACATATTACTTCCGTTAGCTGCTTGGGGACCTCTGAGAGGCCAAGCACCTATGAAGAAGAGCGCCTGGATATGGGCGACCTAGAAGCTGTGGAAAATGTTGTGGAGCAAAGCTTCGATAGCAGGGAACAAAGACGCTCCATTCAGAATGAGGTGTGTATCAGAACGTCTCAGAGGCCGAGCACATTTCGGGAAGGGGTAGGGCTACCTCTCAATAGCTCCATGGAAGGAGCGCTAGAACGTCATTGGGAAGATGGCAGCGAATGCCATGAAGGCTCTGATATAGTGGCCACTGATTGTTTTGTACCGACAGAGGTAGCAGCAGGCACCACGTCAATGGTCCTAGACCATACGTATATCTCACTCAGAGAGAGAGGGGATTCTAGTTCACAGGATAGCGTAACTGCTATTTGTCCGAGAAAACACGATGGGAGTGCTGAAGCACTCTTCAAAATAAACAGTATCGAATCGGAGGTGGGCTCGATAGTAGGTATGGAGAATGCCAGACAGGGTCTTGAACCTGAGAACGTGATTGGTTTTGAACCTATAATTAAGTCCACTCAAGATGAGCTGTATAATGACCGAGCACAACGGCATCCCTTCTCAAGAATCCAGGAACCTCACACGCTTGTCGGAGCGTTTGGGCTTGCTGAGGGCACCCCGAGCTTGTGTTCATTAGATGGTGAACTAAAAGAAAGCATTTGTGTGAGAGATTGTGGCATTTGGACATTCGTGTCTCAGTGCGTTTCGTGTCGACGCCGACGGCTCGAGACCGCGCCCTGTTCCTCTGTGACCGGTAAGCGTTCATGTGGCCGGCGGGGGCGCAGACACGCGTTTCAGCGAAAGTGCATAAAAGCATGTTTGCCACAGTTACTTTCGAAACGTGCGAGAAGGGCAGTGCGTCTGGTTTGGGACGCGATAACCTGAGTGTAGGGTTAGAAAACCGGTAGCTCTTTCTGGACTTCGACTTTTAGATGCGGACACAAGTAGCTTTGTCCATAGTCGATTTTGTAGTAAAAAGGTTTATTCCGGGTTTCAGAACTTTTAAATGCAATTGGGTGAATCTAAAGTTTAAGTGTGGACATTTGGACGATGTAGCGAACTGTAGCCCGGTGATGTGTTGAACTGCGTGGTGCAAATATGTGGTTTAATTGTGACGTAGTGCAGAACGCGCACTCATCGGCAGTTTTTTTTTTCTAAAAAAAAAAAAAAACTTGAATAAAGGGGGGCGTATGTGATGTGTGGTGCGCGTTCAAAGTGCGCGCCTTCGAAAAGTGCGCGTCACGGAAAAAAAAAAAAACAAAAGGAGAAATACCAGAGTGCACGTGCGGTGCTGCTTAAACAAGAATGACGACGTTAAAGAGCGTCAAGCACGAGGATGCGTGGCAGGACGTGAAGTAAACAAAAGGTAAAACATCCAATGGGCAGCGAACACGGAGATTTCAAGGCCCAATGGCTTGACACCACGAAACAGCAGTATCTCCAATGAGAACGAGACAAGTGGGCCAGAGCTGAAGCAGGAGCCTGGGGAGACCAGAGCAAGGGGAATTCGAGGCAGGGCAGTGCAAGCGGAAGGTCGTCACCGGACCGGGCGCTGAAGATGGGCCGTTGGGTTCCGGACCCGAGCCTACAGGACTTCCACCGGCCGGGGCCTCCTGCTGTCGGGTTCCCGCTCCAAAGGACCGTGGCCATCCGGTCCTGAACTCCTTTCCAGGGCCTGCGGACTTTGGTTCCGGCAGGCGAGCTACAGCCGTCGGGCTCCGGGCCCGAGCTGTGCGCCCAGCTGCTTGACTAGGTCGACCCTAGTTCCCGGACGCGTCGCCACCAGCCTGCGTTCTCCCGTCTCCGACGTGTCCACGCTCCTCAAGCCGAAACCATCACGATTTGGTAGGGCTTTTCGACGTGTCGCCAGCAGCCAGCGTTCCCTCGTCCTCGTCCAGCCCACGCACTTGACGCAGGAGTCACGGCGTTCCGGTTTCTCATCACCGCCGAAAACCAACTTGTGGGTGAGACTGCACCGATACTCTTGCGCTACTCCCATCACTCAGCCCCTTTCGAACGTTAGGTTTAGTTACTGACTTTGAACGTTCTTGTTGGGTGTTTACAGATGTGTTTCGTCATGTCCAGTCAACTGTTTATTAAGTGTTTTGTTTTGTGAGGAATCTTTGCCTTTTTACTTTTCAATTAAACTTTTTGTGTGTTTCTTGGAAACCGAACGGCTTTGTCCTTATTAACAAAACTCTCTGAGGCTCAGCCCGGGAGAAAAACAAATCAGCAACAAGAACCCGCATCACAGGGGTGAGGAGGATCGTCTGCGAAGCCGTGCTTCTGCGGGGAGAGCGCGCGCCCGGGAGCCTTGGATGTTTGCTTTCTTTTTTTTTCTTTTTACCTCGCGGCGTTTCTGCCGCCCGTTGTCGCAAGGATTTGGCGGCGCGCTCTTTTTTAGCGCTCGTTCTGTGACAATCCAACAACCTCGTAGGCTTACATTTTCCAACACATGCATTTTACGAGCGTATTCACGCAATTAGAGTTGCTTTGAATTATAGTCATAGCTGTTTTCATAGGACCATACAGTATTACTTGTATTGTAAGTGGTATAATAGACTCTATGATAGGGAACTTAATAAAAACTGGCATGTGTCAGTCGCATTGCAAACAAAACCATCAGCAGTACCACTGTTGTCGGCGAAACACTCATTCAGACTTTCTATGCGTTCATCTTGGGGGGAAAAAGGAGGGCACTGACAACAGACACAAACAGAAGAAAGACTGCATGTCTGTGCGCCTCTCATTCTATCATCAAGATGAGCATCATACAGTCACATTACTGACTACAACACGGCGAACAAGTAGGAACTGAAGAATAACTTAGAGAAACCCATACAAAAATCTTGCAGCCCATCTACAGAAGTTCTACAGAGCATCAGCCACCTGGGATGCGGAATATATGTAGACAAGTGACAAACTTTCTGTCACCCCTTCTCACCTCCGAGTAGGCAATTGGTACACCAATTCTGCAGAATCTCTGCGGAGCATTTGTAGCCGCGTTAGGTAGTTAGTAAACTTTATTAAGGATCCAACTAGGAATTACTGGACCGGGCTAAGCCTCCAGGAGCCGTAGTCCGCGGAGCATCGTGCGATGTCCTCGGCGATAGCCCTGGCTCGCTGGACAGCCCAGACTTGGTCCACTGCATGTGGGCTGAGAAGGGCGGCTCGCCACCGCTCAGCCAGTTCGATCCTGGGGAGCACTCACGCTCGTCTGAGTAGTGGCGGGGAGCACCGCACTCGCACTCCCAAAGCGTATGAGCCGCTGGGGATGCAGCATTCCTGCAGAATTTCAGCAGAAATTTGCAGCATTTCTGCAGAATATCCACAGTGTTTTGTCACGGATGAACAAAAAGTAATAGCTACCGTTAGCACAAACATTCAAGGAACATACAGCATCGAGAGGTAGTATACCGCCCATACACCCAGCAAACACGTGCCCAACACATACAAGCAGCAACAGCTAAGTAAATTCTAAACACATAGACCTCTCGCACTTCACAATCTACACTCACCACCGGTATACATAGCCGTGTCTTCTTGACCAGCCATTGAGTGCTGGTAGAAAATTCCTATGCTTGAAAAATTTACATTTACACGTACACAGAATACGTGCAAAATTAAAATTATCATGGCTGTGAGGTTACCATAAAGTACACATAACTTTTATTGTCCATTTGCCTAGTGTGCAACAATCTTTTAATTAGGGACATTTAATTACCATCTGACAGGCAGCCGCATGGGGCTGCAGAAAGGCTGCAGCATTTCTGCAGGCAGTCTGCGGACTAGGGTGACTGGTGGGTGAAGCCATTAGGTTATTGTTATGGAATATGTCATGTACCAGAATGTATAAATATATCCGTATCTAATACATACATCCACACATGCACTCACAGGGCCCTATAATAAGAGACACGTCTACTTGTCGTCTGCAGAAAATCTGCAGGCTAGGTCTGCTAGGGGGTGACTGGTGGGTGACTGAAAGATGAAGCCCATTTAGTTATAGTTATGGAGTGTGTCATGACTAAGAATGTATAGTTATATAAGCATATAATATATACATCCACTCACGCAATCACAGGGCCCACAATAAAAAACAAGTCTGCTTGTCGTCTGCAGAAAGTCTAGGCTAGGTCTGTACAGAGTTTACTGGTGGGTGACTGATAGGTGACTGAAGAGCGACACCCATTTAGTTATTCTTATAAAATGTGCCATGGCCCAGAGTGTATAGATATATACGTATTTATTATATGCATCCACACACGCACTCACAAAGCCCACATTATCACACAAGTCTGCTTGCCGTCTGCTCAGCATCTGGAGAAAATCTGCAGAGTAGGTCCGTGCGGTGCTGACTGGTGGGTGACTGGTTGGTGACAGAAACGTGAAGCCCATGTAATGATTGCTGTCAAATGTGTCATGGTCAAGAATATATAGATACATACGTATATATTATATACATCCAGGCGCACGCAATCTGGGTGCACATCATCAGAAAAGTCTGCTTGCTGTCTGCTCGGCGTCTGCAGAAAGTTTGCGGACGAAGTTTACAGAAAGGTCGAGTCTAGCAGGAAGGTGACCGGGGTGACTGATGGGTGACTCGGGGGTGACAGGCAGGCAAACTCATTTTTGTAAGGGAATGAACAAATAGAAAGAAGGAAATATACAGAACACTGCAAAACTTATACGTTTCTTTACGGCCCAATCGCTTCGGGTCTACTGCCTTTCATATTTCGTGGCCTTTTCTGTTTTGTATTTTTGGTGGCATAATTTCCGGCCCCACAACCCACAACGCCACAACCACATATCCCACACTTGGCGCGAAGCGCCATGAATACGACGTCCCTTCCAGTTTCGTGCTATATATATATGCGCCGCTACCTCAAACGACGAAGACAAGTACAAGTGCAAAATGGCGAGCCAAGCTCGTTCCCGCGGATCGAGGCTCCAATCGGGCGAGGCTGGCCCTTCATCCTCGCTCGTTGGATGTGCGGGTCGACGACGGCGCAGCAACGACGAAGACGTCGTTCCGCGCCCACCGCTCGTCGCCGCTGCCTCACACAGACATCCATATATACGAGCCCGTATAGGCGCGCCGCGGATCCGAATCACGCTCCGTGGCGCGCGCGGCTCGTCTATCCATCCCTCCCTGTTTCGATGGGGGAAGGGGGTGGCTGGATTTCCCGCCTCCGAGCTCACAACGAGCTCACGGCCCGGAGTATAAAACCCGCGGTTTAGGGGCGCCAGAACCGGGCGGCCCATAAAAGGACCAGAGAAACGCCGAGTGACGGCCCGCGAGCTCTCGATACCTCCCCAACTCTCTCCTTCTCCGATTCCTCCTTCACCTCCTTATAGCGCCCTATACCGTCGCTGCTGGTTCAGTCGGCGATTCAGTGCAGCGCATCACCACTGCCAGCCCAGCGATGCCGAAAAAGAGGGGAGATCCCCAATAACCAACGCGCGGCCCCAACCACGTCACCTTTCCCTCCGTCCCGACGTCTCTCTCTCTCGCTTCCCGAAGGCCGAGCGACGAAAGAGGGAACCGCAGGAACTGAAGCGTGCAAGGCGGCGAGGGAACGCCCGGGGGGCCCCGGCGTCGCTTTCACGACGTGAGGTTCCTCGATC
The DNA here is from genome assembly GCF_013339725.1 of Rhipicephalus microplus. Lineage (NCBI taxonomy): Eukaryota > Metazoa > Arthropoda > Arachnida > Ixodida > Ixodidae > Rhipicephalus > Rhipicephalus microplus. The sequence goes on along the minus strand of NC_051173.1, from coordinate 61,451,687 downwards.
GCCGTAATACCGTGCTGTGCCGAGAGGTCTGCAGCTCGCCTTCATCATTCCCTTTCGTTCCTTCTTTCCCTCCGCTGTCCATCCCCAATTCCTGTATTTCTTTCTCCCCACCGGGACAACCCGAGACGTCCATTGTTCTTGCCGACAAGAAATCCTTGCTTTGTATAGACGGCACAAAAGACGAGGGCCTCGTTAGAGCAAAGAAGATCATCGTGCCAGAGATCGGTTGGTGCAAATATATATATATATATATATATATATATATATATATATATATATATATATATATATATATATATATATATATAGAGAGAGAGAGAGAGAGAGAGAGGAGAGAGAGAGAGAGAGAGAGCAAGGAACTGCCGAGAGCGGTCAATTTGGCGAGAGGCGCCGACTGCAGTAACCTGCTGGTTCGACCCCTTTCCTATCAAACGTTCTCGCTTGGTTTTCGTTACGCTGAGAAAGTCGCTGCATGACTTCTGCAGCTGAGCCGATAACGGGAACGCGCAATCGAGCGGCCACCCAAAAAGTGATTTTTTCGTTTTGTCTCTGCAGACGTTGCGAAATATATATATATGAAACAGCACGCAGAAAACAGCACGCTACTTGAGCTCTATGGTGTCAACCAGATATATACAGGCAGCACGTCGTGTTCTACCTGCGTGATCGGCTTCGGTCGCATTGACATTTTCGTTTTTACATTTATAGCCGACGAAATTTCATGAACTATTCCTGACAAAAAATTAGCGAAGAGATAAGGCTACTTCAGTGATTGAAATATTTCAAAGCAACCGTTCGGGATTCTCCAAGTGAGCGTCGGGGCAGCGCAGCTCTATCGAGCTATAGTCAACGGCTTCGGAAACATAGAAATTGCGCTTTACGGCTGGTTATCGTCTACCCAAGGTGGAGTTCCTCCTAAGGTACCATGCGGGTCAGCTAGCAGTTGATTTTCATCCTTCAATTATTATAAAAAAGACCATTCACACTCAGTTGTGGGGGTTTCATGTGCGAAAACCGCGAAACAATTATAAAAAACCTCGTAATGGAGTATTCCTAATTAGGACATCAACTTATGTGACGTGCGTCTAAGTCTAAGCACGTCGGTGTTTTTCGGATTCCCCCCTCCGCCTATCGAAATGAAGCCGACGTGGCCGGAAATACAGCCTTACGTATAAGTATCATGCGGGTGCATATATTCGCAGTATCGAAAGGTAGCTGTTGCGTGCCTCTGCGGCAGGGGAGTATTCCAACTTGTTTTTAAGAAAGGCCACCTAGGTGCTCGCAGGCTTATCATTTTCGATCACGTCATTTCGAAGGGCAGTATTCTGTCGACCTACAGAAGACTACTGTCTGGAGATCAACGAACATTTAAAAGCTTCGAGCTTTCATCCACTTAGGCTCATATTTCTGAGGCTTGGTCTGCGATACTGCTGCCATCGTCTTATCCTTCATCAATCTTCCTGTCTCGTCAGCCACATTGCGATAGAGTCGAAAGAGACATGCGTGTACTTGAGATTTGGTTGCACGCTAAAAAACACCAGATGATCAAAGTTCCTGGATGGAGCACTGTGGCGTCGCTTATTATTAGAAGCTGGTTTTGGGATTATTACGCTTCTTGCGGTATAGTTATGACATGCGTGGTTCGTAATATCGCACGACCGAGTGCCGTAACCGCGCACTACGTGATTCGCTCTCCACAATCATGCTCGTTTAAGACCAGAAATTATGGTCTCTTAGCTTGTACGTATACTAATTTGCGTTAGAGTGTTACCGGTGTTGCGCCTTTGGGTAGCGTGGTGCGGACTCGGGCCATCCGAGTCCCCGGAGAGGACGAGTAGAGAAGCCGGAGAAGGAGAAAAAAATGTTTATATACAGTATTTACATGGTAGCGTGGTACAACATGAAAAGAGAATCACACACGAGCGCCTCTGCGCTAGCGTTTTTATACATCGTCCGCCTTCCCAAGATCCCTTGCAAAGAAAATTTATGCGCAGGATACTCCAATGAGATCGTCGTCTTCCTCTCCGTCCCCGAAGAGGGAAAGCCAAACACCGCCTCCCTCTGAACCTAGGAAAGGGGCAAGACATGCCCAGTTCGCTGTTTGGTGAGGGAGACCCCACGCGCCAGCGTGGCACCACAGTGAGATGACGTGGAATCCCATGCGCAAAGTCGCTCCCTGATGCAGCCAGGTTGACTCAAGCAAGGCAGAATACCCCGTACAGCTGCTGGGTCGACGCTGCTTCGGAGTGTTGCTCTCGGCGGCTGACAAAAGCTTGGCCAACGACTTTTGTGTCAAGAGGAGCCGGCGACGTGGTTTTTCCAGATTGTCCGCGTCCGTCGCCGTCCCGGTGCAGGGTTGACTCATCAACAGCTGCCAGGTGCCAGCAGGCCGCGAAGACCACGTGGAACTTGGGCGAGGCACAACAGCACCCCCGCCGCCAGATGATACATCGGGAGGTCGAGTTGTTCCATGCAGCTCGGCCGGGTCGATGTCGGCGACGTTCCGGCAAGGCTCTTGCTTTCTCGAAGGGCCTGGTCAAACTGGAATGCTCCAAGAGCTGGCCTCTGCGCCCCGCTTCGGTGAAAAGTGGGTGACAAGCTCCAAGAAACGACCTTTGTCAGCCACACACAATGCGACAAGCACCGCGTGCACGCCACTCTCATCGCCAGGCCTCCGATTTTACAAAGCAAACATCTTATCTTAATAACTTAAGCTCAAGAAAACAATGTGCATACCAATCGGGACAAGTGTCCAGTAACTCTTTCATACGTAACTCCATTTGGAATCGAGATAACATTATAATCAAGCTAAACAAGCAAACTGTAGAGCTCGGGACAACGAGGGAGTCAGTGAAAAATTTCTCTACGCCCTCACTGTAACACATTGAAAAAAAAAGTACACATAAACTAGGTAAAGGTAAACAAAAAAATCAAACAAACCTTCCGCGTCTTTTGACGAGTCAAAACGCTCGACTTAGGGCGTCTGCATTTGTATGAAGGCCACCTCTCTTGTAGCGCACCTCGAAATTGTGCTGCTGCAGTGCTATGCTCCATCTGAGCAAACGACCATTCTTAGGTGACATTTGGTGTAACCAGGTTAGTGGAGAGTGATCAGTTTCTATAATAAACTTAGAGCCAGCAACATAGCAGCCTAGTTTTCGTACGGCCCAAACAATGCAAGCACATTCTTTTTCCGAAGTGCTATAAGCCTCTTCCCTGCTGCTCAATTTGCGACTCAAATACAAAACCGGCCGCTCCTCCCCACTCTGGTCCGTCTGACATAGCACTGCTCCTAAACCGCGTTCGCTTGCATCACACTGAATAGTGAAAGGTTTTGCAAAATCCGGTGCCCTCAAGACGGGTTTCTCACTCAATGCGTGCTTCAGCTTCTGAAAAGCGTCTTCCTTTTTAGAGTCCCATTGAATGTTCACAGGTTCGGTCTTGCGTAAACTATCTGTCAAAGGGCTGGCAATCTCGGAGTAATTCGGGACGTAATGCTGATAGTAACCTGTGAGGCCGAGGAATGCTCTCATCTCGGTCTTAGTGCTGGGACGACGATAACCGACCACCGCGGCTACCTTGAGTTCGGACGGTCGACGACGCCCATTTCCTACAATGTGCCCTAAATAGCTTACTTCAGCACAGCCCAAATGACATTTCTCTCTCTTTACCGTAAGACCTGCATTTTTGACCCGTTCCAAAACCATCCGAAGGTGTTCAACATGGTCTTCCCATTTGTCCGAAAATATCGCCACATCGTCTAGGTAAGGCAGCGCAAATTTCTCGAGCCCGTGGAGAACCTTATCCATCAGGCGGCTGAAACAATACGGCGCGTTCTTGAGCCCAAAGCTCATCATCAAAGGACGAAAAGTGCCCAGGGGTGAGATAAAAGCAGCGTATCGACTCGCGCGCTCTGTCAAAGGGACCTGCCAATACCCCCTAACAAGGTCTAACGTAGAAATGTATTTCGCCTTAGACACTGTCTCTACCCTCTCTTCAATGTTAGGAATAGGGTAAGTCTGGTCGACTGTTACAGAGTTCAGGCGGCGATAGTCCACGCATGGCCTTGGATCACGGCCCGGAATCTCAACCAAAATCAAAGGCGAGGTGAAATCACTGTCTGCTTCGATGATAACACCTAGGTCGATCATGCGGCGAATTTCGGCCTCTAGTATCTCTCTCTGTCTAGGTGACACCCGATACGGCTTACAGCTGATCGGCTTGTTAACCGTCAGCTCAATGTCGTGCTTAATCACATCCGTTTTGCCTGGCTTCTCGGAGAAAACGGTAGCGAATTCCTGTACTAAAAGCTCTAAATCTTCCTCTTGAGCCTTACTTAGGGTGTTCCCTGTGTCTACCCTATCGGACAATGTGCTGCTGACCGTGCCATCGGAAAGACAAAGGATTTCCGCGCCCTCATCCTCAGGAACATTGAGTGCAAGGTTTACTACTGCTTTTCGTCGCATGTAGGGTTTCATTAGGTTACTGTGATACACTTTGGGGCATTTCCGGCCCCACTTTACCTCGTAGTTGGTGTCTGAAAGCACTGACAACACTGTCGCTGGTCCCTCCCATTGTACGTCCAGCTTGTTTTTTCTTGAAGGGCACAACAGCATCACCTCATCGCCCACTCTAAAGACTCGCTTTCGAGCTGACTTATCGTAACGGGCCTTGGAAAGCGCCTGTGCTGCGCGCATGTTGCTCTCCACCACTTCGCGTGTAGTCCCCAGTCGCCCCAATAAATCCAGTACATAGGAAACCACATTAGGGTCCTCCCCATATCCAGTCCATGACTCTCGTATTAAGTGCAGCGGACCTCTCAAGTTCCTGCCGTAGACAAGTTCAGCCGGACTAAAACCCGTACTCTCGTGTGGGGCCGACCTCAGAGAAAACATCGCAGCTGGTATACACCCCTCCCAGTCACTTTTATGCTCAAAGCACAAAGCTCGCAAAACGCGTTTCATGACCGAGTGCATGCGTTCCACAGGGTTCGACTGTGGATGGTGAATAGAGCTATGCGCGATTTTTATACCGCAGCGTTCTAGGAATGTAGTCGTAAGGCAGCTTGTGAACACACTTCCGTTGTCACACTGTATCTCCGAGGGAAAACCCACCCGAGAAAAAATAGACAACAATGCGTCCACCACGCATACTGAACTCAACTCTTTCAGTGCGATTGCCTCCGGGAACTTGGTGGCAACGCACAGCGCGGTCAGGACGTACCGATATCCTGATTTAGATGGAGGCAGAGGCCCCACGATGTCAATCACGAGCCGACGGAAGGGTTCTGTGACTATTGGCACTAGTTTCATTGGTGCCTTCCATTTGTCTGTTGATTTTCCTATCCGCTGACAAGTGTCGCATCCACGGACAAACATCTCTACATCCTTCCAGCACCCGGGCCAGTAGAACTCCTGAGCCAGCTTAGCTTTCGTTTTCTTTATACCTAAGTGGCCCGCCCAGGCGTTGCTGTGGGCCAGGTCGAGAATGTTCCGCCGGTATTTTAGTGGAACTACCACTTGGTTGTAGACCCGCCCTTTAGCGTTCTCATACCTGCGATGCAACACCTCGTTTTGGGTGTAGAACGAAACGTTCTTCCTAGAGTTACCTTCCTTATGTATGGCATCTAGCAGCATAGAGAGTGCGAGATCCGCCTTTTGATCGACCACTAGCGTTGCACGGTCGGTTCTGGCTAGCTGACACCAACTGGTGGACGCGGGTGTTAACACCGAGCCTGTCACCAAGTCCTCGTTGTCGGGCGTTAGAGATATTTCCTCGCTGTTGTCGACCATAGCCCCAGTTTCCGTCTCGACAACTCGCATGGCAGACTCATTTTCCGTCGCAACTACCTCAGGTTTTCCTACACTGCCCTCGGACGTCTGTTCCCCAGAGGGTGAGCTGCTCAGCTGTTGCGTCAGCTCGCGCGCCTTCGAACGGGTAAGGGCCATGCAAGCTATTTCGGTGGCAAATGATTCTCCACGTGTTTTTAACATTTCCTCAGACTTATTTGAAAATAGGTAAGGGAAGTGCTCCGGAAGGTTGGCTGAAATTGCTGCTTCCGTACACAATTGGCCGAAAGGGCCCTCGATTACAACCCTCGCTATCGGTAGGCAGACGCTTTGCTTTTCTGCCACTTGCCGAATCCAGGCACACTCTCCTATATAGTCTTCGGAAGATACGCAACTTGGATGCGCTACATCCATTGTGGCCGCCGAGTCCCTCAATACCCTACACATTCGGCCGTTCACTGAGAGTGTCCTCATGTAAGGCTTCAACAGCTTTAAGCTATCCTCTGACTCCTGAATTGTGGCAAATGCCATGTGCCTCTTACAGCTCCTGGCCATGTGGCCCTTTTCTCCGCAGCTGTAGCAAACAACTGGCTTCCGCGCTTCTAACGCATGCGCTATGTCACCAGGCGCCTTTGAACCTGATGAAGGTGCCGCCTTAGTCCCCTCACTGTCCTTTCCCTGCTGATTGTCTAATAACTTGGAATTTTCGGGTTTCCAGTTATTTCTTGCAAACCTCTTGCGTCCCTGGTTTCCCGACCAGCTTTCTACCTTTTCATTTTTTTCCGAAGTTCGTGGTGTATTGCGGAGACTACGGCGTGAGCAGTAATCTTCGGCGAGTTCTGCTGCCCTGTTCATGTCTACGTCTTTCATCCTATCCTGCACCCAAAGCCTTACCTCCTCGGGAATTCCCCGGTAAAACTGCTCAAGTACCATCAACTCAATGACCTTGTCATGGTTGCCATAGACTTGCGCGCTTTTGAGCCACTCTTCAAAGTTGGCTCTAATTTGGTAGGCATAGTCTGAATGAGATTCGTTGCCCCTCTTAGAGTGCCTGAACCGCAGGCGGAAAGCCTCTGTCGATAGGCGACATTTTCGTAGCAATGCAGCCTTTACCCTGTCATACACCTCGGAGTCCTCTTTATTCATTCTTGCGATAACATCGGACACTTCGCCTGGTAGTACGCATATCAGTTTTTGTGGCCAAGTCTCCCTACTAAACCCTGCATTTTCGCATGCTCGCTCAAAATGCACGAGGTATAATGCAATGTCGTCACCCGCCTTGAAGGTGTGGATTAGATCCTTTATCTTTGATTCTCCACCCCCTGAATTTTGATTTCCCACGGACATACGAAGCTCCAGTTCTTTCAGACGGATTTCATGTTCTTTATCCTCGCGATCCCTCCTTATTTCCTCCTCTCTTTGTTCACGGGCTAAGCGCTCACGCTCCTCTTTCTTTGCCAAAATGGTTTCTCTGGCCTCAATGGCCTCTTCTAAACTCACTTCCTCTTTTCCCAAGTGCTCCAAAATTTGTTGTTTTCTTTTAACCGAGCCGACCGAAATATTCAGCTCCTGACAAATTTCGAGGAGTTCTTGGACCTTAAACTTCTCCATCTTAGATATGCACACCGTTTCTCTTCTAAGGTAATTTTGCCCACGAGCCACCCAATTCTTGGTCTGCGAATCAAAATTTACCAAAATCACCCTACCACGTTACCGACCATCTGCGCTAACGAGTCTGGCGAAAAGAAGAGCAAACACGCGGCACTCACCACTTCGATGCAGCCGACGCAGGCGAATCCCATAAGCTGCCAGCCACTGTTGCGCCTTTGGGTAGCGTGGTGCGGACTCGGGCCATCCGAGTCCCCGGAGAGGACGAGTAGAGAAGCCGGAGAAGGAGAAAAAAATGTTTATATACAGTATTTACATGGTAGCGTGGTACAACATGAAAAGAGAATCACACACGAGCGCCTCTGCGCTAGCGTTTTTATACATCGTCCGCCTTCCCAAGATCCCTTGCAAAGAAAATTTATGCGCAGGATACTCCAATGAGATCGTCGTCTTCCTCTCCGTCCCCGAAGAGGGAAAGCCAAACACCGCCTCCCTCTGAACCTAGGAAAGGGGCAAGACATGCCCAGTTCGCTGTTTGGTGAGGGAGACCCCACGCGCCAGCGTGGCACCACAGTGAGATGACGTGGAATCCCATGCGCAAAGTCGCTCCCTGATGCAGCCAGGTTGACTCAAGCAAGGCAGAATACCCCGTACAGCTGCTGGGTCGACGCTGCTTCGGAGTGTTGCTCTCGGCGGCTGACAAAAGCTTGGCCAACGACTTTTGTGTCAAGAGGAGCCGGCGACGTGGTTTTTCCAGATTGTCCGCGTCCGTCGCCGTCCCGGTGCAGGGTTGACTCATCAACAGCTGCCAGGTGCCAGCAGGCCGCGAAGACCACGTGGAACTTGGGCGAGGCACAACACCGGATACCGGTTTGAGTTTACTTAACTTACCGGAACGCATGTTTTTCAACGTTTTAGCTCCTCAAGAGTGAGCGTTTACGTAAGAACGTGAACGCGTATACGTTTGCGTTATCGCAAACCATAAATAGTGGTCCTAACTACATTTAAACTGTATTTACCATAGATAGGATTGAATTACCGTTGCGGCAAAATCCCGAGTCGTTTTGGTATCGTGTAGAGAATTGTTGTATGCGCAACAGGGTGAAAAATACAAGGTTACTGCCACGGTGATGTCTACTTCTTGTGACACTCCGTGCAACTGTAGTCACGAACACGTTGACTTACGCCTAATGTTTCTCAGGTGAAAATAAAAAAAAGCAACTAACTCATTCGTTATAACGACACTTCAAGGCTTTTACACCAGAAGTAAGTACTCTGCACGACGTTTGTGCAATTGGAATTTTGAGGTTGCCTGGTTCATATTGGCCCTTCTAGATGGTACTACATATCCAGCCTGTCGGAGGCTCACACGTTTAAGGCCTCGTTGTTCTAGGCCAGTCTAGCTTTGGTAATCTGGCTGAAAATGTCATCGTTATTGGAGCTCACTCTTCGGCTTACCGTTGACTCGACGGCTGGAGTCTTCACAATGCGGATATCGCGAGTACCTACGAATAAGTTTGAATTTGCGAGATAGGGCCGCAATTGTAAAGCCAATCCGGCAAGTAGTTTACGTTCTGTAAAGGTATACGTTCCGTAAAGACCCCCGCACGTGCAGTTTATATCCGGTATCCGGCAAGACTAACGTAGAGAAGTAGACGTACAAGCTAATGGTGTGTATTGCTAACAATTTCTCATGAAATAACTATATTAACTACGTGATTAACAATTCAAGCCACTCTCTATAGGTTTTTGGCATTGGAACTTTGACTTGCGTTTCCTTAAAACTTCACCTTTCCCGTCACCGTAGAGTACATCGCTGCGTATTTCCCTCCCCTCGTACCAATCATTTCGTCCATCCTACCACGCAGCAGTGGGAAGGCACCTTTTAGGTCCGTTCGATTCACCCGCACCAATCGGAACCAGTTCACGGCTGTGCACGAGATCAGAAGTTGTTGGGACTCCGGGTCCTGCCGGTCTCGTTTTCGGTAGCTGGCCCCATCGCAGGATCCATCGTCCAACAATTCAGCGAGAAGAAGCGCCCGAACGAACGACAGAGATTTATTTACATGTGGAAAAGTGGTCAACTGATCCAAAGAGAGAAGAGTGAGAGTGATACAAAACGTCTTCGGCATTTTATAGCGCCGCGTTGTTGACACTGGGCGCCTTGTCCGCATCGTCAGCCAATACGGTGTCCCCGGCACCTCGGCCACGAGGGAGGGGGAAACACCTCTCACAACACATGGAGTGGCACAACCTAACACGATGTCCATATATGGTCACGGCGCCCTAAAATGTTACCAAACATGGTCACGAACGCAGAGCAGATTCCGGAGTTCTCCCGGCGAGAGGAGGAGCCTGAATGGGGAGGTGGGGTGGACGACCCCGTCGGTCAAGAACCGGTTCTCCCCCAAACTCTTCTTGCTTGGTTCCCTAGGGCCGGTCGTAACAGTGTAAGATGAGTTGAGCGGTGCAAGCACAGCGAGACATCCCAAATGAATGACGAGGTGCGACAAGGTACAGGCCTCATTTTCTGTTCTCTCAATTTACACCGTCCAACTAACACTGGCCGTTGACAAACCACATATGTGGATAGTTCATGAGGCGCAAACATCTTAGCAAAACAGACCGCGTTAGTAGAGGCGGGTACGGCGCCTATGACCAAGCGCTGTGTCGTCTGCTCAGCTGCGAGCGCGGTTGCACCAAGCCGGCACCGTCAGCATAGCAGGTGCAGTGAAATCGTGAACCGGTGCTGCACCTCTCTTGCACCTTTTTGCAATGAAGGGCATAGTTCAGAGTTCGTCACTGCTGCACTGCAGAAACGAATGGCACAGCACCTCGTCAACTGCTTCCTGTGGTGCATGTGAATCGAACGGATCTTTTTTCGCATAGGTGGCCGTGGGGTCTGTCCGGGTCTCGGTCAGCGGGTGCGAGCTATTGAAGAGGTTGTCATAGGTTTCGCGGAATAGGAGACCTTTTCTGTTTTGTTTCCTCTTAAATGAAATGTTTTCACCCCCATCATTACGCCTATTCAGTCTGGGATTCACGGAATTGTAAATTTATTGACGCACTGGAATCTATCCAGCATCACTTGTCTTGTTTCGTATTGTTGATTACTCCTCTTTTCTGAGTATTACTTGAATAAAAACTTTCCTTGACCTACCAAACCTTTGTAACAGAAGGAAGCAGTCCAATCTATGGCTATTTCATAGAATCCACTTTACGAATCCTGAACTAAAGCACTTATGTCGCCACCGTCTTACACTTCAAAGTCCAAGTGATTTTCTGCCAGACCAACATGTACTTCCACTCTTTCGTACCGAAGACATAATCTGTATGAAATCACCTCCATCGCCAGCAAACCTGATCATGCATTATTCAAGACAGCCAATTTGAATTTGCAATAACCACTCCACGGAGCCTTCATGTGCGCGCCTGCACATGAATCCTCCCAAAACCACTCCTCTCTGTAACGCTGCATGGCATAGAGTGTACATTTGAATAAATTAAAAAAAAGTGCATGTTGAATGGTTGTTGCTCAGTTACTTGGTGCTAGTCATTATACAGGATTCACCATGCATTACATATAAATTAAGGAGCTAGGTATCAGAGATGCTATTAAACCTTTAAAGTGCTGGGTGAGTTGGTAATTCATAGCTACAAAACAGCGCTTGTGTGTGCCTTCTCTGTTTTGTAGTTAAGTCTACAACCTTTTTTGTAGTTAAGTGTTCAACCTTTTCATTTCTAACCTAACGAGTGAACGTAAGCTTTGTATTTACCTTAGTTTAAACAATGAGTTCTATTGAAAAATCCATCAAGACGCATGAAGTACATTTTCTTTATATTTCGCATTTGGCAGCTCGATAATGGAATTCAAATATTGCCATTTTTTAGCGTGTTGGTAAACGGAACTCGAAAGCACATTCCGCGCTAGCAAACACGCATGAGGGAGACGACCTAGGTGCCGTCTCTGTTACGTCCTTGTGTGCTGAATATATTTTTGATTGGAATTTAACTGTTCAAAATTCAGCGGACGCGTCTTTAGGTCTTTTTTTGTTTCTCCGTTTTCAAGCCGCCTTCAAACATGAGCTGGTTTGCTTTGTAAGCATAAACTACGTTGAAAACAAAACAAAAAAGGTACGCCACTTTCTGTAAACAGTTCTCCACTTCGGAAACTCAAAGACGCCACAACTTCGCGCTCTTTTATTCGCGTAGTCGATATAGTGCTTGAACACTTTTTTTTTTCATACACCTAAGAGTAACGGACGTGCCCAAAGGTATAACATTTCAAACGACGAATGTGTCCTTCTTTCCGATTCAGCGTCGTTCAAGTGAGCAACGAGCGCTCGCCACGCGAACGCAGGAGCTGCAAGCCGCCCTGCTGCTTCCACCTACTGAAGAGCTCCAGTTGCCATCTTTCAAAATAGTATCGATATGGTGTGGCCATGCGAAAGACGCCATTGTGTGACGCTTAACCCGTCGCGTTTCAACAGCGGCGTATACCTCCCGCGGCCTTTTCATGGGCACTGCAGGTTTATTGGACCCGTGTCTTTTACACGCACAGTGCGGACCCGATTCCGACGGTCCACCGTCAAGCTGTCTCTGTGATACGAGAGGCTGCGGTGAAGTCGGTCGACGCACGCACTACGGGAGAGCTGGCAATTCACAGAGACGCGGCGAGTTTCCCACTCTTGCCACGTTTACCGAGTTCTCAAAGCAAACTTCCAATGGCCCCGACTGCGCGCATGGCTTTCAAAAGTGAAGCCCGCCGGCAGTGCCGGTGTTTGCACGGCACGCCCCGCCAAAGGAGAGCCGTGAGAAACCATCGGTCATGAAGCCGGAAAGGCGGCGTCTCCTTCTGGGTACGTCTCGAAGCACGTGCGGATTTCCGTACCGCCCCGCGGCGCTTGTGCACACGCGCGTTTGAGTCGTCGAACTGCGTAGACAGCTTGCCTTTCAGGAAGCCGCTGCTGACCAGTGCAGCCGCTAACACAGGCAGAAACTGTATGTGTGGAAGTACATAGATTCGGCTAAACATGTTGAACTCCATTGTACCGCCCACGTACGCGGACACTTGGCTTAACTTTTGCATTTCAAGGACGATAGTCTGTCTTGGCATACTTGAACGTAGAAAGTTCTGTCTGTCTGTCTGTCTGTCTGTCTGTCTGTCTGTCTGTCTGTCTGTCTGTCTGTCTGTCTGTCTGTCTCTTACACGATGCAGCCATCCGGCCAAAGTTTAAATGGGAACTCTGGTGCATTTTCCTCCATACTGAGATAATGATGTTTCCTAAGAGTATTGACAGTCCTGAAAAAGCAAGGGTGGTTCATTTTGCCCAGGCACTCGTCAATAATTTTGAATAAGCGAAAAACGACGAGTCAAAACAGAAACCGAAACAAGGAGCGGCTCTGTCGTCCACGGTAGGTATCCGATAACATCACAAGATACCGTTGCCGATGACGTCACGAGATGTGCTACACCCCACCATGGCTGGCCATGGTGGGGTAAACATAGCTCAGGTGTAAACATAGCTCAGGTGCCTCAATCTTCTGATGCATGAAAAGCAAGTTGGCGATGGAGCTGACAAAATTGAACAGTGATCGCGTGTCGTCACCTCGTTGAAGAAATCGTGCGCTGCATCCGTCTGCTGGGAAATGCAGGTTTTTTGAAAAAAGAGTAGGTCCTGACGTCATATACACAAGGTGGCAAGCGTTTGCAAGTGTGATTCCAAAATCAGCTACAAATTTTAACATTTGTTTTCTAAAAAAACCTAATGACTTCTGGTTGTAAATTTGGCGCATATCACCACAGTACCAACGCAAACATGTTTTGATTGAAAATGGTGAATAACAAAAAAAAAAAAGAGAAAACACCGAAGTTCTCCTTTAAGCACTTGCTGAACGCCCGGCCATCGTCAACTGGTGGCTACGTTCATACTAGTGAACATTGTCGATAACGAAGCAATATTGGCACATCTGAGCTGCAACATCAATACGTGGGTATTAAGGCAGTGGGTTCCTTTACTAGGAAATATATAGATGCGTAACTTAAAAAAAAACTATTGTTTGTTACGCTGCGCTGAAATATGCGACGCTATGCACAAAAAAGCGCTCTGCCGACGATATGTTGCTGCCACCTGGCAGTGGCCCTGGGTCTGCAGAAGGTCATAATTCCCGGCAGCACTGCCAGGTGGCGTAGATATCTCACGCAGCGTCTCCTCTATTAAATTTATAGACGTAAGTCAGATGCGGCCGATTCAAGATAGAGGAGGCCCTTTTTTAGGCAAGGCAAAAAAAAAAAACCAAAACAAATGACCACATAGATGGCAAAAGATTATGGTCTTTCGATGACATTTGCAGCTTAGCATGCAGATACGCGGCCGATTTTTAAAGCTTTTTCAGTGCCATGTGGTTCACGGAAATCCTTGTGGATTTTTCAGTTGAATCGGGTTTTTCGGACTACTTTACGTGTGTCATTGGCAGCTCGCTAGAACTAAACCACTTTAGCTATAGTTTCTCTGAATCTCCTCTGTGACACGGACATGCTAACGCTTTCAGCTTTGAACTACGCTTTTACCCACGTATCTACTTCATGTGGACGTCATCGGTATATATCTGTAGTTTGATCTGCGGACCTCAGGCGATTCCAGGATGAGTTGCGGGTACTCTTAGTAAATATTTTTCTGAATAATAACCAAGTATGCTTACTAAAGATAGTGAATACTATAAAATGGTACAGCTCGTTAGGACGTCAGTGAACGAAATGTTTATATTTTCGAGAATGACGCGTATGCTTGGTTATCACGTCAGCAATACCTTTACTCAACCAAGGCTGCAGGCCACTCCGGATCATTGCTGGTTGCTCAGTCATTATATGTTTTACGTATTTGTGAATTGGGATGGGATGGGAGAAATACTTTATGCTTAACGAATGTGAAGTTTGTTCCACTTATGCCCGCTAGCTTAGTTGACGCAACGTTTTACCGTTTCATCCTGGGAAAGAGGTGCTAATTACGCCGGAGTGGTGCAACACCTCTTTGAATAGTGAAATGTGGGTGGGGGATTAGTGTTTTTGCGGCATCCACAGGATTCCTATTGTCCAGGCAGCCATATACGAACCTTCATTTTTTGTTCCTGCGGATTGCAAGATTCTCTGCTCTTAAATTTATTTTCAATGCTGTAACGGGTTTCGGAGAAATTATGGAAATAGCAGGTGGACTGCTTTTTTTTTATCCTAACATACAAAAACACTTATTGCTTCATTCACTCAGTGATACTTTTTTTCTCTCTTTAATTGGTCTCTCCGTCTGCTGTTATGCCAGCGAGTCCTCGTCAAACGTCCGTGCCTCTGAAACAGGCAATCTGGGTCAAGGCCAGCCCGCACTCCGCCGGGCGCGAACAACTCCACGGCGTGAACACGCGCGGCGCCCCTCTGGCCCACGTGCATTGAGTCAGTTGCGCACGTGACAGCGAGCCGGCGTCCTCATGTCTGGTGGCCTGACGCATCGCGCGGCGAACCCCATTGGAGGAGCCTGCTCGGAAGACCAGCGGCGCTTCTGATTGGACATTTTAGTTGGGCCCGGTGTAAATAAAAGAAGCCCTGCGGCGCGTCGCGATCGGCGGTCCTATGTGAGAGGCGTCCCCGTGTCGGAGTGCCGACATGTGTGTGAGTCAGCGGTCTTAGGCGAAAGGCTGACCTATGTGTTAGAGAGGAGATCTCGGCTCTTCGAGTCTCTGTCGGCCCCAGTGCCGAAATTGTAACGCCTCTGTATATATGCTGTATATAAACCTTGTTTAACTCACCGTCGTCTCGTCCGCTCGTCTTATCGGCTCTGCGCAGAAGCAGTCGCGAGCTGATAAACATACGCTACCAAACGGCTGGTGACCTTCCCGACGGAGTTGAAAGCAGTGGCGCCTCCGGGACCGCGTCGGCGTCGCCGTCTTTCGCAACAGTGGTGGCTTCGGCGGGGTCGGTCCGCCGTTTCTCAACAGTGGAGGTCAGCGGCGGGATAGGCCCGGCGCTACGCAACAGTGGGGTCAGCGGCGGGATTTCGGAGGTGGCTTCGCAACAGTGGTGGCAGCGGTGGGATCGGCCGGCGTCAGCGACATCGATGCGGTGAGTGCCTGATGTTTTCCCCTCAGTTCACCAGACTACTCTAGCTCAGGTTGTAGTAGTTTAGAGAAAGGGCTGTGTGAAGCATTAGAGTGAGCTTTGATCGTTTCAAGCAAAGTCGAAGTGCTTTGAAACCAAAGTTAATGCGGAGGGGGTAAACACGGCAGTGTTAAAATTGCTTGCGCGTCTTGCTAGTAGGCTTATAGTGGGTACGGCAAGTAGATTCTTAACAGGGGCAAACAGCAAGAGGCTAGTGTGAACGATGGAGAACCTTAAAGTGAAGGAACTCATCGAAATTTGTGAGGAACTCGGCATTACTTTGGGCCGTGCGAAACGAAAGCAAGCGATCCTTGAGATCATGAAGGATGAGGGAGTGTCGGCTGAGGAAGTCGATGAGGCCTGGGTGGATATTAAAGCACGCCGTGAGGAGGCTGAAAGGCGAGAAGTAGAAGCTCGCGAACGTGAGGAGGCTGAAAGGCGCGAAGCTCGCGAACGTGAAGAAAGGCGCGAAGCTCGCGAACGTGAAGAAAGGCGAGAAGCTCGCGAACGTGAAGAAGCTGAAAGGCGCGAAGCTCGCGAACGTGAGGAAGCTGAAAGGCGCGAACGTCGCGAGGAGGCCGAGAGACAGGAGCGTCTCGAGTTGAAACGACTAGAATTGGCAATCCTACAGTGTTCGCAGGCGCCTAGCGTAGCTTCTCCAACAGTTCAGGTCAGCGGTTTTAGAATTCGGGACCAACTGCCACCGTTCGTAGTAGGCGAGGACATGGCGAAGTACCTCGTCAAGTTTGAACACGTCTGTGAGCGAAACGCTTTGGAGCGGTCTCTTTGGGCGCAGAACCTGTTAGCTCTTCTTCCCGGCGAAGTGTCCGACGCATTAACTTGCTTGTCGAGGGAAGCGTTTGAGAGCTATGACGAGGTTAAGGAAGTGCTCTTGAGACGTTATAAGTTGTCACCCGAGGCTTTCAGGCAAAGGTTCCGGTATGCTGAAAAGGGGAATGAGTCACACGTTGACTTCGCGTTTCGTCTTAAAGCCGATTTAATTGAATGGCTCAAGGGCGAAGGTGTTTATGACGACCGCGATAAAGTGGTGGAATGCGTTGCATTGGAGCAATTCTACCGCTGCATCGAGGATAATGTCAGACTTTGGCTGCAGGACAGACTTAGTGAAGTACAGCTAAACAAGGCAGCAGAGTTAGCTGAGGAGTATTATACTCGCCGAAAGTTGCATAGCAGGGCAGTGCGCGTTGAAAAGGATGAAAGAAAAGAGGGCTTTTCAAGGAAACCTGATCAACGGAAACCCGTTCCGCACCGTAATTTCAAAAGGGACCCGTCTCTTACGAAGGACACTGTAGGGGAAGGGCAAACAGAAGCGGAGAAATCGAGTGAGGTTTCTACCACACAGGCATTAGAACCGGAAAACAAACGGAAGCCGCTAATCTGCTACAACTGTAAAAAGGAAGGGCACATCGCGAGAAACTGTCAGGAAAAGTTTGCCTTCGCAACGATCCGAGAATCAGAAAAAAACATGCGGTTGTTGGAGCCGTATCTCCAAGAAATTAGGGTCAATGAGAAAACGTGCCGAGCACTTAGAGACTCAGCGGCAACCATGGACGTTGTCCATCCTTCATTGGTGTCTCCGGATGACTTCACAGGAGAATGCGCGTGGATCAGGCAAGTCGCCGAGGAGCAGAGTGTTCGCTTACCAATCGCCACCGTTGTCATTGAAGGCCCGTTCGGTAAGCTTTGCACCGAAGCGGCTGTGTCTGCCGCGCTGAATGGTCGTTTTTCTTATCTTTTCTCCAACAACTCGGAGCAGCTTCTCAAAGAGCAGGGCAAATCATTCTTCCCCAACTTAGCGTGCATGGCTCCCACGCGATCGCAAGCGCGAAAGCTTTCGCGGAAGCTTGACTTGGTTCCATGCGGTGAACTCTCAAGTGACCTTGTCGGCGGGTCGACGGAACCCCAGAAAGGGAATTTTCCGCATGAGTCATGTGAGCAGTCACGCGAGCGGCCAGTCGCGGGAGCGGCCGGCGCGGTATGCGCTGGGGGAGACGACGTGGCGCCATTGAGTCAGAGCGAGAGGGTTGCAACGCTCTCGCCTGTAGCGGAAAGTTGGAGCGAGCTGCCGAGAGTTGGTCGAGAGACGCTCATTCGAGGGCAGAGTGAGGATCTCTCGATTGAAGCGCTAGTGGAAAGCCAAATTGAAGCGCTCGTGGAAAGCCAGAAAAACGCGGCAAAAGTGCTGTCGAAGGAGCACTACGAGAAATCGGGGAAGAAGCGCGCTTTTGAAGTTGATAATCAGGTAATGCGGCTGCAGCCACCAAAAAGGAACAAGCTTGAGGTTGATTGGGAAGGGCCCGCCACAGTATTATCGAAGCCTTGCGATACAACTTATGAGGTGCAAGTAGGAAGGCGGCAGAACAAAATTTACAACTTGATGAAACCCAATGTTCAACATCAAGTGGTCGTAAATCAGCTGTTGAAGGCTTCAGAGGAAGAGGGAGCAGAAAATTTGAGTTCTAGTGAGGTGATCGAAGGGGGATCGAAAGTAATTTGGGAGCAGATAAACCTAGAGCCTAGCTTAAGTGAAGGAGGACCTGAGAAAGAGGACCTGAGAAAGATTGGTTCCGAGTTTGAAGACGTGTTTTCGGACCGCCCCGGAAACATGAGGGTGATCGAACACGATATCGAGCTAAGCGGTGAGGAGTCAATCAGTAGCAAGCCGTATCGTTGTTCCCCTGTGCAACGTCGCAAGTGTGAGCCGCTCTTGGTGCCGCATAGGTATCGTCGCCTAAAAGTGGCCGGTTACTGAGGTGGAGCATGTTGCTCCACAGCGCAACTTTGACGTTCGCTAAAGAAAAAAAAAAAGGGGGAAGGTAAACGCTAATGCAGGTGCATTGAGCAGTGCGTTCCAGCTAGTAACTTCTCAACCTTTCGGTTTCTGGCTGGCGATTCGGGGCAAAATTTTGACCTCATCACGACCTGGGCTGAGCGCTCTCGTTCAGAGTGATCTCAAGGGGCCAACTTTATGTGGTATTCTAATCCGTTACGTTGTTGTACGTGGAAAAAAAAATTGAGTTGTCATTTTAGGGGTCTTTTGTCCCACATGTGCCTCTTGATGTAGAGGGAACAAAATTCCGATAAACACGTAGATAGGTATATGTTGTACTATACTTTGTCTGGTGTTCTGTCGGGTGACCGAGGGCACTTGCTTGTGTCGTGTGTTGTCTGTTGTCGAACCGTTCTTAGCAAGTTGCAGAACCATCGACAAGTGCTGAAACCGAAGATGGTCAGAAGAGACGAGTGAAGCTGGTCAGCAAGTTGTGGCGACAAGCCAGTGGGGCTGGGATCCGTCGTCAATGATGGGATGTGTTCCCGGAACAGTCTGGAGCTGTATTCTCCCCATGGCCCTGGAGGCGAACCTGGAGGGACCTGGCGAACGAGCGCACCTGACATCCGAGCCCCGTGGAAGCAGCTCGTCTTTCCGGTGCATTGTCTGGCGGCGGGGGTGCTGTTATGCCAGCGAGTCCTCGTCAAACGTCCGTGCCTCTGAAACAGGCAATCTGGGTCAAGGCCAGCCCGCACTCCGCCGGGCGCGAACAACTCCACGGCGTGAACACGCGCGGCGCCCCTCTGGCCCACGTGCATTGAGTCAGTTGCGCACGTGACAGCGAGCCGGCGTCCTCATGTCTGGTGGCCTGACGCATCGCGCGGCGAACCCCATTGGAGGAGCCTGCTCGGAAGACCAGCGGCGCTTCTGATTGGACATTTTAGTTGGGCCCGGTGTAAATAAAGAAGCCCTGCGGCGCGTCGCGATCGGCGGTCCTATGTGAGAGGCGTCCCCGTGTCGGAGTGCCGACATGTGTGTGAGTCAGCGGTCTTAGGCGAAAGGCTGACCTATGTGTTAGAGAGGAGATCTCGGCTCTTCGAGTCTCTGTCGGCCCCAGTGCCGAAATTGTAACGCCTCTGTATATATGCTGTATATAAACCTTGTTTAACTCACCGTCGTCTCGTCCGCTCGTCTTATCGGCTCTGCGCAGAAGCAGTCGCGAGCTGATAAACATACGCTACCAAACGGCTGGTGACCTTCCCGACGGAGTTGAAAGCAGTGGCGCCTCCGGGACCGCGTCGGCGTCGCCGTCTTTCGCAACAGTGGTGGCTTCGGCGGGGTCGGTCCGCCGTTTCTCAACAGTGGAGGTCAGCGGCGGGATAGGCCCGGCGCTACGCAACAGTGGGGTCAGCGGCGGGATTTCGGAGGTGGCTTCGCAACACTGCTCAGCTACCCCGCCGCCTGAATTCTCCGTGACGCCCAACGGCGAGGGTTCGATGATCCCACGGGGAGGAGCACGGGCGACATCAAGTGTGCAAGATGGACGGCCCCCGCGGGAGAGTCAGCCGAGATGGCAGAAGGGAGGCGTGAGTGCCGGTCGGGAGCCCCGACCGCGGCTGCCAAGAGAGCGACCACAGCCGCCAGGATACGCCCAGGGCTCGCGGCGCTGTTTGTTCCGGCCACACTCAACCTCGGAACCGCTTGCGCAGGGGGTCCATCAGCCTGGGGAAGCGAGCAGCGGTGTGGGGAGATGAATGGGAAAATGCAGAAAGAAGAAAAAAAAAAAAAGAAGACACACTTACTGAGCAAGCGAATCCTCAGACCGCCGTTTTGTGTCCCAGGACCTCCATTGTGTCTCAAGAGTCGGCTTTGGGTGACAGACTCCCGCCTTCCCGTGACAGGCAGGTTCGAATGCTAGAAGAGGACGCGGGCTGTGGAGGACCCCAGCAAGAGCCGCCGTTCTTGAGCGGCCCGATCACGACTCCCTTCGAGCAACGCAGGTGACCGCGGCAGGTCGATCCCCCACAGCCTCCGCTGCACCCCGTTTTCCCTTATTTCAGAGACGGCACATTCACGGTTCACCCTGACGCGTTCGGCGATGCGTGGACTGCATAATCGCACGCAGCGAAATCCACTTCCTAAAGCTTCTCTCTTGAATGAAGAAAAAAAAAAAGGTAGAGAGCGAGTAAGGAGGGCTCGATATATATGTGGTCCTCGATTTCCCTGGCCGAAAAAAGTGCGACGCCCGACAAATAGGCCGTCTTTGGCTATGGGACAGCAAAAAAATATAGGTGCGAAACTGAGCAATCATCGCTCAGTTCTGAAAAAAAAAACCAAAAAAAAAACTGACCACGTGTGCGAGGCTGTAGGACCCCTCCGTTCAAGTAAGGCTATGAACATAGTCTGGGAAGTGAAAACTTTCGCTCGTGGAACCCACGGATTGTATGCTTATTCACACGACAAGAGCTATACTGTATATGCGAATTCATGGGACCCTCGCAGTCCTCACAATGGAAATGTGTAGGTGGTAAACGACACTAATAAATAAAGAAAAAAGAAATATTGAAGCGGCAAATGTCCGGTTAGCGTTATAAAGGCTGCCTGCCTATAATAGGTGTAAAAAACATTAAAGTTCACGCACGAAAAAGTATGAATAAGCTGGCGTGCTTTCCACGTACAGATTCACAGCTCAGAGCGTTCCTTTGCTCGCATGAATGAAGGGCTGCTAGCTGCGCTTGAGCATTCAGGTTCAGAATCAACATTCGGACAAGCAACTTCTGATCAATTTACTACTTAGGCTGTGATTTGGGGAAACCAATCGGGCAAAATTCAGGATTGATTGTTGCTCGCCGTTAAAACAGCTCATTGGACGTGGAGAGTCATGTTCATTGTAATAATACTGATAAATTTTCCTGCTTCGCTGTCTCACGGAATTCAATAATTTATTTGGAGTTCATAAGAATGGAATGACATGAATTGGCGTGAATACAATCGGAGACGCTCATAATATTTCTTCAGACGCGTGTTGTCCTCAGTGCCACATCTCGAAAAGTACGAGACGTGCGAATGACCTACCATTAGCAAAACTTCGGTAAAGAGGGCCGAATAATCCATACATTAAGTCCAAGACAACGGTTAAGGGTTGAACAGCGATTCATGCGCTGACACACATCGCAGCTATAGCTACAACAGAGATGAGAAGGTCGAGCCCTACCTTTGAGGCAAAAATATTAGGTTCTTTTTTTAGGAATGTTGCCCATGGGGGAAATCTGTGGTGATTCAATCACGCTTACTGTTTTTTTATTTTTGTGCTTTATTTCAGTCAAGATTTAACAGAAACTAGTGTAATTAAGCAAACATATTAGTTTTGTTGCATTTCGAACCACTCACTGCATAAATTACTATGCGTTACTTCCTAAAATTACAGCTTGACGGCGTAGTGACAATGCATGCTTGAATGAAGGAATGAAATAACGGCAGAAGGAGCAAATATTTATAGTCGCAGAGGTTGAAATCGAATCCATATATTGCACAACAGCCGCTACAGCTTCCACGAAACTGCACAGATTTAAGGAGACAGTCAGTAAGCCTCTATGCTTGTCTAGGCAGGGCGTGCGTATACGCTGCGCCGGATGAGTAAATACTAAGAAAAAGGAAGAAGACCTGCCAACACGAGGACGACGCAATTCGTTCAAGCCGCGAATGCGAGGCACGCAGCGGGGGGAGGATCTTTGCGAGGGTCTCTCTTGCTTGTGAGGCTATTCGTTCGTCGCGACAAAAAAGATGAAGCGCCAGACTAGAGGATGGGAACAAAGCGAGCGAGATGCGAAAAATAAAAAAAAAAAGAAGGCGGGAGCCGTCAGCACAGGACGCGAAGAAAGCGAGACTGACCGCCCGTTCTTCCGAAGATCCCGCGGGCGGCAACGATCGGATTTCCTCTGGAAGGGGAGAAGCGGTAACGGAAGGAAAAGCTCGCGACAGATAAAGAAAAGATAAAAGGATCGAGAGAAAGGAGAACGAGCGCTGGGACCTCGCAGCGTAAATATCGAGGATAGAGATAAACTACAGTGCAAGCGGAAGAACGAAGAAGAGTGGGAGCGGAGAGGAAGGGAAAATAGATAATAATAGAGAAAACAAAGAGAAGCACTGACAAAGGGAGACCGAAATCTCCGGTGCTGCGCCGCTCTTTCGTCGAAGGAGCGACGGAGCTCACGCGCACGGCGGCGAATGGGAGCAGAGATGGGAAGGACGGTGAGGGAGAGAGCGAAAGAGGATCCGAAGCGTGCGCGTACCCGGCGAGGATAGAAAACCACCGCCGCCGCCGAGACTCCCCGAAGCGACAGCGGCCCGCTCAGCCAGGCGTAAGCGGGCGGCTCGCGCACGCACGCCCGGGACCTAACGATCGCCGCTGCCACCGAGCAACGTCGTTGAGACGGGGGGATGTGCTGCGTTGGCGAGGAGCGCGCGAATGCTGCGGCGGGACCCCGCGGGGCCGAGGGGAAGAGTGGTGAGGAGCTACAGCGTCGGGACAGGTCGAGAGAAAGAGAGCGCCGCTTGAGCCGTACGCCTGAGAGAACCCAGAGCGCGCGGATTCTCCGGCTGATGCGGCGAGCGAGATGGCCGGTGTCGAAGAGAGGCGGTGGGAAGAAGCAGCGCGCGCTGGCTCGGCAGGGTGCCTTCAACTTCAGCCGCGCGACTGCGCCCCCCCCCCCCCCCCCACCAAATCTCTCGCTGCGTGGCCTCGTGAGTCGGTATACCGAGACCAGCTGCGTATATGACTCCCCGATCTCTGGAGCAGCGCTGCTCGCCGGGGCAAGCGTCTTTCTGCATCGAGAGTGGACGACGACGCGCTCGCGAATCATACATACGGACTGTCACAAAAGGCAAATTATAGCAATAGTGTTAGTGCGCACATTATTAGAGGAAGCCTCCATGCAGCAAGATGTAGTGATTCATTCTGATTTACCATGTTGTTTATCCGGGGTTTGAATGGCGCAGTTATTCTCTTTGTTTCTGAGAAATGCATCTACGTTATCGTTATGGGAGGTTTTGGAAGTGGCTGGAGAGAGATATAAAAACGTATGCCTACTACAGTTGAAACATGAGTTTACGAAAATAGTTTTTTATGAATTTCCTGTTTTAATTAACCGATTCAGATCCCCCGCAGCTGCCGAAAAGCTAGATGTTTTTATGAACTTGAAATAACGAATCAAAATTCATCGCCAAACCCAATTCAATAAAGCATTATGGAAAAAAAGATGTATTCAAAAACCTTTTTTTTTTAAATTTATGGCGTCTAGAATGTCTGGCAGCGTCCTGCTCGTGTTCCATGCTTGCGTTCGCGTTTCGAAAAACGCCACGGGATTGTCAAAGGGTCGAACGAGAATTATCCAGCATAAACAAAGAAGTAGCCGAGGAGTGGTTGTCAGAAAACGCGCCGGAGATCATGGCCAGGGAAGCTGTGCAAAACATCTACAGCGCCGACCAGAACGGTCTGTTTTATAAGATGCTGCCATACAAGGCATGCAGTTTCCTATATATGAACTAGAGAAAACTCTGGCGCTAGTGTTTATGGAAGTTGGAATGCACGGCGCTTCAGTGAGCGTGGGAATGATGGGTAGTACACGAACCTGCCTTATTTTCCTACTTTCAGCTCCATTTGGCTTCGTACAAGCTAAAGTACAATAGATTAAAACTGTACTAACGCTTCTTTTATCTGCAAAGATGACGTACTTTTTATTTATTTAGTATAGTTTTAGTGCGTTATTTAGCTTGTGTAGTGCGTGATGGCCTTTGTCTTTAGTGCGTATGATGCTCTTGAAGAACGAATGTTTTTCTGTTGTACTACCGAAATAAAAGAGGGCGAGAATGGCCAGAGGGGACGCTTGCTAGTGTGTATAGCTTGCTCACACTTAGCAGGCACTTGCGAGAAGTACTGCGCTGTAGATATGATGAATTCATCGCTGTGGATAACACGACTTGCAGAGCATAGAAATTTCGACTGAGACAGTCCCTGTTCGGCTCCGGATCAATTTTACCTTTGCGCAACCCTACTTTGAGAAAGTGGATAGAGAAGGCACTGTCATGCAATGGAATCGCTTCTTCATTGCAGCTGACAAGACGGTTGATCATGAAAAGATCCGTACTGCTGGAATGTCAACACGCTTCTCTCTATCAGCAGCGGACCTGGAATGAAGTCCGTGCGCAGGTCACATTTCTCCTCAACGTGGTTTCACTTGATGGTTTCTTGGTTGTTTTTTAGAAGAATGCCTAAACCCAGCATGGACAGTTTAGACAATCTGCCATGAATTGTTCAGCACTGTAAGTTTTGTAAAAAAAAGATAGGAAAGATACTCGAAGAAGATAGAGGGCTATCACTTTTATTCTTGGTTTCTTTGCTAAAAGCTGATCAAACAAACACTAAATGTTACACTGAAATAAAAATAGATAAAATATATAAAATAAACAATAGTATATTGGTGTACATATAACCTTAACATGGCGGTCTCGCTGTTTTATTTATAAATTTGAATACGGCATCATATATGCCCCTGTTGCAGCGGCCCAGTGCCGACGCCCTCCTGAGAGAGTAATCAGAATGTGGAAAGATCAAGCCAATTTAAACAGGCGGGTATGAACTCTTGGTGCTAGTGAGCCAATGAGGACAGATCGCCGACACCGCAGCAGCCGTGCCGCGAGTGTACACTGATCACCAATGGTACTGCCACTCCGTTTGACGTAGCGCACCCTGTCTTCGCTCCGCTCGACACACGCTTCAGCAAGCCACCCGCTCCCTCGGTGTCCTCGCGAGAGACGAGGCTCACTCGTGCCCGCCGGCGGCTCCAAACAGGCGTGCACACACGCGCCGCGGCGGCTCGGTCAGACGCGGCAGCCACCCTCACCTCCCTCTCCTGTATAATGCATCGCGCAGCCGGTCGGCTTCTCTGCGGGCGCCAGCGAGTTCGCGGCGCGCGCTCTTGTGTGTGCGTGCGAGTGTTCGCGAGGCGGTGTAGCACCGCCGAGCAGCCTGCAAATAGCGCAGCCGCAGATAGCGCGCGCCCCTCCGCTCGGCGAAAAACTTTGGCCCAGGTGCGGTGCGCGAGATTGGCGAAGGGAGTTCGCAGGATATGCGGGGAGAAGAAGGAGCCGCTGAGTGCCTGCCGCCGCTTCGGTGTGATCGGCCTGGACCGCGCCGTGCTTGCCGGCAAGTAGGCAAAGATATGCGCCACCCCGGGAAAAGCTTCAGCCGCCGCTACAGCCGAGTAGACGGGCGAAGTACGAAGGCTCCTATATGGCGGCCGTGTGTGCCTTGGGTACACACGCGCAGACGATCCAACCACTCGTTGGCAGCGTAGGCTTTCGCTGAAGCAAGAGTTTCGCGCGAGTCTGAACTCGGAACTTTCTGTAGAGCTGTTGTCAAAAAGGCACCGTCTTTCTGATGTTGCGCCTTTGGGTAGCGTGGTGCGGACTCGGGCCATCCGAGTCCCCGGAGAGGACGAGTAGAGAAGCCGGAGAAGGAGAAAAAAATGTTTATATACAGTATTTACATGGTAGCGTGGTACAACATGAAAAGAGAATCACCCACGAGCGCCTCTGCGCTAGCGTTTTTATACATCGTCCGCCTTCCCAAGATCCCTTGCAAAGATAATTTATGCGCAGGATACTCCAATGAGATCGTCGTCTTCCTCTCCGGCCCCGAAGAGGGAAAGCCAAACACCGCCTCCCTCTGAACCTAGGAAAGGGGCAAGGCATGCCCAGTTCGCTGTTTGGTGAGGGAGACCCCACGCGCCAGCGTGGCACCACAGTGAGATGACGTGGAATCCCATGCGCAAAGTCGCTCCCTGATGCAGCCAGGTTGACTCAAGCAAGGCAGAATACCCCGTACAGCTGCTGGGTCGACGCTGCTTCGGAGTGTTGCTCTCGGCGGCTGACAAAAGCTTGGCCAACGACTTTTGTGTCAAGAGGAGCCGGCGACGTGGTTTTTCCCGATTGTCCGCGTCCTTCGCCGTCCCGGTGCAGGGTTGACTCATCAACAGCTGCCAGGTGCCAGCAGGCCGCGAAGACCACGTGGAACTTGGGCGAGGCACAACAGCACCCCCGCCGCCAGATGATACATCGGGAGGTCGAGTTGTTCCATGCAGCTCGGCCGGGTCGATGTCGGCGACGTTCCGGCAAGGCTCTTGCTTTCTCGAAGGGCCTGGTCAAACTGGAATGCTCCAAGAGCTGGCCTCTGCGCCCCGCTTCGGTGAAAAGTGGGTGACAAGCTCCAAGAAACGACCTTTGTCAGCCACACACAATGCGACAAGCACCGCGTGCACGCCACTCTCATCGCCAGGCCTCAGATTTTACAAAGCAAACATCTTATCTTAATAACTTAAGCTCAAGGAAACAATGTGCATACCAATCGGGACAAGTGTCCAGTAACTCTTTCATACGTAATTCCATTTGGAATCGAGATAACATTATAATCAAGCTAAACAAGCAAACTGTAGAGCTCGGGACAACGAGGGAGTCAGTAAAAAATTTCTCTATGCCCTCACTGTAACACATTGAAAAAAAAAAAAGTACACATAAACTAGGTAAAGGTAAACAAAAAAATCAAACAAACCTTCCGCGTCTTTTGACGAGTCAAAACGCTCGACTTAGGGCGTCTGCATTTGTATGAAGGCCACCTCTCTTGTAGCGCACCTCGAAATTGTGCTGCTGCAGTGCTATGCTCCATCTGAGCAAACGACCATTCTTAGGTGACATTTGGTGTAACCAGGTTAGTGGAGAGTGATCAGTTTCTATAATAACTTAGAGCCAGCAACATAGCAGCCTAGTTTTCGTACGGCCCAAACAATGCAAGCACATTCTTTTTCCGAAGTGCTATAAGCCTCTTCCCTGCTGCTCAATTTGCGACTCAAATACAAAACCGGCCGCTCCTCTCCACTCTGGTCCGTCTGACATAGCACTGCTCCTAAACCGCGTTCGCTTGCATCACACTGAATAGTGAAAGGTTTTGCAAAATCCGGTGCCCTCAAGACGGGTTTCTCACTCAATGCGTGCTTCAGCTTCTGAAAAGCGTCTTCCTTTTTAGAGTCCCATTGAATGTTCACAGGTTCGGTCTTGCGTAAACTATCTGTCAAAGGGCTGGCAATCTCGGAGTAATTCGGGACGTAATGCTGATAGTAACCTGTGAGGCCGAGGAATGCTCTCATCTCGGTCTTAGTGCTGGGACGACGATAACCGACCACCGCGGCTACCTTGAGTTCGGACGGTCGACGACGCCCATTTCCTACAATGTGCCCTAAATAGCTTACTTCAGCACAGCCCAAATGACATTTCTCTCTCTTTACCGTAAGACCTGCATTTTTGATCCGTTCCAAAACCATCCGAAGGTGTTCAACATGGTCTTCCCATTTGTCCGAAAATATCGCCACATCGTCTAGGTAAGGCAGCGCAAATTTCTCGAGCCCGTGGAGAACCTTATCCATCAGGCGGCCTGAAACAATACGGCGCGTTCTTGAGCCCAAAGCTCATCATCAAAGGACGAAAAGTGCCCAGGGGTGAGATAAAAGCAGCGTATCGACTCGCGCGCTCTGTCAAAGGGACCTGCCAATACCCCCTAACAAGGTCTAGCGTAGAAATGTATTTCGCCTTAGACACTGTCTCTACCCTCTCTTCAATGTTAGGAATAGGGTAAGTCTGGTCGATTGTTACAGAGTTCAGGCGGCGATAGTCCACGCATGGCCTTGGATCACGGCCCGGAATCTCAACCAAAATCAAAGGCGAGGTGAAATCACTGTCTGCTTCGATGATAACACCTAGGTCGATCATGCGGCGAATTTCGGCCTCTAGTATCTCTCTCTGTCTAGGTGACACCCGATACGGCTTACAGCTGATCGGCTTGTTAACCGTCAGCTCAATGTCGTGCTTAATCACATCCGTTTTGCCTGGCTTCTCGGAGAAAACGGTAGCGAATTCCTGTACTAAAAGCTCTAAATCTTCCTCTTGAGCCTTACTTAGGGTGTTCCCTGTGTCTACCCTATCGGACAATGTGCTGCTGACCGTGCCATCGGAAAGACAAAGGATTTCCGCGCCCTCATCCTCAGGAACATTGAGTGCAAGGTTTACTACTGCTTTTCGTCGCATGTAGGGTTTCATTAGGTTACTGTGATACACTTTGGGGCATTTCCGGCCCCACTTTACCTCGTAGTTGGTGTCTGAAAGCACTGACAACACTGTCGCTGGTCCCTCCCATTGTACGTCCAGCTTGTTTTTTCTTGAAGGGCATAACAGCATCACCTCATCGCCCACTCTAAAGACTCGCTTTCGAGCTGACTTATCGTAACGGGCCTTGGAAAGCGCCTGTGCTGCGCGCATGTTGCTCTCCACCACTTCGCGTGTAGTCCCCAGTCGCCCCAATAAATCCAGTACATAGGAAACCACATTAGGGTCCTCCCCATATCCAGTCCATGACTCTCGTATTAAGTGCAGCGGACCTCTCAAGTTCCTGCCGTAGACAAGTTCAGCCGGACTAAAACCCGTACTCTCGTGTGGGGCCGACCTCAGAGAAAACATCGCAGCTGGTATACACCCCTCCCAGTCACTTTTATGCTCAAAGCACAAAGCTCGCAAAACGCGTTTCATGACCGAGTGCATGCGTTCCACAGGGTTCGACTGTGGATGGTGAATAGAGCTATGCGCGATTTTTATCCCGCAGCGTTCTAGGAATGTAGTCGTAAGGCAGCTTGTGAACACACTTCCGTTGTCACACTGTATCTCCGAGGGAAAACCCACCCGAGAAAAAATAGACAACAATGCGTCCACCACGCATACTGAACTCAACTCTTTCAGTGCGATTGCCTCCGGGAACTTGGTGGCAACGCACAGCGCGGTCAGGACGTACCGATATCCTGATTTAGATGGAGGCAGAGGCCCCACGATGTCAATCACGAGCCGACGGAAGGGTTCTGTGACTATTGGCACTAGTTTCATTGGTGCCTTCCATTTGTCTGTTGATTTTCCTATCCGCTGACAAGTGTCGCATCCACGGACAAACATCTCTACATCCTTCCAGCACCCGGGCCAGTAGAACTCCTGAGCCAGCTTAGCTTTCGTTTTCTTTATACCTAAGTGGCCCGCCCAGGCGTTGCTGTGGGCCAGGTCGAGAATGTTCCGCCGGTATTTTAGTGGAACTACCACTTGGTTGTAGACCCGCCCTTTAGCGTTCTCATACCTGCGATGCAACACGCCGTTTTGGGTGTAGAACGAAACGTTCTTCCTAGAGTTACCTTCCTTATGTATGGCATCTAGCAGCATAGAGAGTGCGAGATCCGCCTTTTGATCGACCACTAGCGTTGCACGGTCGGTTCTGGCTAGCTGACACCAACTGGTGGACGCGGGTGTTAACACCGAGCCTGTCACCAAGTCCTCGTTTTCGGGCGTTAGAGATATTTCCTCGCTGTTGTCGACCATAGCCCCAGTTTCCGTCTCGACAACTCGCATGGCAGACTCATTTTCCGTCGCAACTACCTCAGGTTTTCCTACACTGCCCTCGGACGTCTGTTCCCCAGAGGGTGAGCTGCTCAGCTGTTGCGTCAGCTCGCGCGCCTTCGAACGGGTAAGGGCCATGCAAGCTATTTCGGTGGCAAATGATTCTCCACGTGTTTTTAACATTTCCTCAGACTTATTTGAAAATAGGTAAGGGAAGTGCTCCGGAAGGTTGGCTGAAATTGCTGCTTCCGTACACAATTGGCCGAAAGGGCCCTCGATTACAACCCTCGCTATCGGTAGGCAGACGCTTTGCTTTTCTGCCACTTGCCGAATCCAGGCACACTCTCCTATATAGTCTTCGGAAGATACGCAACTTGGATGCGCTACATCCATTGTGGCCGCCGAGTCCCTCAATACCCTACACATTCGGCCGTTCACTGAGAGTGTCCTCATGTAAGGCTTCAACAGCTTTAAGCTATCCTCTGACTCCTGAATTGTGGCAAATGCCATGTGCCTCTTACAGCTCCTGGCCATGTGGCCCTTTTCTCCGCAGCTGTAGCAAACAACTGGCTTCCGCGCTTCTAACGCATGCGCTATGTCACCAGGCGCCTTTGAACCTGATGAAGGTGCCGCCTTAGTCCCCTCACTGTCCTTTCCCTGCTGACTGTCTAATAACTTGGAATTCTCGGGTTTCCAGTTATTTCTTGCAAACCTCTTGCGTCCCTGGTTTCCCGACCAGCTTTCTACCTTTTCATTTTTTTCCGAAGTTCGTGGTGTACTGCGGAGACTACGGCGTGAGCAGTAATCTTCGGCGAGTTCTGCTGCCCTGTTCATGTCTACGTCTTTCATCCTATCCTGCACCCAAAGCCTTACCTCCTCGGGAATTCCCCGGTAATACTGCTCAAGTACCATCAACTCAATGACCTTGTCATGGTTGCCATAGACTTGCGCGCTTTTGAGCCACTCTTCAAAGTTGGCTCTAATTTGGTAGGCATAGTCTGAATGAGATTCGTTGCCCCTCTTAGAGTGCCTGAACCGCAGGCGGAAAGCCTCTGTCGATAGGCGACATTTTCGTAGCAATGCAGCCTTTACCCTGTCATACACCTCGGAGTCCTCTTTATTCATTCTTGCGATAACATCGGACACTTCGCCTGGTAGTACGCATATCAGTTTTTGTGGCCAAGTCTCCCTACTAAACCCTGCATTTTCGCATGCTCGCTCAAAATGCACGAGGTATAATGCAATGTCGTCACCCGCCTTGAAGGTGTGGATTAGATCCTTTATCTTTGATTCTCCACCCCCTGAATTTCGATTTCCCACGGACATACGAAGCTCCAGTTCTTTCAGACGGATTTCATGTTCTTTATCCTCGCGATCCCTCCTTATTTCCTCCTCTCTCTGTTCACGGGCTAAGCGCTCACGCTCCTCTTTCTTTGCCAAAATGGTTTCTCTGGCCTCAATGGCCTCTTCTAAACTCACTTCCTCTTTTCCCAAGTGCTCCAAAATTTGTTGTTTTCTTTTAACCGAGCCGACCGAAATATTCAGCTCCTGACAAATTTCGAGGAGTTCTTGGACCTTAAACTTCTCCATCTTAGATATGCACACCGTTTCTCTTCTAAGGTAATTTTGCCCACGAGCCACCCAATTCTTGGTCTGCGAATCAAAATTTACCACAATCACCCTACCACGTTACCGACCATCTGCGCTAACGAGTCTGGCGAAAAGAAGAGCAAACACGCGGCACTCACCACTTCGATGCAGCCGACGCAGGCGAATCCCATAAGCTGCCAGCCACTGTCGCGCCTTTGGGTAGCGTGGTGCGGACTCGGGCCATCCGAGTCCCCGGAGAGGACGAGTAGAGAAGCCGGAGAAGGAGAAAAAAATGTTTATATACAGTATTTACATGGTAGCGTGGTACAACATGAAAAGAGAATCACCCACGAGCGCCTCTGCGCTAGCGTTTTTATACATCGTCCGCCTTCCAAGATCCCTTGCAAAGATAATTTATGCGCAGGATACTCCAATGAGATCGTCGTCTTCCTCTCCGGCCCCGAAGAGGGAAAGCCAAACACCGCCTCCCTCTGAACCTAGGAAAGGGGCAAGGCATGCCCAGTTCGCTGTTTGGTGAGGGAGACCCCACGCGCCAGCGTGGCACCACAGTGAGATGACGTGGAATCCCATGCGCAAAGTCGCTCCCTGATGCAGCCAGGTTGACTCAAGCAAGGCAGAATACCCCGTACAGCTGCTGGGTCGACGCTGCTTCGGAGTGTTGCTCTCGGCGGCTGACAAAAGCTTGGCCAACGACTTTTGTGTCAAGAGGAGCCGGCGACGTGGTTTTTCCCGATTGTCCGCGTCCTTCGCCGTCCCGGTGCAGGGTTGACTCATCAACAGCTGCCAGGTGCCAGCAGGCCGCGAAGACCACGTGGAACTTGGGCGAGGCACAACACTGATGCGCCTATCGGCAGCGCGCTTTGCATTCCGATAATTTAAAGGCTTGATCGGCTCAGCTTACATCTTTTTCGTGCGCACCATGCTATAGAGCAGAAGTGCTGCACATTGCAGTTATTCAACGATATTTTATTGATTCAGTAATGTTCTTGCCTACCGCATCCGGGGTATACCTCAAAACATATTAATTGTTTTGCGCATGCCTCTCACTGACTGTGCACCCCCGATCAGCTGATATTCGCTTTCGCATCGCCTTCGTTCGTTCAGTCCCAACCATTCATGATTCACGCGCCATTTTACTGGTAATGAACACAGGAGAAATGATTTGCGTAGAGTTTGAAGCACGTCCGCCAGAAATAAGAAGGGGGTGACATATATATTGAACAAAATTATGAGACGCTATTTCTTGAAGTGTCATCATTAGCATATCAGCGTGGCAATAGCAAAATATCAGAGATTCCCCTTTCAGTCAACGTATTACTGCGCGGAACTGCACTTACCATTTAAATATTGATATTCGAGCAAACACTAAATCGGTTCTCTATAAAAAAAAAAAGTTAAATAGGCCACTTGAAAGTTTGCTTCTCCGCAGTAAACATGTTTCAGCGGAAAAGCACGCTTTCAAAGCGCGTGAAGTATCACCTACGTGCAGACGCGTTTGAAACAGCACAGATAGCTCTGCATTGCCGCAAATGACTCCATAACTATCGCAATAGCGAGCAGATTGTTTGACAGATAATATGTGCTCGAAGAACAATAATCGCTACGTGTCGTATCCGACAAACGTCTCAGATATCACATTTTGCTTTTTCCTGTTAATTAAAAAAACAATTCCGTTAGCAAATACCTGCGCCGTTCGACAGTGTGGTTTACTTTCAGATGAACAGATTTTTGTTTCCTCTTCAACTACTTTGAACTCCCCGGTTATGGCTAAAATGTCTTCGGAAGAAAATTGACCAAACAAAGACTGTCATAAGGACCGTCATAAAAAAGTCGACTAGTTGTTAGTTAGACAAAAGGCAGTGATAGTTCTCTAAAGCTTATTAATGATTTATACTGTGCTTAATCATGTGTTTCATGGTTAAACACTTCGCCGATCCGGGGCTATTGTTAACGGCTGCTACAAATTTTTATCATTGATAGAAATGCATCAGAACCATGTTTGTTTAAAGGGTTCGCAATAAATGCGACACTGTAGTATTGAAGTTAAGGAGTCAATATTGTAACGAAACTTTGGGGTTGTTTAAGCTATAGACACATCTGATAACCATCCAGACGAAGAAGTGTGGGAGCGATTCCGCATAGGCAAGCGATGACAAATTACACGATGATTTCGGGGAGCACTCATTGGTGGTTTATTTATCTGATACAACTTAAATTTACACAATGCACTAAGTCAGAAAGACAACACATGGAAAATTATGGCATAACCCTCGGCTTGCATGACTGGTATCCGGTGGTGAGATGCGCTGTTGACCCCGAGTCCGCTCTCTCCTAAAAGGGCCTTAGTCGCTGCCTAAATAGAGTTTTCCAGCATCCACGGCTGCGCGGACTGCACGGAAGACCACTGTTTGGCACCAATCGGAAAACGGCTTATACGGACCAATCAGGCAAGCCGAGGATAACCAATCCCAACACCAGTTTTCATGGTCACGTGAAGCCTGCCTCGCAACAAAACTGTAGCAGATTTTTGAAACGGGCACGTTCTCTAAAAGAGCCTTGACGCGCAAACAAGTGCCCGATTGCCCCGGAGGACACAAGCGGTGGCTCGCTCGTTTTGGGTGGTGGCGGTAGTGGTTAGAAGAGGAGAAAGGCACCTAATTTGTGCAGCCCAGTCGGGAGCACTGCACAGTGCCTGGTTTGGAGCGTGGGGCGCACATTGACACACCGGATGCAGCCTTTTCTCCTCAGACTCTCATTCTCCCTCGAGGCTCCCTCCTCGAAAAAAGTCGTTAAATAGCGCCTCTAACAAGATCATCTGGCAAAAAACGAACTCCAGCTGTAGCTGAAAAAGAAAAAAAAAAGCTTTCCGCGAGACATTGTCTTCGCGACAGTTTGTTTGATATCTTAAATGCATTTAAAAGTGCGTGAAGCTCCTGACGTCCAGGCACGCAAAGCTTAGCGATATGGTTCAAGTACAAATGAATGCCGGTCTTCGTTTGCCAAGGCGTACAGAAAGCACTTATATTTCAAGTTTAATGGAGTAACTGTTTTGTTTCGCATGATAGAGGAGTTCTTTTTAACAAGCGGCTGCCATGGCATCAGGCATTGCGCTGCAAGTTCTCTTTAGATGGAGCCTACAATCGTAATTGATCACCGAGTTCGACGCCGTGCACAATACGCCAAAGCCAGTGTATCTGGCATCAGTGTGCAGCGCAGTAAAGCCACCTTCATCATGGTAATGGAGGATTGTGGAGTTAAGGTATCCTAATTCATTTTCAAGATCGACAAGGGAACATCCTCTTCCATTCGGCTCGGCCATATTGGAACATTTATTCGCAATGTCTGCAGTATGCGCAGAAGCCTTTAAAAAGACGCTGTTCACGATTGTTGGTTTTGGATTGTCAATGAGCCAACAGCCATTATTTTTTTCCGTGTCTGCTCGAATACCAGCGTGAACAACAGCACGGAGGGGAAACTGCAGTTCCTCATAGCCGAAATGACATTTCAGGTTTTGATGGTACTCCAGCCGAGGCAATTGCAGAAAAGCGTGCTGAACTTACTGGAACTGTTGTGCAAATGTCTAATCAACGACCTCCCATGAACAGGCGAGACACGATTAGCATTTATGGTACTGAAAGGAGAGCGTAGCTGTGGGAACGGCGCATGGTCCTAAGCGTGGCCGTCGATTTAGTTGAGGCCACCCTAAAGTCGACGTACGCGGACTTCCCCCGACCACGTTTATCGACTTCGATCAGTGAGAAGCCGCGTCGTAAATCTGTTCAGGAGACTAGAAGCCAGTGAGTCGCCTGTGCGGAGAAAATGGTAGAAGTCTTTCTTCGTCACGTAGTTTAATTCCGAGCAATCCTAAATATATCGAATGCTACCGTCCTTCGTTGTGCCAAGTACATCGGGGCAAGCGCACTGAATGGCTCAGGGTCGAATTACACCTTCAGAGATCATCTGCCTAACCCGTTGGCGAATGATCTGTTACTGTGGTGGTACGCTGCGACACTAGGTTCAGAGGGTTTGTTGTTCTAGTACTCTCTTTCGTTATCGGATACGGGCTCACTTTTCATTTGGACCCAAGATCTTCGTTGAGTGTGCATCAAATACCGAGTAGGCATTCTGCCCGCCTGGATCAGATCGTTTGATTGACTAAATGTATCTTTTGTTCTGAAGAAGGCAAACAACAGATTACACAGAATCACACTGGATGAATGATGCATTGTCCTGTGGTTGTTCAGCGTTTGCTCTTTATAGTCAGCTGTTTACGTTCACTAGAATAATGGATGTGTTAGGCCCGTAGCTATTAAATTTAGGTGCATTAAATAGCTACCAATTTAAATTTACCCTTAAAAACCAGCAATTTAAACGCATTAATGAAGTGACATTGACTATACTTCTATACACATCACAATGTTCACTTCAATGAGGGCGATGCGGGCAACAATAAGACAGAAATATATTCCAGGCTAAACAGTGCACAAAGCAGTGCACAAAACGTTTTATTTTTCGTGACGAAACGTTTTTTTTTTTTTTTTTCAGCTGGTAATAACCACTTCAGGGGCATTTTCGCAAGTTTTTCTTCACCGTCACAGCTGGCCGGGACCCCACCATCGCGCTCCGTCGCAAACGGGTTGTTTTGCGCAGGCTACGCACATGAGCCGATGTTTGTCGTGGGTCCACCGCTTCGTTCCCTTTCTCGTTCAGCGCAAACAAACCGGCACCCGCTGGCAGCCCCAGTGGAGGGAGGCTTCGCGCAGCAGTGCGGGTTGCTGCCGCGAGATATTGCTCGCGCCGGGCCGCGCGCGGGAGCGAGGCAGCTCCGTCCTCGTAGTATCAAGCAAAAAGGCGAAGAAGCTTCGTCCGAGCTGCCCTGCCGGCCAGCCGGCCCTTATCGGGGCGGATTTATTCCGGCGGCGGCGGCGGCATCGTGCTATCGCGTACTGGGTCCTTCGCCCGCCACACAACGGCGACAAGTCCCCCCCCCCCCCCCCCCCGTTCACGCACGCACGTGCGGACACTCGCACAGCGCTCGCCGAAAGCAGCATGGGGAAAGGGGGTGGCTACACTAAACGGCAGCCAGCCACGCTGAGCGAGGTCATCGTTGAGAAGCCGAGAGGACCGCCGTCGCTTGCGCGACAGCCGAGTCGGCGGCCTTCATAAATTGCCCGCCGCCGGCGCGCTATCTCAGGCGCGCGGTCGCGTCCCCCTCTTCTTTGGCTCGCCCTCTCCTCGCAGCGTGGCGGCCCTCTGGCCCGTCGCCGGCCCGCGGGCCACGTCCGGGCCTCAATTATTCAGCCGCCCGCGAGATACAACGCGTCCCCCTCCCTCTTCCTGCGCCGCTGTGCTGGCTTCCCCGGGTCGTCGCTCGCCTAGCTAGCTCGCCAAACTCGGGGCTCTTCTGTTTCTTTTTTTTCTTCTCTGTAGCGGACGGCGCTTCCCCGACTGTTGTTGATGCTCTGCCGGCGCTCGGTGGAAACGAGTCGCGAAGTAAAAGGCACTGGCTGCGCCCGCATCTCGCTACTATAGCCCAGCCTCCGGATCGCGGCTCGAGCTCTTTATTTGTGGGCACGCTCGACAGCCGACCGATGCTCGCTCAGAAAAGGAAGGGAAGGACGGTGGCGTAAATGAAATGAAGGTTGCGTCTGAAAGCGTGTCTGTGTGCACTCGTATTTCATCACGGTGCCGCGAGAAGGCGTCTGTATACAGGCGGTGACTGGAACGGAATACGTACCCTGGCTCTCAGTGGTTTTGACTACTTGTTTTCGTTCACACATTTCCGTTTTGCAAAGAGCTTGGTCAAATTCTACACCAACTCGCTTGGCTATCAGTCCTCCCTTTGCACTATCAGGTGAGCGAAACAGATAATAATGGACAACTAAGAATAACAAAATTTCCACGTTACAGGGTTTGGTAGCCGTGCTACAAATTTGGTACGGCGCTAAGCTGACTCATTGCGCTACGTTTGCTCGTCCAAAAGTCTAGACTTCTATTTCATGAAATGATGGAAAACGTTATTAATTCACTGTCGAGTATCCAGTCCTTGAGGTGTGAAGGCCGGTTAAATGTCAGAGCTGAGGTCGTTTCCGTTTCTTTATACATGTCTTCCTCACGGAGACAATGCACAACGCGACATGAGCCAGACAACATCCCACCTGCCATCGTTTCGGCCTGGTTGCGTCCGAAAGCTGAATGCTTTGACGATTACATGGCACAGAGATTTAGTTTTTTTTTTGTTTGCCAGCCGTTTGAGAATTGGGATGTCTTTTGTCTGAAACACGTCAAGCCTAGATACAGCACACATCTTGAGTAACTACTCAGCCATTCATGCTGCATATATATTGTGTTTATGTGAGCCACTTGGCGAGTATTTATGGTTAGGACAGCACAAGATACAATAGGCATCAATACGCAGGACAGCGTTTGTCTACATAAATGTCCGTGCACTTTTTTTACACTGTCACATATAAGTAGATGCAAACTTCTGCGCCATGTGTAAGTACATCTCCGGACAACGTAAGAGCAGAACACTATGTTTTGACTGTTGCCAGAATTCGTACACATGCACAGAGCCCAAAAGGCAGCAAGGAAGCTGTGCGGCGTTCGCTACTTTTTGTTGACTGGCTGGTAAAAGAAATTTCGATGGGGACATCGTGCAACCTCGCACAATTCTGTTTGCATGTTTACGTTTTGATGCTGACCTATCTATCTATCTATCTATCTATCTATCTATCTATCTATCTATCTATCTATCTATCTATCTATCTATCTATCTATCTATCTATCTATCTATCTATCTATCTATCTATCTATCTATCTATCTATCTATCTATCTATCTATCTATCTATCTATCTATCTATCTATCTATCTATCTTGGAAGCAGCACCGCCCACAGCAGTAACCCATCACCGAGCTTTGCGACAGCAGCGTATACAGATATATATGCATCCATTGTCCCTAAGACGCAACGGTGTTCAAAGAGCAAGCCCAGTTTGTGCGGCGTCACGCAACGCGCACCCGATCAGAGCCGGAGGCGGCCGTCGCATATACGAGCCCGTCCAAGAAAGAAGCGTTTGCACAGCCGGTGCACGATCAATTCCTATCTCCGGCCGGGCCTTACGGCTTTGCGAGTTTGGGGCGTCGAGTAGGGCCGTGGGCGCCTCACCGCCGAGGAGCGCGCGCGTTTATTATTCGAGCCGCGAGCAAAAGGAGACCGATCGGGCGCGCGCACGCACCACCTCGCTGGGTGCGTCGCGGCGCGCTCAGGGAGGCGGGCAACGAGTCGGGGTCGGTTGCCGATGGCACCACTCGGTCTTGCCAGAAGCGTGCAGTGGTGCACGTGCTCTACAGGATTTAGTGTCGTAGATAGACCTCACAGCCTATATGCTCATTGAGAATGTTCATGATGCCGCGTTCGTGCGATCGGGATTAAGCGACTTCGATTCTGAGGCTTCTGTTGAGGAAGCGCGTCGCTCCAATATCTTGGGCAGTCGATCATGTTGAATAAAAAAGAATGAATTGCAGCCCTACAAGGAAATTTCAGGAGCAATGACGCGCGCTGTCCACTGGCGGTTGCCGCGGCCGATGGCATTCCACCTGCTAGTGACACATTCCGGTGAGGCCCGAATGTTGAAACGTGCATGAACACCTCGCAATGACTAAAGCCCGCAGTTTCGTAGAGAGTGGCGCGTAAATATGAATAGAAAGAAATGTTAACGCAGCGTTCTTTTTTTTTTATGTCGGTTACAGTTTCTATATAAGTACAGATCACAGTCTTTTTAGAACAAGCATAACACCTCCGAATAGAGTTGTGGCCGAGATTATATATAGAGTAAGCGGTAATTTGTGTAAATGAGTGTTGCTACGCCATACCCTGCCTATTTATCTAGTGGGAGCGTGTACGTTCAAGAGCGGCAAAGGCTTTTAACGCCATAACGAGCAACAAGGTACGTCCCGTCTAGCTGACGTAACTCCCACTTGGTGGAACATTGCAAAAAGTGCAGCTACTCGCTTGCAGTTATGCAAACTTTTTACAGTCAACGTCTTAATATTTTGGGCAACAATCCACCGCACAAATAAGCCAAGACAATTTTTCTGCATGCGGACTGTCGGAGTCGATGCAAAACGAATATATTAGCATAACCTTTCTTGTCCTGAGTTCTTGTTATTCCGTTTCCGTTCGCTTGACCGCCGAGTGGCGCATATGAAACGGTCTGTAAATATGTATTATTGCATGCAACTACAGACGTTGCATGTATTTCCAGTCCTTTTATTACCTTCTTTTCTTGCTACGGCGCCTGTACCATCATTCTACCAGATAGTTTCATCCAGGCGGCTATTCTCACGTATGCTTGGCATCGCCGGCTGAACACCCGACTGGCCTGCACGCTTTAGCATCCACAGTACTGCACGCTTTCAACGAGACAGAGCGCAGAGGAAGCGGGCGCATCGCGAGGCCGGCTTGCACTGTTTAAAGAGAAAGTGTGGGGTGGGAGGAGGGTTCTGCTTTATTTTTCCGTCTCACCTCCCTTCACTTTTATGATTCTTCGTAACTTTACTTTTTCAAGAAATGCCGTAATTGAAGTCCCACCACTGCGCATGGAGGGCGCGGGGGGTAACGACGGGGTCGCTAGCTGTCGTTAGTCTCGGGGCCGCTGTCGCCTCCCGCGAGCCCCGGCGCAAACGCCCCGCGGCCCCCTCCGCGCGCCGGATTGTGCCTGCCCGGTCTTCCTCCCCCTCCGCACCCTCGTGCAGTCCTCTGCCGCCTCGTCTCGCGGGCGTCACCCCTCCTCCTCTGGTCGCAGCCGGGCTGTCTGCGCGGACGCCAAGCATCGGGTTAATCCCGCGAAGGGCGTAGGCTGCTCCCGCGCCAACTCTACGGCGTTCGTCCCGAACGAGACTTGGCTGCGTCGCCGTGGTGGCCCTTTTCGGCTTTACCTTTCATAGTTCTTTGCTTTTCGTGGCGGCCGTGGCTGCAGTGCTGGCGCCGATGCGGTGTGGCGCGGCGTGGGGTGGCTCTCGCTAACTAGGCATGCCAAAATGCGCCTTGCGCGTGATCCAACCGAGTTTGACCCCTGATGGGTTGGAGAAGGCAATCAGCAGCGTCGGCGCTGCTGCATGCTGGCACGCAGAGGATCACTGAAGCACGAAATTTCGTTTATAGGCGCCCGAGTGCACGAAGTGTGGATGATCAGTCCACTACCACCCCCTGAGGCTGAGATGTATACTTTGCTTTTTGAGACGTACGCGTATGTAGTTGAGCCTGTTGTAAACGTACCATTGAGAGCATTTTTAAAGCACACAGAACATTGATGATAAGCTTAGTTGTATTAGTGAATCATGTTACATGCAGTTGAAATAAAACTGATCAACTATAAGCCACAAATATGAGCCTCGACGGGATGCCACAAATAAACAAAAAACAGAACACGTGAGCAACACTTCCGGCTTGGAATGTCGGGGCCGATGCCACCACCGGCTTTCCTGCATATTGTTCTGCTTCCCGCACAGCAGCCTCGGGGTGCAGTCCTGGCCGGATAGATCCAATCGGGCCATGTAGCCGATAGACGCATATTGTACCCGTATGAATGGCCACGTATTATTTATTGAGCATGGAAC
Source organism: Rhipicephalus microplus (assembly GCF_013339725.1). Classification (NCBI taxonomy): domain Eukaryota; kingdom Metazoa; phylum Arthropoda; class Arachnida; order Ixodida; family Ixodidae; genus Rhipicephalus; species Rhipicephalus microplus. The sequence continues at coordinate 61,410,642 of NC_051173.1, read as the reverse complement.
CTCACCTAATACGACTTTTCGCACTGAAATGCCCATTTTTAGATTTGGCGCTGTTCGCTCTCCGCGTTTAAATTCTCGACCGTGTGACACAGGTGAATTAAGCCCGGGAGAGCGGCAGTAAGAGGAAAGCCGGGCGCAGCTACGCAATGCAACTGCAGGATAGGACAGCTGGCGCGGAAAAGGGTTGTGATGGTGAGGAGGAGAGAAATGAGAAGGAAGAGGGTAACGCATGCCCATGTGTTGTATAATAAATTAAGGGCAGGGAAAGGACAGGTAGAGGCAGTGGGAATGACGTGTGAGCAAGAGGGTGGACGGTAAAGCATATGATATTCATGTATTGTATAGCACAGCAAGGAGGGAGAAAGAAAGTGAACGAGTGATGCGAGGGTGAAGGAGATCAAAAGGAGGAGCTAAGGAGGGCGTAGCATAGCTAGCGGAGGCAAGTGTTGAAAGGAGGTGAGTTGGAGGTTGCAGACACGACAGGAAAGGCCACCAGCTCCGCCGTTTCTCTCTGTCATATTCATCTGTTCACGTTTATCTAATTGAAACGATTACGTACGTAAACCTTTTATCAATGATAGGGATCACGGCTTGATAAGAACACTCGCTTCATCATTGCCTCACGGGGTGCACGTAAACACTTACTTCGCTGATGGGTGGCTGCTGGGAGTTTGATTGTCCAGCAGGTGAGTTTGGTACATTTTATTTCCGCGTGTCAGTTCGCTTGTTTATTACTTAGAACATAAAGGTCGGTTGAAATAAACACATTGTTTCGACACAAAGCACGGGTTCTAATATTATATTTTTCTCAATCTACCGGATTATGTCGTTAAAAGACACCGGTCGAATTTACTTAACGTAAAACTGCATGTTAGTCACATTGAAATATGTGCCTCTTTGGTAAAATACATCTCGATAAGATATGTTAATTACCTAAGTTTCGTTACGTAACGGCATTTCGAATGCGCTTTATGAAATACCATATATCGTTATACTACGTAAATAGCAGGGCGAGAAACGCAACACTAAAAGTGCGGTCGACGCAGAAAAATCTGCCAGCGTCTGGGTGCGGAGCCTCCAAGGGCGAGGGTAAGCAGCGATCGCCCTTGCCACTACGACTGGTAAGGAGGCGGTCTTCACAGATTCCCGATCCGCTGCCCGCAGTTACACGCGAGGCCGAATCTCTGTCGAAGCTCTTTATATTCCGAGAAAGAGCAAAACTCCGCTGTTGGGTGCCGGTGCATGAGGGGCTCGAGGGAAGCGAAGCGGCTCACTCCGCGGCCCGCGGTCACGTCAACCGGGCCTCCCTCGGCGCCTCGCTCGACCCGCGGTTAACCAGCTCTGCAGCGGAAGTGGACACCGTACCACCCACTTATAACCCTATACTACAGCACTATCATTTAGCTCGCAGGGTGTACCCGCCACCTCACCCCAAGCTGACTAAAGAAGAGGCCACAGCATTTCGAAGACTTGAAGTTTCAAGTTTATTTCGCATTTCCCTTTTACAAGAAACTTCAATACTAACACCTATATGCACGGCGTCCACTGCATAAAATCTACCCTGCGCTATATGCCTACAACTGCCCGATATGCGACGTGCCCGACACACTGGCACACCTAATACTCGATTGCCCGTGGCACCACGTGGGTGGCAATACCAAGTTCGCGATAACCGCCGCTATAAATCTCTTAGCCGAGACGAGGGAGGCCAAGATTGTAACACTTGACCTAGACGACTAATGAGGACTCGTCGCCAGGGCCCGGGAGGCGATTGCGGCCAAAGGATTCCTGGAATCAGGGACCTTCCCACCTAGCGTGACCCTGAGCTCGCGAGCTCGGGAACGCTGTTTCTGGACAATGGGTGTCTATTTCATCATCATCATTATACTACGTGAAAATTCGTGTGCTTACGCTTTTTTTCCTCTCTCTTTCCTTTCTCTCATACCGTCCTGCAGCATGCGAAATAACTGTGACAGGCACTGGATGACACTAGCTATGGTATTGCCCGCAATCTTTTGTACATTATTCGAGTGCTAGTGAACGCTATTGCAGTGTCATGTCGACATTTATCTTTTCTTTCGCAGCTTAGTTTTTTTTCTAAGGTGATTCTTTCGAGAAAATACTGTCCGCTTGCATAATTGTACCTGCCTTTGCATGTCATACAATTAAATAACGTCTTTTTCGTCACTCATTTATTTGTAGCGAATTTGATGATTCTACCAGCAAATGCTAATTTTCTGTCATTTCTGTAGCATAAATACTTTCGATCAATTGACAAATTTCCCCTGCGCAGTCGCTAACTCACCCTTTTTCTTGTGATATATAGTAACATGCTTCAGGGATATCGCTTCACTGATCCTTTAACAGCTTTAACATTCCAAAGGAACAACTTGTGAGGGCTTGGTGGCTCGCATTCAACTATGCGTTATCAAAGGCGGTGCATCAACGCGTGAAAACCTTGAGCAGAAAAATAATATAGCCTATTAGAAAGCGCTTAAAGGGGAACTCCGGTGCATTTTCAGCCATAATGAAATAATGCTGTCTTCTAATTGTATTGACAGTCCCGAAAAAAAAACTAGGATGGTTCATTTTGCCCAGGCACTCGTCAATAAATTTAATTAAGCAAAAAAAAAAACGACGATTCAAAACAGGAATAGAAACAGGGAGCGGCTCTGTCGTTCATGGTGGATATCCATGGACGTCACAAAAATCAGTCACCAATGACGTCACGAGATCCCCTACACCCCGCCACGGCTGGCCAGGGTGTAAACATAGCTCACGTGCCCCGATCTTCTGACGCGCGAAAAGCAAGTTGACGATGTCATCCGACGCGAAATAAAGCTGTGCCGCTCGTCTGAACCTACCTGAGACAAGTTCAGCGATGATTGCAGCTACTATCTGAGCGCGAAAGCATCGCTTTTTGATTTCGACCCTCCGGCACCTGAAGCATCTGACATGCCCCGAATCAACTCACTCGTAGCTCAATATTGTAAGACCTGACATCAACGACTACTAACACACTGTATGGAGCTGACAAAACTGAACTGTGCTCGCGTTGTCGTCACCTCAAAGAATAAAGCGTGTGCTGCATCTGTGAGCTAGGAAAGGTGGGGTTTTCGAAAAAAAAAAAAAGAGTAGGCCCTGATGTCATGAAAAAAAAGAGTAGGCCCGCGTTTACAAGTGTAATTCCAAAATAAGCTACCAATTTAAAAAATTATGTAAAAATTAATGACTTATGGTTGTATAATTTGGCACATATCACCATGGTACCAACGCGAACACATGTTCAAAGTTTTATTAAAATCAATCAATACTGAAAAAACGCCAAAGTTCCCCTTTAACGTTGAGAGTATGCCCCAGGTATAACTGGCCGCTAAACCATCCACCGTCGGCCTGCTAGCTCAGTTGGTTAGAGCGTCGTGCTAATAACGCGAAGGTCGTAGGTACGATCCCTGCGCAGGCCATAGTTTTTTTTCTCGCAACAATGAATAATCGTCTTTTATTAAGCTTTTTTTTCTTTTCGTGCTAAATTTGTCTTTCCAAATTTAACCACTGACCGGAAGAATTCGACGCCCGTTAGCTCCTAACTCATCTCCCGGCTTGCCTTGGAGCCTGTTCTGGGCGTTTTATCATTTTCTTCCATAAACGCCGTACGAAGTCACGAGAGTTCTATTACCACGCGCGATTCCCCACGCCCCATTCCACCTTCGCCTCCACTCTTACGTATGCATAAGATATACCGAAGACGTCCAAACTCTATAGCGCATGCCCCCTTGACACGAGTTCACTTTATATAATTGCAGCATCTCCGGTTACGTTCCATTTTTCGCAGCCCTTCCTGGCGTCCAAAGGCGGCAGATTAACCAGCGCTGAGGATTCGACGCACACGCCGCACATGTGTTGCGAGGCATAGAACCCGGCTAGGGTGTTTGAAAGGGACATGTGGCCTATATTTCCACGTGTCTATCGGGCGAGTGCCGTGGTCTCCCAATAAAAAAGATATTTTTGCATATAAGCAATTTAACGTAGTTCAATCCATTCCGACAAGCACGCTTATTGTTTTTAGTTTTATCCTGCAGGAAATTCAATGCGAACAAAGTCCCCCCCCCCCACCCCCTTTTTTTTCGGACATAACGCTGCTTTCGAAACGATCGACATGTATTGAATTCCACGAAGCAGGCCTTTGCAGGGATAGTCATCGAATGCCACGAAGCAAGCTACACACCTGGAGACACGCGAAAAGATGTCTGCTATGCGGAGGCGAAATATGTATAGCGCTGCGGCAAGTGTTTTGCAAGATGTGTGGCGCCATCTGTAGTTCAAGACGTACGAAACTAAGATTCACAGTTGGCAGAGTAGTCATCGCTTTCTACAGAACAACTCAACTACGCTATGGAGCGTGTTGCGTGTGCTTTCCGTAGCTAACGTTGACAAACAGCATCGAGCTCTACCTTTGATTTTGATTGTTGCTTTGGGTTGATTGCGGCTTTGGAATGATTGTAGCTTTGGATTATTTGATCCTTCTGTATTGATTGTTCTAAACGACTTCCTTTTCGACCAGAAGAGATATCAACACATAATCTTCATGCCTAAATTAATTTCCGCTGATAAGTAGATTGTCGGGTGAATAAGTAGTTTGTCGAGTGAAACTTTCACACCTAGGCGTGGTGAAAGTTTTTCACTTGCGAGAACACCAACTTGTTTGCGGAGCCACGTAAGTTTTTCAGAAGACACATTATTTGACTGCTTCAGTTTCAGCGGATAAAAACTTGAGAATATGCCATACCTCAAAACGGAACGACCAAATATATACCCAAAAGCCTTCTGATATTCTATGATGTCTTGAAAAAAAAAGCTATTGCTAATTTGTGAAGTTCCAGCTACAGTCGAAGTGTAAACTTCTCATTAAATATCAAAGAAGGAAGGAACAAGAGAGAACGCAAAGGCAGGGATGTTAACAATACTAGAGGAATCGATATGCTACGCTACAATAGGGAGACGAATGAGTGAGTTTTAAAGATGGATAGAGAAAAATAGGGGAGCACGCAGGCACACAGCCGCTCCTCACAGTTCATGATAACGTATTTATTCTATAACCGCCGGTGCAAGTCTGAATAATTCAATAAATTGAGCCCCACTTTCGTCATTTCACCCGCGATGACCTCTCAGGATGACATTCCAGAATGGTTTCTGCCGTCGTCAGTCTATAGTATACGATTGAGGTGAGCTATAGACTGCGAGTGCTTTTCTCTGCGCATTGTAGAGAGGGCAATTGCAGAAGACGTGCTGTAGCGTCGCATCACCACCACAGTCGTCAGAAAAAGGGTTGTCAGCTATTTCGATTCGCAAGAAGAATGTCTTTGTAAAAGCCATCCTTAAGCATGAACTGCAAAGCAGAGCGGTATCATTTCGGCGTAGTTTAGTAGGTGTCCGAATACGCAGTGCTCAGGCAGCCGTGGCGTTTGTTGCACCGTCTACTTGCTGTCTTCCAAGATTTTTCTTGTTATCCTATAGAACCGCTAATTACCTCATTATGCAAAACTGCTGATGAGTGCGAAGCTCTGCATGACCACACTACGCATTTGTTCATTATGCATATTTGTGGCTGGCAGCTGTATTCTGCGTGAGTAGCTACGCAGTGACATGGCACACGATTCATCAATATGCCAACGGAAACAAATTTTTAATATAATAGATGTCTACAACCGTTTAGCTACTCTTAGTATTAGTAATCACAATCAATGAACGGCGGCAAGGAGAAGATGGAAACGTGCGGCGAAAAAAACAATCTGTAAACTGCGTGCACGAGCCAACGTATACGCAAAATTTTTTGCACAAGAACCGTGTGTGAAAATGCGCGTGTAAGAGATAACGTATCGACAAGTGAACTTGTCTTTTAGGGGCGAAGCTCCTTATGGCGTGGCTTGGGCGTCCCTCGTATGTAACCACCAGTGGCACATACCCGAAATAGGTATAACACTTGACCTCCAAGGTGGTGCCAGTGAGAGATTTCTTCTGTGCGTTGTTTAACAATAAAAAATAGTGCTCAATGTACATGCCAATGGCTGCTAATGGGGAATAAGAGACATGAGCATTCGGCTTTTAGTCAACGCGCACGCTACGATCCCCATTAGCAGCCATTGGCATGTACATTGAGCACTATCGGACAAGAAAGGGATGCTACATTATACTCGCTGGGTGTAACCTCCTCAGCTTTAGAAAAGGTTTAGCGAGCGTTGAGCCGCAGTGCCATGAATACAGTGAACTAGAATATACCATGAACTCGAGGGGGTTAAAGGTGGGAAGTGGACCCAAAGCGCAGGCCGTAAGAAAGTGTGCGTGTGCCACCTCTCGTTTAGTCCTTGGAATGTCCGCTGGATGGCGGTGCTTCTATATGGGGAATATATGACAAAAAGATGCGAGATGGTGGGACTTGGAGTGTTGAATAGATGAACGAATGGACACACAAACTGATGCATGGATGGACGCATGAACGGACGCAGGGGCGGATGAATGAAAGAACGCAGGGACGGGCGCACAAACAGACGCATGGACGGTCACACAGACGGACGCATGGACGGACGAATGCTTCGCCCCACTCTCCATCATTCACTCCGTGGATATGCTGCCATTTTTCGGCTTGGCTTGTCTTCTTTCCTAGCCTTGAAGAAGAAAAGTCCACTTGTCAAAATATCTGCTCGAGGACACAACCTTAGTGAATGACTTTCGAAAGAAAAAAAAACAAGAGAAAGAGAGAGAGACAGAGAGAGAAAATAAAAGGCGAAGCTTGTACTAAAGCCACGCAAGCCTTGAACCACCAAAACTCGACGATTCTAGAGAGTATAATGTCTAGGTCGTTGCGATGCTTTAGCTAAAGGTCATGTTACGTCGTTTCCACGTTCATTTTCGGCGCATATAGGTTTCAGTTGAACCACGGAAATCACAGAAGGTCGTGCCTTCCAGAGAATGATAGAAAAAAACCCGTGCCCCAGTATTCTCTCGTACTAAGTATTCGGAATCTTCGGCTCGCCACCATCGCTTCGCCATCATTTGTTGGGCTATGTCACAGAACGAGCGCTAAAAAAGAGCGCGCCGCCAAATCCTTGCGACAACGGGCGGCAGAAACGCCGCGAGGAAAAAAAAAGAAAAAAGAAGAAAGCAAACATCCAGGGCTCCCGGGCGAGCGCTCTCCCCGCAGAAGCACGGCTTCGCAGACGATCCTCCTCACCCCACATCGGCGGCCCAGCAAGGCCGCGATTTTTCTAGAACGAAGGAGGCGGGGTCAGACCGAGTGAATCATCCTCCGGAGAGGGCAGTCGAACCGTCTCGTGCCTCTCCCCAGCCTTCGCTGCGCATCGCGCCGACGAAAGGAGGAGAACGTTCTGGAAGGTGGCGCGGAAAGTATTTAATCGAGCGGCCGAGACGAGAAATCAGGAGAAGACGGAAAGTTAGCGCCGGAGCGCGTAGGAATTCCGCCGGGTAGTCGGCGAAGGTTCTGCCCGTAGTGACAGAACAGGAGAAGACGGAAAGTTAGCGCCGGAGCGCGTAGGGATTCCGCCGTGGAGTCGGCGAAGGTTCTGCCCGTAGTGACAGAACAGGAGGAGACGGAAGTTAACGCCAGAGTGCGTAGAGATTCCGCCGTGTAGTCGGCGAAGTTTTTGGTCCGTAGGGACGGCTCGAGCTACAGGCAAGAGCGTGGGTTTACCGCTATCGAGCGAAGACGCGGGCAACAGCTGCGTGTGTGAAGCCGACGGATTTCCGGCGAAGAAGTTTGAAGCTTGGAGAGTGGCCATTTGAGGACGCGAGGTTTCCTGGAAGAGAAACTTCGGGAGCTACGGAACGACAACAACGCTGGACTTTGAGTGAGTGATTCTCGGAAGAGTATCATTCAGACTTTTGTTCCAAGGACTTTGGACTGAATAGGTTTTCTATCTCTTTAGTCCTTAAGTGTCTTGGTTGTTCAATGCATGCGACTACATTGTAGTGCGTATTGTTGTCTGTGTCCGTTGTTTTGAGTGTGGCTGATTGTATTGTGTAGTACGTTGATTGATTGGTTTGATTGGTGACATATTGTATGCAACTATTGTGGAGTGTGCATTTTTGTGTATTATTTTCGATCTGCCATTATTGAGAATATAATTTGTTTATTTATCAACTCTCGGCTCTGTCTTGTTCTTTGGGCCACAGCCGGCGTCTGCTGGCGCACCAAAAAGGACCACTTCTATATTGTCCACGCTTTCGTGGTGCGGTTCGGGGGGCCGATACTTCGGCTCTTGGAATTAGCCCGGCGATCGCCTCCCTAATAACGGGACAGGTGTGACAATTAATCTGGCGTCCGCGAAACAGGACCTTTTGGTGCACAGTGTGTCCAAAGTAGTGAGAAAGAGCCTCGAGTTGGTGATACTGCTATCGGAACGATTTTGTGTGTTGCTCAGTGTTCTCGTTAACGAGTGCAGGGGAGTGTTCCGATAGACTGATTTAGGCAGATACTTTTTGCACGCGGCAAGGTTTTAGTTGCGAGTTGCGAGACACAATGGATCTCGAAAAGTTAGTTGCTCTTGGTGAAAAGATGGGTCTTTCTGGCGCCGAACTACGGAAGTGGGTCACCCAGAAGGAAAAAGAAGAAAAAGAGAGAGCCAAAGAAGAAAAAGCAGCCGAGCTGGAAAAAGAGAGGTTGGCGGTCGAAAGAGCCAAAGCGGAAAAAGAAGCTGAGGTGGAGAGAAAGAGGTTGGCGGCAGAGAGGGCCAAGGAAGAAAAGGCAGCTGAGTTGGAGAGAGAAAGGCTGGCCGCTGAAAGGGCGAGAGAAGAAAGAGAGGCAAAAGAGCGACAGCTGAAGGAAGAAAGAGAGCAGCAATTGAAGTTGGAGCTGGAGAGAGAAAAGTTGGCAGCCGAAAGGGCGAGAGAAGAAAGAGAAGCGGAGATGGCTGAAAGGGAACGGCAGCGGCAGCACGAGATGGAACTCGAGCGGCTCCGTTTGCAACAGCGAAGCGAAACTCCCGTCCAAGCTAGAGTCGAAAGCAGCGAACGGGAAGATCATGGCTTCCGCTTGAACCCAAGCAAGCTGCTCGTAGCGTTTGATGAAAGGAAGGACGACCTTGACGCGTACCTTCACCGATTTGAGACGATTGCGAAGAGCCAGAATTGGCCGGAACATCAATGGGCAACTGCTTTGAGTACTTGCTTGAGTGGTGAAGCGCTCAGTGTGTACGGTAGGCTGACGCCGACCGATGCAGCCAACTATGCAAAGGTGAAAGCTGCTTTACTGAAGCGATTTAGATTTACTGTAGAAGGATTCCGGGACAGATTTCGGACAGGAAAGCCAGCTGATGGTGAGACGGCTACGCAGTATGCCGCCCGACTTTGCCATTATTTCGACAGATGGATTGAACTTTCAGGGACAGCACAGGAGTACGATGAGCTTAGAGAGCTCCTAATTAGAGAACAATTTCTTACTAGTTGCCACCCAAGCCTGTCGCTGTATTTGAAAGAGAGGAAGGCTGAGTCACTTGAAGGAATGCTTGAATTGGCTGATCAATTCTTGGAAGCGCAAGGCGGCACTAATTTGGCCAAGGTCAAGAAGGATTGTCCCGACGATTCGAAGAAATTGGCTCCCGAAGAAAAGAAGCGTGCACCAGAGAGCATTCCGCGATGTTTTCTGTGCAACCGAGTGGGTCATCGCGCGAAAAACTGTCGAACGATCTTTACGAGCCCTACGGTTCTAAAATGTTTCAAGTGTGGTCAGACTGAGCACAAAGCAGATGCATGTCGGAACGGAGTGAGTCAAACTCACCAGGTATCCTGTGTGCAAGCAGCACCGAAATCTGATAATAATGCCGTCACTGATGGATTGGTAGAGTTGAAGAATGGGGAAAAAATTCCTATTGTGGGGGCTGTAATGTCAAAACAGCCAACCGGTGTTACGAAGGGAATGCCAACGCTTCCTGGAAAGATTGCAGGCAAGAAGTTTACGGTTCTAAGAGACACCGGTAGCTCCACAGTTATCGTGAGGAGAAATTTGGTACGGGAAAGAGAGTTGACAGGCAGAACGAAACCGGTTTGCCTAATTGACCGTACGGTCCGGATGCTTCCCGAAGCGGAGATTGAGGTGGAAACCCCGTACTTCAACGGGAAGGTTACTGCTTTATGCATGACGACCCCCCTGTATGACCTTGTCATCGGAAACATCGACGGGGCGCGAGGGCCAAGTGATCCAGAATGTTTGGGAGAAGGCCCGAAGAAAGAGCCCTCGCCAACACAGCGGCCGCGAGATACAGTGGAGGAACACCCCGTGACGGATCTCACTAGAGCCCAAGGTGAAGCTGCGGCGCAAGAGACAGCGAAGGAGACGACGATCGTGTCGAATCAGTTCACGGGCCGAACAACCGGACTTACGTCGGCACGACCTCAACCGACCGACAGTGTAAAGGAGACGGAGTTGGCCAGCCGCGCAAAATGTAGAGGCATGATCAAGCGGGTAAATAAACAGACAGGACCCGTCGATTGTAATGACGCGTTAACGGTGTCGGAAGAGACAACGATGGCTGAGACGACGCCTCAGATATCGTCGTTGGAAAGGTCTCGCCGAAAAAGAACGTGGAAGCACAAGAAGAGATCGAGCGAGCACCGCAAAAAGGGGCGCAAGCGCTGTTCGAAGTACTCTAGATAGGTGCTGAGGTGGAATCAGAATGTGTTTGGCAGGGCTGAGTGACATATGTTGTGTTAATGTTCTTGTTATCCTGGGTCTCAAGTGTATGTCGAGTGAGTCAGTGTTCTGTGCGATGGTGTGATGTATAGTGTTGTATAATTGTTGGATAGACAGAACTTTGTACGGTTGTATTGTTTAGAATGTGTGATGAAGTGTTGTAGGCATGTACCTGTGGCTATATTTCATGTGTTGTGGAATCGAACTACAATGTACGATTGTATTGAGAGATATATTGTGAATGTGAAGTGTCATGAGCGACGGATTGTGTTACAGTCTGTGAGAATGTGTGGTGACTGTTCGCGCTCGTTTGTGTGGTTTTGAATATTATGAGATAATATTCTTAAAGTGGGGGGCAGTGTCACAGAACGAGCGCTAAAAAAGAGCGCGCCGCCAAATCCTTGCGACAACGGGCGGCAGAAACGCCGCGAGGAAAAAAAAAGAAAAAAGAAGAAAGCAAACATCCAGGGCTCCCGGGCGCGCGCTCTCCCCGCAGAAGCACAACTTCGCAGACGATCCTCCTCACCCCACATCGGCGGCCCAGCAAGGCCGTGATTTTTCTAGAACGAAGGAGGCGGGGTCAGACCGAGTGAATCATCCTCCGGAGAGGGCAGTCGAACCATCTCGTGCCTCTCCCCAGCCTTCGCTGCGCATCGCGCCGACGAAAGGAGGAGAACGTTCTGGAAGGTGGCGCGGAAAGTATTTAATCGAGCGGCCGAGACGAGAAATCAGGAGAAGACGGAAAGTTAGCGCCGGAGCGCGTAGGAATTCCGCCGGGTAGTCGGCGAAGGTTCTGCCCGTAGTGACAGAACAGGAGAAGACGGAAAGTTAGCGCCGGAGCGCGTAGGGATTCCGCCGTGGAGTCGGCGAAGGTTCTGCCCGTAGTGACAGAACAGGAGGAGACGGAAGTTGACGCCAGAGTGCGTAGAGATTCCGCCGTGTAGTCGGCGAAGTTTTGGGTTCGTAGGGACGGCTCGAGCTACAGGCAAGAGCGTGGGTTTACCGCTATCGAGCGAAGACGCGGGCAACAGCTGCGTGTGTGAAGCCGACGGATTTCCGGCGAAGAAGTTTGAAGCTTGAAGAGTGGCCATTTGAGGACGCGAGGTTTCCTGGAAGAGAAACTTCGGGAGCTACGGAACGACAACAACGCTGGACTTTGAGTGAGTGATTCTCGGAAGAGTATCATTCAGACTTTTGTTCCAAGGACTTTGGACTGAATAGGTTTTCTATCTCTTTAGTCCTTAAGTGTCTTGGTTGTTCAATGCATGCGACTGCATTGTAGTGCGTATTGTTGTCTGTGTCCGTTGTTTTGAGTGTGGCTGATTGTATTGTGTAGTACGTTGATTGATTGGTTTGATTGGTGACATATTGTATGCAACTATTGTGGAGTGTGCATTTTTGTGTATTATTTTCGATCTGCCATTATTGAGAATATAATTTGTTTGTTTATCAACTCTCGGCTCTGTCTTGTTCTTTGGGCCACAGCCGGCGTCCGCTGGCGCACCAAAAAGGACCACTTCTATATTGTCCACGCTTTCGTGGTGCGGTTCGGGGGGCCGATACTTCGGCTCTTGGAATTAGCCCGGCGATCGCCTCCCTAATAACGGGACAGGTGTGACAGGCTACCGGTGCCGTCTTCCTCTTCGGTAGAAGTTGTGTGTAGTGGTACTTACCCGAGTACGTACCCATTTCTAATGATGATGATAATTGTTTTCTGACTGCACAAACTTCTATGATGTGTACCCATTTGTTGGCTTACAGTTGCTCTCTTCATTTTCCGTTGAACAGGGGCGAGTGGAGGGATTTCTGTCAAGCGTGCCCGTTGATGATGCTAGTTACTGGTTGAACGAGGAACGATTTTCTAAACAGACTCACTAGTAAATTATTGCCGCGGTGGTTATGTTAGAAAATAAGAAACGCGGTAAACCGAATACGACGAGAACTCGTGAGACGCAACGTGTCGCTCCATATTCGTGGCCCTTCAGCTTCCGAGTCTCGGACACAGCGTGCTAAAACCGGGTTTTCGCAGACGTTCGCCGAATGAGGCCGTAAATTCACCGCGGGGGTCTGGCTTCCTCGCAAGCAGCTACGCGATGGTCGCAGAGAGGCCTTTTTTCTCGCGAGCTTCGGAACGAGAGTCGCTGCGCAGCCTATAGTTACTATAGGGCCCACACGGCTGCCAAGCTGGACTTTCTCGTGTGCTTTTTTGCATGCTTGGCAGTCGCGTTTGTTTTCACACTGGGCCAGAAAAGAGAAGACCAGAGGAAAGTAGCAAAATGTTAGATACTTTACGGCTCCAGGTTAAGCACTCGCGTGATTCACCCCGGTTACGTGGTTCGGCAAATACAGTGCAAAAGAGAGAAAGATAGAGAACTGGATAGGCGGCTGCTTGTAATTTTATAGGAAAACAGCCATTTGGGCTAGTTGGCAACGGTTCATTGTACATACAATGTGGGGCGCAGTACAGAACAGGGACCAGAGACCAGTCCCTGTTCCGTACAGCGCGGCACGTTTTGCATTTACAATGCTCCTGGGTTGCTGCCCGAAACGAGGGTGGGACGTGGTAAGCAAATGTGGTGACGCATTCGCGAAAACACGGCAGTATAGCGAACAATACCATCGCTGTAATTGAAAACTTCGGTAAGCGAGCATCTTACTCAACGGCGCCGCCGTGGTGGTCAAGCGGCTAAGGTACTCGGCTGCTGACCCGCAGGTCGCGGGATCAAATCCCGGCTGTGGTGGCTGTATTTCCGATGGAGGCGGAAATGATGTAGGCCATTGTGCTCAGATTTGGCTGCACGGTAAAGTACCCCAGGTGGTCAAAATTTCCGGAGCCCTCCACTACGGCGTCTCTCATAATCATATGGTGGTTTTGGTACGTTAAACCCCACAAATCAATCAATCAATCAATCAATCAAATCAATCATCTTACTCAACGCGAAAATTGACGTTCCAGCATACATACCACTTCTGTACTGTCAAGCCGTGCGCTGGAAAGGTTCCACTTCTCGGGAAACTTTTGCGGTTCGTTGTAGGTCGAAGCAAACTGCGGATACCCATCAATATAAAAGACAACGTGGTCTTCTTGAGAAAATAAAATAGTACAACGGCAGATGGATCGCAAATGAAAATCGTTGAGGCTCGTTACATTGCCTCGAACGCAAAAAAATGCGTAAGCATGCCATTGATGTCCTTGTCGAGGAAAGAAATCAATTTCATGGTTGGTGATTCGAAGTGTCAAAAAATGTTGTGATGTATGTTGTGTAATCTGACCTGTAGCGATATGAAAGGGCAATTCCCCTTTGTTAAGGGTGAATACTGTGAACAGTAACTGCCTTTTCACGAGTTTCTTAAATTTTGCTTGTTTTTTTTACCGAATCACTACACCTTGTTCTTTTGCACTGAAGCTGCTGCGCAAGTTTTACGTTATAATGATATTGTGTTGTGTGTTATTCTGTCTCCTTATTTTACCCTACGCAGGTAACAGGATAAACTACACGCTGTAGAACAGCGTGTATTTTTATAGTAGAGTGCGTTTTGACGCCTTCGTCAAAGCTCGTGCCTTAAGTTTGGAGTGATAGGCATTTATATTGTTTTCGTTTGCTGTCTCAAATATAGCTGGAAGTCAGTGCCTATACCGAGTGACTGTTTCTCGTTTGTCATTTTCACGCTACTCTTTGAAGGTTAAAACCAAATTATTTAAGAACACAAAGCGTAACCACGGCATTCGACAATGAAATGACAAAGTCGTACAGCGATGGCATGAGGATAAATGTGAGGGTCTATCAAGGAATCAATAGTACTCCCCCGTCTCATCCTCGGTCGAAGCGGTCTGTTAACATTCAGGGCTACTCAAGTAGGAGGAATTTATGAGCCTGAATGAGAAGAATGAAGTCACGTGCAGGCATACGTATTGAAAGAAAAAAACCTAATGTGATCGGCAATAAGTGGGGGCCAAAGAGAGACCAAGAATTTTATCAACAGAGGGTGAGGCAAAGCATGGATTCCTGAAGTCGGTGCCAGTGACCTCGCTGAAGCAGCGGGTCTTGTCGCTTGAGTCTGACCAAGAATCTCTGCAATAACTTTGAGCCGATAAGTTATCGGAAGAAGTCGGACAAAGAGAGAAAAGGAAAGATGTAGTTGAGGTTGAGTGACACAAAAAAAAAAAGCATCGTGGAGGTTCCTCTTCGTCTCACGTAAGCCGTAGAAGGCTATACTTCACCATTCGGGGGAACTGCTAATCGAATACGGCCCGCTGTCCACACAGCCACTGGCTGGCCGCGGCCAACGGCGCTCGCCGCGCTTTCTTTCCTGGAACCGCGGTGCGCCAGGCGAAGTTCTTTATCTCGGCGCTCGGCCTCTGTTTGCCCTGCTGCGTTGTTGCTGGGAGCACTGGCAGAACTTTCTCCCTCTCTTCTTGTATGTCCTCTTACGGTCGGCCATCTCGCTGTCGACCAGTTGGAGAGCGAGCTAAAAGCTATGCGGGCAGCAAGAGATGGGACGAAGCCTTGTGTGTACACACACGTAGAGTGTGGCGCCTGTCGCGAGACCGAGGAAGAGGCCCGCATCCGAGCAGCCGAAAAAAAAAAGAGTATGGCCCATCATTTCACGGCATCCTCGTTGTATCAATCAAGCGCGCTTCTATCGCTCGCGAGCGTGCGTGCGTGCAATAGCGACCCTTTTTTGTCGAGCAATACAGAAAGAATAAATGCCATGACAATTTTGTCGCTACCACTAACTCTTCTAACCCTCTCTTCACACAACCTTAGAACTTCCATACCACAATGCCTGCAGGGAGTGGCATAAGACTTCCGCGTCTGCTACAGATGTTGCCATTACAAGTTGTATTGTGACTGATACTGATGTTACATATACGAAATGGAACTGAAATGATACCAATACTAATATTACTACAGATACCGCAAGTACAACCTTCACTACAAATACTGCTACTGCTACCGCTACTGAATCAAGTAAGGTTGACTTTTCTGTTACTTCTAATTTGACATCAAAGTTATAAACCTTACCTTCATAACTTTAAGTAAGCTGCAACCTTAGGTACACTAAACAACAAAAAATAGCAGTCAGTCACAAATGAGCGCTCACACAAACCACGTGCTGCCACCTTCAGGAGCCAGCATCCAATCGCGGCGCCTACTGTTGGTGTGAGTAAAGCGCACGCATCGCAAAAACAACTATAGACGTGCCACAGGAGAAACGCATGTAGACACTGCCGGCGCGCTGCGAACGAAGCTCTCGCTCATAGTCTAGATAGCGATCAAGGAGCCTAGATACGACATAATGCCAAGATAGGGCACCCGAACAGGAGTTCTTTGCTGGTTTCGTAGTATATGAACTTTGAGCGACCTATAACAATAAAACGATAGACTGCTTCGTCCAAATAGTTCCAACAAAGAACAAGTGAGTGATATGTAACCTTAAAAAGAATATTCCCCTTTGCGAATGACTAGTCGTGTCCTCATTTCATGCTAACACTAATTGCTATCGCCATGGTATATGACTGCTCACTTACTCCGTGCAATAAATAAGGAGGGAGGCTGGAACCATGTGCGCAGAAGAGCCTCGAAAGGAAGCGAAATGACGCGTTAGAATTGGCTTTAAGACAGTTTATTATAAACAGGGACTGCAAGGTTGGACCGGAAAGTGAAATGGGTAATGAGAAGAACGAAACATCAGAAGCGCTTCGATGGTTGCATGTGCAAGGACTTGAGGTCCAGTTGGTATTGCGATGGCGAACTCGGATGGTCGATATCCTCTTCATTACCCCTGTATACCGGCGGCTATGATCCCTCCTGTCGTCTGCTTCTACGGCGTCTTTCCAGACGGAAAGTCCACGGCAGCCATCAGATGTCTTAACACCCTTTGTATTAGAAGGACTTTCGAAAGTACGTCACAAACTAAATCTCAATAAAACGCGCACCTCTGCTTTCTAACGTCCGCGCGAATACCAGGCGCCGAAATAATGCGCCAGAAGCTGCACAACGAAAAACGCCGCTCGCACTCATCCTCTCCGCCTCGACACGGCTGACCCGCTGACAGAAGTCTTGAATGAAACACCGAGCGAATTCTAGAACCATCTAGAAGGAAAGAGTGATACACTGTCGAGAGGCGTCACGGGGCGCGGAAAGTGCGAGGCAGATCTCGCCCTTTTGCCAGCTTCTGTTGTGCTGAACCCCGTGGAGGAAGGAAAAGCTGAGGAGAGGCCCTATAGTATCCCAATGCATAGCGAGAAGTGTGGCGGAAGTGACGTCTAATTTATGGGGCAAATAACTGGTATGGGGCAAACAAAACAGCAGACGCTCCGCGGCGTCCTCTCAGCGCTAGTACCCTTCTGCGCGTACTTATAGCCCGGGCGTAAACTTAGCGTGTATTGTATGGTTTGCATGCAGTAAAATGTTGCGAGCACACCTTTCCCAGACTGTTCGTGTGTGGCAGGCCAGAGGGCGGCGTGATGAAATACTTCGTAGATTGTTTTTTTTTGCAAGAGCACAGGACGTACTGGTATGTGTCGTAATAAAAATCATTCAGTCCCTGCATTATCGTATTCGAACTCACCCGGTAGTGACTTACGCGTTCTGCTCGCCGTAAGGCCTTTTTTTTATCTCTTAGCCAGATTTTTCGATCTAAGGGCTGATTAGCAGTTCTTTGCTGCCACATAGTGTCAGTTTGGCAGTGCTGATTTTGGGAGCTTGCTTCGTAGCTATTTTGTGCAATGCTATAGCCTAGTACTTGACGTACTTCCCGCCAATAAGAAGGCCTCACTGTAATACGCGATCGTGCACGTAAAGTGTAACTCCAGTGCGCACACAACTAACACATAGCGAGCGCACACTGTACAATACATACACACTTAGCCCGATAACAATAAAAGTTTATTGTCCTTCCGTATGAACGACACAACTTCTAAAAACTCGACACGATGTCTACAACACTGAACACAAAAGTTCGCGGGCGTTCTCAGTTCACGCAATGAGTAATAACCAACGGAGCGTACAGTTGAGAGCTCCGCATGCAAGTACTACGAATTATTGATCAACAATTGTGCGAACATACGTGAAAAGTGCCACCAGGTACATCCGGCAGTGCATGAGATTCGCAACGCGTATACACTACAGCTAGGTATCGCAGAGCTTTCCTAAAAAACACGCAAAAGAAGCAGCACTCGTGAAATGACTCGACTCGCCACCGGCAGAGAACACATACCACTCCGCCGCTGCTACCAAGGCCACATCATAGGTCATCTTCGACAGCTGCAGAACTTGTTGCTATACAAGAAGCCATAAAATTTGTGAACGACCAAGCACCGCGTAAATAGACGATTCTGTCTGATTCAAAATCAGCGCTTCAAGCTATCCATTCTTGCTTAAGAAGAGGACAATTTTACGAGTTAACGTTAGGAATCGTCCAAGCATTTGACCTAACACACAGGGGCGGCCACTTGATTACACTCCAATGGATTCCTGGACACTGCGGCCTGGTTGGCAACGAAACAGCCGATAGCGAAGCAAGAGCGGCAATATACAACGCTCCTATGTACGTCAAAGTACCCTACTCGCGAGGTGACGTCAACACATTGTTGAGATCACTCATGCGCGAATGCGCTGCCACTTACTGGTTGCTACCAGATCACCGGAACAAGCGCCTGCGGGAAACAGACCCCAGTATGACTTTTCGTCTTCCAGATAAAATCAGCCGAAGACATGCTAATATACTGCACCGAATTCGCCTGGGTGTCGCCTTCCCTCGCCACTACACCCACCTAATCGGCCGTGCGGACAGCCCAAATTGTGAACGCTGCCAAGTGCTCGAAACGATAGCTCACATATTTTGTGACTGTGCATTATACGTGGCACAAAGAGAAATGCTAACTGCAACGTTGGCAAGCATTGGACGTACACCATTAAGTGAAAGCCACATATTGTCAGCAATGAACGACCAAACAGTGTCAAAAACTGCTACAAAGGCTGTTCTAGACTTTATAAAAAGCACTGGACTATAAACTAGACTGTAGGGTACTATACTAAGTGGCTACTGTACATACGCACCACCTCTTCTTGTCTCCATCATCACCCTTCATCCCTCTTTTTTTCCCCTTTCCCTTATCCCCTGTGTAGAGTAGCAGGCTAGAGCGAACTAGCTCAGGCCGACCTCTCTGCCTTCTAATAAATTCTCACTCACTCACACCAAGGCCACTGCGGCGGCTTCTCGCCGGAAATCGCGAAATGTTTATCTGCTTCTCCGCTACGAACAGTGCGGGTATTTACGATGCGTCGGCTTCTCGAATATGACGTCACGGCCTCTCCTTAGTTTTTCTTTCCTCCATGCTGCACACTGAGGAAAAGCTGGGATGCTTGGGGAACCCAGTGGCAAGCGGATATAAGCAAGCAAGGCAGGGAGTCGCAGCAGGAGAGGAAGGCAGTGTGTGATTCCACGAGCTTTCGAAGGCCTGTCCTACAGCGAGAGTGCGTGAGTGGCCGCTGGCGATATTGGTGAAGTTTTGTTACTGAAGTGTGGTCAGCCGATCTGGAAGAATCGAGTAATGACGCTGTGGAAGTTTTGAGGAGCGTTTCCTGGAAGAGAAACTTGACGCAGAGGAACTTCAACCGGCGCAGGACTTTCTGTGATTGTTTCCTGAAAGAGAAGCATTCAAGCTTGGTTCCAAGAACTTTCCACTTAATTTGTTTGATAAAGTTTTGAGTCAATGAGTGTCTTGTCTTGGATAGCTAATGCATGAGATTGCATTGTAGCGCGAGTTGTTTGTGCCCGGCTTTGTACATACATACATACATACATACATACATACATACATACATACATACATACATACATACATACATACATACATACATACATACATACATGCGTACACACACACATACATACATACATACATACATACATACATACATACATACATACATACATACATACATACTTACATACATACATACATACCAAAATTTCTGCATTGAAGAAAGACTATTGTCTTTAATAAAAGATAAATAAGTGTTAGGAATTCCCTTAACCACATATCGCAGTGTCTGCTATGTAACATTATGGTAATATTATTAATATAATAATAATCATATTTGTCGTGGCTTCACATCCCGAAGCACCCCATGGTTATGAAAGACGCCTTTGAGGACTACGGAAATTCAGACTGCCTGGTGTTCTTTAACGTGCTTCTAAAGCTAAGCACACGGGCCTCAGTTCCGCAAGCTAGGCTACGAAGTTCAAATCGATAAATAAAATATAAAGTACTGAATTGGGCTAATTCGAACACATTATCACGATCAGTGCACAAAAAGCACAAAAGCACACGGAAGTGCATGCACGGCACATGCGTTGTGTCGAGCACTTCTTGTGTTTTTTTTGCTATTTTTGTGCGCTGATTGTGATGAAATGAAATATATTAACAATGTTCAATCGTACCCTGATAGATGGGATTCAACGCAGCGATGCATGCTCCAGTGGGTGTCCATTAAAGGGCCGCTGGGTTTTTTTCTCCTCGCCCTCGACACGCTCGGTCGGGCAGTGAGAGGAAGAAAAAGAAGAACGAAAGTGGTTAAAGACGCAGCGCCATTCGGAAGGCTTTCGCTGCGTCGGGTTCTCACAACGCAGTAGCAGGCAGCTACACGCACGCCCTCCTTGCTCTGCGGCTTCCCTAATTTCTCACGGGAAGAGAACGGGTCGGACGCAAAGAGCGATTAAACGGCTTCTCTTTCACGCACGGCAACCGACGCTCCGGTTGCACGCCCTCTTCTATACTATAGCGAACCGTACGCAGTTGCTGCTGTTTTATGCGGCTCGCACCACTCCTTGCAGGTTTTGCCAGCCTCGTATAGGTTGGGATGGTTCGTGCGTTTTTGTTCACGCAAGGATAGCCGTGTGCAATGACCGTCTGTGGTGTTTACTGCCTGTGCGAGTTGTCGGGCGGGTGTGAAATAAATTGACAATGCGGCTTTCACACAACAGCGCCATTCGTTGCGCGGTGAAAACAAAAACGAAGTGCTCAACAAATATAATTATTATGTTATACCAAATATGATGCTGAATGACTACGCGACGCCAGCCGGAGTAAACAAAAAGCAAGCCTATAGGCGGCACATAATGGCAGGGCTCGGTTAACTTTAAAAAAGTTCGAGACAGAGTAGCACGAAAAATACTCAGAGAGACACTAAAGAGAAACAATATATTAATTTAAGTCAATAGAATGTTTCACGAGCATTCTAATGATGTTAATCTTACGATCATAGGTTGATTATTAGAGGTGATCATCAAGGTCAAAGCACAATTTTGGAAGTTTTGTGCCGCACTTTGCGTGCGCGACGTCACAAGTTTCAAAGTGGATTTCTCATATTGGCTCAACAAATATTGTCTCGACATTGACTCGACCAAGTGTCTCGATACTTGGTACGTTAAGTCTCTGGCCTATCAACAGACATTGTGTTCTACTTTATCCCGATTGGGAGCTACGTACACACTGCAGTAAAAACCGTCAAAAGTTGTAACGTCCCGGCGTTCTAGTGCAGGAATTTCAAGGCAGTGTCGCCAACTGAATTTTCTTTATGCGCATTTTCTGGCTTGCCTTGTCGTGGCGAGTGCGGTGGTTTCGGAATTGTGAATGTGTAATATGCCAAGAACAGAAAAATCGCTTTACTCTTTAGTGTCCCTTGAGTAACTGCTGTGTTCTTCAGTTAATCGAAATTTTCTAGTCGCTACTCGATACGAGCTTACCCGACTAAAGTTGCTTCTAGTGTACTATACCTGAATTTTGGTAGCTTTTTGAGCTAAAGGTAGCGGTAATGTTACTACATTAGTTTGTGATTAATGGTCTGACATAAAAAAAAGTTGTAGACTCCTTGACTTGCCTTGAAAATTGCTACGTTTCTATTCGAAAACTGTTCGAGTACTACACGATTCGTAATCGTGTTCAATTTGATATGATTGGATTTCTGTTCAATTCGGTTCTGAATTTCACTATTCGCACGCCCCTGCTTATTTGGCTACAATTAGCTAACATTTGTGGCATTACAAGCCAAATGGCATTTGGTGCTCAGAAGAACAGCCAATATACTGGCCAGATGGCAATCATTTGCTGTGGAATTCAGATAGTGAAACTGAGAGACTTGTCACACGAACGTTTACGGAAGTTGCGTGCCCTTGATCTACTTCAGACCTGGAAGACAAAGTTTTTCTCTAAGATGTCTTTTCTCTACATTCGTACGATAATACTTGTCTTCATAAATACCATTCAACAGATTACAAGCCATATTTGTACTGGAAAATGAAACTGTAGCAGCTGAACCAGTTCTTGAAGTGTCTCTTTTGGGCATACCGTGGGACAGTGTGCATTTCACAAGTTGACTCAAATGTCTGCTACTGCGGCCTGTCGAGACACTTTCTGTCGAGACACTTTGTTTGATGAGAACATGAAATCATCACTGTTGCAAGCTCGCTTCTGCATTATCCTGGATATTAACCGCACAGTAGACAATGCCTCTATTTGCCAAATTTTGTGGCGTTGAGCTCGTAAGGGAATAAGCTCTTCCAGTGAATTCATTCCATGGTTACTTATAGAAGTGTTTCCCTTTAAGTGATCGCCTTCTAACATCAACAGAACTTTGTTCCATATGAAACATGAATTCATGGCCCGTGTGCTGAGATTTGGGTGCGCGTTACAGAACCCCAGGTGGTGAAAATTTCCGGAGTCGTCTACTACGGCGTCTCTAATAATCATATGGTGGTTTTGGAACGTTAAACCCCTCATATAAATCAAACATGAATTCATGAAACATGGTAAACTTGGTTGTTTCGTCAATTTTTATACGTGTTTTCTGTGAGGGGAAAATACTTGGACAATGGTCTCCATCTTATGAAGCAGAAACCGGAAGAAATTGATTTGTCATGAATCAGTAACCACTACACACATTGGTCCGGGTAGCATATCCGTGCATAGAGTTTCAGGCAGTCCTCGAACGTCTCAGCGTTTATTGGTCTCCGGGAGACCAACGCCGCAAAACATGAACGACTGGATAGGTGCTGTCCTCTGGCGGAGAACAGATAAATCAGGGGCGGGGGGGAGTGATTTTAAAAAGAAAAGAGAAAAGTGAGCCCCGTAACAGTCTCTCAGGGGGAGGACACCTCAACAGTAGCTCACGAGGGATTGGGGTAGAGAAGGGATTGAAAGGATAGGATTAAAAGGGGGAGAAATAGAGAGGAAGGAAAGAGCGAGGCGCAGGGACAGCGAATGACGGAAGTAAGGAGAAGACAGAAAAGATGGACACGGTTGCAGGAGTCCAAGGACGGGGCACCACTGGCGAGAGCTCTTGTCGGTGACAGGAGATGGCATAGGGCTAATCCAGTCGGCCAGAGCTACGCTGTCGTTGTCGTCGGGGACTGGCGTCAGGAGGTTGCATAGGACCGGCAACCCAGTCGGCCAAAGCTGCACTGTCGTCGGAGATCGCGACGGTACAACCGGTCGGCACGGAATCCAGCGAGCGAGTCCCGAAATTGGAGAAACCACATATGAGTTTGAGCAGTACTCGCTTGTATTCTGCCAGATTGCTGGTTTAGGTTGTCAGCTATTCGGTATTTCCAAATGTGCTGCCTTTCCAAACTTATTTTTCACTGAGAATACTCGGCGAAATCAGTCTTGCATATAATTGGGGTTACCAAGCCAAACATTGTGGTTATACAGAAACGACCTGTCGACATGACAATCGGGTAACCCAGCATTCGGTAAACAGTGTTGCGCGTAAGAGAACACCACACGCACTTAAATTCTCTACTTGTGTTTCTGAAGCAATTGATCGTGAGTTCAGTACGGGCGCCTGCAAAAACCGGCCTTAATAAAAATAGACATTTTTGGGGATCAGTAGACTCAGTGAAAGTCATATGAAAGTTTTTAACTTCACTACGGGACCCGAACAGGGACTCCTCAGGCCCCTACCGACATACTGGTGGTCTCACGCGAGCAGCTAATTGTCTCGTTAGCAGCGAGAAGTGGGCTTCATCCATCTTGATTATGCCTTGTTCCTTCGGTCATCACGAGAAGTAACCGTGGTTTCTGAGAAGGAAGTCCTAGGTGTCGGTAATCGGTGACGCATTGTTAGAATGTGGTGAACATATCATACAGTGAACATTTGCGGGAAGAGTGGTGCCTAGACAGTTTACCATCAATATAGCAACTCCGGAGATGGTGGCCTTCACTGCGAAAGATACGTGTGGAAACGGCGGCTGGTGCTTAAGAAGACCTGTAGATTTAGTTTCTGCATACCTCTTCACCCACAAAAATACGAAATCACCAATGCTGACGATTCCACATTGCATTGAACGATTCGAGGGCTTGATCCCAGAGGGGCACAGTGAATATTAGAAATGCTGAGGTGGAGTGTTATATTTTACGTTTCACCGCTTACTTGCGTTCGCTCTTCAGCATTGATATATTTTGCACAAGGAAATATGAAAGGACATGTCATAGGCCTATGTTATGCCCTTTTAGACGTCTTTGTTTATTCTGCGCTCTGCCAAAATACGTCGATTCCAATTCCTGAACTAGCCGAAGCTACCGTTCTAACATTCTCTTTAGCGGCCAGCATCTAAAGGCATGTTGCTGAAGCACTTGCTGCTCATTTTCATTCCTATAGAGTTTGGCTTGTATTGATACAAATGTATTTCAATATCGGCCACGCCGCTGCCTGATTTCAAACGGTGCCTTCACCATCATCAGAATGCTATTTGCACTGTGTGGACCTTCATGATGGCCAGCATTGAGTCCTTCGCGGCTGCTAAAGCAACTAAGTTCGTTGTGCGCATAACAACCCGGTGAACTCTGTGCCTCTGTGCCTGCGTTCGGTGAAGCTAACATGCGGGAAGAAGCTGATTCCTCTGTCGCAGCCCCGGCAGCGAGGCCGGGTTCGCAGAGTAGCGTGTCGAGGCTTTCCCATCCCCTCCTCTCGCGACTCTGCGAACCGCGCCGGAGGAGCAAACACGGCCCGGAGAGAAAGGCGCGTTGCTGATGTAGAGGCGCAAGGGAGAGCGCAGTTTACGGAAAGCGGGCGCCGACGGGGGTTGAAGGTGGCGTAAGGTGGAGGGGGGAGGAATCGGTCCAGGCGCTGCGCGAAACGAGCGAGCGGTCTCGGCGGGCGCCGCGGCGCGAAACGACTTTCCCGGCAGCAACGGGGCCAGCCTTTGCTTGTTCAAAGCGAAAGGGGCACGCGCGAGCGCGCCGTTTTACGATCGCGGTGGACGTTAACGACCCCAGGTGCTGTAGACGCCGCGGCCAAATTGCGCTCCGCGGCTGCTGCTCGCCCAGCGAGAGCGCCTTCGGAGAGCGGCAGGCTGCTGCCGTATGTGCGGGGGCCGCCGTGAGCACGCTGCTGCCACGTCGGGGATGCGCTAGCTAACCGGGAAGCCTGCTCGATGCGAAAAGGTCCCACCGCGCTTCCTTTTGCCCTCCGCAGGAATGCTGGAGCGTGTATTTTTTTCGTCTGCTTCCTTCGCGAAGGGAGCAGCGCAGTGACGAGCGAGCAATCGCGGGCGGCTTCAGCGTGGGATAGATACTACACGCGCCTTTCTTCCCCACTCTCGTATACGCTTTTTTTCCCTTTCAAGCTGTGCGCATGGTGTTTATGCGTGCACGCCACGGCCAAGCGGCGAGGAGAGAGCCGCCCTTTTCACGTCCGGCGTTGCCGCCAGCGCCAGCCGCGCTGGCCACGGCACCCGGCGGTTCCCCGCATGGCCCGGCCGGCACCCCACCCCCTATTTTAGCGGGAACGATTTCTCGGAAGCCTTAGCGGTGCTCGGTCACTCCGCTATCGGGGCTCGCTTTTTACCCTCTTTCTTTTTGTTCTTTACTTCTTCCTAGGCTTTCAGTTCGCAGCCGTATCGCTACGCGACGAGGAGTCTCTTCTTGCTCCGGGCATCGCCAACGCCACAGCGCGTGGCATAGGGGCTAATGAAGCCTCTTACAAAGCAACTTTGTTGCCTGGCAAACGCACCGAAATAAATGGCGCGGAAGAGAAAGGAAGGCGGCTTTTAATTTTGACTCCAAGAACCTAGCCGCCAGCGTTTCTTTTGGCCTTCCCGAGCATACAGCGTGGTTCCAACTCGCGTACCAAGCGATCAAATTACGTCAGCAGTCATCGCAGCCAATAAAACTACAATTGCTTCAGCAACATCAAAACACGAACAAACAGAGGAGTAAGTGAAGAGGAATATGACACGCATGGTGCTGTATAGCATAAACCAGTTTTGCACAAAGAGGTACATTTTTACAGCAAATGCTGTATACGCACGACAGACCAAATCTCGGTTCGAGCCAGTGGATGTGCATTATGCCATTATATGTCAGCCGCTCCGGCGTTCCCATCTTGGTCCACGTGGAGTGATCCGCGAAACAACGAAGACCATATTCACAGTTGGTAGCCCCAGAGAACAGCGCCGAAATCCATGCTTGTCGCGTGAAACCTCCCCTGTCGTGTGAAAGCTGCTGCAGAGAGATCCAAAATTTCCAATCACGTCGCATGTCACGGGACTGTTTCGTCCGCCTTCTCATCCGTCATGTGACACACACAGTTACGCGGATTGAACGAACACGCCTGTACCTTCGCGCTATAAAAAACTGCGTCAATAAAAGCAATTGCAAGATAGCTTCTGTCGCACCATGCTACAACACGTACCGTGAAGAGCGTTTCGTACTTGACTCTGAGTTCTCCTCAAATGATCGTCACATTGAAAAAGTATGGATTCTTTTCTGATTTCACTTCGCGATCACTGGTTCTTCTCACCAGAAACCTGGTCCTCGTGGACTTTTAGTAGAGCATGATCTCTTTTTTTAAAAATTCGCCAGATATGACGTACCATGGGATTCGATGATTTCAGAAGCATGTGAAGAGAAGGTGACCATGGGGTAATGTTTTTTTTGAGTGACACTTCAAGAAATGACACTAATGTATGTGCATATATTATACGCACAGACATATACGTTGTACGGTCGCATATGTTTCATGTAACCAGTTATTCACTTGCGTAACGGCGTCAAGGACAACGTGGGTATTACCAACCCCAGAAGCGGTAAGCTGAGGTGAACGCATGGGCTTTCGAGGATGGAACCTCGGATACCAGAGTCTTTTAATGTTTTTCCAGTCACGCGCCTTTAGTTGCATACAGGGAGAGAAGTCACCGCTAGGGTCGCTGCGGTCAACGCGGAGGCATCCGCGCGTGCGGGCTGCTCGCCTCTGATTGTTGTGCCGGTTCGAGGCAGTGGTTTATCTTGCACCAAACCGGCATAATTAAACTACCACTCGCACTTAACCTAATATGAAATGTGTCATTCACTTGTGAGAAAGTTATTTTCGCATGTTTCTTAAAGACGTCAATCAAGGCTGCGATGGATATCCAGTCGTGTTGGACGCAGCAATAATCGCTGCATATGTTGTTCCAGCGCGGTTCCTTACCTCATGCAGTGGAGCCCGAGAATACTAATCCAGGCACACGATGTTTAATTAGACTCCTGACACTGGGCAACCCTTGTAAACCCACAAACTCACCTAATAAAGTCTCACTGTGAGAGTTCAGCTAGTGCGGACCGCGCTATTTATAATCAGACTACCTACAGCATGGTTCTTCACGGTATTACAAAAAAAAGCTCTACATTCTTGCGTGTACAGTTTGTCAAAGCTGAGCTCACTCCGCTGCCGCCTAACACACATAGATTTGGCAACATTTGAAATAGGTAATAACAAATATTTCGCAAGGTAACGACCATGTGCAGTGCGAACGCACGCCGATCTCTAGGGTCAATAGCGAAGCCCTAACTCGGAGCTTGCAACCACGCTCTGTTCATTTTCGACGTGTAACTTCGACAACATAATACGTGGACAATATTGAAAGACTGTGGTGCTATTTAGACCAACTTCAGTGCATGGCGCTTAAGTACTATTGACACTAGCCCGACTTGACGCATGTATCTTTGGAGCCCGTATGCAGTGTTTATAACATTAATCAGGCAACACTGCAACCACAGATGACGTTTCTAAAATATTAGACTCTCATGGAGTCTTTTTCCAAATGACTTCCAAGGCCTCGCGTTGCTCTGTTGTCACACATCCCGTTAATTAGGGAGGCGATCGCCGGGCTAATTCCAAGGGCCGAAGTATCGGCCCCCCGAACCGCACCACGAAAGCGTGGACAATTTAGAAGTGGTCCTTTTTGGCGCGCCAGCGGACGCCGGATGTGGCCCAAAGAACAAGTCAGAGCCGAGAGTTGATAAACAAAACAGAATTATATTCTCAATAATGGATTATCAAAAACAATACACAAGTATGCTCACTCCACAATAGTTGCATACAATAAGTCACCAATCAAACAACGTACTACACAGTACAATCAGCCACACTCGAAACAACGGACGCAGACAACGATACGCACTACAATGCAGTCGCATGCATTGAACAACCAAGACACTTAAAGACTAAAGAGATAGAAAACCTATCCAGTCCAAAGTTCTTGGAACAAAAGGCTGGATGATACTCTTCCGAGAATCACTCACTCAAAGTCCCGCGTTGTTGTCGTTCCGCAGCCCCCGAAGTTTCTCTTATAGGAGACCTCGCCGAAGTTTCTCTTCCAGGAAACCTCACGTCTTCATTAGGCCACTCTACAAGCTTCAAACTTCTTCGCCGGAAACACGTCGGCTTCACACACGCAGCTGTTGCCACGCGTCTTCGCTCGATAGTGGTAAACACACACTCTTGCCTGTAGCTCGAGTCGTCACCCCTCAGGTGGAAATCCTCTTCTTCTCCTGCTTTGTCTCTACGGACAAAACCTTCACCGACTACATGGCGGAACCCCTACGCGCTCTGGCGCTAACTTCCGTCTTCTCCTGCTTTGTCCCTACAGACAAAACCTTCGCCGACTACACGGCGGAATCCCCACGCGCTCTGGTGCTAACTTCCGTCTTCTCCTGATCTCTCATCTCCGCTGCTCGGTTAAATACCTTCCGCGCGACATTCCAGAAAGTTCTCATCATTTCGTCGGCGCGATGCGCAGCAGAGGCTGGGGGAAGGTGCGAGACTGTACGAGGGCCGTCCCCGACAGATGACTCAACCCGGCATAACACGCCCCTTTCCTTCTAGAAATTTCCAGGGCTTGCTCGGCCGCCGTTGTGGGGTGAGGAGGTTCATCGGCGAAGCCACGCTTCCGAGGGGAGAGCGTCGCGCGCCCGGGGGGGGGGGGAGCCTTGTATGCTTGTTTGCTCTTTTCTTTTTTTTTCGTTGACCTCGCCGCGTCACTCCGGCGGTTCGTCGCGAGAATTTGGCGGCGCGCCCTTGTTGAGCGCTCGTTCTGTGACACTGCCCCCCACTTTAAGAATATTATCTCATAATATTCAGAACGACACAAACGAGCGCGATCAGTCATCACACACACTGAAAGACTGTACCACAAACCGTCGCTCATGACACTTCACATTCACAACAGATCACTCAAGACAACTGTACATTGTAAATCAACACATGAAAATAAACCAGAGGTACATGAGTACAACACTCCACCGCACATTCCCAATAATACAAATGTACAAAGTTCTCCCATTACAACAATTGTACAATACTATACATCACATCACGGCACAAACACTTCGACACTTGTGACACAGGATAACACAACATTAACACAACATATGGCACTCAGCACTGCCAAACACACTCTGATTCGACCTCAGAACTTATCCTGTGTACCTTGAGCAGCGCTTGCGCCCTTTCTTGCGGTGCTCGCTCGATCTCTTCTTGTTTTTCGTTGTTCTCTTTCGGCGAGCCCCTTCCAACGACGGTATCTGAGGCGGCGTCTCAGCCATCATTGTCACTTCGGACACTGCTAACGGGTCATGACGCTCAACCGATCCTGCCCGGTTATTCACCCGCTTGTTCACGTTCCGACATTTGTCCTGGCTGGCCAACTCCATCTTCTTTACACTGTCGGTCGGTTGAGGTCGTGCCGACGTAAGTCCAGTTGCCCGGCCCGTGAACTCATTCAACACGATCATCTTCTCATCCACTGTCTCTTGCGCCGCGGCTTCACCTTGGGCTCTAGTGAGATCCGTCACGGGCTGCTCCTCCACTGTATCTCGTGGTCGTTGGGTTGGCGAGGGCTCTGTCTTAGGGTCTTCTCCCAAACATTCCGGATCATTCGGTCCTCGCGCCCCGTCGATGTTTCCGATGACAAGGTCGTAAAGGGGGGTCGTCATGCATAAAGCAGTAACCTTCCCGCTGAAGTACGGGGTTTAGACCTCAATCTCTGCTTCGGGAAGCATCCGAACCGTACGGTCAATTAGGCAAATTGGTTTCGTTTTGCCTGTTAACTCACTTTCCCGTACCAAATTTCTCCGCACGATAACCGTGGAGCTACCGGTATCTTTTAACACCGTAACCTTCTTGCCCGCAACTTTTCCAGGCAGCGTTGGCATTTCCTTCGTGACACCGGTTGGCTGTTTTGTCATTACAGCACCCACAATAGGAATTTTCTCCCCATTTTCAACTCCACGAATCCATCGGTGACGGCATTATTACCGGATTTCGGTGCCGCTTGCACACAGGATACCTGGTGAGTTTGACTCGTTCCGTTTCGACAAGCGTCTGCTTTGTGCCCAATCTGACCACACTTGAAACATTTTACTACCGTAGGGCTCGTAAAGTTAGTACGACAGTTGCTCGCGCGATGACCCACTCGGTTACACAGAAAACATCGCGGAGCACTCTCCGGTGCACGCTTCTTTTGTTCGGGTGCCGAATTTTTCGAATCTTCGGGACACTCCTTCTTGAACTTGGCCAAATTAGTTCCACCTTGCGCTTCCAAGAATTGATCAGCCAATTCAAGCATGTCTTCAAGTGACTTAGCTCTCCTCTCTTTCAAGTACACGACAGGCTTGGGTGGCAACTAGTAAGAAATTGTTCTCTAATTAGGAGCTCTCTAAGCTCATCGTACTCCTGCGCTGTCCCTGAAAGTTCAATCCATCTGTCGAAATAGTGGCAAAGTCGGGCAGCATACTGCGTAGCCGTCTCACCATCAGCTGGTTTTCCTGTCCGAAATCTGTCCCGGAATCCTTCCACAGTAAATCTAAATCGCTTCAGCAAAGCAGCTTTCACCTTTGCATAGTTGGCTGCATCGGTCGGCGTCAGTCTACCGTACACACTGAGCGCTTCACCACTCAAGCAAGTACTCAAAGCAGTTGCCCATTGATGTTCCGGCCAATTCTGGCTCCTTGCAATCGTCTCGAATCTGTGAAGGTACGCGTCAAGGTCGTCCTTCCTTCCATCAAACGCTACGAGCAGCTTGCTTGGGTTCAAGCGGAATCCGTGGTCCTCCCGTTCACTGCTTTCAACTGTAGCTTGGACCGGAGTTTCACTTCGCTGTTGCAAACGGAGCCGCTCGAGTTCTATCTCGTGCTGTCGCTGCCGTTCCCTTTCCTCTCTTTCTTCTTTCGCCCTCTCAGCTGCCAGTCTTTCTCTCTCCAGCTCCAACTTCAATTGCTGTTTTTTTTTCTTCTCTCGCCCTTTCGGCGGCCAGCTTTTTTCTCTCCAACTCAGCTGCTTTTTCTTCCTTGGCTCTCTCAGCTGCCAACCTCTCTCGTTCCAACTCAGCTGCTTTTTCTTCCTTGGCTCTGTCAGCTGCCAACCTCTCTCGTTCCAACTCAGCTTCTTTTTCCGCTTTGGCTCTTTCGACCGCCAGTCTTTCTTTTTCCAGCTCAGCTGCCTTTTCTTCTTTGGCCCTCTCTTTTTCTTCTTTTTCCTTCTGGGTGACCCACTTCTGTAGTTCGGCGCCAGAAAGACCCATCTTCTCACCAAGAGCGACTAACTTTTCGAGATCCATTGTGTCTCGCAACTCGCAAATAAAACCTTGCCGCATGCAAAAAGTATCTGCCTAAATCAGTATATCGGAAGACTCCCCTGCACTCGTTAACGAGAACACTGAATAACACACAAAATCGTTCCGATAGCAGTATCAACAACTCGAGGCTCTTTCTCACTGCTTTGGACACACTGTGCACCAAAAGGTTCTCGTCGCGGACGCCAGATAAATTTTCACACATCCCGTTAATTAGGGAGGCCATCGCCGGGCTAATTCCAAGAGCCGAAGTATCGGCTCCCCGAACCGCACCACGAAAGCATGGACAATTTAGAATTGGTCCTTATTGGCGCGCCAGCAGACGCCGGCTGTGGCCCAAAGAACAAGTCAGAGCCGAGAGTTGATAAACAAACAAAATTATATTCTCAATAATGGCAAATAAAAAAAAACAATACACAAGTATGCTCACTCCACAATAGTTGCATACAATATGTCACCAATCAAACAAGGTACTACACAGTACAATCAGCCACACTCGAAACAACGGACACAGACAACGATACGCACTACAATGCAGTCGCATGCATTGAACAACCAAGACACTTAAAGACTAAAGAGATAGAAAACCTATCCAGTCCAAAGTTCTTGGAACAAAAGGCTGGATGATACTCTTCCGAGAATCACTCACTCAAAGTCCCGCGTTGTTGTTCCGCAGCCCCCGAAGTTTCTCTTCCAGGAAACCTCACGTCTTCAATAGGCCACTCTCCAAGCTTCAAACTTCTTTGCCGGAAACACGTCGGCTTCACACACGCAGCTATTGCCACGCGTCTTCGTTCGATAGCGGTAAACACACACTCTTGCCTGTAGCTCGAGTCGTCACCCCTCAGGTGGAAATCCTCTTCTTCTCCTGCTTTGTCTCTACGAACAAAACCTTCGCCGACTACACGGCGGAACCCCTACGCGCTCTGGTGCTAACTTCCGTCTTCTCCTGCTTTGTCCCTACGGACAAAACCTTTGCCGACTACACGGCGGAATCCCCACGCGCTCTGGCGCTAACTTCCGTCTTCTGATCTCTCATCTCCGCTGCTCGGTTAAATACCTTCGCGCGACATTCCAGAAAGTTCTCATCATTTCGTCGGCGCGATGCGCAGCGGAGGCTGGGGGAAGGTGCGAGACTGTACGAGGGCCGTCCCCCAACAAATGACTCAACCCGGCATAACACGCCCCTTTCCTTCTAGAAATTTCCAGGGCTTGCTCGGCCGCCGTTGTGGGTTTAGGAGGTTCATCGGCGAAGCCACGCTTCCGGGGGGAGAGCGTCGCGCGCCCGGGGGGGGGGGGAGCCTTGGATGCTTGTTTGCTCTTTTTTTTTCGTTGACCTCGCCGCGTCACTCCAGCAGTTCGTCGCGAGAATTTGGCGGCGCGCCCTTGTTGAGCGCTCGTTCTGTGGCATCTGTTCTAGAATACTTTATTTCCCCGCAGAATGCTTGGGTTCAATTCCTGCCGGGACCTTGATATATATTTTTTGCATTTGTTGGGTCAACACTGGCGTTGGTGGCTGATTTTGACGCTCTAGCATTTAAATTACCAATTTCTGTTCTCGCCATCTTTGTTCCTCGGCAGATATTAGGTGTCGAATGGTTGAGGCGCATACCCACATACAGCGGCCTATGGTGTACGGATATACGCCACACATGTGTGGAGGAAAGATTTTGACGTCTCACGCAACGGGAGTTTCGCAATACTGATGTCATGGAGAGACATAACACCCAGCAAATACTCACAGGCTGAAACTCACGAAGTAAGCACTTCGCGATTGCGTTCATTCGCTTGTGCTCACTATAAAGACGCGTACCACCAAGACAATAACGTCCATGGCGAAATACACAAGCGCGTGTACACATTTTCCAGCGTTTGCAAAAAAGAAATTAAATAAATACATAACTAAAGCTGGTGAGGTGGGCTTCTTCATATAACGGGTGTTTATGCAGTGAAGTATGCTTTGGCAAGCGCTGATGCACTCATTCGTACGTGGAGGGAGTTGGAAAAGTTCACCGTGATTACGGAAAACGGTTTGCAAAACCGTACAACGTAATATCAGTGGCGGTTGTAAGGTGAAGAATGCAGGCACACAGAAACTGTTTGTTTATGCGAAAACTGTTGCAGCTTGGTAACTCTATTTTAGTGTTAACGTTTGCGTGGTGCATAGTATAAGCTACGATGCACCAGGTTGAACCGATTTCAGCTTGATTTCGAGCAGTCATACGTTTTCAGGTCTTAAGTACTGAATGCTGGATTCATTCCCATTCCAGCCAACCAAATGAGCTTATCACTTCTATAAGCAAAACAGGAAAAGCGCAGCGAAGCAAGTAGGCCCTGGTAAGGAAAAGAAGAACAAAGAGAGAGAAAGAGAGAGAGAGATAGTTCATGTTACAAGGATCAACTTCGGTTGCAGCTCTCAGCCATTTTTAAAATTAATATTTTTATCCCTAGGACAAAGGATATATGCAAAGGATATATGCTAGGACAAAGGATATATGCTAAATAAGGATATAGTTTTTCACAAAGACACGTGCGTTTCGCAATTTTTTCAGACGATCTGCTTTAGGAATTTATATAACTTTATTGTTTAGCTTGTGAAACAGACCAGCAGAACATATTTTATTTGCGCCCTTCGAGCTTGCCATGTTCCAAGAAAAAAATACTCGAATTCAACAATTTAATTCAATTTTTTTCGTGCGAAAAGCCCTGGAAGAATTGATATAAAAAGTCATTATTTTTACAGTTACATAGCTTCATTACCTTATCGAAAACACCATTTGATCGAATGTAGTCCAGTGATATCTTTGGAATGAAATTGTTGCTGTACGCCCTTTGGCTCGGCCAGCGCAATTTTACAGACACTCGTAAATAAGCAGAAAAATGTTTGGCAACAAAAATAACACAAGCAGGACGAGTTTTGGGCTTCGAGAAACACGTGGAAAATTTGTGA
The DNA here is from genome assembly GCF_013339725.1 of Rhipicephalus microplus. Lineage (NCBI taxonomy): Eukaryota > Metazoa > Arthropoda > Arachnida > Ixodida > Ixodidae > Rhipicephalus > Rhipicephalus microplus. The sequence goes on along the minus strand of NC_051173.1, from coordinate 61,376,086 downwards.
ACTACATTTGTGGTAGTCGAAAACACTGGTTGGTTTGGCATGGCATCACCGTCAGGTGTAAACCATGCCTTCACACTACTGACATTCGTGTACTTTCCTTCATTCGCCTTTTCTTACTCAGTTCGCCTATGGCAACGCGTGAAAGCCTTCCAAGCTATACGGCGCCGTGAAAAGATACTAAACGTGCCACGTTCTCGTATAAGCAAAATGCAACACAAATTGCGAGACTGTGGGGTCGCAGTGGCTGCACTTGATATGTTTGGTGACTGCACTTGAAAGGGAGGGGAAGTCTGACGCAAGGAGGCGTCACAGCCGAGAGGTTACGTGGCGAGCAGGAAAGAAGAGAAATGAGCGAGCGCCTCGCGATGAAACGCAGCTGCGCCGACGTCGACCACCGTTGAAGAAGCCGCAGCCGAGGCATCACTGTCCGCGACGTGGAGAAAGAGAGCTCGCCTGGCGCGCAGCGGGGGAGGAGACGTGCTCGAGGCTTTTCGCAGAGCTGGCATGAGTGCTCGCGACCCGCAGTAAATCTCGGCGGGAGGGACGGTGTCGGCGCCGGCACCTCGCCCGGCGCGGCTGCGCAGCACGGTGCCGCCGCGTCACTTGTCGCATCCGAGGACGACTGCCGCTTGCTCACCTCCTTTTTCTTTTCCGGCACAGTCCTCGTGGCGGTGCAGTGTAACAGCATTGAGCAGATGAACGCGAAGCTGAGGGTTCGACTGACTGTTGTGGGTGCACATAGCGACGGGGGCGTTACTTTGCAGAAAGAAAGAAAATAAATAGGGATGGAGGTATGTCATACCGTCGTAACTAGGGCATGTTGTGCCTCGCCCAAGTTCCACGTGGTCTTCGCGGCCTGCTGGCACCTGGCAGCTGTTGATGAGTCAGCCCTGCACCGGGACGGCGACGGACGCGGACAATCTGGAAAAACCACGTCGCCGGCTCCTCTTGACACAAAAGTCGTTGGCCAAGCTTTTGTCAGCCGCCGAGAGCAACATTCCGAAGCAGCGTCGACCCAGCAGCTGTACGGGGTATTCTGCCTTGCTTGAGTCAACCTGGCTGCATCAGGGAGCGACTTTGCGCATGGGATTCCACGTCATCTCACTGTGGTGCCACGCTGGCGCGTGGGGTCTCCCTCACCAAACAGCGAACTGGGCATGTCTTGCCCCTTTCCTAGGTTCAGAGGGAGGCGGTGTTTGGCTTTCCCTCTTCGGGGACGGAGAGGAAGACGACGATCTCATTGGAGTATCCTGCGCATAAATTTTCTTTGCAAGGGATCTTGGGAAGGCGGACGATGTATAAAAACGCTAGCGCAGAGGCGCTCGTGTGTGATTCTCTTTTCATGTTGTACCACGCTACCATGTAAATACTGTATATAAACATTTTTTTTTTCTCCTTCTCCGGCTTCTCTACTCGTCCTCTCCGGGGACTCGGATGGCCCGAGTCCGCACCACGCTACCCAAAGGCGCAACAGTGGTGGCAGCGGTGGGATTCGCCTGCGTCGGCTGCATCGAAGTGGTGAGTGCCGCGTGTTTGCTCTTCTTTTCGCCAGACTCGTTAGCGCAGATGGTCGGTAACGTGGTAGGGTGATTTTGGTAAATTTTGATTCGCAGACCAAGAATTGGGTGGCTCGTGGGCAAAATTACCTTAGAAGAGAAACGGTGTGCATATCTAAGATGGAGAAGTTTAAGGTCCAAGAACTCCTCGAAATTTGTCAGGAGCTGAATATTTCGGTCGGCTCGGTTAAAAGAAAACAACAAATTTTGGAGCACTTGGGAAAAGAGGAAGTGAGTTTAGAAGAGGCCATTGAGGCCAGAGAAACCATTTTGGCAAAGAAAGAGGAGCGTGAGCGCTTAGCCTGTGAACAAAGAGAGGAGGAAATAAGGAGGGATCGCGAGGATAAAGAACATGAAATCCGTCTGAAAGAACTGGAGCTTCGTATGTCCGTGGGAAATCAAAATTCAGGGGGTGGAGAATCAAAGATAAAGGATCTAATCCACACCTTCAAGGCGGGTGACGACATTGCATTATACCTCGTGCATTTTGAGCGAGCATGCGAAAATGCAGGGTTTAGTAGGGAGACTTGGCCACAAAAACTGATATGCGTACTACCAGGCGAAGTGTCCGATGTTATCGCAAGAATGAATAAAGAGGACTCCGAGGTGTATGACAGGGTAAAGGCTGCATTGCTACGAAAATGTCGCCTATCGACAGAGGCTTTCCGCCTGCGGTTCAGGCACTCTAAGAGGGGCAACGAATCTCATTCAGACTATGCCTACCAAATTAGAGCCAACTTTGAAGAGTGGCTCAAAAGCGCGCAAGTCTATGGCAACCATGACAAGGTCATTGAGTTGATGGTACTTGAGCAGTTTTACCGGGGAATTCCCGAGGAGGTAAGGCTTTGGGTGCAGGATAGGATGAAAGACGTAGACATGAACAGGGCAGCAGAACTCGCCGAAGATTACTGCTCACGCCGTAGTCTCCGCAATACACCACGAACTTCGGAAAAAAATGAAAAGGTAGAAAGCTGGTCGGGAAACCAGGGACGCAAGAGGTTTGCAAGAAATAACTGGAAACCCGAAAATTCCAAGTTATTAGACAATCAGCAGGGAAAGGACAGTGAGGGGACTAAGGCGGCACCTTCATCAGGTTCAAAGGCGCCTGGTGACATAGCGCATGCGTTAGAAGCGCGGAAGCCAGTTGTTTGCTACAGCTGCGGAGAAAAGGGCCACATGGCCAGGAGCTGTAAGAGGCACATGGCATTTGCCACAATTCAGGAGTCAGAGGATAGCTTAAAGCTGTTGAAGCCTTACATGAGGACACTCTCAGTGAACGGCCGAATGTGTAGGGTATTGAGGGACTCGGCGGCCACAATGGATGTAGCGCATCCAAGTTGCGTATCTTCCGAAGACTATATAGGAGAGTGTGCCTGGATTCGGCAAGTGGCAGAAAAGCAAAGCGTCTGCCTACCGATAGCGAGGGTTGTAATCGAGGGCCCTTTCGGCCAATTGTGTACGGAAGCAGCAATTTCAGCCAACCTCCCGGAGCACTTCCCTTACCTATTTTCAAATAAGTCTGAGGAAATGTTAAAAACACGTGGAGAATCATTTGCCACCGAAATAGCTTGCATGGCCCTTACCCGTTCGAAGGCGCGCGAGCTGACGCAACAGCTGAGCAGCTCACCCTCTGGGGAACAGACGTCCGAGGGCAGTGTAGGAAAACCTGAGGTAGTTGCGACGGAAAATGAGTCTGCCATGCGAGTTGTCGAGACGGAAACTGGGGCTATGGTCGACAACAGCGAGGAAATATCTCTAACGCCCGAAAACGAGGACTTGGTGACAGGCTCGGTGTTAACACCCGCGTCCACCAGCTGGTGTCAGCTAGCCAGAACCGACCGTGCAACGCTAGTGGTCGATCAAAAGGCGGATCTCGCACTCTCTATGCTGCTAGATGCCATACATAAGGAAGGTAACTCTAGGAAGAACGTTTCGTTCTACACCCAAAACGAGGTGTTGCATCGCAGGTATGAGAACGCTAAAGGGCGGGTCTACAACCAAGTGGTAGTTCCACTAAAATACCGGCGGAACATTCTCGACCTGGCCCACAGCAACGCCTGGGCGGGCCACTTAGGTATAAAGAAAACGAAAGCTAAGCTGGCTCAGGAGTTCTACTGGCCCGGTGCTGGAAGGATGTAGAGATGTTTGTCCGTGGATGCGACACTTGTCAGCGGATAGGAAAATCAACAGACAAATGGAAGGCACCAATGAAACTAGTGCCAATAGTCACAGAACCCTTCCGTCGGCTCGTGATTGACATCGTGGGGCCTCTGCCTCCATCTAAATCAGGATATCGGTACGTCCTGACCGCGCTGTGCGTTGCCACCAAGTTCCCGGAGGCAATCGCACTGAAAGAGTTGAGTTCAGTATGCGTGGTGGACGCATTGTTGTCTATTTTTTCTCGGGTGGGTTTTCCCTCGGAGATACAGTGTGACAACGGAAGTGTGTTCACAAGCTGCCTTACGACTACATTCCTAGAACGCTGCGGGATAAAAATCGCGCATAGCTCTATTCACCATCCACAGTCGAACCCTGTGGAACGCATGCACTCGGTCATGAAACGCGTTTTGCGAGCTTTGTGCTTTGAGCATAAAAGTGACTGGGAGGGGTGTATACCAGCTGCGATGTTTTCTCTGAGGTCGGCCCCACACGAGAGTACGGGTTTTAGTCCGGCTGAACTTGTCTACGGCAGGAACTTGAGAGGTCCGCTGCACTTAATACGAGAGTCATGGACTGGATATGGGGAGGACTCTAATGTAGTTTCCTATGTACTGGATTTATTGGGGCGACTGGGGACTACACGCGAAGTGGTGGAGAGCAACATGCGCGCAGCACAGGCGCTTTCCAAGGCCCGTTACGATAAGTCAGCTCGAAAGCGAGTCTTTAGAGTGGGCGATGAGGTGATGCTGTTGTGCCCTTCAAGAAAAAACAAGCTGGACGTACAATGGGAGGGACCAGCGACAGTGTTGTCAGTGCTTTCAGACACCAACTACGAGGTAAAGTGGGGCCGGAAATGCCCCAAAGTGTATCACAGTAACCTAATGAAACCCTACATGCGACGAAAAGCAGTAGTAAACCTTGCACTCAATGTTCCTGAGGATGAGGGCGCGGAAATCCTTTGTCTTTCCGATGGCACGGTCAGCAGCACATTGTCCGATAGGGTAGACACAGGGAACACCCTAAGTAAGGCTCAAGAGGAAGATTTAGAGCTTTTAGTACAGGAATTCGCTACCGTTTTCTCCGAGAAGCCAGGCAAAACGGATGTGATTAAGCACGACATTGAGCTGACGGTTAACAAGCCGATCAGCTGTAAGCCGTATCGGGTGTCACCTAGACAGAGAGAGATACTAGAGGCCGAAATTCGCCGCATGATCGACCTAGGTGTTATCATCGAAGCAGACAGTGATTTCACCTCGCCTTTGATTTTGGTTGAGATTCCGGGCCGTGATCCAAGGCCATGCGTGGACTATCGCCGCCTGAACTCTGTAACAGTCGACCAGACTTACCCTATTCCTAACATTGAAGAGAGGGTAGAGACAGTGTCTAAGGCGAAATACATTTCTACGTTAGACCTTGTTAGGGGGTATTGGCAGGTCCCTTTGACAGAGCGCGCGAGTCGATACGCTGCTTTTATCTCACCCCTGGGCACTTTTCGTCCTTTGATGATGAGCTTTGGGCTCAAGAACGCGCCGTATTGTTTCAGCCGCCTGATGGATAAGGTTCTCCACGGGCTCGAGAAATTTGCGCTGCCTTACCTAGACGATGTGGCGATATTTTCGGACAAATGGGAAGACCATGTTGAACACCTTCGGATGGTTTTGGAACGGGTCAAAAATGCAGGTCTTACGGTAAAGAGAGAGAAATGTCATTTGGGCTGTGCTGAAGTAAGCTATTTAGGGCACATTGTAGGAAATGGGCGTCGTCGACCGTCCGAACTCAAGGTAGCCGCGGTGGTCGGTTATCGTCGTCCCAGCACTAAGACCGAGATGAGAGCATTCCTCGGCCTCACAGGTTACTATCAGCATTACGTCCCGAATTACTCCGAGATTGCCAGCCCTTTGACAGATAGTTTACGCAAGACCGAACCTGTGAACATTCAATGGGACTCTAAAAAGGAAGACGCTTTTCAGAAGCTGAAGCTCGCATTGAGTGAGAAACCCGTCTTGAGGGCACCGGATTTTGCAAAACCTTTCACTATTCAGTGTGATGCAAGCGAACGCGGTTTAGGAGCAGTGCTATGTCAGACGGACCAGAGTGGAGAGGAGCGGCCGGTTTTGTATTTGAGTCGCAAATTGAGCAGCAGGGAAGAGGCTTATAGCACTTCGGAAAAAGAATGTGCTTGCATTGTTTGGGCCGTACGAAAACTAGGCTGCTATGTTGCTGGCTCTAAGTTTATTATAGAAACTGATCACTCTCCACTAACCTGGTTACACCAAATGTCACCTAAGAATGGTCGTTTGCTCAGATGGAGCATAGCACTGCAGCAGCACAATTTCGAGGTGCGCTACAAGAGAGGTGGCCTTCATACAAATGCAGACGCCCTAAGTCGAGCGTTTTGACTCGTCAAAAGACGCGGAAGGTTGTTTGATTTTTTTGTTTACCTTTACCTAGTTTATGTGTACTTTTTTTTTCAATGTGTTACAGTGAGGGCGTAGAGAAATTTTTCACTGACTCCCTCGTTGTCCCGAGCTCTACAGTTTGCTTGTTTAGCTTGATTATAATGTTATCTCGATTCCAAATGGAGTTACGTATGAAAGAGTTACTGGACACTTGTCCCGATTGGTATGCACATTGTTTCCTTGAGCTTAAGTTATTAAGATAAGATGTTTGCTTTGTAAAATCGGAGGCCTGGCGATGAGAGTGGCGTGCACGCGGTGCTTGTCGCATTGTGTGTGGCTGACAAAGGTCGTTTCTTGGAGCTTGTCACCCACTTTTCACCGAAGCGGGGCGCAGAGGCCAGCTCTTGGAGCATTCCAGTTTGACCAGGCCCTTCGAGAAAGCAAGAGCCTTGCCGGAACGTCGCCGACATCGACCCGGCCGAGCTGCATGGAACAACTCGACCTCCCGATGTATCATCTGGCGGCGGGGGTGCTGTTGTGCCTCGCCCAAGTTCCACGTGGTCTTCGCGGCCTGCTGGCACCTGGCAGCTGTTGATGAGTCAGCCCTGCACCGGGACGGCGACGGACGCGGACAATCTGGAAAAACCACGTCGCCGGCTCCTCTTGACACAAAAGTCGTTGGCCAAGCTTTTGTCAGCCGCCGAGAGCAACATTCCGAAGCAGCGTCGACCCAGCAGCTGTACGGGGTATTCTGCCTTGCTTGAGTCAACCTGGCTGCATCAGGGAGCGACTTTGCGCATGGGATTCCACGTCATCTCACTGTGGTGCCACGCTGGCGCGTGGGGTCTCCCTCACCAAACAGCGAACTGGGCATGTCTTGCCCCTTTCCTAGGTTCAGAGGGAGGCGGTGTTTGGCTTTCCCTCTTCGGGGACGGAGAGGAAGACGACGATCTCATTGGAGTATCCTGCGCATAAATTTTCTTTGCAAGGGATCTTGGGAAGGCGGACGATGTATAAAAACGCTAGCGCAGAGGCGCTCGTGTGTGATTCTCTTTTCATGTTGTACCACGCTACCATGTAAATACTGTATATAAACATTTTTTTTTCTCCTTCTCCGGCTTCTCTACTCGTCCTCTCCGGGGACTCGGATGGCCCGAGTCCGCACCACGCTACCCAAAGGCGCAACAGGCACTTTCAACCGCAATCGGGAGTGATCCGGATTGAATTTCACTATCCCGATTGGTTTCATTTAGCAAGCCACTGAAGAGAGCCAATCACTGTTCAGAAATTCGATTTGAATTGGGTTCGATCACGATTAACAGTGCACCGCAGTGTGACCGCGGTATTAAACGTAACCACAATCATCGGAATCGTTACCTCAGGTGCGGGACGGAGTCTTCTCGCAGCGATTAGCTGATACCCCCACCTTGTGTCCAGCTGGCTCCACGTTGTGCCCGCAAGTATTCGAAATTCATCAGTCCGTAAAGCTCTGTGCTGTACTCGACTTCCACACCCATCAGATAATTTTAGTTTGTGGGAACATTTCTCACCGTTTACACTTATAAGGGTCACTAGAGCTGTTGACGATGGTGCCAGTGTTGGTAGTGACACCTTGAGGCGTTCCGTCCAACAACACCGCCTTTGCACAACTTCCCAGATGCGTCAGTATTCTCGATAAAACAAAATAATAAAAGTTTAGTGAGTTACGATTACCTGATTTACAATCATCCTTTACACAAGCAGTAAGAAAGCGCTTGAGTCATTGCAGTATCAGCGTAGTGTGTTTTCGGTTACCTTCCGCATCATCAGCTGTCGCTACCAGCGCCGCCCGTCACATACACTTTTCCAGTAGTCCGTAAAAAGCTGATTGGGTGAGTGTCACAGAACGAGCGCTAAAAAAGAGCGCGCCGCCAAATCCTTGCGACAACGGGCGGCAGAAACGCCGCGAGGTAAAAAAGAAAAAGAAAGAAAGCAAACATCCAGGGCTCCCGGGCGCGCGCCCTCCCCGCAGAAGCACGGCTTCGCAGACGATCCTCCTCACCCCACATCGGCGGCCCAGCAAGGCCGCGATTTTTCTAGAACGAAGGAGGCGGGGTCAGACCGAGTGAATCATCCTCCGGAGAGGGCAGACGAACCGTCTCGTGCCTCTCACCAGCCTTCGCTGCGCGTCGCGCCGACGAAATGACGAGAAACATCTGGAAAGTCGCGCGGAACGTATTTAATCGAGCAGCCGAGACGAGAAAGCAGGAGGAGACGGAAGTTAGCGCCAGAGCGCGTAGGAATTCCGCCGTGTAGTCGGCGAAGGTTCTGCCCGTAGTGACAGAACAGGAGGAGACGGAAGTGAGCGCCAGAGTGCGTAGAGAGTCCGCCGTGTAGTCGGCGAAGTTTTTGGTCCGTAGGGACGGCTCGAGCTACAGGCAAGAGCGTGGGTTTACCGCTATCGAGCGAAGACGCGGGCAACAGCTGCGTGTGTGAAGCCGACGGATTTCCGGCGAAGAAGTTTGAAGCTTGGAGAGTGGCCATTTGAGGACGCGAGGTTTCCTGGAAGAGAAACTTCGAGAACTAGGGAACGACAACAACGCTGGACTTTGAGTGAGTGATTCTCGGAAGAGTATCATTCAGACTTTTGTTCCAAGGACTTTGGACTGAATAGGTTTTCTATCTCTTTAGTCCTTAAGTGTCTTGGTTGTTCAATGCATGCGACTGCATTGTAGTGCGTATTGTTGTCTGTGTCAGTTGTTTTGAGTGTGGCTGATTGTACTGTGTAGTACGTTGTCTGATTGGTGACGTATTGTATGTAACTATTGTGGAGTGTGCATTTTGTGTATTATTTTCGATCTGCCATTATTGAGAATATAATTTGTTTGTTTATCAACTCTCGGCTCTGTCTTGTTCTTTGGGCCACAGCCGGCGTCCGCTGGCGCACCAATAAGGACCACTTCTAAATTGTCCACGCTTTCGTGGTGCGGTTCGGGGGGCCGATACTTCGGCTCTTGGAATTAGCCCGGCGATCGCCTCCCTAATAAACGGGACATGTGTGACAGTGAGAAGACTACGCGCAAACCAGAATTCTATGTTATATCACTGTACGAGATGCTTCACCACACTACTACACAGCAACCTGGAGAACCATCCACCCACAGCAAGCACGTTAAATTCCACGGCACTGGCGCTTACTTAGATTTCAGAACAGTCAGTGTTCGAAAGCCGACATGATCCGTTTTCGCACTGGCAAATCAGTGAAGGCCTATTGAACTTTCTGCGTGGTATTGGCCTGCTGAATAGGCTATAGCACCCCGCTCTCTTTTCTCTTTTTCGCGTGTCTATTTCGCTCCTCGCTTTCTTTCCCACCTTTCTTACCTCATTCCCACTTCCCTTAGAGCAGGGCAGCAAACCGGATGCCCCAATTCCTGGTTAACCTCCCAGCCTTTCCCTAATTTTATTCTCTCTCTACGGCTCTCAGCGCGAATCGTTATAAAGGATTGAATGGTACATTGTGGCTACGGATTTATAATGTTTTTTATTTGCAGTCGGGAACTAATGCCGCAGTCCTAATGATTTTCCGCAGCCTTCGCAAAATATTATTCTCTTTTCCCTCCCTAAGTACAGGAGTAGCAAACTGAACGTCTCTGGTTAAACACTTTCTCTTTCCTTAGCCTATCTTTTTTTCTTGCTTCGAAATCATAATTCAACACTCAACTTGAATTCCAGTCGCTTCAATTCGAGAGCCTCAACAGAAGCTCTCAATGGATTACGATGAACCGCTGCCACAATAGTAAATACTACGTGGGATGCGTCCACACAACTTCTAAAGCTTTAGTGGAGGCGTATCTTAATCATGTGGAAACTAACGGAAGCCCTAGAACCAACTCAGGCTGCTGTAGTGACGCGTATACCTAATCGCATCCTAATGCGCATCTCGCGATGGGCTTAAAAACAAAACAAAACCCTTGACAGGTGCCTTGCTTTGATGGTTTTATATTCACATTCAGTAAATTACTGTCTAATTCTTGAGTGGACGAAAATTCTCAAGGAAGTGGCTGTCAGCCGAAATGTCTATAATTCATACCCAATAATATTGCTCATACAAATATTTAGCAGGCAGTCGGGAAATGTCGAGACAGCGCTATCAGTTTCAAATTTTCAGGGCAGTTCGGACTATATGTAAAGCCGGATAAAGTACCTTCCACAATCTACCCGCAGCGCCTTATCGTAGAAATGTTACACAATGATATGTCTTAAGTTAATTGTACTGTTTCAATAAATTGATTAATTATGATTCAAGAAAAACTGCATGTGAAGTAAAGAAATAATTAACCATTCGTGAAAGGCGAGCTCTAATGATGTTGGTGAAACACCGACAAAAATGCGTGGTAGTACAATTTACACGCAAGGCTGACCTCTCGCAATGTCGAGCGGGAAGCTGTGTATTAAACAATTCGCATCAAGAACAAAAACAGTTAAATGGTGTGGAACACCCCACAACGAGAAGAAACAAATTTATAGGCGTGGTGGCACGAAAACCGAGCAGCAGCAGCTGCAGCTGCAGTGCACTTTTAACACTACGCGGTGCATCGGCTTGAAGCTTTCCTGGAAAGACCGCGGGCGGCGGAGAGGTCGCTGCCCTGCCTGGCCGCGCCGCGGTTGCGCGCCCGAAGCCCTCCCAGATAATGGGCAGCCTCGTTCGTGCTGTGAAACACTTGACTCGGTCATATAGTCGGCCGGAGATACGGGCGCGGGGCTTCGCTGGGCGTTCCGCACAAGCAGTGGGACGGGGCCAGTTGGTAGGGCAGGCTCCAGCATGGAATTTCGGAAAACATTGCCAAAGATGCCACAATAGATTCCTCTTTCAAAACAACACAGTGCAGAACATGACTGAGTTGGTTTAATGCAGAGAAATATCTTTGATTTTCTGCCCCTTACCTTTCAAGCAATATACTGTGTCTATAATTGTGGGGGGTTCACCACGCCCTTCTTCGAGCACATCAACTTGATCCTTTGTGGATTACAACCTGAAACTCACACTAGTTTACCCGAGTGGTGTTATCACGGACACTCTCATTCCGAGCTTGAAGGCGTAATATTCAGTCGGTACCGGCATGTTGGTAGGTTTTGTTTTATTCTTAAAGAGCCACAGAAGTGGTTTTGCGAATTTGGTATCTGTGACCTCTTACAAGATGTCTATGACGTTTTTATATATCTTTCGTGATTTTTGTTCAAACAATGGCGGTATAGGCGAGCACACTTTCACCGAGGAAACACCGCCGGCGCGCTAGGAGCGAGGAGGCGAAGCGCGTGAGTGCGGTGGTCCTACTACTACTACGGTGGATTTAGCGACACTGTGTAGTGAAATAAGTTATGTGTGTTCTTGAACCAATACACATGCTTCTGACGTCCATGGCAGCTTTACCGGAAAATCGGAATACACAAACAACCATCATAAAGCCCGGCTCGTTATTTCGACGTCACAGAAAATCACTTCTGACTGCTGTGGAACCACGTCACTTTAGAACGCTGTGTAACAAACGACACCAGCGGCTGGCAAGAGAGCGAAGGCACAGGCGCAGGCTGGCGTCACGCGACTCACGCCATCAACCGTCCCTTAAACGAGAGAGTGAGACGTAATTAGAACCCCCTCTTCCTTATTCCCTCACTTTGACACCACGTGCGAAACAATGCCTTCATGGCAAGCGCGCCCCCGCGCGAGCCCTATCAGACTCCTCCGAGAGGCCGCGCCTTGAGCGATTCTAACGTGCGCCGCCTCGGGGCTAGACCCGTTGTCGCGCTTTTCTCTTCGTTATTATATATCGTTCTTCTCTTTCACCCAGCGCCGCCGTCATCGCTTGACGGCGCACGGTCCTGCCCGGATGCTTTAAGCGGGCTCTCTAATGAGTTGCCCTCCTCCATTATCAGAGAGCGCCACACCCTCCTCCTCTAAACGCTTGTCCTCCTCCTCCTCGTCGACCCTGCTCTGCACGGCGCGTGAAGGCGCTTATCGAGCTATCGACTGACACTTGCGCGGTCCCACCGAGCAGAGGCTGGCCACAGGGCAGCCGAAATGTCGACGTTCACGCGCGGTCACGCGCTCCGCTCTCTCACAAAAGAGCGGTGCGGCGTTGATATGGGTGCGCTGCCAGGCTGTTGTGGTCATGCTGAAGATTGAGCGAGTTGGTTCGTCGAGAAAACGACTGAGCAGACTAACACAAAAGGACAGAAAGCACTCTTGTGTCAGTCTGTTCAGTTGTTTCCTCTTTCCTGTAATGCGCTATACCATCTCAACTATGTTAAGCCTGTTAGAAGCACCTGAATAACCTCACCCTTTCCACTTTTACATGTGACTTACTGCAAGTGCCAAGCAGGAAATCGAATAAATATCCTATCCTGTCTATATGTCAACCGACTCTTGTAAGTAAACTATTATGTCATGGGGAAAAAGTTGAGTTTGACTACTTTTGTGCATCGAGACTTCGAGGGAAATTTTCCTTTTGCTTTGGCTGCTGTTTTTCGAAAAAGACAGACAGTGGAAGCGTAGGATCAATACTCACTGTTATTAGTCGCACCATGAAAACATCTAACTTCAGTCAGGCGTGCTTATCAAACGGCCTCCGGGAAAAGGCGAAATTTCGGAATGTGTAACCGACGCAAGGCATCTTCGTTGTAGTTTGTTGCCGGTGCTTCTTCTTCTTCTTCTTCTTCTTCTTCTTCTTCTTCTTCTTCTTCTTCTTCTTCTTCTTCTTCTTCTTCTTCTTCTTCTTCTTCTTCTTCTTCTTCTTCTTCTTCTTCTTCTTCTTCTTCTTCTTCTCTAAGTTGATGTTAAAACCCTACGTGAAGCGTGTGCTTCAGGTGCAAATGCTTCCCTAAGATGGATGGGAAAGCTGTGCCCTCTGGTGACAACTCGCTAAACCAAACGCCTGTTTCGGAGGACCCAAGTAGGGGCATGGTTTACCGTTGTGATGGAATCGTGCTGGGCATTTTGTTGCGGCACGAAAGCCTCGAAACTTATCCCACTAGTGTATCCAGAGCAATAATTTCGAGATTTCAACTTGAATTACTTTTTCTAACTTGTAGGCACGTTTATACAAGCGCGAATGCGAGTACGAACGCATGCATGAACATACGTAAATGGGGGTTGGGCCACCTCAGCACGAAATAAATTTATGGCCACGTCCTATGCAAATGATATATGAGTTTTTGATGCACACTTGGTACTAGACAGTGTAGCAAGTGCTTTGTAAATGCCAAGCATTTTGTAGCGAACTTCAGCGACATTGAGCGTATCTATCTATCTATCTATCTATCTATCTATCTATCTATCTATCTATCTATCTATCTATCTATCTATCTATCTATCTATCTATCTATCTATCTATCTATCTATCTATCTATCTATCTATCTATCTATCTATCTATCTATCTATCTATCTATCTATCTATCTATCTATCTATCTATCTATCTATCTACGGTTTTAGCTCTCCTGGCCGTTTCGATAATGGTATCGATACCAAACTTGGTGTGGCATAACATGATTGTATGAAGAACATATCTTACAAGTCATAACATGAAAATCATGACATGTATGTCATCAATGTCATGATTTAGATTTCATGGTCCCGCAGCTCTTGCAGTGATTTCGTTCACATGGCATGCTGCAGAATTGGTATGGTATGGCATGATTGCATGGCGAACACAAGCGACAGATGCTAACATGAAAATCATGACATGCGTGTCATGTAACAACATGACTACATGCCACGCTGGCGGCCGTTTCACTAGCTTCACTTATACCAAATTTGGCATTACGGGACGGGAATGGATGACGAAGGTATGATACGGATGCAAACATAATAAACATAAGATGCGTGTCATGTAATAACATGACTACATGCTACGCTCATGATGCGCTCGCGGCCGTTTCGCTAGCTTCAAAAGTACCAAACTCGGTATTACGTGACGCGAACGGACGACATAGATAAATGACACATCCAAACATGATAATCACGACATGCTTGTCATGTAACAACATGACTACATGCCACACTAATGATGCGCTCACGGTCGTGTCGCTAGCTTCATATATGCCAAATTTGGTATTACGCGACGTCAAGGAATGACGAAGATATGTAACTGGTGCAAACAAGATAATCATGAGAGGCGTGTCATGTGAGAACATGACTACATGCCACAGTCAAGCCGCCAATACATTTCGACGTGATTCGGTGCGTGTGCTCGCCGGCGTTCATTTCGTGGCGTCATGCGGGCGTTGCCACACCAGGCACCAGTCCTGCCATATACTCGCAGGCGCGCGCCGCGCTGTGTTGCTTTGACGCATGCGTATCAGCGCGTCCGGTGTCCCCCCGTCACGAAAAGAGGGAGACGCAGTGTTGTCTGGGTCGGCGCGAAATGCAGCATATCGCATTTCGCGCCGGTTGCCGTCGGGCCGCGCCGACGGACTCTGGTCGCGCCTGGCGTCAGTCTATAGAGTGGTCGCGTTTTGCTAACGTAACGTCGCTGTGCCCAGCGTGCGCGCACGTCACCACTGCATTGGAGTATATTGGGCCTTTCATGATGCGCTCCCGGCCGTTTTGCAAGCCCCGCATATACCAAATTTGGTGTTACGTGACGTCAATTGATGACGAATTATATGACTGGTGCGAAAATGATAATCCTGACACACTTGTCATGTAAGAACATGACAACATACCACGCTTATAGCGTGCTTGCGGCCATTTCGATAGCTCCACATATATTGAATTTGGTATCACGTGATGTGATTAGATGACAAAGGTAAACGGCAAATCAAACATGATAATCATGACACGGAAGTCATGTACGTCATCATTTACCTCCACCTCGTAACGTTGTGCTGATTTTCAAGTGACAGATCAACATTTCTCCTTCGTGCTTCGCATATCAGCGATTCTCACTGTACGTGTGATGTGGCAATTTTTTTGTTCCTTTGCATCTCTACTGCTGCTCATCCACATATGGGCCATGCGGGTGGTGTTTCGGCTATATTCGCAATGCCCATGGGTTGTGGGTGGCGCGCCACGCAATGCAAGATGGCTGCAGGAGAAGGGGCAACGCCTGAACTCGCATAGTAAAAGATAGGACGCACGGACGTACCCTTCGTGCGCGTTCGTCGGATGAGTTCTTGATCATCAAATGAATGTATTTTATGCCAAAGTACTTCTCGAAACGATGCAAACTGCTAAATGTTCACTATCTTATTTTTTGCCGCTGTGCGAAGGGTGGTGGTGTCAGCTGATCGACCGTGCATCAACGATGCCTTGTGTAACCCTGTGCGTGCTACTATAGGTTGCGTGGCTGTGCTGTAATGTGCTGCTTTCAGTCACGAGTATATATTCCAGCTGTTTCGCTTATAAAACTTAGTTGAAGTCAGCGCCCTTTTCTCTCTTTCTCTTCTTCCGTAGTTACGCCGTAACTACTCGTATAGGCTTGCGCAGTGCAATTATGTTGCGTGCTACAGAAAACAGCACGAACTAGAATTGACGTTTCAGCTGAACTGCACTCCGAGCTAATTGGTACCGAGCCTGCCTGACGGATTTGCCGTGGTGGACCACTAGCGAGTAGTGCACGCCATCGCGACTGCTCGAGACCGAGTGTTCAGCGTATCAATGGTTTGCAAACAGGTTGCGTCGTCATCACTACTTGCGCTGTCAGCAACAAGGAGTTGCTTCTGCAATAGATCTCAAGCAGTTAACTTCCCATAAGTAGCGCTTGTGTCACAGCCATGCATAGACTCTAACAGTTCGCAGTTCACTGCACTCGGATGTTTTAGGCTACATCAAGGTGATGGGAACAAGAATATAAAAAATAATACACACGCACGCTTTTTGCAACGTCAAAACTGCGAAAATTTGTCGAACAACACTGTTCGGACGGCACCGGTGAAATTCAGGAGAAGTTAGCGTGGACTGTAGTCGTAACTGCACGTTCTATTGCTCTAACCATTTCGCTTCGCTGGTCGAGCTCGAGCATGTTGGCGGCATGCGGCATTCCGTATTATTCACTATAATTGGGCTACACGCCTTTTTTTAATTTGGCCTCGCTGAAGGATAATATACAGAATATAAAATCAAAGAGACTTACAAGTGTGAAAAAAACGTTAACGCACGTGTCACGGGTCCCGTTAATTTGGGAGGCTATCGCCGGGCTGATTCCAAGGGCCGAAGTATCTCCCCGAACCGCACCACGAAAGCGTGGACAATCTAGAAGCGGTCCTATTTGGCGCGCCAGCGGACGCCGGCTGTGGCCAAACGAACAAGTCAGAGCCGAGAGTTGATAAACAAAACAAAATTATATGCTCGATTATGGCAGATCAAAACAATACACGAGTATGCACACTCCACAATAGTTGAATACAATATGTCACCAATCAAACAACGTACTACACAGTACAATCAGCCACACTCGAAACAACGGACACAGACAACAATACGCACTACAATGCAGTCGCATGCATTGAACAACCAAGACACTTAAAGACTAAAGAGATAGAAAACCTATTCAGTCCAAAGTTCTTGGAACAAAAGTCTGGATGATACTCTTCCGAGAATCACTCACTCAAGGTCCAGCGTTGTCGTTCCGCTGCCCCCAAAGTTTCTCTTCCAGGAAACCTCGCGTCTTCAATTGGCCGCTCTTCAAGCTCCAAACTTCTTCGCCGGAAACACGTCGGCTTCACACACGCAGCTGTTGCTACGCGTCTTCGCTCGATAGCGGTAGACACACGCTCTTGCCTGTAGCTCGAGCCTTCAACCCTCAGGTGGAAATCCTCTTCTTCTCCTGCTTTGTCACTACGGACAAAACCTTCACCGACTACACGGCGGAATACCTACGCGCTCTGGCGCTAACTTCCGTCTTCTCCTGATCTCCCATCTCGGCTGCTCGATTAAATACCTTCCGCGCGAGATTCCAGAAAGTTCTCATCATTTCGTTAGCGCGATACGCAGCGAAGGCTGGGGAGAGGGTAAGACGGCCGGATGACTCAACCCGGCATCACCACGCCCCTTTCCATCGAGAAATTTCGAGGGCTTGCTTGGCCGCCGATGCGAGGAGGTTCGACGGCGAACCTACGCTTCCGAGGGGAGAGGGTCGTGCGCCCAGGGAGTCTTTGGATGCTTGTTTTCTTTTTTTAATCCTTGACCTCTGGGCGCTTTTTCGCGAGAATTTGGTGGCGCGCCCTTTCTTGAGCGCTGTTGCGCGTCGCGGCGACCGCAGTCTGCGGGTAGCGGGGCCGATCGCCGCCGCTCCATCGAGCCAAGGACTAGGGGAGAGCTTTGAGCAAACTTAACGGATTTATTTACATCTTTACAGTCAGTTGTCGAGATGACAGAACAGAAGAGAAGAACGTTGGGCGAGGCACTGCACGCCCTTTTTGTTGACCCCCGTTCCCTAGGTCCGTAGGTTGGGGATCACTATATAAAACAATGTGGACCAATGGTGATGTGGCAGTTCCTCTCAATGAAGTACCGACCATCATGTCTGTTCATAGAGGCACAACACAGGCTTGCACATACACACACACACCCTTGCCACTAGTCGCAGCGCTGCCGTAGAACAGGGAGGGGGAGAGCGGAAGAAGCACTGGTGCCTCGACCCCTTTAGAGCCGGCCTCGGGCTGCGTTCCCACGAGGAGATCTTAGCGCGCCCTTTCGAGAGGTGCCAGGTTCGTGGATTCCTCTGGGGAGAGCCCTTTGACCAGCGCTGTCGTCGTCTGCCGGTTAACGCGCTAACGATGCGTGGCCCAGGCGGGAGATAGAGCGGCGGCTCTAAAACCCTCTCTGGCGACATTCCACCCAGTTGGCGCCGCTGTCAATCAGTGGGCGCCGTCTCGTGGAGTCGGCCTCTGCTGCTTCCTTCGTCCAGCTGTGGCGAGAGTGTCCTTTTGGCACTAATCCGGCGTGGCGAATGACCCGCTGGGTCAAGGTATAGCTTGATCGCTACAGCGCTCGTTTTGTGACAGCACGAGGAGACGTAAAGTGCAACTTGCTCCTCTGGACTTAGCAGCTGATCGTTCATCGTCGCGGTCCCTCTCGGTGCCTTCACAACCTTATACGTACACTTAGTCAAGTAAAGAAATCCTCGTCGTCACGATGGCTCCTATTAACATCACTAATGATGAAATCAATCTGAGGATTCCATCCGCAGAAAGACTTCGACAACAGAATACCGCGTCGCTTACCACGTTTATCTGGATATAGCCACCGTATTCTGGGGGCGGAGAAACCCGATCACAAGCGGATTGCTTGCAGTGTTCTGCCATCTATCAACAAACGCACAACAAGAAGCGGCGCAGCGTTGACCATGTTTTCGAGAGCAAATCGCGAACCCCCGCTACTTTCGGCGTAAAATCAATGTTATGGAAATAATCAACAACAAAAGCACTGACGAATGCTTTCTGCACAAGGTGAGTTTCAACTGCAAACGTCAGACGATAACGTTCAACTAACTACGTGGCTACAGAAAATCTCGCGAAGTTGGTATGTGTACTCAGCGGGTTATAATCGGAAACGCGTGTTGCGATATACTTTTCACTTAATTCACGAAAACATAACGTCTCGCAAAAATGAATCGGATTTATCGTCTCACGGACGGTCTGGTTTATTCACTGTTACACGAGACATGCGTTCAGTGTTAGTTACTTGCTAACGTGTTAACTCTCAGGCTAGCGCAGCCCAACAAGGGAGCGTCTATCTGCTGACAATCCCCGAGAACACCTACCATCCTCGATAGGACGCTCCTGAATTCCGGTTGGCAGCGCAACAGTCTATGGGCATTGCGAATACAAACTGGCTTTACAGTATTATCGAAAAGGCGAGATGGAGCCGCCAACATAAGATCTCATGGTCTCGCAGCCGTCAACACCAAACCACGGAGGCTCATCGCATTTAGTTGTGTGTTGTTATCCAGTGGGAGGATTTCATGGTATAGCGGACTCTATCATCCATATTATGCCTATATTCAGTACCCCGAGCAAGTCCACCGTGTTGGTTGTAGCTGGTGGTTAGAGTGCTCAGATGCTGACACGAAGGCTGCATGACAACCCAGGGATTATTATTAAAGCATACCAGACCATACACTTAATAATAAACACAAAAAGAAGAAAAAAAGAAAAAAAAGCACACACAAGAACATTAAAAAAAGGAAGTGTAAGAGTTGTGCCCTAATGTTTTCGTTAAATTGAAAACTTACAGCATCATGTAGGGCTCTTTAAAACTATTGCATGTATTTGCAGAGGCATGTATTATGGGGCGGATCCAACCACTCATTCGAAGGGGGGGGGGGTCACTTCAGGTAAAACCAGAGAGGAGGGCGTGGTCATGGCTTTCTTGTTTTATTGGCAGAAAAAAACTGTTTCATATCATAAATACTGTTAATTTGTGCTCACAGTGGTTTCAGTCATTCGTTCTCATTGGCGATTGGAGGCGGACGCAAATCACTGAATTGAGAGGCGAGGGTGCTGGCACAGATTTTTATTTGGGGGGGGGGGGGGTAGAGGGATCGCCCTACGAACACCCCTCTGCATGGAATAGCTCGTCATGTCTGGTAGCATGTAACAAATGAACAACGACGTCCCTCACCAAATAGAACGCCGTTTTGAACACTGGTTGCGAAACGCCAAGCCATCTTTCCAAACCCGGTAGATGACCGCACCTTTGATTCTAGACATTCAGGCTTGCCATGTTCGAAGCGTATATAGCATTCGGGTTCCACATATCACTCGAATATGAACTCGGTTTTAGCTTGTGCCGATTAAAAATCGTACACTGTGCGGCATCGTATTATTCCCACACCATGTTCTTCTGGACAGTTCGTGTTTCGGGCTGCGCTTTCAGGGAGAATTTTCAAACCCTATAGATATAAAAATACACTATAAACACTGCTGGCGGAAACCTCGCTCATCTGGTTAAAAGCATGCACTGAGAGTTGCGTAGAAACAGCAATCCCGATCACTGACCGACCCAGAGCGCCGGCAGCAGCACCCAGTGTGTCTGAGCTGGAACCCTTAATAAGGGCCACCGGCTCCGCCGCCCTAAAGCTGTCAGTCGGCCCTAGTCTGGTGGGGTTCCCGGACAGCTTTGATTGGCGCAAGTTCGTTCATATAGTTAACTGGGAGAATGAAATTAGACACAAAACAAAGAAGACACAGTGGGCTGACGGGATGCCACGTTTATTGCTTTTCTTCGTCCCCGCCGCATTGCGCTCCGTTCCCCGCAGCTCATCCACGCAGTGGCTGCTGCAGCTGCAGCGTGGCGGGGGAGCGCCGTTCAACGAACCCGAGTCCCGCTCGGCGGCGGTGGTGCGGCCGCTTTCCTGCCGACAGCGCGGGTACACCGCCCTACTCGACATCGCGAACGACGTGACTGAGTGGGGAGGGTAATCGCGATGTCCCCTCGGGGGCCGACACGGGACGAAGCCGCGTTGCAGCGCGCCAAGCACGCTCCAGCTGTGTGCGTTCGAGCAGCCGTGGTTCGAGCGCCGCATCAACTGCAGGTGGCGCCCTGTTCATTGCGCGCGTGTGCGCGCATCGGGGCCACCGCCCTAGCAGGGCCGAGCGGAGTGGCGCGCCACTAGTCACTTCGTTAGCGCTGCGCGAAAGAAGTGTGCCGATCGGCGCCTCGATGTGCGCTCGGTTCGTTGCTTCGAACGTGTCGCGTGAAGCCGTGACGAGTCTGTCGGTGTGACAGGAGCCGGGGGGCACGGTTTTCGGGCTGCCTTCCTCTCGCTCAAAGAGAACTTGCGCCATACAACTTTGAGCCCTTATTACATGCGCGCGCTTTGCTCTTATTCTATTTTTTGGACTCTCATGTGATAAAAAAAAAAAGAAACTGCCAGACACTGTATATGCCTCCGAGAGATTGACTGCCGAGAAAATAGAATCATGTGAGGGTTGCTGATGTTTGAGTTTTTATGACGCAATGATCAGCTATGTAGAAGGCGAGCACCAGGTTAAGTTAAAGAACAAACACAATCTTGAAAGCCTCCTTGAAAACACACCTTGGATACGTCGGCTGGCATCGGAACGGCGTCATGTCAAACCCATTCCTGTTCTTTGTACAGGTATTCCTGCCTGTGGTGTCTACGGCGGCCAGCGCATCGACTACGCAGACGAAGATAAATGCCATCACGCTCCCGTATCAGCAGCTTACCCATGACCAAGAACCGCACGTGCTGAATCTTTCTACACCGCATGATGGCGCCTCGACTGCATCGACTATGGCTATAAAAGGACGGCTGCAGCAACACCCGCGCAGTGGGCACGTCGGCTGGCATCGGAACGGCGTCATGTCAAACCCATTCCTGTTCTTTGTACAGGTATTCCTGCCTGTGGTGTCTACGGCGGCCAGCGCATCGACTACGCAGACGAAGATAAATGCCATCACGCTCCCGTATCAGCAGCTTACCCATGACCAAGAACCGCACGTGCTGAATCTTTCTACACCGCATGATGGCGCCTCGACTGCATCGACTATGGCTATAAAAGGACGGCTGCAGCAACACCCGCGCAGTGGGCACGTCGGCTGGCATCGGAACGGCGTCATGTCAAACCCATTCCTGTTCTTTGTACAGGTTGGTGTCGATTACTCCTCAGTTAAAACAAGCAATCGTTGTTTTATACAGCTGACGTGCCCAAGCTGTCTACATGCTTTTTTTGTGAATACATGGGATCTTGTACGGTCTTTGCTAATGTTGTGCGGAGACGTAGAGCTCAATCCCGGACCTAGTACCGCGGAACTTCTCAAACAATTACTTGATGGTCAGAAACTTATACAAGAAAGGCTAAACGCCATTGAATCCAAGCTGCAAAAAGTTGACAAAATCGAAAAAAACTGTGCAGTGCCTTGAAAAAAGGCTTGTGGATTTAGAAGACCGAAGCAGACGCAACAACCTTGTGGTATTTGGTATTCCGGAAAGCGAGAATGAATCAACCGTTGTCCTAAGCGAGAAGGTCGTTACTGAGCTTTTTAAAGATACTTTGGGAGTAGAAGTACACTCAGTAGAAAGATTACACAGAATGGGGCGTCGCCAACCAAATAAACCTCGCCCTGTGATACTGAAATTGTTCGACCATCGTGAAAAAATAACCGTTCTACAAAACTGTTTTAAGCTAAAAGGAAAGCGCATGTCAGTGTCTGAAGACTTCTCCGCTGCCACTAGGCAAATAAGAAAACAGCTCTGGGATAGCACGGCTGACCTACGCAAATCGGGAAGGAAAGTCAGACTCGTGCACGATAAAATTAGAATTGATGATGAGCTATTTGAATGGGACGACGAACAAATGACTAGAGTATCAGTTTCAAAACGCCGATCTAGGGCAAGGCAAAAAGATGCGTGACCACACAGTCACACAGAAAGTTTTACTTGCCTAAACATTAATGCTCGCAGCATCGTAAATAAAACAACCGATTTGGAAAGCATAGTCATCGCGCACAATCCAGAAATTATAGTAATCACAGAAACATGGCTTAACAGCGACATTGGTGATTACGAAATTACACCCTCGGGTTACTGCATCCTTCGAAACGATAGAGATACGCGTGGTGGCGGAGTTGCGATTATATTCAAGGACTCGCTGGAGTTGTTGAGACTGCCCGACATCATAGGAATCGAATGTGTTGTCGTGAAGGTTATCTTGAAAGAATGTGCATTGATAATTGGCGGTTTCTATAGGCCCCCTAGTTCAGACATATCTTTCTACGAAAGGCTTAATAACTTTTTATTGCCTTATAGAAATCACTCCAGTAATCTAATGCTTGTTGGAGACTTTAACGTTCCCCACGTTGCCTGGGACAATGACTTTCCCTATGCGCTTTCAAATGAGGCTGAACATATTCTTGATCTTGTGTTGTTTCATGATTTAACACAACTTGTTCATGCACCTACTCGAGTCCAAGGTACCAAACAATCAGTCTTGGATCTATTCTTGGTCAACCACAGGGTATTACAGCGAAATCCAACTATCCGAATCTTAGAGGGTATATCGGACCACAAAATTGTATGCCTGGATATGCAATTAAGCTGTATCCACAAGGTGACAAAGCGAGAAACTTTTGTTCCTGTGTTTGCACGTGCAAGTGATGTTGACGTACTTGACGTACTAGACAGCTCTTTCGCACACTTTGTATCCCTCTACGAGTCGGATAAGCACTCGGTTAATCACCTGTGGAACTTTTTCAAAAACCTTGTGACAAAGTGCATTGACGAATTTGTACCACGTAAGCGTAAAATAATACGGAACACTAACCCCTGGATAACCAAAGAGATAGTACGCTTGGGACGAAGACTTAAAAAAGTAAAACAAAAACTGAAACGGCGCAACGAAGCGTCCACAAGCAACTTGGTTTGCGCACTGAGATTGCAGCTTAAAAACTGTATTGCTGACGCTAAAACTCATTATCAAAACGTGCAACTAAAAAAGTTTATTTCTTCGTCCCCGGCGAAATTTTGGAGGTATCTGTCACCAAATAAAAAATCGGCACCTACTCTTGTCTTAGACGGCAATGCGGTGACCAACAGCTCAGAAACAGCGCGCATACTCAATGAATACTTCTGTTCAGTTTTCACTGATGATAATGGCACGGAACCTGAATTTCTTTTGTTTGGTGATTTGCCACCGATTGACAATATAGAAATAGATGAAGAGGGCGTATTTTCCCTTCTGCTCAAGTTAGATGATAAGAAATCTAGTGGGATCGACAACATACCTAATGCTTTTCTGGTGCGCTACGCAGAATGGTGTTCTAAGTACCTAAACCTAATCTTTCGGAAATCTCTTTCTCGAGCAGAACTTCCTCATGACTGGCGTTACGCCAAAATAACTCCCATACCAAAAAAGGCAAACCAGTACATACCTTCCGCGTACAGACCGATATCGTTGTTATGCGCATGTGTTAAAGTTCTGGAACACATAATATTCAAGCACCTTTCCGCGTTTATCGAAAGCAACAACATAATAGACAGTCGCCAGCATGGCTTCCGACGCGGCTTATCGACGGTTACGCAGCTACTCGAAATGGTACATGACCTTGCCTCTGGTCTGGACAAACAAAGCCAAATTGATATATTATTTCTAGACTTTGAGAAAGCGTTTGACCGCGTGTCACACCGTAAGCTTCTAATCAAATTCAAGGCGATTCTGAAAAATGACTCTTTATTAGCCTGGATCGAAGCATACTTGAGCTGCAGGTACCAGTGCGTCACAGTTGGTGGAACCAACTCGCCATCCGCGCCAGTTCAATCCGGCATACCTCAGGGATCCGTCCTGGGGCCTCTTTTCTTTTTGGTTTTTATAAATGACATTGTCCGCGATATACCAGTTAAGATAAGGCTTTTCGCAGATGACTGCGTGCTTTATCAAGAAGTGAATGATCCTAGCGACCAGCTTCTTTTAAACGATTCTTTATCTAAAATTCAAGACTGGTGTACGAAATGGCAAATGAACATAAACCCCAAAAAAACTGTTGCGATGACCATAACCCTCAAAAAAGATCCTTTAAAATTCCGATACAACCTAGGCAATCACTCCTTATCATTCGTTTCGCAATATACGTACCTTGGCCTTGTAATCACATCTGATTTAAGGTGGAACGATCACATAGCTTACATTGAAAAAAAGGCTTTGAGAAAACTAGGTTATTTACGAAGGACGCTAGCTAAAGCAACCCGCGAGACTAAGCTACTCGCATATAAAACGTACGTAATACCATTACTTGAATACGCGTCGCCTGTATGGGACCCCCACACACAAGCTAACATTGATAAACTTGAATCAATACAGCGAAAATCTGTACGGTTCGTGTTTAATGCCTACCGACACGACACATCTCCATCAGCTCTTTTGGAAAGCGCTAAGCTGAAAACTTTGCAATGGAGACGTTACCATGAAAGAATGAAGTTGTTCTACCTCATATATAATGACAAGCTAGCAATTCGGAAAACCAATTACATTAAACCAATTTTGCGCCGCGAAACGCGCTCCTCCCACCCTAAAAGAATTGATGAGCTTCTCTGTCATACTAACATATATCGGTACTCCTTTTTTCCCCGCGCAATCAACGAGTGGAACAAATTGCCACCAGAGGCTCTGGAAAGTGTCGATCTGAAATCATTTCTCCGTGCGTTACCTGCTCCATCTTTCTGATAGCTACACTCCCATTTCCTTTACAGTGCCTTTGTTCTTGTGCCCATTTTAGACAAAATATTTGCCTTACAATTTGCCACGCTTGTAACTAACATGCCCGGATGTACTTTTTGAATTGTTGCTGACTATTCTTGTACTTGAACTTTTTTTTTTTTTTTTTTTTCACACAGCAAAACCTGCTGAGCACTACTTTCGTGCAGTTTTCAGTATAGCCTTGTATGGCACGGCAATTGTGGACTGCATTTCCAGTTTCCTTTCTATGTGAATCAACGCGTTCCTTTTTTTTGTACCACTGTATAATCTGTTCAATATTTTTTTTTTTTTTTTTTTGTACTTCCTGCATTTGTGTTCATTGTACCGCCCACCCCTGCCCAAAGTCTGGCATTCAGACTGGCAGTATTCTCCTAAATAAATAAATAAATAAATAAATAAAACGTACCTAAACCAAGAAGAAAAGAAAATAAAAGGTAAAGGAAGAAGCAACGCTCCTAACATCCACATCCTTCAAAGGTACTCCTTCCTTTCGTGCAAGCTTTCCAGCTTGGCGTCAAACGCTGAAAATTTCGCCTTTACAGAGAAGTTATCGAGATTCATTCTTGATTATTTCTAGTAATTGTGTAATTCTAGACCTTCTCATTTTAACTAGATTTCAGCATGCTATCCTTTTAATGGCACGTATTGATCGCTTTACTGTGAGCATGATCACGCTACACGAGACGCATGGATGGATGAGAAGCCGGCCTCTGAAGTGCTCCGCATTTAAGAAGCCTCGAGTCTTGATAAGTGCGCCGTAGTCCACGTTCGCTTTTCAGAAAATAAGTGGCAAGGGGAGACAGCTATTGCAGAGAGCTTCGGAGTCGAAGGCGAGGAAGAAGGATGTATGTCTCTCTCTCCATCTAACTCACAGTGGTTTAGGTTCGCATATTACAATACCAATGCGGTACAAACATATTTTCGAAACTACTCGACAATCCCTACACAGATCACGTGATTTTGGGAACCGCGGTTCAGCCGGCATGCACTCAGTCGTGCCTCATAAGGAGTACAGTGGATTATTCATTTCAATAACTTGTACCCCGCAAGCAGTACAATATGGATCAAACAGACAGCGGCCGCGGTGACCCAGATTGGAAGCACTTTCATATACGCAAGGAAGTTATTTCTTGCAATCGATTGCGGGCGTATACATCAAATGAGTTTCGTTTGATATATGTACCCGTTACGATGTTGAATCAACATCAAGTTCGCAGAGTTTCGGGCACAGAAAGGGCGATCCCTCCCGCTTCCCTTCGAAATTATCCAGAGCCCTTTAGTAAGGTGTGCCGCATACTCCTATGAAAAATCGGGAACGTAAAACTACAAAAAATAATACTGGTTGGCATAGAAATTCAGCCGTGTGATTTCTCCCCTAAGAGAGCCATGCGTGAGATTCCTGCAAACACAGTCCACTTCATTTGCACAAGCATGCAACCTTTTAGGAGCGGTTTTCGCCTATGTCGAAAACTATTATTTCATTACTAAAAGGCACCATCGGCCCTAATTTTTTGCCAAAAAAAAAAAAAAGTTGTGGCAGCTACGTATGAGTGATGCGCAGACTGAAGAAACAGCGTTGGTAGTGTGGCGTTTCCCTCCTCCTCATCTTTAATTCCCTTTACCACCCTCTTGCTATACAACTCTATACAATGCTGTGCTTTGCTTTATTCTGCCCCCTCCTCTTGACTTTCATTTCCCTTTACTACCTCCGTGTTCAACTATTCTATAGATTGCTATGCTATGCTTTCTTTCGCTTCCTTCTTTCTAGGCCTTCCTTTCTCTCACAGTATATTTCATTCTCTATTTCTTTCTGTCTATTTCCCTGCTTATTTCGCTTTCTATGTCTCCATCCGTATCTCTCTTTAGTTTTTTTAAAATCTTTTTTATGTTTCTCATCAGCAGCCACGCACTCATGTGATTTCCACAAAGTTTGCTAGCGTGCCAAGATAGCCGAGCGGTTACGACACTCCACCTTCGGGTCGTGGGCGCACATTCAAATTGCGCCTCACCAAGAATTTTTTTCTCTTTCCTTTTTTATCTAGCTTTCTTTCTCTCTCTCTCTCTCTCTCTGCACTAGTTCCCTTTCGTTCATCAGAGTTGCTGCATTTCATCCCGGACAGGTTGGCGTGCTTGTTCTGGGGGTGGCGCTGCAGATGAAGAGGACGAAGAGTGTGCTTGTCGGTTTACGATGATGATAATTTATATTCGTGACTAACGGGGCTTCTTCAAGCCTAAACCGCTTCACTGCTAAATCATACTTATTTAGGAAATGCTTCTTATTATAAACGAACAGCACCTGTAAACTACTCGTAATTTGAGTAGGGACCACCTTCGAATCCCGACTGATACACTACTGGTGTTAGCAGATGTTAGTAATGCAAAAAAAAAAAAAACACGTACTACTATAGCTTTCACATGCTGTACACCACGCTACTTCGGCGTATATACCTTTCAAACAGCCAGCTAGATTGTGTTCTCAATGTGGCAACCAGGCCGTTAATTTGGCAAAAAAAATAAAAATAAAAAAATGCTCCTCCAGACACGGGGCGATCCACATTGCTGAAGCTGCGGTTAGGTCGAGCGCACAATGACAACTGCTTTGGCGCCACGTATACCCTACTTGCGTGTGTTCAATCAAGTATTCAATTGAATAATTTGATCTATACACCAGTCTGTTACCAACATACTTAGGAGGCGTGAGCAATTAAACCACGAGTAGCACTGACTTATCGTGCAATGCGAACAGGGGTGAAACTGAGGCAAAAGCTGAGCAACTAGCATTCCGCAAAGCTGGCTTTGACGCAGCAAGGGTCATGCTGCAGAGAAGCCCGCTTTCACATACTTTCGGCACTTGCATTTGTGCGCAGATGAGTCGGAACATATTTGAATGAAACGCGTAAATGCCCATGGGCATGAGTTGAATGTCTAAGATGATATTAGTGACTAAACAGTTGGTGCGCAACGAACGGCTCTAATATGCTCGTGCACGCGGACGAATGCCGGGCAGTGCAGAAGCGATCTGAAGGCAACAATGGGGAATACGCAACTAATTCGAAGGTCATACGAGATATTGTAATACAGAGTGAGCACATTTCGGGGGCTACGGTGGTATAATATACTGTTCTTGGCGGCTGACACGAAAGTTGCGGGTTAGATTCTGCGGCAACTTCGATAGGGGCGAAATACCGGGCGCTCATGTGCGACATCAGTGCACGCCAAAGAACACCAGATAATTGAAATATACAGAGTATTCTACTATGGTGTTCCTCATATTCATAGTGTGGTTTTGTTATGCGAAACAACAGTTGCTATTATTATTATTATTAGCACGTGTCTATAAAACAACACGAGTGCGAGCTCGCAAAGGAGCGCCTCGAATATGCGTTTATACTCCGGTTATCATAATTATGCAAAACCTGTGTAACCCACGTTCAGTAATTGAAAAAAGAAAAGGAAGATAACAGTGATGTAGTGTAGCTGCATGTATTCCAACCAATATAGGGACGTACTTGTATCCTTCCGCAACAAAAATAAAACAGTCGATTGCTTGCCCAGCAACGGGCATTTTTTTCACCCCTCTCATCCTCGGAGGCTGCGGCTCAAAGACTCAGGAAGGTATGTTTTGTATTTTTTTTTTGCCGGTTCCGTGAGCGCCAGGCCGAGGCCGACATCGACCGACCGGTGCCGCGGTACAACCTTGCGGATGAAGAGGAACGTCGCCTCAGCCGAGACACGCGCACAGAAACGTGTGGGTGGGTGGAGGTTCGGGGGGGGGGGGGGGGAGGCAGGACGATTGACGCGGTGAGGTCGATGAAGGCGGCCCGCCGCCGCGACACGCCAGCGGCGACAGCAGCGGCATCACCAGCAAGCGAGCAGGCTGAAAGAGACGAGGCGCGCTTCTCTTCAAAGGAGCGCAGCAGCACATCCAAGAAGGGCAAAAACGAAAGAAAGGCATTGCCGTCTCCCCTCGTGGAGCCGATGCAGCATCGTGGCTCTCGGC
Organism: Rhipicephalus microplus; assembly: GCF_013339725.1. Taxonomy (NCBI): domain Eukaryota; kingdom Metazoa; phylum Arthropoda; class Arachnida; order Ixodida; family Ixodidae; genus Rhipicephalus; species Rhipicephalus microplus. The sequence goes on along the minus strand of NC_051173.1, from coordinate 61,346,775 downwards.
TGTGGATACAGAGAAGGAAAGGAGGTAGGAAGCGGGTGTGTGCGCGCGTGTGTTTGTGCGCAGTCTAGCCCTTGTAAGGAGGAGAGGGCCTCCCTAGCATCGGTCGGCGACCGACGCCGGTGCTTGGGCTGGCAGCGAGCGACGCAATTAGCCGCCGAGTCTCCCGTGGTCCCAGCCGCCGTTCGAAGCGGTTCGCTACGCCGCCGCGCCGCGTTCCTTGATTGATCTCTCCGGGGCGCTCGTTATAATACAGACGGCGGCGGGACGCGCGTTGTGTACCGCCGAGAGTGCTGCTCCGCTGCAGATGCGACCGGCTCGCCGGCGATCAATTTCTTCTTTTAGTTCCCCTTTTCGCTCGCATAGGCACCCATGTAGCAGTATCGCTGGCTGTTTCATTTTGTCGAACTTTCCAGGATAACTATAATAAAGCGTTTGAAATGAAATAAATAAAACTGAATTATAGAAAGAAAGGAAAACAAATCGAAGAGCGTCTCTCATAAAAGATTTTGATGGTTCTGGGACGTTCAAACCCCAACAAATATTATTAAAACAAACAGAAGAAAAGCGTGACCCTCATGTTTCTCAGTTATGCAATACTTCAAGACTCTGTTTTTTATAAAGGACGAACCAAGCAACACTGCGTTTTATTTTTCAGTGATGCGCCCCATATGCGCCGCCGTTATTCACGCAAAGGTCTACAGGAGCACAGCGTAACTTTATGAAGAAACCAGAAAATTGTACGGTACCTAGCCGCGTCGACCTGGGCTAAGCTCACCCCAATGTCTTTCCTTTATCTCTCTTTACTGCCTGATACGTGTGCTCGTTGCTCCTTCTTCGGTGTTCTTCCATATTCAGGACGGTACCGCATAAGTATTACTGTTGAAGGATAATATGCTTTGCATGAAACAGGCGTTTAGTGTTAAGAGGAAGTATGCCTGGTCGACAATGTGAAATACGTTCCCCTTTCTGAAGTTCCCATCGAAATAATAAAAAAAAACAAGCACAAAGATGAAGTATGTACGAAATTCTGCACTCACGACTGAAGTATAGCACTGTCCTTCTGCCAACGATGACCTCCCCTTTTGCCCAATCTGTGAATGTTGCTGAACAAGGTGGTAATCTGGGTACCTTGCTAATCCATGTTAATAAATGGTAAAAGCTGCTGAAAGTTGTGCTATGTGTGTGCGTGTGTGTTCCTGCATTGTGCGTGCGTCACCACTGTGCTTTTATCATTAATAAACTTGAGCACTGTGGTGAAGAGCCGTTGCCGCGAAGATAGCGTGCTGTTTCAAATGTGTTTCACAAATCACATATTACATTTGGCTACATCACATCTCAGTATATTCTCGCTTTTATTGTGCGCACAACCCGGATGCATTCTTTTAGTAAACAACATGAACGTAAGAAATTACCGCCAAGACGCGCGCACTTCGGCGGAATCCTGCAAGAAGGATTGCCAGGTTTGGCAACTTCGCGCAATTTAGGCTACCTTTAGAGGCTATTGGCGGCCGAAGTAACGTCTCGGCTACTTGGCTACTTGTTGGCCTCTTGTTCACTCGACTTGAACCTAATTATAATTGCCTTATAGTAACCTTACCTTATAATTACCTTATTTTAATTAGCCGCAGATGTTGAGTGCTTCAAAACCACAAGAAATGGTGGCAAAAATATGTGCCTACAATTTAATTATCTTTCAGCCTTTGTGATAGTTATTTCAAAAGCACACATGTCATACTAATTTTTAGGTCGCCATAAGGCTTTTAGTAATATTTAGAGCAGTAACACGAGATGCCTGAAGAGAGTATCGTTTTTGCAATTCTACAAGAAACTTCGCCATCCTGCAAGGATTGATAGCTGAAGTCAACTGCCTTCGCTTGCGTCTCAGGAATTTGGATTTTCGATGGTTCAGCAGTGGTCATTCACCAGTGCACCCAAATTATTCTACATTTAGTCATTTAGATAAAAACATCGAATTGATTTTCATACATGTACACATGGATAAATATCGCTACTTCCGCAATCCCTGTCTCAAGTTGGCATTCTTTTTGGCTAGATTTTTTTATTTCTTTGCTTTCTTTATTCTTTCCGACCTGACAACCCTGTCTGCATGGTTGTGGAATGATTAAAGACTCGAATTTAGACAGTCACTTGTTTTTAGAACAAAGCCACAAAGAGATCCCTGCAAATTTCGCGGAAGAAAAGCTGCTTTCTGTCGCCGGAAAGTTCGTGCTGCCACGCAAGCTTTTATTTCTGTAATGTACTCATATATCTACATGGGTAACGACTCTTGTTCCGTCAGTCTGTCCGGTGCTCAGACAAACGGAAAATGAGTGCACTGGAAAGAAACTGAACTTGACGCTTCAAAATATTCTGTGAGTTCCACGCACAGAGTGCGGACAAATGCTTGTCAGAGGGCATGCGTTCCCGTAATTAAGCGGATGAGTGTCTATAACCAGGGGAACGCACATTGTGTCATTAGACTGGTATGTCTATCTATCTATCTATCTATCTATCTATCTATCTATCTATCTATCTATCTATCTATCTATCTATCTATCTATCTATCTATCTATCTATCTATCTATCTATCTATCTATCTATCTATCTATCTATCTATCTATCTATCTATCTATCTATCTATCTATCTATTGTTGATGTATTCCTGTTTTTTTCTGCAGCCAGCTGGTCTGGTCTTCCCAATCCCTAAAAGCTGGCCACGGGACTGAACACGTGCTTTGCCGCCGGACAGTATGGTTTTGCTGACGAGCTTTCCCTCTTCTGCGGAGGGCACGCGTTGTCTGGCTTTCCGCGATAGTCCCTGTGAAGTTTCTTCATGCTTTTCCTTTCTTGCTCTTCGTCTCAGCCACGAGAGGGGGTGAAGGGCACACGGGGAGGAACCACGGTCGGTCGTTCCGGTCGCAGCGCTGGCATCTTTCAGGCAGCGGGCCTCCGCTTATAGTGCCAAACTCGAGACGAGGGCGGCGGAGCGGCGCGGCCGGTGGCGGTATTTCCAGCCGGCGTTTTTTCCACGACTCCATCCTCTGCTCGAGCACTTTCGTTGACGCCGTGTCGCACACAAGCAGCGCGCTTCTTCCACTCGTGCGTACACTGCGGTCTTCAAAAGCACGTGGATGCTTCTTTGTTTTTTTTTCTCTGATTTTTTTTCTTTCGCATCGGCGAAGTATTCATGGCAACGCTGGCATGCCTTCCTTCGTACCGTAGACGAAAGAGGACATTCGAAGAAGCCGCGCATATACTTGTCGCACGTCACCTCTTGTAAACGTCTTGAATTGTTTGGTGTTCTGAACGTTGATGGGGAACAGTGTCATGTCATAAGTAAATTAAAATTGAAGTTAGAAGACGCTCCCTTTCCAGCCCATCGTGTCGCATTTATCAATACAAATGCTGGAGGTGCATTTACGTCGTCGCCACTGTCGTGATGTCATGCATTGGACGATATGATCACATCGCCTAAGCACGGAGGTCTGCAGACACGTGGAGACAAAGGGCATGGTAATATGGCAGGAATGTAGCCCGCTATATTGCCAGACGTCAACTGCAGATGGCACATCTGCCAAAGTGGGGAAAGACTAAAGGTGAGTCCGCGGAAAGTACATATGCACAGACTTTCTCGCTTCTTTATACATGGTGGCCGGACGGAAAGTGCAATCAGCCGTAATTGGAATCTAACTAAAGTACAACAAAACGCAAGAAAAAATTCGGCTGAAAGATAAGCAGTTAAACTGAAAAATAGCGGTGCCACATCTTTCGAAAGTCCTTCACTGGAAATCTCCAATTGATTCTATTGGGGTTTACTGCGTACTAAATCGGTACAGTGTTAGTTACACCAACTTATATATATATATATATATATATATATATATACATATATATATATATATATATATATATATATATATATATATATATATATATATATATATATATATATATATATATTTTTTGAGGGAGAGAGAGATGAGACATAACTTAGCACTTGTCTTAAATTTATTTCCAACAATTTCGACCAGTGTTCATCAGGGTTTGCGTACAATATATATATATATATATATATATATATATATATATATATATATATATATATATATATATATATATATATATATATAGTGTGTGTGTGTGTCTTCGCTTCTGAGGTTCATAAATGATCCTTTCCACTCCTGCGCATGCTAGGCTTTCGACGATCATTGCTTCAGCCAGCGCGTGCTTTCGCGTGAGCGGGTGCCTTCAGCATGTCCGTGACGCAGGAGCGCGACAGCAGGGCCGCCATTCCTAAGCCGCCCGCCTGCCTTCTCGTCTGGGCCGACCCCCGATCGAGCCTCCACTTTGCATACGCGCGCCTGCCCGCATGCCCCGCGCGTCTCGCCGGCGAGCTTTCCGTGCCTTCGCCGCAGTCGACGGGTGAAGAGCGGTGGCGGGGCGTGTTTGCATTAAGGCTTAGCACCGCCACGGGAGGGGAAGGGCGCGCGGCGAAGAGTTCCAGATGCGATTTGGCCGGCCACCGCCCCGGGCTCGTTTGCTTGCTCTGGCGCGAGGTTCTCTCGGGCGCGTTAGAGCGAGCGCCCGTTCTCGAGGGGCACACAGTCCTCTTTTCGACGGCGGGGTGACGACGCCGCACGCTAAACGAGATTCCGGCCGCCAAGCCTGAGCCACACGGGCGTCTCCCGCGAATGGAGGCCTCCCCTCCCTCCTTTCGATACGGTTGTGTGGGTGCGGGCGCCTAGCCTGCGACGCGACAGAGCTTAGAGCTGCGACACCAAAGCGAGACCCCTAGCGCAGCTTTTCGCACAGACTCCAATTTCGCTCCGTCTCCACCTTTCCACGTTTCTTAGTTTTGTTATAGACATGCCTCGGAAGAGTAGTGTCGTGGAGGTAACATCACATCGATCCATAGTGTTTGGAGAAACATAAGATATTGCGGGGAAGGGTTTCCTTCCTACGCGCGAGTCGTCTTCATGGCAATAAGTGTTGAGTGGTCCTTTAGTTGCAGGCGAGCGAACGCTGAATCTTACACATCGCCTTGTGTGCTTTCTGCAATGCACGCTCTTTTCGTGAAGGGTGGCTGTTGAATTCAACATTCGTAAGTACTCTTCAAAAGCGCACATGTACTAGAAACATAAGTAAGATGGAAAACTAGGCTACTTGGTGGCAAGAACGCGAAAAGCACAGGCAATGACGAGAAGCGGACAGGCAACAGCGCTGTTTTTTCTCATAATTGAAGGCGATAACATTGCAACACGCAGACAGAATACCTCGTGACTGACCTGGCCTTTGCCATTCGAACAGGGGTCCTCCCTTCGTATTGCACACACACACACACACACACACACACACACCACACACACACACACACACACACACACACACACACACACACACACACACACACACACACACACACACATACACGCACACACACATATATATATATATATATATATATATATATATATATATATATATATATATATATATATATATATATTGTTACGACCTCAGTAGGCGTCTGGGGGTTTATTGATACACGGTTCGAGGGACGAGCCGTATCGGCGCAGGCAGATGATGATCTTCTTCTTCCACACTTCTTGCTTCTTTTTCCTTCTTCGTCCGGCACATACGTGGCGTAACATTTCCCCCCTCGCAGACAAAGCGCGCCGCGCGTTTCATGCAGTGTCGCGTTGACTGAAAGGCTTCAGGCGAGCGACATGCGTGACCTCTGTCTTTCTGGAACGTCTCCCGCTAGCTGTAAGACGTGCGATGCGGTAGTCGACTGCGCTCAGGCGGTCAAGGATAACAAAAGGTCCGATGTAGTGCGCGAGCAGTTTTTGGCACAAGCCACGTTTGCGTAAAGGCTTCCACACCAACACGAGGTCTCCCGGAATATATGTGGCCTGCCGGTGCTTGCTGTCATAACGAACTTTCGATCTGTCTTGCGAGGCTATTGTACGTAAACGAGCAAGACGACGAGCTTCTTCGGCGAGACAAAGAGTTTCTGCTAGGGAGATTTCTGATTGGTCCCGATCAGAGAAGGAAAATATTGTATCCAGAGTATAACGGGGGGGTCGAACATAGAGGAGGAAGAACGGGCTGTAGCCGGTGGTCTCATGTTGGGAAGTATTAAACGCGTATGTGACGAACGGCAAGACATCGTCCCAGTTCTTGTGGTTCGAAGCAACGTACATAGAAAGCATATTCACCAGTGTTCGAATTGTTCGCTCGACGAGACCATTCGTCTGCGGGTGATAAGGCGTCGAGTGTCTGAGCTCTGAGCCACACATACGGAGAAGTTGTTCGACAACGTCTGCCGTGAATTGACGTCCACGGTCACTTATGATGACGCGAGGGGGCCCATGACGCAGTATGATAGAATGGAGAAGGAAGGACGACACTTGACCAGCAGTCGCGGATGGCAGGGCAGCAGTCTCGCAGTACCGAGTAAGATGGTCAGCACATACCACAATCCATCTGTTGCCTTTCGATGAACGCGGAAAAGGGCCCACCAGGTCAATGCCAATTTGTTCGAACGGAGAACTGGGAGGCGTCACAGGTTGTAGATGTCCGGCCGGAGCTGCTGAGAGAGATTTGTGCGCCTGGCATTGCGCACAACTGGCCACGTACAACTCAACTGACTGGCGCATACGTGGCCAGTAGAAGCGTTCCTGGGTACGATGAAGAGTGCGCGTCGTTCCGAGGTGACCTGAAGTGGCGTCATCATGCATGGCGTACAAAACAGATGACCGTAGTGCCTCTGGAACCACCAGCAGGAAGCGGGAACCGGTGCCGGAGATGGATTTCTTGTACAGTAGACCATCACGGACGCAAAAGCGGCTTTCCGGAGTGGATGCTTGTGCGATCACGAATAACGGATTCAAACTCACGTCCTTCCGCTGCTCAGTTTCAAAGGTGGCCTTATCCGGGAACGCTGGTGCTACGGACGCAATCAGATGATCGAAATCGTCAGCGTCGCAAACTGTAGCATCAACTGGCATCCTTGAAAGGCAGTCTGCGTCCGCGTGTTTCCTGCCGCTCTTGTACGATACCGTGAAGTTGTACTCTTGCAGCCGGAGGGCCCAGCGTGCTAGACGGCCTGACGGATCCCGAAGGTTGATAAGCCAGCACAAAGAATGATGATCCGTAACTACTTGGAAAGGACGACCGTATAGGTATGAGCGGAATCGCTGCACAGCGAAGACGAGTGCAAGGCATTCTTGTTCGGTCACAGTGTAATTGCGTTCCGGCTTACTTAAAGTACGACTGGCATATGCGATTACGTGTTCCACTTGATTACATCGCTGTATCAGGACTGCACCTATGCCAATGCCACTTGCGTCGGTGTGAACTTCAGTCGCCGCAGAAGGATCGAAGTGCCGCAGGATAGGCTGCGACGTGAGCAAGAACTTCAGTTGGTTGAAAGAAGTTTCACAATCAGGAGTCCATTCAAAACTAGCACCTTGGCGGAGAAGAGAGGTCAGTGGAAAGGCAACTTCTGCAAAGGCGGGAATAAATCGGCGAAAGTAAGAGCAGAGGCCCAAGAAGCTCCGAAGCTCCTTCACTGAGCCAGGTGGTTTAAAAGCTCTAACAGCCGCCGTCTTATTCGGGTCGGGCCTGATGCCATCCTTGTTGACGAGATGTCCCAGCACCAGTGTTTGTCGAGCTCCGAAATGACACTTCTTTGCATTAAGAACCAAGCCAGCATTTCGAATACATTTCAAAACCAGCTCTACCCTTTCGTTATGTTCACTGAATGTACGCCCGAAGATAACAACGTCGTCAAGATAACACATACAGATGTTCCACTTCAGGCCGCGCAGAATGGTGTCCATGAATCTTTCAAATGTAGCGGGCGCGTTACATAGACCAAAAGGCATCACGTTAAATTCATATAGTCCATCCGGAGTAACGAAAGCCGTCTTTTCTTTGTCCATTGAATGCACAGGTATTTGCCAATAGCCTGAGCGTAAGTCTATGGACGAAAAGTAGGATGCTGAATGGAGGCAGTCTAGAGCGTCATCAATGCGTGGGAGAGGGTAGACATCTCTCTTTGTGACGGAGTTTAGACGGCGATAGTCCACACAGAATCTCCAGGTACCATCCTTCTTTTTGACTAGAATCACGGGAGCCGCCCAAGGACTCGATGATTCTCGAATGACACCCTTCTGCAGCATATCACGCACTTGTTCATCAATTATCTTGCGCTCAGACGGCGACACTCGGTAGGGTTTCTGGCGGATGGGCTGTGCTGTTCCCGTGTTTATCCTGTGGAGAATCCGAGACGCGGGAATCGAGGGCGCATGGTCATGGGAAAAATCGAAAATCGCCACGTATTTCGACAAAACGTCCAGAAGCATGCGGCGTTTGTCAGTAGTAAGTGACTTGTCGATCATAGGTAAAAGTTTTGAATCGGCCGTAGAAGTATTGGCTGAGGCCCCACCTGGAGCATCACTGAGGGCAGCCACTGCCATCGGTGAGTATGTTTTGAACTTGGCAAGCTTCAGTCCTCCTGGTAGAACCACCGACTCAGCTGAACAGTTTACCGCCCATAGTCCTGTGCGTCCTTGAACGAGTGACACTATGCAATGCGGCACCAATGTGTTCTTCTTAATGCAACTGAGATGAAAGGGCTCCACTAATGCGTCGAACGCACTGTCACTGTTTTCAATGCGTGAAGAGTATACAGGAACACAGACTGCAGAGAATGCCGGCACAATGCTATCTTCACTGACCCGGAGCGCACCGTGCTCCCTGTCTGAATTCTCTAATAGTTCTCCAGGGGCAGCATCACATATGTACACCTCTCCATTTCTACAATCAACAGTGGCGCCACACATTCGAAGGAAGTCAATCCCCAGGATTATGTCGTGTGTGCTCCTTGGAAGAATCGTAAACTCTGTGACAAACACTTGATCACCCAAGCACACTTCTGCGGTACAGACACCAATGGGACACAGCGAGTTACCACCAACGCCACAGAATGTTGTTGCCTTCTCCCACAAAAACATCACCTTTTGTCCTAAACGGTGGAAGTGTGGAAGAAGAAGATCATCATCTGCCTGCGCCGATACGGCTCGTCCCTCGAACCGTGTATCAATAAACCCCCAGACGCCTACTGAGGTCGTAACAATATATATATATATATATAAGGGAAACAAGTGTATACTTAAGGGCTCGTTTTTCGTGTTTATGCAATAATAATGAGATCTAACAGACAATAATGCCAAGTAAGGTATAGGGAAGTTATTAGGCCAATTGTAATGTAAATGAGAAGAAAGAAAAGTGGTGAAAAGATAACTTGGCGTAGGCAGTATCCGAACCTGCGACCTTTGAATAACGCTCATATATATATATATATATATATATATATATATATATATATATATTTGAGATCTAACAGACAATAATGCCAAGAAAAGTATAGGGGAAGTTATTATGTAGACCGAATTGTAATGCAAATGTGAAGAAGGAAAAAAGTGGGTGAAAAGATAACCTGCCGTGGGCAGGAACTGAACTTGCGACATTTGAATAACGCGTTCGATGCTCTACCAACTGAGCTACCACGGCGCCTATCCCCCCAGCCACTTTATTGGGTATATATGTGAATTTAACGTGGGAGCGTCAGTCATCGCCACCAGAAGCCAATTCGAAGGTCGCAGGTTCGTTTCCTGCCCACAGCAAGTTATCTTTTCACCCACTTCTCTTCATGTTCACACTAAATTGGACCTAATAACTTCCCCTATACGTGGAACTACCTCAAGCGGCACAGACAGCGAGGCAATGGAGTTCTACTCAGACGGTTTTGAGTCATCGGATGACGACTACACAGTCGTCATGAGCCGCAATGCAAAAAGGAGACTGCTACGAACACCGTCGACGGCGAGTTAATCCACCATGCAGGCTACCCCGCAGCGTTGGCCGCACACTATACTCTTCATGGCTGTGGACCCTTCAGCCAGCGTGCGGCGGCTTAACAGGCAAGTCCTCTCTGCATATCTAGAAGGATTCGCTCCAAATGAGATTAAAGAGGGAGGGTCAACTCACGGAAAAATGTTCTGGCAGTGGGTGTTCTATACTGTAGTGCGCGCTGCAAAGTCTACAGAACGTCAGGGAAATCGACAGAGTCACAGTTAAATCAGTGATCCCCACGGACGGTAAGGGCAGTGTTGGCGTCATTTTTGATGTGGGCATTTCCATTCCCGCTGACAATTTTCCTATCTTGATAAACCCAACTACAGACGACATCCTCATCAAGCACATCGCAAGGCTCGGTCAGTCACGTTGCCTGAAGATTGTTTTTAAGGGAGACAGTCTTCTACCACACGTCAAAGTTGGCCACGTTCGCCACCAGGTCCGTCCATACATACCGAAGCCCCTGCTATGCTACAGATGTTTCAACATGGGACATGTCAAAGGAGTATGTACCAGCGATGTCGTGTGCCCGCGGTGTGCCGAACCTCATTCAGAAGACACCTGCCACGCAGCTGCGTTCAAATGCTCCAATTGCCACGGCGCTCATAAAGCGTCGTTTAAAGATTGCCCACGAGTGCGAAATGAGTGCGGTGCTGAAACGCATGGTGCGTGACAATTCAACGCACAGAGAAGCTGCTGCTAGTGTCAGGCGACGTCGGCATCACCACAGATCATCACGAAACGTGACATCTGCCGATAGAGACACGCTATCTCCCGCACGAACAACTGGGCACCGATCATCAAGCTCTGCGAAGACGGATACACCAAAAACAAAAGCAGGGTCAACACTCCCACATGGTGAAGAGTGGCCTTCCTTTCCACGAACACAGCCTGATTCAGAGGTGCACCGAATTCCGCCAACCTCGATGCCCTCACGAGCGACTGATGCAAAGACAACTGAGGATCGCCAGGTCATTAACATGTTGCAGACCCCCATGAGCGCATTGCGCATGCTCCTACGCAACATGAACACCCCGTCAGCGCAGAGCGCACTGCAGGTGCCGGACACTGAGTCTGGTGCTTGCAGCTTTAACGTAAAACTATGACCCGCGACATGTTTTCCTTTCGAGAGGAGGTCAAGAACGCATCTGTCCTTCAGTGGAATGCCAGAGGACTTAGGGCGCGTATGTCCGACTTGCGGCGATGTGTATTCACAAACCAGTTCTCCATAATTGGGATTTTTGAACCAAACCTGTCAGCTCACATCAGACTGTCTGGATATGAGCGCTTTATGTCTTCTACCCACGGAGAGCGCAGCAAAGTTGTTGTGTTCATACGACGCGACTTATGTTCATCACCCTGTACCCCCTGACGAAGAAAATCAGCACGTTTGCCTAACAGTAAAAAACAAGAAGACCACATTCACAATCATCGGAGCCTATAGACTTACCTCCATCAAGTCGTCTAGACCACGAGCGTTTGCGCGGAATTTCGAATTCAACTCTCAGTAATGGGTGGTAACTGGCGACTTCAATGCTCTCCACTACTTATGGGGAAGTTCCAGACTCAACACTAGAGGTAGACAGTTAGTGTTTTTCACTTCTGAATGAGAACTTATCCTTGTGAATGACGGCAGCCCTACTTATCTACGTGGAACGGTCTATAGTAGTTGCCTGGACCTCACATTCATCTCACGCTTGTTCGCCAGAAGAGTGCAATGGTTTTCTAATTCGGAAACAAAGGGTAGTGACCATATTCCAACATACCTGAAGGTTGACGGCTTTTCGAGTCTCAAGTACTCCAGAGCCGTCAAGTGCACCGATTTGCAAAAATACAAGTCAATCATGGAAGACTACATATGTTGGCGGCTCACCCTTCAACCTAGAGGACGCAATAAAGAGTGCCCTACAGTCCACCACGCTTTCGCTTCCGGTGAGTTCATCTCGCAGTGATATGGACAAGTGATAATGACAGTGATATGATATACACGAGAAACTCCGAGCGATTAGTCGTCGTGCAGAATGACGTATTTGACACACGAAGTCGTTTGATGATCTGAGAGTGGCCAGACGCACAATAAAGAAAGTACAGCGTCACAAGGATAAGTTGGATAAGCGACGATGGGTATCTTTTTGCGAGTCTTTCGATCCCAGAAAGTCTCTGTAATTAGTCTGGAGAGCGGTTTGGGGTCTTCGTACAACCATTACTCCGCGCTACCCATTTAGATCTCTGGCTCTTCACTTACGCTGCGAAGAGATTGGCGTCGCAGAATCTTTCTGTCGAAGGATTGCCTGCAGGGCAAAGTCAACTGGGACGAAGACGGCCGACTGCTCTGTGTTCTCACGTGATCTCCGAATGAAGTGTTCGTTTTTAATGAAAGAACTAAAGGCTGCGCTTGCTTTGTGTAGACGTTCTTCAGTGCCAGGACCTGACGGCATCACTTACCGCGCTCTGTGTCACCTAGGAGAACAAGCTCGGAAGGCACCCTTGATGCTGTACAACGACTCCTGGCAAACTGGCATGGTTCCACATGAATGGAAGTCAAGTCACCTGAGTTCAATTCTCACAGCCAGCAAGTCACCTTTGGACATTTCATCCTACCAGCCCGGATCGCCCTCACGAGCTTTGTGGGAAAACTTATAGAAAGAATAATTTTAATGCGTATGGAATGGTACTTAGAGCTTTACGAAATATATCCAGATGCCATGTCCGGGTTCGGACGAGGCCACTCATCAATTGACAATGTAGTTCACTTGGTGACATATGTAGAGCACCAGAAGGCCTGCAAGCGGTAATCTGTTGCTCTGTTTCTTGACGTTAAAGGGGCTTACGACAATGTCACCCACGAAGCCATTCTCATCGCATTAGACGGATTTGTACTCAGTGGCAAGATATATATGTGGGTTCAGAGCTACCTACAGAATAGGTCATTTCACGTACGGACAGAGAATGGCCCGACAGCCGAGTATTACTGTAGCTGAGGAGTCCCGCAAGGCTGAGTGCTAAGCCCGACGTTGTTTAACCTAACACTCATTGGACTAGTTGGCAAAAAACCAAGCAGCGTACGACTTTCCATTTAACTGATAATAGCTGTGTGTGGACATCAGGTGTGACTCGACTTCAACTTCACGCTCGACTTCAGAAGGCAGCATCAGTCGCGTCGCACCCCCTACGCAAACAAGGGCTCGAAATCGCAAGTGTAAAATGTGCAGTCAGTGGCTTTCACCAGAAACCAATGTCCGCCTATGGCATATTAACTAACGAGCAATTGGCGTCATGCAGCTGGAGTCACACGTTCTTGAGAGTCATAATTGACCAAAACCTGTCTTGGACCCCACATGTAAACTAGGTGAAAAGGCGGTTGACCGCCATTTGTCTCTTGTTCAGGTTCCTTGCCCGGAAAAAGTTGGGGAGTGTCTGTCGAGTCTATGTTACAACTGTACAAGGTATCATTTATTAGATTCCTGCGGTACAGCTTACCTGTTATATCTAAAACGTGCAGAACTAACCTGCGCACACTCCAAAATATTCAAGCCCAGGCTCTTAAGATATGCCTTGGTTTACCCCGCTGTGCATCGACGGCTGAAACCATTGCCATTGCGCAGGACTATATACTCGACCATGACGCACATCACCGATTGAAAAAATGCGTACTGTACCTCAGGCAACATGCTAGGAATCCTTCCAACTACTTGGCAACCCTCGCTACTGAGAGGCCCCGCACGAAATTTAGTGCAATTGTCTAGTGCGCATTGTGCATCGTTTACGTCAGGTTTTACGCCTGCGGAGAAATTGGTGTATCCTCACTGGTGCCTGACACTTCCGCAAGTACGTCTTTCAATTCCAGGAATACAGCGACAAATAAATTTGCCTTCGTCAGCCCTAAAACAATTGAGCTTGCACCTCTTGCACGAAATATACAAAAACCACATGCACGTACACACCGATAGTTCTACTACATCGTCTGGTTCTGGCGGTGCGGTGGTGATACTAGCTAGAGAAATCACTCTGCGGATTATTTTGTCACACGTCACTACACCTACGGCCGCAGAACTTGCGGCTTTGCGTGGCGCCCTTTAGTACATAAAATCCCAGAGACCGAGCAAGCATGGGCTGTGTTTTCGGACACGAAAATGGCCTTACAAAGCATGCAGTCAGTCCTTTGACGAGGTTGCTACCTAAGAGTTAGCATACGAGGTTGTCAAGCTTCTTCAGCCCGTCACAGAAACAGGCCACGAGGTGAATTTTCAGTGGCTACCTGGTCATTGTGGGATCAGTGGCAATGATTCCTCTAGACAAAGCGGCTTGCACATCGCACCAAGAAGAGCACACCCTTCCGATTCCTTTGTCAAGGACAGACGGTGCAAAGCAACTTCGTCACCTGGCACGTAGTTTGTGTCTGCTGGAGTGAAACACCCCAAACATAGACATACGAGACTCTACCAAATGAACCCTCGCCTAGAACTTCGATCTCCATCCGGACTTCGTCGACGTGAAGCTTTGCTTCTTTGTCACCTTTGGTTAGGGGGTTGCCTTCACAAGAGCATATACAACCCTCATTGGATTGACCGACAATGCGGAATGCTGACGTCTGCAGCCCCTAAGAAGACATCAACCATCTGATATGCCGTTGTTCTCGATTTGCCTATGAAATACACAAGCTTTCGGACACATTGCGACAATTGGACGATCCGCCACTTTCTATGCAGATGCTGCTGGAGCATCGTCCTCGTCTTTCGTCGGCTCAAAAATCAGTAAAAGCCGTCTTGTGCTTTTTGAGGACTACAGGCCTATGTGACCACCTTTAACTTGTGTAGTGCCAGCGCTGCATACAAATTAGTCCATTGACTGATTTATACTCCCCCTTTCCGTTTCCCCTGCGTAGGGCAGCAAACCAGGCATGTGCCTGGTTAACCTCCCTGCCTCATCTCTTGTTGTTCTTGTCTTTCTCCTCCTTGTATGTTAAAACACGGAAAAATGAGCCCTTAAGTACCCACTTCATTCCACACACACAATATATATATATATATATATATATATATATATATATATATATATATATATATATATATATATATATATATATATATATATATATATATATATATATATATATATATATATACATAAAGGGAAAGAAGTGTGTACCTAGTGACTCGTTTTTCCGTGTTTTTTGACACAATATTAATGAGATCTGCCAGACAATAATGCCAAGGAACGTATAGGGGAAGGTATTAAAACCAATGTAATGTAAATAAGAAGAAACGAAAGTGCGTCAAAAATAACTTGCCATGAGCAGGAATCGAAGGCTACGACCTCCGAATAACGTATTCGATGCTCTACCACTGAGCTATCACAAGCGGCTAATCCCCCAGCCACTTTATTGGGTTTATATGTGAATTTTAAACGCGGGAGTGTCAGTGAGTGCCACCTGTAGTCATGGCGGCGAGTGTGGTGCACTCTTTTATTAGCCTGTATGGCGTCACGTAGCACGTGAACTTATTGCGAGCTGGCAGCTCACCCAATACTCTCTTGTATACAACCTAACGGCACCACGTCTGCCAGAACGATACCCTCGTTAATGAATAAGGGAAAGAAATGTATACCTAAGGGCTCGTCTTTCCATGTTTTTTGACGCAATATCAATGAGATATAACAGACAATAATGCCAAGGAGAGAGAGAGAGAGGAGATAAAGATGCAAGGAAAGGCAGGGAGGTTAACCAGACGCACATCCGGTTTGCTACCCTGCACTGGGGAAGAGATAAAGGGGAGAAAAGAGGTTGCAGCGAGATGAATAATGCCAAGGAATGTATAGAGAAAGTTACCAAGGAATGTATAGAGAAAGTTATTAGAACCATTGTAATGTAAATAGGAATAAACAAAACTGGGTGAAAAAATAACTTGCCGTGAGAAGGAATCGAACCTACGACCTCCAAATAATGCTTTCGATGCTCTACCACTGAGTTATCATGGCGGCTACTCCCCCAGCCACATTATTTGGTTTATATGTGAATTGTAAACGTGGGAGTGTCAGACAGCGCCACCTGTAGCCATGGCGGCGAGTGTGGCGCACCCTTTTATGACCCTGAATGGCGTCACGTAGCACATGAACTTATTACGAGCTGGCAGCGGACCAACAGTCCCTCGTATACAACCTAACAGCATCAAGTCTGCCAGTACGAGACCCTTGTTAATGAATAAGGGCAAGAAGTGTATACCTAATGGCTCGTTTTTCTGTGTTTTTGACACAATATTAATGAGATCTAACAGGCAATAATGCCAAGGAATGTATAGGGCAACTTGTTAGAACCAATG
The DNA here is from genome assembly GCF_013339725.1 of Rhipicephalus microplus. Lineage (NCBI taxonomy): Eukaryota > Metazoa > Arthropoda > Arachnida > Ixodida > Ixodidae > Rhipicephalus > Rhipicephalus microplus. Next base: position 61,330,534 of record NC_051173.1, on the reverse strand, counting down.
TAACGTAAATAAGAAGGAAAAGTGGGTGAAAAAATAACTTGCCGTGAACAGGAATCGAACCTACGACCTCCTAATAACGCTTTTGATGCTCTACCACTGAGGTAAGACGGCGGCTATTTCCCCAGCCACTTTATTGGGTTCATAAGGAAATTTTAAGCGTGGGAGTGGCAGTCAGCACCGCCTGTAGCCATGGCGGCGAGTGTGGTACACTCTTTGATGAGCCTGTATGGCGCCTGTATACATTCCTTGGCCTTATTGTCTGTTGTATCTCATTATTATTGTGTAAAAGAACACGGAAAAACGAACCCTTAGGTATACACTTCTCTCCCTTATTCATTAACGAGGGTCTCGTACTGGCAGACTTGGTGCCGTTTATACGAGGGAGTATTGGTCAGCTGCCACCTCGTAATAAGTTCACGTGCTACGTGACGAAGGTAAACGACACATCCAAAAATTTTAATCATCACACGGAAGTCATGCACGGCATCATTTACCTCCACCTCGTAACGTTGTGCTGATTTTAAAGTGACATATCAACATTTCTCATTTGTGCATTCTATCTATCTATCTATCTATCTATCTATCTATCTATCTATCTATCTATCTATCTATCTATCTATCTATCTATCTATCTATCTATCTATCTATCTATCTATCTATCTATCTATCTATCTATCTATCTATCTATCTATCTATCTATCTATCTATCTATCTATCTATCTATCTATCTATCTATCTATCTATCTATCTATCTAGCCGCCTTCGACTTTTAGCTCTCCTGGCCGTTTCGGTAGTGGTATCATTACTAAACTTGCTATGACATAGCACGACTGTACGGAGAACAAATATGACTAGTCATAACATGAAAATCATGACATGTATGTCATGAATGTCATGATTTACACTTCATGGTCCGGCAGTTATTGCGGTGGTTTCGTTCGCATGGCATGTTGCAAAACTGGTATGGTATGGCATGATTGCATGGCGAACACAAGCGACAGACCCTAGCATGAAAATCACGACATGCGCGTCATGTAACAAAATCACTACATGCCACGCTCATGATGCGCTCGCGGCCATTTTGCTAGCGGCACATGTACCAAATTTGGTATTGCAGTACGTTAATCGATGACGAAGAAATGTGACTGGTGCAAACATGACAAACATGAGATGCGTGTCATGTAACAACATGACTGCATGCTGCGCCCATGATGCGCTCGCAGCTGTTTCGCTAGCTTCACATGTACCAAACTCGGTATGACGTGACGCGAAAGGACGACATAGGTAAATGACACATCCAAACATGATAATCACGACATGCGTGTCATGTAACAACATAATTACATGCCACACTGATGATGTGCTCGCGGACGTTTTGCAAGCTTCATATATGCCAAATTTGATATTACGTGACACCAATGGATGACGAAGGTATGTGACTGGTACAAACATGATAATCATGAGATGCGTGTCATGTGAGAACATGACTACATGCCGTAGTAAAGGCGCCAACACATTTCGATGTGATACGGTGCGCGTGCTCGCCGGCGTTGCCACGCCAGGCACCAGTCCTGCCATATACTCGCAGGCGCGCGCCATGCTGTGTTGCTTTGACGCATGCGTGTTTCAGCGCGTCAGGCGTCCCTCTGTCACGAAAAGAGAAAGACGCAGTGTTGTCTGGGTAACGCATCGGCGTGAAATGCAGCATGTCTCATTTTGCGCCGGTTGCCGTCGGGCTGCGCCGACGGACGCTGGCCGCGCCTGGCGTCAGACTATAGAGTGCTCGCGTTTTGATAACGTAGCGTCGCTGTGCCCAGCGTGAGCGCGCGTCAACGCTACATTGGAGTATATTGGGCCCTTCATGATGCGCTCGCGGCCGTTTTGCTAGCTAACATATAGAGAATTCGGTGTTTCGTCACGTGAATGGATGACAAACTATATGACTAGTGCAAACGTGATAATCCTGACACGCGTGTCATGTAAGAACATGACAACAAACCACGCTCATAGCGTGCTCGCGGCCGTTTCGCTAGCTCCACATGTACTAAATTTGGTATCACGTGACGTATATAGATTACGAAGGTAAACGACACACCCAAACATGATAATCATGACACGGAAGTGATGTACGGCATCGTTTACCTCTACCTCGTAACGTTGTTCTGATTTTAAAGCGACACATACATTTCTCAGTCCTGCTTCACATATAATCGATTCCCACGTGGGATCTGTCAATTTTTTCGGTCTGGTTTTTTTCGCGCTGTGATCCGCTACTACAACGTCTATTTTCGTTAAATAATTACGGTAAACGCACAAGAACGTTCATAGATTATTTCCGTTTCGTTCAGATTATAACTCTGCTTAATATGCTAGTGCCATAATTTTTCAAAAAAAAAACAAAAAAAAAAAAACAAAAAAAACCTCACGAGGCGACTTTTGGATTCGCCTAAGACTACTGGAATGTGAAAGCCATCACCTGCTTTTTCTCCACAGTCGATGCTTTTGTGGCGACACGATGCGCACTTAAAACTCCTTCCCCATAAGCTCTCTCGTGCCTGCAAGGTGGACTAAATTTAGGTATTGAAATTATAAGTGAGGAATCTGAAATATGTAAGTAAAAAATATCCACACGCCCACATACACGCACATTTACAGCGACATGCAAATAATATACTTGTATATTATTTTCATAAAATACTTTATATGTGCTTGCATTTAAATAACAAAGCTTAAGACGCATAATTCGAAGGTTTTGGGTTTGGTTCCCAACGGCAATATCATGAAAGCGCACTCGAGCATAGAGAGAAGATTGATGTAAAGTTCTGTTTTTTACGGCCCCAAACAAAACATAAATGAACGCAGGAACGATATCGTAGTAACGAACAGTCGCGAACATGAATAATGGAATCGATATCGAAGGCTCACGTGCTCTTTTCTCATACATACAGCTTCAATCTTGTTAGTAAACACCCATAAGCGCTCGTTTATGTGAAAGATGCCTATCTTCCAAAAACAGTATTCTTAATCTCTCAGAAAATTGAAGCCAGGTGTCACAGAACGAGCGCTCAAAAAGGGCGCGCCACCAAATTCCCGCGACGAAACGCCGGAGTGACGCCGCGAGGTCAAACGATAAAAGAACAAAAAAAAGAAAACAAACATCCAAGGCTCCCCGGGCGCGCGACTCTCCCCTCGGAAGCGTGGCTTCGCCGACGAACCTCCTCACTCCACATCCGCGGCCGAGCAAGCACTCGAAATTTCTACAAGGAAAGGGGCGTGTTATGCCGGGTTGAGTCATCTGTCGGGGACGGCCCTCGTACAGTCTCGCGCCTTCCCCTAGCCTCCGTTGCGCATCGCGCCGACGAAATGATGAGAACTTTCTGGAATGTCGCGCGGAAGGTATTTAACCGAGCAGCGAAGATGATAGATCAGGAGAAGACGGAAGTTAGCGCCAGAGCGCGTAGGGATTCCGCCGTGTAGTCGGCGAAGGTTTTGTCCGTAGAGACAAAGCGGGAGAAGAAGATGATTTCCACCTGAGGGGTGACGACTCGAGCTACAGGCAAGAGTGTGTGTTTACCGCTATCGAGTGAAGACGCGTGGCAACAGCTGCGTGTGTGAAGCCGACGTGTTTCCGGCGAAGAAGTTTGAAGCTTGGAGCCAATTGAAGACGCGAGGTTTCCTGGAAGAGAAACTTCGGCAAGGTTTCCTGGAAGAGAAACTTCGAGGGCAGCGGAATGACAACAACACTGGACTTTGAGTGAGTGATTCTCGGAAGAGTATCATCCAGACATTTGTTCCAAGAACTTTGGACTAAATAGGTTTCCTATCTCTTTAGTCTTTAAGTGTCTTGGTTGTTCAATGCATGCGACTGCATTGTAGTGCGTATTGTTGTCTGTGTCCGTTGTTTCGAGTGTGGCTGATTGTACTGTGTAGTACGTTGTTTGATTGGTGACATATTGTATGCAACTATTGTGGAGTGTGCATTCTTGTGTATTGTTTTCAATCTGCCATTATTGAGAATATAATTTTGTTTGTTTATCAACTCTCGGCTCTGACTTGTTCTTTGGGCTACAGCCGGCGTCCGCTGGCGCGCCAAAAAGGACCACTTCTAAATTGTCCACGCTTTCGTGGTGCGGTTCGGGGGGCCGATACTTCGGCCCTTGGAATTAGCCCGGCGATCGCCTCCCTAATTAACGGGACTTGGACAATTAATCTGGCGTCCACGACAGGACCTTTTGGTGCACACTGTGTCCAAAGTAGGGAGAAAGATCCTCGAGTTGTTGATAGTGCTATCAGAACGATTTTGTGTGTTGCTCTGTGTTCTCGTTAACGAGTGCAGGGGAGTGTTCCGATAGACTGATTTAGGCAGATACCTTTTACACGCGGCAACACTTTATTTGCGAGACACCATGGATCTCGAAAAGTTAGTTGCTCTTTGTGAGAAAATGGGTCTTTCTGGCGCCGAACTACGGAAATGCGTAAACCAGAAGGAGAAAGAGGCGGTGGAGAGAGAGAGGTTGGCAGCTGAGAGGGCCAAGGAAGAAAAAGCAGCTGAGTTGGAGAGAGAAAGGCTGGCAGCTGAGAGAGCGAAGCAAGAAAGAGAGCAGCAATTGAAGTTGGAGCTGGAGAGAGAAAAGCTGGCCGCTGAGAGGGCGAGAGAAGAAAGAGAGGCAAAGGAGCGACAGCTGAAAGAAGAAAGAGAGGAAAGGGAACGGCAGCGGCAGCACGAGATGGAACTCGAGCGGCTCCGTTTGCAACAGCGAAGTGAAACTCCCGTCCAAGCTAGAGTTGAAACCAGCAAACGGGAAGATCATGGCTTCCGCTTGAACCCAAGCAAGCTGCTCGTAGCGTTTGATGAGAGGAAGGACGACCTTGACGCGTACCTTCACAGATTTGAGACGATTGCAAGGAGCCAGAATTGGCCGGAACATCAATGGGCAACTGCGTTGAGTACTTGCTTGAGTGGTGAAGCGCTCAGTGTGTACGGTAGGCTGACGCCGACTGATGCAGGCAACTACGCAAAGGTGAAAGCTGCTTTGCTGAAGCGATTTAGATTTACTGTGGAAGGATTCCGGGACCGATTGCGGTCAGGAAAGCCAGCTGATGGTGAGACGGCTACGCAGTATGCCGCCCGACTTTGCCATTATTTCGACAGATGGATTGAACTTTCAGGGACAGCACAGGAGTACGATGAGCTTAGAGAGATCTTAATTAGAGAACAATTTCTTACTAGTTGCCACTCAAGCCTGTCGCTGTACTTGAAAGAGAGGAGAGCTAAGTCACTTGAAGACATGCTTGAATTAGCTGATCAATTCTTGGAAGCGCAAGGTGGCACTAATTTGGCCAAGGTCAAGAAGGAGCGTCCCGAGGATTCGAAAAAATCGTCTCCCGAAGAAAAGAAGCGTGCACCGAAGAGCATTCCGCGATGTTTTCTGTGTAACCTAGTGGGGCACCGTGCTAAGCACTGCCGAACTAACTTTACGAGCCCCACGGTTGTAAAATGTTTCAAGTGTGGTCAGACTGGGCACAAAGCAGACGCATGTCGAAACGGAGCGAGTCAAACTCACCAGGTATCCTGTGTGCAAGCGGCACCGAAATCCGGTAATAATGCCGTCACAGATGGATTCGTAGAGTTGAAAAATGGGGAGAAAATTCCTATTGTGGGTGCTGTAATGGCAAAACAGCCAACCGGTGCTCCGAAGCGAATGCCAACGCTGCCTGGAAAAGTTGCGGGCAAAAAGGTTGCGGTGTTAAGAGATACCGGCAGCTCCACTGTTATCGTGCGGAGAAATTTGGTACGGGAAAGTGAGTTGACAGGCAGAACAAAACCGAATTGCCTAATTGACCGTATGGTTCGGATGCTTCCCGAAGCAGGGTTTGAGGTTGAAACCCCGTACTTCAGCGGGAAGGTTACCGCTCTATGTATGACGACTCAAATTTACGACCTTGTCATCGGAAACATCGAAGGGGCGTGAGGACCGAATGATCCGGAATGTTTGGGAGAAGACCCTAAGATAGAGCCCTCGCCAACCCAGCGACCGCGAGATACAGTGGAGGAGCAGCCAGTGACGGATCTCCGTAGAGCCCAAGGTGAAGCCGCGGCGCAAGAGACAGCGAATGAGAAGACGATCGTGTTGAATGAGTTCACGTGCTGGGCAGCTGGACGTACGTCAGCACGACCCCAACCGACCGACAGTGTAATGGTGACGGAATTGGCCAGCCAAGCCCAATGCCGTGACATGAACAAGCTGGTAAATAAACAGACAGGATCCGTTGAACGTTATGACCCGTTAACGGTGTCGGAAGTGACTACGATGACTGAGACGCCGCCTCAAATATCGTCGTTGGAAAGGGCTCACCGAAAAAGAACGTGGAAACACAAGAAGAGATCGAGCGAACATCGCAAGAAAGGGCGCAAGCGCCGCTCAAAGTACACAGGATAAGTGCTGAAGTCGAATCAGAATGTGTTTGGCAGTACTGAGTGCCATATGTTGTGTTGATGTTGTGTTATCCTGTGTCACAAGTGTCGAAGTGTCTGTGCTGTGATGTGATGTATAGTGTTGTATAATTGTTGTAAAGACAGAACCTTGTACGTTGGTATTGTTTGGAATGTGTGATGAAGCGTTGTACTCATGTACCTGCGGTTATATTTCATGTGTGTGAGATTGAATGGTAATGTCCAATTGTATTGAGTGATATATTGTGAATGTGACGTGTCATGAGCGACGGACTATGTTACAGTCTTTGAGAGTGTGTGGTGACTGTTAGCGCTCATTTGTGTGGTTTTGAATATTATGAGATAATATTCTTAAAGTGGGGGGCAGTGTCACAGAACGAGCTCTCAAAAAGGGCGCGCCGCCAAATTCCCGCGACGAAACGCTGGAGTGACGCCGCGAAGTCAACGATAAAAGAACAAAAAAGAGAAAACAAACATCCAAGGCTCTCCGGGCGCGCAACTCTCTCCCCTCGGAAGCGTGGCTTCGCCGACGAACCTCCTCACCCCACATCGGCGGCCCGGCAAGCACTCGAAATTTCTAGAAGGAAAGGGGCGTGTTATGCCGGGTTGAGTCATCTGTCGGGGACGGCCCTCGTACAGTCTCGCGTCTTCCCCCAGCCTCGGCTGCGCATCGCGCCGACGAAATGATGAGAACTTTCTGGAATGTCGCGCGGAAGGTATTTAACCGAGCAGCGAAGAGGAGAGATCAGGAGAAGATGAAAGTTAGCGCCAGAGCGCGTAGGGATTCCGCCGTGTAGTCGGCGAAGGTTTTGTGCGTGGAGACAAAGCAGGAGAACAAGATGATTTCCACCTGAGGGGTGACGACTCGAGCTAAAGGCAAGAGTGTGTGTTTACCGCTATCGAGCGAAGACGCGTGGCAACAGCTGCGTGTGTGAAGCCGACGTGTTTCCGGCGAAGAAGTTTGAAGCTTGGAGAGTGGCCAATTGAAGACGCGAGGTTTCCTGGAAGAGAAACTTCGGCGAGGTTTCCTGGAAGAGAAACTTCGAGGGCAGCGGAACGACAATGCTGGACTTTGAGTGAGTGATTCTCGGAAGAGTATCATCCAGACTTTTTTTCCAAGAACTTTGGACTAAATAGGTTTCCTATCTCTTTAGTCTTTAAGTGTCTTGGTTGTTCAATGCATGCGACTGCATTGTAGTGCGTATTGTTGTCTGTGTCCGTTGTTTTGAGTGTGGCTGATTGTACTGTGTAGTACGTTGTTTGATTGGTGACATATTGTATGCAACGATTGTGGAGTGTGCATTCTTGTGTATTGTGTTCGATCTGCCATTATTGAGAATATAATTTTGTTTGTTTATCAACTCTCGGCTCTGACTTGTTCTTTGGGCCACAGCCAGCGTCCGCTGGCGCGCCAAAAAGGACCACTTCTAAATTGTCCACGCTTTCGTGGTGCGGTTCGGGGGGCCGATACTTCGGCCCTTGCAATTAGCCCGGCGATCGCCTCCCTAATTAACGGGACTTGTGACACCAGGAGTGACAGATGTCAGTTCTTTATAGTTGGTTTATTGCAAGTCACACAGCAACACTCATGTAGATGTGTACCTGACGTCGTCTTCTCAACTTTATGACACTGTCAAAACACTTATAACTGCAGTAGTGTATCGTACTAGCGGCTCCAAGCTATTGCTTAAGACACTGCAAGTTATTTGCCGAAGCTGGTCTAGAAGAATCTGTTCATGCCGCGCGCTTTTCCGATGCAACTTTACGGACTCTGGCACCTGAGATCTCTAAACCACAGGAAGAGCTTCAGCTCGCAGACATCACCGAATTAAAAAAATAATATCGGCAGATCCCACGTACCTGGGAATCCTCGTTATGCGAAGCATGCGGAGGGAAGGTGATCATGTTGGAATTTTTTTTTCTGAGTGATACGCCACAAATTGACGGTAAATATAGAATGTTTCATGGACAGACATATGTTGAAGAGCTGCAGATGTTCTTATAACCAGTTGTTTGAACTTGAGCAACGACGTCAACTGGAAAATGCGTATTAGCAACACCAGAAACTGATACGAAGCGCTGATGCTCGAGAGGATACTGGTCCTGCACACTGCTACAAAAATCAACTTCAGTGCATGGCAACTAACCACAATTGACGTTAACCCGGCGTGACGGCTGTATCAAAGGACTACATGTGTAATGTTTATAAAATTGAGTAGGCATCACTGCAACCACTATTGACGTTTCACGAAGATTAGCGTCTATTTGAAAAGTAGTTCCCAGATCTGGCGTAGCTCTGTGGTAGAATGCTTTACTGCCACGCAGAATTCTTGGGTTCGATTCCTGCTGAGACTATGAAATTTATTATTTGCATTCGTCGGGGGGTCAACGCTGCCTATGTCAGGTTTTTCTTAAAACAAATTTATTCTTTGCCTTCGTTGAGTCAACGCTACTGATGTCGGGTATTGCTTAACGCTGACGCGTTGAAAATACCCATGTGTGTTTTCGTCGTTCCTGGGCAGATACGAAGTGTCAATCATCTGTGGCACATACCCGCATACCAGCGGCACATACCCGCGTGTGGGTATGTGCCACTGTCTGACGGTAAGTGTTTGACGACGTACGTGACGCGACTTGCGACATTATTCATGTCTTGACCAGCACTTCATATTCGCCAAGCCATATTAACCCCACATGCTAATTTTGGTTCACGCCAAGTTAAGGGGGTGGTCATGAGAGCATCCAAACGTAAGCGGCTAGATAGATAGATGGATAGATAGGTACGCTCAAAGTCGCTGAATTTCGCTAAGAAATGCTTCACATTAAAAAAAAAAGCTAGGGTACAGAATGGCGCAAGTACGTTCCTTCATCCTTATTGGCAAACAGCGCTTTCGAGGCATGAAGTCTCACAACAGTGCCGGCTGGCACCCCTCTGTTTTCTGGACGACACCGGCGCTAACACTCTGCTTTTCGGCGACACCAGCGCTGACGAAAAAATAATAAAAGACAAAGTTTTCGAGAACACTGAATAAACATAAAGCTTCCAGCTGAGAAGGCGGCTTCCAAACGCTCCGACAATCCAATCTGGCCGAAGCGATGAGCGACCCCGAAAATCCTCCGGCGGCAGCAGCGGATTATAAAAAGAACGTGGGGTCGCTCCGCCGAAGAGGCCGGAAGGTGGTGCGATTCTGTGCACAGCCAGGGCTGCCGACATCCCGCGGCGAGAAGCCGCGCGCTTTGGCGGCGCGGCGGTGATGACACACACCGCTGGTTGCCCCGCGGAGGATAGGGAGGACGGCAGAGCGGGGAGCCGGAGCGTTTTTCCCAGTCGCGGCCCGCCGTTGCGATCCCAAATGGGATTGTCCAATTGAAGGGTATAACGCGCCCTCGGACTATCACGCTCCCCAGAGTCTGTCTCTTTTCTCCACCACGCTAACCTCCTCTCCCCCGTCACCTGTTTTATCCTGCTCCTTTCCATTCTCACCACCTCTTTCTGGTCGCGCCAGCGCGGACGTTACTCAGGCGCGATTTTCCTGTGGAGAAGGGTGGGGGAGTGACGTGCGCTAACGAAGCGCGATTGTCGGCAACCAGGGCGGTAACTGCATTGGCCCCCCGGCGCGCTTCGCGAGCGCTCTCGCTTTACGGGCGCGTCGTCGGCGACGCGACGTCGAGAGAGTGTAGCGCGGTACTTTGATCTTGCTTCGACGTGGACGCGCGCGTACAAGTGGGCGCTCTCGACAGCAGGAATCGCGTAATATAAAAGCCTTTACGTTCAATGGGGGTTACGAAATGCGAAGCGTTAGCGCGGTGTTTGAGCGCTCTCAACACGCGCCACCCGAGGGGACGGTGCCGAGGTTATAAGTACCTTTGGTGGGTGCTGTTATACCTGGGAGTCCAAACCGAACTCCATTGCTTCTGCAAAGTATTAGAGCTGGTATCGCCCGATGCAAGTGGCGTCAACATCAATGACTGGCTGATGCAACCAGCGTCAAAACCAGCGAGCCAGTCTGGTGCAATCGACGGCATCTCTTGCGGTGCGTCGTACGCAGCGCGCGGCCAGACCCCTCACCCACGGGTCCCATTCCAGCCAGCGACCAGCGGCGGTTCCTAATTGGAGGCTTCAAACTACTAGATAATGCTAGGGTTACCCAGAGCCTGTTAAAGAACCGAGTGGTGCGAAGAGATGGAAAGCGGCCGAAGTAATCCTGGCTCGTCAACGCACCTCAGTGCGAGCTCCTTAAGCTTTCGACCCCCAGTGCCGAATATGTAACGTCTTTGTTAATACTGTTATGATTCGCACCGCCGCCGACACAGTTGTGTTGTGCGCCGAGGTTACGGGCCGCCAAGATTCTTCGGTAACGCGTTTCTCAGCCTACTGCTGCTTCTGCGCAGAGCTGATACACGAACGGACAAGACGACGGTGAGTTAAAAACAAGATTTATGTGCAGCATAGAATAGAGGCTTAACATATTCGGCACTGGAGCCGAAATCTTAGGGACTCAAAGAGCCGAAGTGTTTTCGAACGCTCACGCTGTCGTCTTCTCTCTGACACGCAGGTCAGCTGCTTGGGGACGCGCCGCTTGGCTTTTTTAAGGCCGTGGGTGAAGCCTTACGTCAGCAACGTCCCGTCCAATCAAAACCACCACTGGCCGTGGTATCAGAATCCTCCAGTCAGGAACCGCCGCTGGGTTACACCCATGGACGAGTGATGTTGCCACGCATTGCGTAAAACTCACCCGACTGGATGGCGCCCATTGCATGATCCGGCTGCTATCGGGCCTGTGGGTTGAGGGAGTTCGCCGTCCGTTGCGTGAGAAACACCGGCGCCGCCTGGTTAAATGACGTCGTTGCGGTGAGGGCGTCAGGTAGGCTCGCTCGCTGGCCTTGACACATATTGCCTTTGCAGAGGCAATTACGTTTCGTCTTGACTCCCAGGTGTAACAACACTCTACATAAATGTTGCCTCAACTCACCGTTGCCTGGTCCGTTTCGTCTATCCGCTCTGCAAAGATGCATGCACCCACGAACTGAGGAGAAACGCGCTATACCCAACTCTGCACGACAATACAGATTACGTCACAGTCGCATCAGATGCTTCGTAGGCATAATGTGAAAGGTATGTGTTCGTGTACTTGGTGTTCATTACAAGGTATATGTAAACTGGTAGCGTAACTTGCACAGAAGCCCATGGACCCACTAGTCGGCGGCTCGTTGCCACCGTCGCCATCTACGTGTGGAGAGGACAACTGCAAACAAAAATATTATTAATAATAAAATAAAATATGACGTCACAACCGGAAGCGATAGCGACGTCGCGCATGTGACCTACATGGCGCCAAATTGAAATTTTTTCATAATTGATGACTTTTTAGGTGCCGTTCTTAATACGCGACCTTATTGCGCCTTGTGGCTCGCTAATTGCATGCGGGAAAGAAAAGAAAGAAAAAAAAGCAAAGATCGAGGAAGCAAAGTTGTTTATGAGCCAAATGGCCTACTTACAGTCACGCGTCAATCATCGGCAGGTGTTGATGCCTGTGGCAATAGGTTTCCGATACTTTTCGTTCCAAGTATCGCAACCCTTGTAATTTGACCACGTTTATTATCTGATATGACAGCAGGAAAGGCTGCGGGATCGGATTAGAATGGCGCCGATAAAATCGGGCGCAGACAAGTATACGCGGGCATTCTTTACCGGCTTTCTTGCTTTTTTGCAAGACCCTCATGGTACTGCGCGTTCTAGTTTTTCGTTGCATGTAATAATGCTAAAGTCCAGTTTACTTCAACCATCGTAGTAGTTCGACCATTCCTTTGTATTTAAGGTGCCCGTCAAAAGCTCACATGTCACTATGCTATGTAATCTTATGGCAACGAACCATGGGATCTTTTGACGAACCGAGTACAACACCAGTCCATCAAAACCGTCCGCGAATAACCACGCAACAAGCCCACGAATTGTTTAGAAAAAGTTGACAACGATTTAGAGTACCATGGTACTCTACTATGCGAGAGCTGAAAGCCGTCCCGTGGGCATCACACTTGATGTGGCAGTAGCTCTCAAAGAGCACAAGAACAACAGCGTTTGCCACGTGTATGTTCCTATAGAATATGTATGGTGTAACAGGTGTTATCGAAAACGTTCTCGCAGCACTTCAGAGAAGATGCACGTACTGCGCATGACATTTCATTCAAACATCACCTCTTGTCTTTGTCACCTATTTACGAGGCGTTATATACGCATAAGCTCCTGGGAAGCCCTTCCTATCTGATATGAACGAAATGAGCGTTAAGGTATAAAATGGGCATATTGAATGAGCCTCCTTGATGTAGGTTGAAAGACAAATAGAATATTCTTTCAGTCGTTGCTGATTTGTTCTCATGCTCGCCACATGACGTCATCGACTGTTCCTTTGCAAACTAACGCGCTGAAGATAAAAAGGCACCTTCCACAACAACAGGTCCACCTATAGAAACCTCGGCAAGACTCTCTGAGGCCCTTATTTTTGTCTATTAAAACCTTCTTGTCGCGTTCTTGAGACAGGACACACACAGTGTTCCTTGCAACTTATCAGATGCGTCCTATTTGTTATCTCGTTCCCACTTATGAGGGTGGCTTCGCGAAACAGTAGCTTTGGAGAATACCACGCCGTGTACTGCTCCTCGCATCGCAAAAATCGATTGCGTGTGACTCAAGCGTTGGACCGACCGCGACCGAATCACCCTCTTCCTTCCGTAGCTATGACCCTTCCAGATAGAAGCACAGCGGATGCTATGTATGCGACGCGATGCGCCGTTAAGAAAGGTTCCTGCAGAGTCTCTTCTCTCGTAGGTTATAACGTAAAGCTATGCAGGGGCGGGCAGTGACAACGCTCCAAGCCTTGCCTGCACCACCCCCGACCGTTGGATGTCGTTCACCGCAATGCGCATGCACTGCGAGGCTGGCGCATCCGAGCAAGTAGCGGTGAGGGCGCGGCTGTGGTCTGCGCCGGCCGGACCCTTATTGCGTTACCTCGGGAAAACTGCATCTTCGGCAATTTCGGGCCCGGGGGCGCGCTCTCGGTGTTTCGCATGCTCTGCGCGGTATCCCTTTTTTGTACGCTTCGTTCCTCTTTGGTTGCAGCCGCGCACGTCCTGCGCCTCGAGTTTTTGTATTTTTTTTGCGTCCTCGACTTCTCTCAACTCCTTTCTTTACGGCGCTACTTTGTCTTTCCCTCGCCTTCTTACTCGCGTCGGCAGTTTGCGCAGCGAAGCAACGCGCGGAAGCGCTGGCATGTGGACGCGCCCCTTGAGCGTTGGGCTGGCATCTCTTGCTTAGAAAATACACTCACAGCCAGGAAAGACGAAGATGGTCGACGAACGGCACGCAGTGTCGCTCAATAAGTGGTTTCACTTGTGTGTAGAGAGAAAGAAAGGTGAGAGAAAGGAAAGATATGGTATTCTACAACATCCATAATAACCAGCAGCGAAAAAAACAAAAAACAAAGGCGGCTGGTGATGTGTGCATACGTTTCACTTCAAGATAAAAAAAAAATCTTCGTTGACAGTCCACACTTGTTGTCTTCAATTCTTCCTGTGTGTCTGTCTTGTTTATTTTTTAATCGCGTGGCTTACTACCGTGGATCCATATATACTGGCCCAGCTATCTACACTTTTGCATGTTTTATTCTACAACACGCATTTGATTCACTACCCTTCTAGGTAGGGATATTTATCACTTATTTGATTTGCATTCACGCATACACAAGGACACAGGGGAAAGAGCGAGAGTGTCGGCTGGTAACTGCCGCCTGGAAGGGCACACCACTTGCTTATACTTTTTAGACGTGTGTGAATAGAACCATAAAAAAAGAAAAAAAGAAAAAAATGGTAAAAAAAAGGAAAAGCCGGGATATCTGAAAAGCTTGCGTAGACCTCAAACAAGAGGCGACTCCCGTGAGAGTCATGGCTTCGCGCTGTCGAGGCGTCTCCAAAGATGTTCCGGTGGGGCACACGGCACCACTGCTGGAAACCGAATGTTTGTCTGTGTCTGACTGTGCTCTTTTCGGAATGGGGCTTCGGGAAGAGCACCCAAAATACTGACATTCTTGCTACGCTCGATAGCGTCCCCGTACCCGCACGACAAAACATGCATATTTGTCCCGACGTGGTAGGAAAGACAAGAGAGAGAGAGAGAAAAAAAAAGAAGTTTAGGTCATTCTGAATACGGCACGCGCCCTTTCAGTGACGTGTGCTGTATACTTAGCTACCAGTAATGCGGTGCTCTGACCGAATACATAGGAGGTAGTATACTGATATTTCTGAAATGCCATCAGGAAGGCCAGAAAACGCGGCTTATGGTCTTTTTATAAGCAAGGGTCGAAACCACCATCATGTGACTGTTACATTTCTGATGTACAATACAGGTGCTCTGTGTGATAATGGTTGATTCATTGATATGTGGGGTTTAACGCCTCGATACCACCAAATGAGCATAAGAGACGCCATAGTGGAAGGCTCCGGAAATTTCGACCACGTGGGGTTCGTGACCCCAAAACTCAGAACACGGGCTTACAGCGTTTTCGCCTGCATCGAAGTGTGATAATGACGACCTTAAACACAGCCCTGAAAGGCGATGTGTCAGTATTTACCGCTAAAGGCATGGTGTTTTTGGTCTTACCGATGACATTTAAAGTAGAGTATCAGTATGCAGTAAGACACCCTTTAAACTAACGCCAAGTAAAACGGACTAATCAGTTGCGTACGCTTTCTTTAAGTCCCCCACCGAAGTGTCATTAAAGAAACCGTTGATAACACACTTCAGATTAACAAAATTTAGTGGAGCGCGAATTTCACTTCAACCAGCATGTTTCGTCACACTGTCCGATGCCTATCCCATGGAATGTCGATCACTTCAACAACTTTCAGCATTAATATTTTACTGGACCTTTGAGAGCAGCTCCACCAATGGCACCTAATCACGGAGGCCAAAATCTTTGTTTGACAGCGGTGCTTGTCTACGAAATTGCGAAAACTGCTTACCTTGACCTCGAACTCGATTACCTGCCTACATAATTTTGAACTTAGGTGGACTCACAGGTTCCGCCGTAGCTGTAGCCGTAGCTTGAAACCGCACGCACAGTGGAGATGCATATATCTGAATTGCGTATCACTGATGCCCATTGCGTATTGCTGATACGAAGCGAAGTTTTTTGCCGGGCAATGTTCATTAGAGCTTGGAAAAACATACAATAACTCGATTCGGGATCAGTGCAGTCTTGAGTGCACAATTGTTCTTGACATACTGTTTCTTTTCTCGGTGTACGTTTAGGCGTAAGTCTTATTTTGGTCTACACTTGTTAGACATAGAAAAAAGACTGCTTTTGGTATTGGCGCATAGAATAAATCTAGGCGATATTTCTCCAGTATTGCGTTATTATCCCCCTAATTCTAGTTTACTCATTGTCATTTTAACCATGACATAACTACCTGGGTGAACACCTATCACACGTACATCTCATCTGCTCACCACATATAAAACCAAGCAATAAGCATTATCACCTCGTCATTTGAACGCTATTTCATTGCTTAGACAATATCATATTCTGTGTATTAGTAAGTTTTCTGAATTTCATTGTACATGTTTGTTGTTTAATATATTAATCATCGCCTACCCTTCAACGTCATCAACTGTGGCTTACTAATAAACACTAACCCACTCGCTTCGCATTAGAAAGAAATTTATTACTACCCCAAGTTTGTACTAATTACGGCATAAAGTAATCGTCATTCACAGCCATTTCGTTATGGAACTCTATTCCACCAAACATAAAGCCTTGAAATAACCTGCACACACTCAGAAAATTTTTTTAACTTGTTTCCTATATTGCCATAAATTATTCAATGTTGTCCGTTTAGAATTTTGAATAATTTATTGTATTGTTGTCGCTGTGTTTATTGCTATGTTTTATAGCTTCGTTCTTTTTTCTAGTTGTTTTATAGCATTGTTTGGTTGATACTACAGTGTCTTGCCGTGTGCCCCTGCATTTGTTTTTACATGATTATAGTATCGTGGGTCCCCCTACAGTAGTCGAACTATGGGACCTCAGTCTGTAAAACGTCTCATTCATTTTATGTATCGCGTCCCGCCGTGGTGGTCTAGTGGCTAAGGTACTCGGCTGCTGACCCACCGGTCGTGGGATGAAATCCCGGCTGCGGCGGCTGCATTTCTGATGGAGGCGGAAATGTTGTAGGTCCGTGTGAGTGTGTGTGCTCAGATTTAGGTGCACGTTAAAGAACCCCAGGTGGTAGCAATTTCGGGAGCCCTCCACTACAGCGTCTCCCATAATCATATGGTGGTTTTGGGACGTTAAACCACACATATCACATCATCATTTTATGCATCGATACTTGGTTAATAATAAACCTCACACTAAACTAAAAAGTGTATCAAAAGATTACTGAATGCTTCACAAGATGTCAAGTAAACATAAATTCACGCGCAATTGAATTGAAATTTGATTTGAATACCCAATGTTTCTTTTTCAGCTTTGAATATAACGCTCTAGAACATAACTGTTTCAGCTCAGCGAACTTTAACAATTTTTTTTCTCGAAGTCCCATGAAGTTGGTTCAAGCGAAGTTTCACTGTATTAACTTTCTTGTATTCGGCGAGAGCACTGGAGAAGCAGACAAGAATACTGCCCCGTCACGTTTAATTCTCACAATCATCCTTGCACTACTGCGTAATAAATATCCAGCAGCGCCGATTCGCGTCGAGTAAGAACGATCGAGAGCTCCTCATTGGTCAAGGCATCATAACCCATAGACACTATTCCATCTTCACCAGGCAGTATACTGGAACGCAATACAAGGACACATATACAAAAGCCCTTCAAATGCCGTTGATGCAGTCTTGCCAGTCATTGTACATATATACCTACACATCAATGTAATATGTATACACTTATAGGCTACATATTAATAACACTACATGCCCTACTGAGAAGCGGACTTGTTTTACCCACCCGCCTGTCTATTGATTATTCACGATAAGTTCACGCTATCGCTCATGAAATGAACAGTTCAGAACTTACGCTTATGCGAGAAGTGTGCTTTCTGATTCGCTCCAAAATGGTTATGTCAGTTTCGCCGAAGGCTGTCTGGCAATCAATTAAGCGTATGCCGGGCGTTCATGACGTGCAGCTTTAAAAGCGCATGGTACGTGGTCGTTTGCTGTCGTTGTGTATTGTTATGCCAGCGAGTCCTCGTCAAACGTCCGTGCCTCTGAAACAGGCAATCTGGGTCAAGGCCAGCCCGCAGCCCGCCGGGCGCGAACAACTCCACGGCGTGAACACGCGCGGC
This sequence comes from Rhipicephalus microplus, assembly GCF_013339725.1. NCBI lineage: Eukaryota > Metazoa > Arthropoda > Arachnida > Ixodida > Ixodidae > Rhipicephalus > Rhipicephalus microplus. The sequence continues at coordinate 61,312,743 of NC_051173.1, read as the reverse complement.
GCATCTGTGGCCCACGTGCATTGAGTCCGCGGCGCACGTGACACCGAGCCGGCGTCCTCATGTCTGGTGGCCTGACGCATCGCGCGGCGAACCCCATTGGAGGAGCCTGCTCTGAAGACCAGCGGCGCTTCTGATTGGACATTTTAGTTGGGCCCGGTGTAAATAAAAGAAGCCCTGCGGCGCGTCGCGATCGGCAGTCCTAGAGAGAGGAGTCCCCATGTCGGAGGGCCGACATGTGTGTGAGTCAGCGGTTTTAGGCGAAAGGCTGACCTATGTGTTAGAGAGAGGAGCTCGGCTCTTCGAGTCTCTGCCGGCCCCAGTGCCGAAATTGTAACGCCTCTGTATATATGCTGTACATAAACCTTGTTTAACTCACCGTCGTCTCGTCCGCTCGTCTCCTCAGCTCTGCGCAGAAGCAGTCGCGAGCTGAGAAACATACGCTACCAAACGGCTGGTGACCTTCCCGGCGGGGTCGAAAGCAGTGGCGCCTCCGGGACCGCGTCGGCGTCGCCGTCTTTCGCAACAGTGGTGGCTTCGGCGGGATCGGTCCGTCGTTCGCAACAGTGGAGGTCAGCGGCGGGATTTCGGAGGTGGCTTCGCAACAGTGGTTGGCAGCTGCGGGATCGGCCGGCGTCAGCGACATCGATGCGGTGAGTGCCTGATGTTTTCCCCTCAGTTCACCAGACTACTCTAGCTCAGGTTGTAGTAGTTTAGAGAAGGGCTGTGTGAAGCATTAGAGTAAGCTTTGATCGTTTCAAGCCAAGTCGAAGCGCTTTGAAACCAAAGTTAATGCAGAGGGGGTAAACACGGCAGTGTTAAAATTGCTTGCGCGTCTTGCTAGTAGGCTTATAGTGGGTACGGCAAGTAGATTCTTAACAGGGGCAAACAGCAAGAGGCTAGTGTGAACGATGGAGAACCTTAAAGTGAAGGAACTCATCGAAATTTGTGAGGAACTCGGCATTACTTTGGGCCGTGCGAAACGAAAGCAAGCGATCCTTGAGATCATGAAGGATGAGGGAGTGTCGGCTGAGGAAGTCGATGAGGCCTGGGTGGATATTAAAGCACGCCGTGAGGAGGCTGAAAGGCGAGAAGTAGAAGCTCGCGAACGTGAGGAGGCTGAAAGGCGAGAAGCTCGTGAAGAGGCTGAAAGGCGCGAAGCTCGCGAACGTGAAGAAAGGCGCGAAGCTCGCGAACGTGAAGAAAGGCGAGAAGCTCGCGAACGTGAAGAGGCTGAAAGGCGCGAACGTCGCGAGCGCGAGGAGGCCGAGAGACAGGAGCGCCTCGAGATGAAACGAATAGAATTGGCAATCCTACAGTGTTCGCAGGCGCCTAGCGCAGCTTCTCCGACGATTCAGGTCAGCGGTATTAGAATTCGGGATCAACTGCCACCGTTCGTAGTGGGCGAGGACATGGCGAAGTATCTCATCAAGTTTGAACACGTCTGTGAGCGAAATGCTTTGGAGCAGTCTCTTTGGGCGCGGAACCTGCTAGCTCTTCTTCCCGGCGAAGTGTCCGACGCGATAACTTGCTTGTCGAGGGAAGCGTTTGAGAGCTATGACGAGGTTAAGGAAGTGCTCTTGAGACGTTATAAGTTGTCACCCGAGGCTTTCAGGCAAAGGTTCCGGTATGCTAAAAAGGGGAATGAGTCACACGTTGACTTCGCGTTTCGTCTTAAAGCCGATTTGATTGAATGGCTCAAGGGCGAAGGTGTTTATGACGACCGCGATAAAGTGGTGGAATGCGTTGCATTGGAGCAATTCTACCGCTGCATCGAGGAGGATGTCAAACTTTGGCTGCAGGACAAACTTGGTGAAGTACAGCTAAACAAGGCAGCAGAGTTAGCTGAGGAGTATTATACTCGCCGAAAGTTGCATAGCAGGGCAGTGCGCGTTGAAAAGGATGAAAGAAAAGAGGGCTTTTCAAAGAAACCTGATCAACGGAAACCCGCTCCGCACCGTAATTTCAAGAAGGACCCGTCTCTTACGAAGGACAGTGTAGGGGAAGGGCAAACAGAAGCGGAGAAATCGAGTGAGGTTTCTACCACACAGGCATTAGAACCGGAAAACAAACGGAAGCCGCTAATCTGCTACAACTGTAAAAAGGAAGGGCACATCGCGAGAAACTGTCAGGAAAAGTTTGCCTTCGCAACGATCAGAGAATCAGAAAAAAACATGCGGTTGTTGGAGCCGTATCTCCAAGAAATTAGGGTCAATGAGAAAACGTGCCGAGCACTTAGAGACTCAGCGGCAACCATGGACGTTGTCCATCCTTCATTGGTGTCTCCGGATGACTTCACAGGAGAATGCGCGTGGATCAGGCAAGTCGCCGAGGAGCAGAGTGTTCGCTTACCAATCGCCACCGTTGTCATTGAAGGCCCGTTCGGTAAGCTTTGCACCGAAGCGGCTGTGTCTGCCGCGCTGAATGGTCGTTTTTCTTATCTTTTCTCCAACAACTCGGAGCAGCTTCTCAAAGAGCAGGGCAAATCGTTCTTCCCCAACTTAGCGTGCATGGCTCTCACGCGATCGCAAGCGCGAAAGCTTTCGCGGAAGCTGGACTTGGTTCCATGCGGTGAACTCTCGAGTGACCTTGTCGGCGGGTCGACGGAACCCCAAAAAGGAAATTTTCCGCATGAGTCATGTGAGCAGTCACGCGAGCGGCCCGTCGCGGGAGCGGCCGGCGCGGTATGCGCTGGGGGAGACGACGTGGCGCCATTGAGTCAGAGCGAGAGGGTTGCAACGCTCTCGCCTGTAGCGGAAAGTGGGAGCGAGCTGCCGAGAGTTGATCGAGAGACGCTCATTCGAGGGCAGCGTGAGGATCTCTCGATTGAAGCGCTAGTGGAAAGCCAAATTGAAGCGCGAGTGGAAAGCCAGGAAAACGCGGCAAAAGTGCTGTCGAAGGACCACTACGAGAAATCGGGAAGAAGCGCGCTTTTGAAGTTGATAATCAGGTAATGCGGCTGCAGCCACCCAAAAGGAACAAGCTTGAGGTTGATTGGGAAGGGCCCGTCAAAGTATTATCGAAGCCTTGCGATACAAATTATGAAGTGAAATTAGGAAGGCGGCCGGACAAAATTTACAACTTGATGAAACCATACGTTCAACATCAAGCGATCGTAAATCTGTTGTTGAATGCTTCAGAGGAAGAGGAAGCAGAAAGTTTGAGTTCTAGTGAGGTAATCGAAGGGGGATCGAAAGTAATCCGGGAGCAGATAAACCTAGAGCCTAGCTTAAGTGAAGGAGGACCTGAGAAAGAGGACCTGAGAAAGATTGGTTCCGAGTTTGAAGACGTGTTTTCGGACTGCCCCGGAAACATGAGGGTGATCGAACACGATATCGAGCTAAGCGGTGAGGAGTCAATCCGTAGCAAGCCGTATCGTTGCTCCCCTGTGCAACGTCGAAAGTGTGAGCCGCTCTTGGTGCCGCATAGGTATCGTCGCCTAAAGGTGGTCGGTTACTGAAGTGGAGCATGTTGCTCCACAGCGCAACTTTGACGTTCGCTAAAGAAAAAAAAAAAGGTAAACGCTAATGCAGGTGCATTGAGCAGTGCGTTCCAGCTAGTAACTTCTCAACCTTTCGGTTTCTCGCTGGCGATTCGGGGCAAAATTTTGACCTCATCACGACCTGGGCTGAGCGCTCTCGTTCAGAGTGATCTCAAGGGGCCAACTTTATGTGGTATTCTAATCCGTTACGTTGTTGTACGTGGGAAAAAAAAATTGAGTTGTCATTTTAGGGGTCTTTTGTCCCACATGTGCCTCTTGATGTAGAGGGAACAAAATTCCGATAAACACGTAGATAGGTATATGTTGTACTATACTTTGTCTGGTGTTCTGTCGGGTGACCGAGGGCACTTGCTTGTGTCGTGTGTTGTCTGTTGTCGAACCGTTCTTAGCAAGTTGCAGAACCATCGACAAGTGCTGAAACCGAAAATGGTCAGAAGAGACGAGCGAAGTTGGCCAGCAAGTTGTGGCGACAAGCCAGTGGAGCGGGGATCCGTCGTCAATGATGGGATGTGTTCCCGGAACAGTCTGGAGCTGTATTCTCCCCATGGCCCTGGAGGCGAACCTGGAGGGACCTGGCGAACGAGCGCACCTGACATCCGAGCCCCGTGGAAGCAGCTCGTCTTTCCGGTGCATTGTCTGGCGGCGGGGGTGCTGTTATGCCAGCGAGTCCTCGTCAAACGTCCGTGCCTCTGAAACAGGCAATCTGGGTCAAGGCCAGCCCGCAGCCCGCCGGGCGCGAACAACTCCACGGCGTGAACACGCGCGGCGCATCTGTGGCCCACGTGCATTGAGTCCGCGGCGCACGTGACAGCGAGCCGGCGTCCTCATGTCTGGTGGCCTGACGCATCGCGCGGCGAACCCCATTGGAGGAGCCTGCTCTGAAGACCAGCGGCGCTTCTGATTGGACATTTTAGTTGGGCCCGGTGTAAATAAAAGAAGCCCTGCGGCGCGTCGCGATCGGCAGTCCTAGAGAGAGGAGTCCCCATGTCGGAGGGCCGACATGTGTGTGAGTCAGCGGTTTTAGGCGAAAGGCTGACCTATGTGTTAGAGAGAGGAGCTCGGCTCTTCGAGTCTCTGCCGGCCCCAGTGCCGAAATTGTAACGCCTCTGTATATATGCTGTACATAAACCTTGTTTAACTCACCGTCGTCTCGTCCGCTCGTCTCCTCAGCTCTGCGCAGAAGCAGTCGCGAGCTGAGAAACATACGCTACCAAACGGCTGGTGACCTTCCCGGCGGGGTCGAAAGCAGTGGCGCCTCCGGGACCGCGTCGGCGTCGCCGTCTTTCGCAACAGTGGTGGCTTCGGCGGGATCGGTCCGTCGTTCGCAACAGTGGAGGTCAGCGGCGGGATTTCGGAGGTGGCTTCGCAACAGTATGCGCAACCGAAGCTGTGTTGGTAGATAAGTGAGTGTCTCGTCGTAGATACCGACTACATCTGTGATGCTCATGCGGTGCGCGCGTTGAGCAAGCAAAGAATTACCGCTGGCATGCTGGCGAAATTGAAGTTGGATAGTAATCGATTTGCCATCGCCTACATCGTCAGCAGTGCTATGATTCGGGCTGGCTGGTTTATTTTGGTCTTGCTAGCGGTACCAGCACAAAGACACAGGTACAAAGAAGCACAGCGGACGCTGTTGGGGCTGACCAACAACTTTGGGCCGCGTACATCATTCTGCGCACTGTCAACAACTTGACACAGTAAAACACGAGATGTATCTGAGATCCCGTAAACAAGGTCATGAGATAAACAGTTAAGTTATAAGTCTTATACCAACATGACCACAAAATAAAAGCCATCCTGTGCGAAATGACAAAAATATTTCAGTTTAAAAATTACGCAAAGCTAAATTCTAATCTGCGTTCAGCTAAATGCAGTGGTCATTCAACTGACTAAGACAGGTACTTTATTTCATTCCATATTTTCTATCTTTTGTGTTACTTCTAAATTTTCTACACTCTCAGCAATCAAGAGAGAGTGTGAGGGGGAGAGGCCACACCTGGCACCGTTTCAGGGCACGGACGGACGAACAGATGGACGCGAGCACCAGCCCTTAAATGCTTTAGCCTTAAAGTATATGTGAGGACGGGCACTCATATCCTCCTGTTTACTAGGGGGCGAAGCTTCTTAAGGGCGTCACCGGATCGTTTTCTGTAATAACCACCTCTCTCCGGTATGTGTCTGTTGCGCCTTTGGGTAGCGTGGTGCGGACTCGGGCCATCCGAGTCCCCGGAGAGGACGAGTAGAGAAGCCGGAGAAGGAGAAAAAAATGTTTATATACAGTATTTACATGGTAGCGTGGTACAACATTGTCACAAACGACTCCAATTTTCGGAGCATCCGCGGGCCCCATCTTCCAAGGAAGGGCGTTTTTGTGTTGGGAGACGACATCCGGCGACTATAACGACCCAGCGTGGCGCCGGCTCGTCTTCCCTGCCCCTGACCGGAAGGGGAACCGGCGGTCTCAACAAGGAGAATTACTCCCAGATGAGACGGGAACACGTGTACGCCCCTGAAGAGGTTTGGACTGCATCGGAATAGCCAGTTGACGTACAGACAGCAACAAGTGCGGTCGTCGGTGTCGCGAGTCTCGCGTAGGCGGCGAGCACGGAGTGACCCGCGCAACGTATTGAGACGGCTGCAATTCCGGGCACCCTCGTCGTCTACCAAGCCGGCGAGACCTTCAGCGGCACCCGTCAACTCCCCTACGTGCACCAAGGGCTGGTTTGGTCCGTATGGAACTTTTTATTGTGACTTTTTTGTTAAACCGTAAACTTGTTTTAACCAGCCTTTTTTTTTTAAATATTTGTAGTGTGCGCTGCGTCGCACGTTTAAATTCTAAAGCGCCACCATGATCATTCTGTAATTAATTTCTAGTGTCTCTCTCCTTTGATTTCCATCTTGTTGTTATTTTATTAATGTTCCGCATATTTGTCTTTAGCCTGTATCTTTTGTAGTGTTTTAAGCCCATTCTGTTATGTAGCTGTTGTTTCTATCGCGCGTATCAGTTTTCCTCCTTTGTTATTTTTTTGTAATCTCCTGCCTTTGCCCCTGTTTTAATTAAATGATTGTTTATGTGTAATCAAACTCCGTGTCTGCTTATGAGTGCGTCGGTCAGGCCCACACATCACCACACGTGCAACCCCGCACGGGTCGACCAACCCGCAAATAAATTTGAAATGTGCCACTTCGAGGTCTTTCAGGCGTCGCAGGTCGAAGCGTAAAGTGGAAGCCTGCGAGTCTGCCGCACGTCGATGTTGGATCGGCGGGGCCTCACCCGAAGTGTGTGACAAACATGAAAAGAGAATCACACACGAGCGCCTCTGCGCTAGCGTTTTTATACATCGTCCGCCTTCCCAAGATCCCTTGCAAAGATAATTTATGCGCAGGATACTCCAATGAGATCGTCGTCTTCCTCTCCGGCCCCGAAGAGGGAAAGCCAAACACCGCCTCCCTCTGAACCTAGGAAAGGGGGCAAGGCATGCCCAGTTCGCTGTTTGGTGAGGGAGACCCCACGCGCCAGCGTGGCACCACAGTGAGATGACGTGGAATCCCATGCGCAAAGTCGCTCCCTGATGCAGCCAGGTTGACTCAAGCAAGGCAGAATACCCCGTACAGCTGCTGGGTCGACGCTGCTTCGGAGTGTTGCTCTCGGCGGCTGACAAAAGCTTGGCCAACGACTTTTGTGTCAAGAGGAGCCGGCGACGTGGTTTTTCCCGATTGTCCGCGTCCGTCGCCGTCCCGGTGCAGGGTTGACTCATCAACAGCTGCCAGGTGCCAGCAGGCCGCGAAGACCACGTGGAACTTGGGCGAGGCACAACAGCACCCCCGCCGCCAGATGATACATCGGGAGGTCGAGTTGTTCCATGCAGCTCGGCCGGGTCGATGTCGGCGACGTTCCGGCAAGGCTCTTGCTTTCTCGAAGGGCCTGGTCAAACTGGAATGCTCCAAGAGCTGGCCTCTGCGCCCCGCTTCGGTGAAAAGTGGGTGACAAGCTCCAAGAAACGACCTTTGTCAGCCACACACAATGCGACAAGCACCGCGTGCACGCCACTCTCATCGCCAGGCCTCAGATTTTACAAAGCAAACATCTTATCTTAATAACTTAAGCTCAAGGAAACAATGTGCATACCAATCGGGACAAGTGTCCAGTAACTCTTTCATACGTAATTCCATTTGGAATCGAGATAACATTATAATCAAGCTAAACAAGCAAACTGTAGAGCTCGGGACAACGAGGGAGTCAGTAAAAAATTTCTCTATGCCCTCACTGTAACACATTGAAAAAAAAAAGTACACATAAACTAGGTAAAGGTAAACAAAAAAAATCAAACAAACCTTCCGCGTCTTTTGACGAGTCAAAACGCTCGACTTAGGGCGTCTGCATTTGTATGAAGGCCACCTCTCTTGTAGCGCACCTCGAAATTGTGCTGCTGCAGTGCTATGCTCCATCTGAGCAAACGACCATTCTTAGGTGACATTTGGTGTAACCAGGTTAGTGGAGAGTGATCAGTTTCTATAATAAACTTAGAGCCAGCAACATAGCAGCCTAGTTTTTGTACGGCCCAAACAATGCAAGCACATTCTTTTTCCGAAGTGCTATAAGCCTCTTCCCTGCTGCTCAATTTGCGACTCAAATACAAAACCGGCCGCTCCTCTCCACTCTGGTCCGTCTGACATAGCACTGCTCCTAAACCGCGTTCGCTTGCATCACACTGAATAGTGAAAGGTTTTGCAAAATCCGGTGCCCTCAAGACGGGTTTCTCACTCAATGCGTGCTTCAGCTTCTGAAAAGCGTCTTCCTTTTTAGAGTCCCATTGAATGTTCACAGGTTCGGTCTTGCGTAAACTATCTGTCAAAGGGCTGGCAATCTCGGAGTAATTCGGGACGTAATGCTGATAGTAACCTGTGAGGCCGAGGAATGCTCTCATCTCGGTCTTAGTGCTGGGACGACGATAACCGACCACCGCGGCTACCTTGAGTTCGGACGGTCGACGACGCCCATTTCCTACAATGTGCCCTAAATAGCTTACTTCAGCACAGCCCAAATGACATTTCTCTCTCTTTACCGTAAGACCTGCATTTTTGATCCGTTCCAAAGCCATCCGAAGGTGTTCAACATGGTCTTCCCATTTGTCCGAAAATATCGCCACATCGTCTAGGTAAGGCAGCGCAAATTTCTCGAGCCCGTGGAGAACCTTATCCATCAGGCGGCTGAAACAATACGGCGCGTTCTTGAGCCCAAAGCTCATCATCAAAGGACGAAAAGTGCCCAGGGGTGAGATAAAAGCAGCGTATCGACTCGCGCGCTCTGTCAAAGGGACCTGCCAATACCCCCTAACAAGGTCTAGCGTAGAAATGTATTTTGCCTTAGACACTGTCTCTACCCTCTCTTCAATGTTAGGAATAGGGTAAGTCTGGTCGATTGTTACAGAGTTCAGGCGGCGATAGTCCACGCATGGCCTTGGATCACGGCCCGGAATCTCAACCAAAATCAAAGGCGAGGTGAAATCACTGTCTGCTTCGATGATAACACCTAGGTCGATCATGCGGCGAATTTCGGCCTCTAGTATCTCTCTCTGTCTAGGTGACACCCGATACGGCTTACAGCTGATCGGCTTGTTAACCGTCAGCTCAATGTCGTGCTTAATCACATCCGTTTTGCCTGGCTTCTCGGAGAAACGGTAGCGAATTCCTGTACTAAAAGCTCTAAATCTTCCTCTTGAGCCTTACTTAGGGTGTTCCCTGTGTCTACCCTATCTGACAATGTGCTGCTGACCTTGCCATCGGAAAGACAAAGGATTTCCGCGCCCTCGTCCTCAGGAACATTGAGTGCAAGGTTTACTACTGCTTTTCGTCGCATGTAGGGTTTCATTAGGTTACTGTGATACACTTTGGGGCATTTCCGGCCCCACTTTACCTCGTAGTTGGTGTCTGAAAGCACTGACAACACTGTCGCTGGTCCCTCCCATTGTACGTCCAGCTTGTTTTTTCTTGAAGGGCACAACAGCATCACCTCATCGCCCACTTTAAAGACTCGCTTTCGAGCTGACTTATCGTAACGGGCCGTGGAAAGCGCCTGTGCTGCGCGCATGTTGCTCTCCACCACTTCGCGTGTAGTCCCCAGTCGCCCCAATAAATCCAGTACATAGGAAACCACATTAGGGTCCTCCCCATATCCAGTCCATGACTCTCGTATCAAGTGCAGCGGACCTCTCAAGTTCCTGCCGTAGACAAGTTCAGCCGGACTAAAACCCGTACTCTCGTGTGGGGCCGACCTCAGAGAAAACATCGCAGCTGGTATACACCCCTCCCAGTCACTTTTATGCTCAAAGCACAAAGCTCGCAAAACGCGTTTCATGACCGAGTGCATGCGTTCCACAGGGTTCGACTGTGGATGGTGAATAGAGCTATGCGCGATTTTTATCCCGCAGCGTTCTAGGAATGTAGTCGTAAGGCAGCTTGTGAACACACTTCCGTTGTCACACTGTATCTCCGAGGGAAAACCCACCCGAGAAAAAATAGACAACAATGCGTCCACCACGCATACTGAACTCAACTCTTTCAGTGCGATTGCCTCCGGGAACTTGGTGGCAACGCACAGCGCGGTCAGGACGTACCGATATCCTGATTTAGATGGAGGCAGAGGCCCCACGATGTCAATCACGAGCCGACGGAAGGGTTCTGTGATTATTGGCACTAGTTTCATTGGTGCCTTCCATTTGTCTGTTGATTTTCCTATCCGCTGACAAGTGTCGCATTCACGGACAAACATCTCTACATCCTTCCAGCACCCGGGCCAGTAGAACTCCTGAGCCAGCTTAGCTTTCGTTTTCTTTATACCTAAGTGGCCCGCCCAGGCGTTGCTGTGGGCCAGGTCGAGAATGTTCCGCCGGTATTTTAGTGGAACTACCACTTGGTTGTAGACCCGCCCTTTAGCGTTCTCATACCTGCGATGCAACACCTCGTTTTGGGTGTAGAACGAAACGTTCTTTCTAGAGTTACCTTCCTTATGTATGGCATCTAGCAGCATAGAGAGTGCGAGATCCGCCTTTTGATCGACCACTAGCGTTGCACGGTCGGTTCTGGTTAGCTGACACCAACTGGTGGACGCGGGTGTTAACACCGAGCCTGTCACCAAGTCCTCGTTTTTGGGCGTTAGAGATATTTCCTCGCTGTTGCCGACCATAGCCCCAGTTTCCGTCTCGACAACTCGCATGGCAGACTCATTTTCCGTCGCAACTACCTCAGGTTTTCCTACACTGCCCTCGGACGTCTGTTCCCCAGAGGGTGAGCTGCTCAGCTGTTGCGTCAGCTCGCGCGCCTTCGAACGGGTAAGGGCCATGCAAGCTATTTCGGTGGTAAATGATTCTCCACGTGTTTTTAACATTTCCTCAGACTTATTTGAAAATAGGTAAGGGAAGTGCTCCGGAAGGTTGGCTGAAATTGCTGCTTCCGTACACAATTGGCCGAAAGGGCCCTCGATTACAACCCTCGCTATCGGTAGGCAGACGCTTTGCTTTTCTGCCACTTGCCGAATCCAGGCACACTCTCCTATATAGTCTTCGGAAGATACGCAACTTGGATGCGCTACATCCATTGTGGCCGCCGAGTCCCTCAATACCCTACACATTCGGCCGTTCACTGAGAGTGTCCTCATGTAAGGCTTCAACAGCTTTAAGCTATCCTCTGACTCCTGAATTGTGGCAAATGCCATGTGCTTCTTACAGCTCCTGGCCATGTGGCCCTTTTCTCCGCAGCTGTAGCAAACAACTGGCTTCCGCGCTTCTAACGCATGCGCTATGTCACCCGGCGCCTTTGAACCTGATGAAGGTGCCGCCTTAGTCCCCTCACTGTCCTTTCCCTGCTGACTGTCTAATAACTTGGAATTCTCGGGTTTCCAGTTATTTCTTGCAAACCTCTTGCGTCCCTGGTTTCCCGACCAGCTTTCTACCTTTTCATTTTTTTTCGAAGTTCGTGGTGTACTGCGGAGACTACGGCGTGAGCAGTAATCTTCGGCGAGTTCTGCTGCCCTGTTCATGTCTACGTCTTTCATCCTATCCTGCACCCAAAGCCTTACCTCCTCGGGAATTCCCCGGTAAAACTGCTCAAGTACCATCAACTCAATGACCTTGTCATGGTTGCCATAGACTTGCGCGCTTTTGAGCCATTCTTCAAAGTTGGCTCTAATTTGGTAGGCATAGTCTGAATGAGATTCGTTGCCCCTCTTAGAGTGCCTGAACCGCAGGCGGAAAGCCTCTGTCGATAGGCGACATTTTCGTAGCAATGCAGCCTTTACCCTGTCATACACCTCGGAGTCCTCTTTATTCATTCTTGCGATAACATCGGACACTTCGCCTGGTAGTACGCATATCAGTTTTGTGGCCAAGTCTCCCTACTAAACCCTGCATTTTCGCATGCTCGCTCAAAATGCACGAGGTATAATGCAATGTCGTCACCCGCCTTGAAGGTGTGGATTAGATCCTTTATCTTTGATTCTCCACCCCCTGAATTTCGATTTCCCACGGACATACGAAGCTCCAGTTCTTTCAGACGGATTTCATGTTCTTTATCCTCGCGATCCCTCCTTATTTCCTCCTCTCTCTGTTCACGGGCTAAGCGCTCACGCTCCTCTTTCTTTGCCAAAATGGTTTCTCTGGCCTCAATGGCCTCTTCTAAACTCACTTCCTCTTTTCCCAAGTGCTCCAAAATTTGTTGTTTTCTTTTAACCGAGCCGACCGAAATATTCAGCTCCTGACAAATTTCGAGGAGTTCTTGGACCTTAAACTTCTCCATCTTAGATATGCACACCGTTTCTCTTCTAAGGTAATTTTGCCCACGAGCCACCCAATTCTTGGTCTGCGAATCAAAATTTTACCACAATCACCCTACCACGTTACCGACCATCTGCGCTAACGAGTCTGGCGAAAAGAAGAGCAAACACGCGGCACTCACCACTTCGATGCAGCCGACGCAGGCGAATCCCACCGCTGCCACCACTGTTGCGCCTTTGGGTAGCGTGGTGCGGACTCGGGCCATCCGAGTCCCCGGAGAGGACGAGTAGAGAAGCCGGAGAAGGAGAAAAAAAATGTTTATATACAGTATTTACATGGTAGCGTGGTACAACATGAAAAGAGAATCACACACGAGCGCCTCTGCGCTAGCGTTTTTATACATCGTCCGCCTTCCCAAGATCCCTTGCAAAGATAATTTATGCGCAGGATACTCCAATGAGATCGTCGTCTTCCTCTCCGGCCCCGAAGAGGGAAAGCCAAACACCGCCTCCCTCTGAACCTAGGAAAGGGGGCAAGGCATGCCCAGTTCGCTGTTTGGTGAGGGAGACCCCACGCGCCAGCGTGGCACCACAGTGAGATGACGTGGAATCCCATGCGCAAAGTCGCTCCCTGATGCAGCCAGGTTGACTCAAGCAAGGCAGAATACCCCGTACAGCTGCTGGGTCGACGCTGCTTCGGAGTGTTGCTCTCGGCGGCTGACAAAAGCTTGGCCAACGACTTTTGTGTCAAGAGGAGCCGGCGACGTGGTTTTTCCCGATTGTCCGCGTCCGTCGCCGTCCCGGTGCAGGGTTGACTCATCAACAGCTGCCAGGTGCCAGCAGGCCGCGAAGACCACGTGGAACTTGGGCGAGGCACAACAGTGTCACAGGGGAGTATAGTTCGTGGAGTGTCCGCTAGGTGGCTGTACTTGTATTTAATCAATATATCATGAAAAGATGCGAGATGGTGCTATTTGGAGTGTTCACTAGATGGACGGACATACAGACAGACAGACAGACAGACGCCCGGATAGACAGATCGACCCACGGTTGGACGAACGGATGGTCGTTTCGCTCCACTCATCATCACTGAGTCCGTGGATATGCTGTAACTTTTTTGTGCGTTTCTTTTTCTTGTTTTTGCTTTTCTTCGTCATCATTGTGGCAGAGACGCTGTCAAGATGTCTGTCCTTTTTGGAGGATTGTGAAGACATAAGCTGAAGAATGAAATAATTATAATTGAGATTTTACATCCCAAAACCATGATATGTGATTGCGATCGAGAGATGCCGTAATGAAGGAATCCTGAAATTTCGACCATCTGACTGTGTTTAACCTGTACAGCGGATATCGCACAGTACACGGGCCATCCACCATTTCGCCTCCACCGAGTTGCAACCGCCACGGACGAGATCGATCCCGCCACCTTCGGGTCAGCAGCCGAACAAAATGACCACTGCCTCACCGCGGCGAACGCTGAAGAATTAAGGTATAGGGCGAAAGAAACACGATCATCGTGTCTCTGTTTAGATTTCAATCTGGGAAAATTTCATGACTTTTAACCAGAGGTGTTGTTTCAAGTTTCACAACACAAAGAGTGAAATGCTGATCTATGGACCTGTTGTCATCCTGCCACACTTTCGCTTTCCGTTTTCTTAGCTGAGTTAACTTCAAGAAAGTTTCGTTTCCAAACGGATCGTGCACCTACTAATGGCACATTCTAACAGGCAAGCGAGTAGATAAACAGTTCCGCGTATTTGAAATCTCAGAAGTATTCTGCGTGCCCGTATTTGTGGTACGTGCAGATTTTAAAAAAAAAAAAAATGTGCAGCCAACCGGCATTGCGAAGTACTTGCCGGTATGGAGGACTCCAGTTATAGCTAATTGATCCCGACCACTTTCACTGCGTGCGTGCAAACGCCCGTTGCAGTATGCAACTAACGTGCTTCCGAAACGGCGAGGGCGCCTGGGCAATCATTTAGGTAACTGCTAGTTAGGGCACAGAAGTTACTAGAGACGATTGTATCTGCTCAGCAGGTGATGCCAGGTCATCCAAACGCAGGTACACAGAGCGAACATTGTGCCACCTCGGACATCCCTCGATTGCGTCATGCAAGTGCGGCGTATACACGAGTAAACACGGCATACGTTTGCGGCGAGCAGCCGCGATGCAAGAAATTCTTTTACGAACGGTGGCAGAGCTCTCGTCGTCGCTACCGCACGGGGCGGCGGCGGCAAAGAAGGTGCGGAGGGAGAGAGCTGGTCTCGCGCACCTGCGGGCATTCGGGGAGAAGTGGCGGGTCATTAAGGCGGGAGCCCGCGATATCTGTGAGCGCGCGCGCGTCTGTAATTTCGCGAGGCGCAATCAGGCGCCGCCACCGTGGAGACGGCGCGCGGACTGATGCCGTGCCATGCAGGCGCGTACACGTATATAAACGGCGGCGGAACATTTGGACAACAGCTGTAGAAAGAGCACTGTCTCATCCATTGTGTTTCTGCTCTCTTTCGCGGTATTTATATTCCATACCTCGCTGCGTGGAGTTTAGCGACTGAACCAGCGGCACGAGCAACCGTGCGTGACGTTTCGGAGGTTTGGAACGGGAGCAACGAAATTTTAGCTGCGGGCAAAGGCTGTCCCGTAGCCGGAGGAATTCGGGAAACCGTATTTTCACGACAATGTATTAAAACCCCATTTGTGTATTTTGATATTTGAAAGGACAGCAATGAAACACAAATCTTAGTGGGCTAGTCTTGTTTAAAATGTCGCGACAGTTAAGCCAACCATGCTTACGATTATTTGTGAAAATCAGGTGTGGCACCAGGCCCTTACGCAAACAGTTCTTCTTCGGAGTGGCGAAAATTCTGAAATAACAAAATGACAGAAAAAAGAGACAATAAGTAAAACTACGCTGTCACAGCCGTGACCTATGTCGAAAAGAAGCGCTTGATTAGGCGCACGCCGCAGCTTTCAAACGGTAGCATGAAATCTAGGCGCCAACGGCTGCCTCAACCGCGGAGAAATTGTTGCTCCTTGACCTCGACAGAATGCGGGCACAGAAACAAAAATTATCCGTCATACTACCTTGTGAAAGTGAATGATCAGAGGAGCCGTATCGAACACCATATATGCAGATCGACGAGATGGGGGCTGTATGTTTTATTAGTAATTTAGAGTAGTTGTGTTATTTGGGTCTGTAAACAGACCCGATTGCGTGAAATACACGTGTTCCGTTCTTGATCATTCTCTCCAGTTGCTACATTGTTATTAGTGTTGTTATTTTTTATTTTTTTGGGATTAGAGCTTTGCTTGTTTCGTCACATGCTGCAGTCTGTACTGCTGACTGTTGCCACTGCTGTCGTGTTCAAAAGTGGCTGTGGGCTCTTGTTAAGCTACTTCTTTCGGAGAGCAGCATTTATCTGAAGCTGTCCTACATCAATTTTATTGATGAGAAATAAACATTATTATTATTATTATTATTATTATTATTATTAGTAGTAGTAGTAGTAGTAGTAGCAGTAGTAGTAATAAAAACGCTTGGTAGCCGCTTTAGTAGACCGTGGTTGGCTTCCAGGATCATTTCCAGCAAGACGAATTTGTTTCTTTTGCCGAGCATAGCTATATACTATTCGCGCTGTTCGAGCTATTATTTGCTATACGGGTCTTTCTTTCATATATGAAAGCGCGAACACACGTGGACAGAAAGAAGGGACGTTTCACGTTATTCGAAGTCCTCCTATAAAAAGGCAGCCTGAACCTAATCTTTACTGGCAACGCGCGCGCTGGTGTCTCTGTTGTTCTCGGGCGGCTTATCATCCAGCACGCGGTTTTGATGTGTGTTTCATAGTTTTGATAAATACTGAGCTCTAATTATGACGCGTGACTGCCAGTTATACCATTGACCTCCCTTCGTTAAAGATGCCCTGAATATCTTTACATGTAGTCACGGGATGAATTCAGTAAAGAGGCTTGCGGCCTCACGAATTGATCACCACTAAAAAAAAAAAAAAATTAGCGGGGTGTTTCGCTCCAGCCGTTTACCAAGCCGCCCATAACGTCAGTGTTTGAGGTAGGCATGTATGTTCCCGCCGGCAGCAGTAGAACGTTGTTTGGTAAAGTCGCAAACAGTATGTCCGACATGCAGACTTCCTTGCTTTTTGCCTTGCTTTTTGCTGTGATTGGCAAAAAGCCAATCAATCAGCTAGCACTGAGAGGGAAAGTACAGGAATTCAGAGTGTCGCTGCAGAACAGGTACTCGGCTCTTAGTGAGGAAATCAACCTTAGCGTAGATACAATGAATGATAATCTGACGAGTATCATTACGGAGTGTGCAGTGGAAGTTGGAGGCAGGGTAGTTAGACAGGACACTGGCAAGCTTTCCCAGGAAACGAAGAACCTAATTAAGAGGCGTCAAATCATGAAAGTGTCAAGTACAACAGACAAAATAGAACTGGCAGAGCTTTCGAAGTTGATTAATAGACGTAAGGTATGCGATGTAAGAAGGTATAACATGGAGAGAATTGAACACGCTCTGAAAAACGGCGGAAGTGTCAAAGCATTGAAGAAGAAACTTGGGATAGGCAAAAGTCGGATGTATGCACTAAGGGACAAAGAAGGCAAAATAACTACCAATATGGATAGGATAGTTAAAATAGCGGAGGAGTTTTACAGAGATCTGTACAGTAGCCGAGACAAGCACGACCTTAATACTATACGAACTAGCAGTAACCCAGATTACACCCCACCAGTAATGATAGAAGAAGTCAGAAAAGCTTTGGAGAGCATGCAAAGGGGCAAAGCTGCTGGTGAGGATCAGGTAACATCAGATCTGCTGAAAGATGGAGGACAGATTGTGTTAGAAAAGCTAGCCACCCTGTTTACGAGGTGTCTCCTGACGGGAAGAGTACCACAGTCTTGGAAGAACGCTAACATCATCTTAATACATAAGAAAGGAGATGACAAGGACTTGAAGAATTACAGGCCGATCAGCTTGCTCTCTGTAGTATACAAGCTATTTACAAAGGTAATTGCTAACAGAGTAAAGAAAACATTAGAATTCAATCAACCAAAGGAACAAGCAGGATTTCGAACAGGCTACTCAACAATTGACCACATCCATACTATCAATCAGGTAATAGAGAAATGCTCAGAGTATAACCAACCACTATACATAGCCTTCATAGATTACGAGAAGGCGTTTGATTCAGTAGAAATATCAGCCGTCATGCAAACACTGCGGAATCAAGGCGTAGATGAAGTATATATAAACATTCTGGAAGAAATCTACAGGGGATCAACTGGTACCATAGTGCTTCATAAAGAAAGCAACAGAATACCAATCAAGAAGGGTGTAAGGCAGGGGGACACAATTTCCCCAATGCTATTTACCGCGTGCTTACAGGAGGTTTTCAGAAGCCTAGAATGGGAACAGTTAGGGATAAGAGTCAATGGAGAATACCTTAGTATCCTGCGCTTCGCCGATGACATTGCATTGCTGAGTAACTCGGGGGACGAATTGCAACTCATGATTACGGAGTTAGACAAGGAGAGCAGAAAGGTGGGTCTTAAAATTAATCTGCAGAAAACGAAAGTAATGTACAACAACCTCGGCAAGAAGCAGCGCTTCGAGATAGGTAATAGTGCACTTAAAGTTGTAAAAGACTATGTCTACTTAGGGCAGGTAATAACCGCAGAGCCGAATCACGAGATTGAAGTAACTAGAAGAATAAGAATGGGGTGGAGCACATTCGGCAAGCACTCCCAAATTATGACAGGTAGGTTGACACTATCCCTCAAGAGGAAGGTATATAACAGCTGTATCTTGCCGGTACTTAGCTACGGAGCAGAAACCTGGAGACTTACAAAGAGGGTTCAGCTTAAATTGAGGACGACGCAGCGAGCAATGGAAAGAAAAATGGTAGGTGTAACCTTAAGAGACAAGAAGAGAGCAGAGTGGATTAGGGAACAAACGGGGGTTAAGGATATCATAGCTGAAATCAAGAAGAAGAAATGGACATGGGCAGGGCATGTAGCGCGTAGACAGGATAACCGCTGGTCATTAAGGGCAACTGACTGGATTCCCAGAGAAGGGAAGCGGGTTAGGGGGAGACAGAAGGTTAGGTGGGCAGATGAGATTAAGAAGTTTGCGGGTATAAATTGGCAGCAGCAAGCACAGGACCGGGTTAACTGGCGGAACATGGGAGAGGCCTTTGTCCTGCAGTGGACGTAGTCAGGCTGATGAAAAAAAAAAAAATATGTGAAAGCTATTGAGACCTGGTAGAGTGGCGTAAAATGAGACATGGGTCAAAATGCGACATTTTAACTTTGCCGGCCTCTGTAGCTAATAAAAAACTACGTTTCTTTGTTTTTCTTTTCCAGTGATAAGTGCTAATCCTTTTCTACATTTTCATGTGTAAAAATAGATGACTGCTCACAGCGTTCGCGAGGGAAAAATTACGTGCTTGGTGTTAGTGTGTTCGTGACCCGTCAAAAAGGGGCAAAATTCTTCTCTGCCAAATCTTTGTATCCGTGCATAAAGCCATTCCTGTGTCCGTACAGAAACCTAGATATTTATCTTGTTACTTTAGACTACGAGCTATATAACACCAAGAGTTTAGTTCATTTGGTGCCCGGGCACAAAGAGGAAATTGTTTTGATTTCTGGCATGTGAGAGATGCAAAGTGAGACAAAAAGGCATCCACTTGCCTTAGAAGGTGTCTCATTGTCACGCACTTCGGGTGAGGCCCCGCCGATCCAACATCGACGTGCGGCAGACTCGCAGGCTTCCACTTTACGCTTCGGCCTGCGACGCCTGAAAGGCCTCGAAGTGGCACATTTCGAATTTATTTGCGGGTTGGTCGACCCGTGCGGGGTTGCACGTGTGGTGATGTGTGGGCCTGACCGACGCACTCATAGAGCAGACACGGAGTTCGATTACACATAAACAAGCATTTAATTGAAACAAGGGCAAAGGCAGGAGTTAACGAAAATAACAGAGAGGAATAACACTGATGCGCGATGGAAGGAACAGCTATGTAACAAAATATGCTAAAAAAACACTACAAAAGATACAGGCCAAAGACAAATATGCGGAACATTAATAAAATAACAACAAGATGGAAATCGTAAAAAGGGTTACAAGGAAATAATTACAGAATGATCCTTGGTCGCGTTTTTGAATTTCTATGTGCGTCGCAGCGCACACAACTACACAGTTTAAAAAAAAGGCTGGTTAAAACAGTTTAGCAGTTTAAAAAAAGTCGCAATAAAAGTTCCATACGGACCAGGCCAGCTCTTGGTGCACGTAGGGGAGTTGACGGGTGCCGCTGAAGGTCTCGCCGGCTTGGTAGACGACGAGGGTGCCCGGAATTGCAGCCGTCTCAATACGTTGCGCGGGTCACTCCGTGCTCGCCGCCTACGCGAGACTCGCGACACCGACGACCGCACTTGCTGCTGGCTGTACGTCAACTCCTCTTCCGATGCAGTTCAAACCTCTTCAGGGGCGTCCACGTGCTCCCATCTCATCTGGGAGTAATTTTCCTTGTTTAGATCGCCGGTGCCCCTTCCGGTACCGGTGCAGGGAAGACGAGCCGGCGCCACGCTGGGTCGTTATAGTCGCCGGATGTCGTCCCCCAACACAAAAGCGCCCTTCCTTGGTAGGTGTGGCCCGCGGATGCTCCGAAAATTGGAGTCGTTTGTGACACTCATTGATTCAACCTTTAACTCACTCTCACTATATATTATATTTCTTTGTTTTATGATGGTTTTAACATAACAACAGAGAACAAGAACAAGGGAACAAGAGAATATGTTGAGAGCTTACTGGGAGTAAATTGACATAAAAAAGCACTGATTGTCGTTCAGGACACGACTCCCACGATTCACGCTGCCCCCGAGATGTTTTCGTGTTCCTAAGAATGCCCTCAATAGACCCAATTAAAATATGTCTTATTGACTTTTAACGACGTATCCTCAACGTCAAGTTAAAAAAAGCACTAGAAAATCTGAATCCAGCACAGTTTAAAATTCATCGCCTCACAAAGCCCAGCAGACGGAGTTAAAAACCATGAGCAGTTCTGCATCAAAACAACAAAAAGAGGTGAAAAAGATGCGCAAAAAACGTTTCTAGCATCGAATTGTTAAATAATACAATGAGTTACTCGCGTTCAACAAAAGACAACATAAGCACAAAGAAAGACTTGTGTTGTTTGATATGCAAGGAGTTTCGGAGCAACATAGCACCGCGTTTTCTCTAGATTCAATGCGGGGAGTACAAGGCCTGGGCTCCTTAAAGGGCCCACAGAGTGAATTTCAAGTCTTTCTACTGCAAAAACTAAAGGAATATATTTTTTCAGGCTGTCTCATTTTGCCCCACGCAGCGTCTCGTTTTGCCTCGCAGGTTGGGGTAAAATGGAACAAGTGGAGCAATTTTTCTCTGTATTTCCGAAACAATGTTTTGAACGGTGGCAACAAGGCACTACTTATGTAGCACATACCTTGTACGCAAGGGAAAGTTTGCATTGATCTTTAATTGTAAGAAGGGAAATGAAAATAAATAAATATTCACTATTTTAAAAATTCTGTGCCATTTTACCTCACGTGTCGTGTGTCATAATTTCTCTCAGGTTGTTTACTCTTCAGATGTAGTGCCGGAAAAGCGCCGGTGCGAGGAGCCATCTCATGCCTTTGTCTACTAAAGTCCCCGACGAATTTAAAGTAGCACCAACTCTAACCCTTCGTCTCTGCCACCTCGTCTCCAAGCAGGTGCAGCAGCACCTGTAGCGTGTCCTGCGGTAAATTACCGATTTTTGCCGGCTGTATTAGGAACAGTTTCTTTCTGCTGTTGCACCCGTGTTTACACTGACATAGCAGGCAGGCACACCGAAGAATGCAGAACCACCCTGCGAGTAGACTCAAGCGCGGTCGACCATGCAGCGAGAACCAGCCAAGCGGACAACGCAGCCGAGAACAAAAAAACAAAAACGAAAATGACACTAAGGTAAAGGGTACTGGCACTCGCCCAATTTTCTAGAAGTTTGTGTGCCACTTTTAAAAATGATGATTTCTTAGCGCCGCCGAGTTTTCAGTGGCACTGCCATCAGGAGCGAGCTTTCGCACACGAGCAGATTATGTACAGTACATTTTTATACTTTCGCATGGCATGAAAATACGCCAATCAAGTCTGTGTACACTACATTGCCAAATTTATCGCTATTTTGCATACTACTTTTTTCGCGGACTTTTCTTACTGCTCCACTTAAAGAACCGTACCGCCCCCAGGTCGCTAATGTGGAACAATCGTACAAGTCGCTCTTTCCTGAAAATAGCCATGTGCCGCGAGCTTCGCAGCTCAGCTAACCTAATTTGCAATCTATAAAGCGCATGGGGGAGGAGGTACTAGTAGACTCACACGAATCGCGCTACTTTAATAATTTCAGCGCTCAAAAGATCAGCCATAGAGGCTTTTTGGTGTTGCATTCTGGGCAATCGCGCTCTCTTATCCAACGGGGACGAACTTAATACATCCCAGAAACAATGGAAGATTCCTTTGTGTGCGTATACGTATAAAAGAAAATGTCTGAAGATAAAATAGGTAGTAGTCCGCGCTCTGTGTTTGTAATGTGTTCAGTCCATTCCTGTACGATAAAAAAGCGCTAATGCGTTAGTGGTGCCCTCTCTTGCGCGGCGCCGGAG
The DNA here is from genome assembly GCF_013339725.1 of Rhipicephalus microplus. Classification (NCBI taxonomy): domain Eukaryota; kingdom Metazoa; phylum Arthropoda; class Arachnida; order Ixodida; family Ixodidae; genus Rhipicephalus; species Rhipicephalus microplus. Next base: position 61,290,783 of record NC_051173.1, on the reverse strand, counting down.
TCACCCGCGTGCTTCCGAATTATATTATTTTTCGTGTGTGCGTGTGATTTTCAGGTCAATCACTGCGAATACTTTAAGTCATTTCTGTTAATTGCATTATTTCAGGCCTCGTGCGTTTATCTCAACCTGGTTTCGAGTCCCTTGTTTCAGGCATGTATTGACCACTTGTCTCCGTGCGTGATCCCGTACCATGACATCTATGGATGGACGACAGGGCGGGCGCCTGAAGTGATACGCACTTAAATGTGCCTAAAACAAGCATCAAAAGGCGTCTAAAACGTGCCCCCTCAACACTAATCAGCGCCACAGTCCACCTGAAGAGACTAGTGAAGCCGGTGAATATGAAATGACTAATTCTCCTCGAAATATCTAGAGAGCTTGTATTTGAGCGCGATCGAGCGAGACCCATCTGAGTTGTATTCTCAGTATTGGACTAGCCAAGTTTCGGTATTTGTGTGACTCTTGTACTGACATACTTGAGCATATACTTTGTTCCTATTATCAACTTTTGGCTCTGACATGGTTTGTGAACCACCGTCGGCGTTCGCTAGAGAAAGAGAGAGAGGGAGAGAGAGATAGAGAGAGAGAGAGAGACAGAGAGAGAATAAGGATGATAGAAAGGCAGGGAGGTTATAACCATGGCTGAGCCTGGTAGGCTACCTTGCACTGGGGAGGGGGTAAGGGGAATAAACATGAGAGAGACACAAGGAGAGAAAGGACACTAATGTCGTCGACAAAACTACCGTTATGTGCTTAATATCACTGATGGTGAGTCACACCCATGTCTTAATGAAATGAGCACATTCGTTGCATTACACGTAACTTGTATGCGTGGTCCCATGCATTCAAAATCTTGCCGATGGTGAAGCCATGATGGTGCCGCTTGCGTTCTCAAGCAGCAGACTTCTGAAGGCTTGCGAGAATCGGAGTCATGGTGTCAAGTAGTAGCAACACGCTTTTAGCTGTCGGTGTCTGCGTCTTGCTCAGCAGCACGCACATAGTACTAACCAGGGTGCTGACCATGCCGATTACTTGTCCTTCTTCGTCCGTGGAGTTATGAGGTACCGATGAAGTGTCACTCACTGTCAATGTCTGATGCACCTTGTCAGGCGCATGTATCTTTGGGAGTTCGAGACAAGCATCACCTTCATTGCTGGTAGAGGCATCATTGTCTTTTAAAACGGCAGCGCGCTAAAGAACCTACTTCTTAAATTGTCCGGGCTTTTGTAGTGGGTCACAAGTTCGGGGGTCCTGCACGTTAGCCCTTGGTCTGCATAAACGGGGCTTGGGACAAGCTACAACTGGATAATTAGTTAGAATAGTTTTAAGAGAATACAGCACGCATGTTAATGTGCAAGCGCCGACATCACGTCATCAGCTGCTGCGTCACCCTAGCTATTATACCCAGCATTAGTAACAAACTTCCAACACGTTGACATAAATGACAAATAAAACGCACAGACAGCACTTCTAGTAAGCAGAATATTGCGATCAGAAGAAGGTGATTCTCTTAAAATGGCTTATAACCGCAAGGCGCGAACTGGTAAGAACACTTGTCTTGAGCTTGCCATCAGCTAGCCTTTGAAAGTGCATCTAACTTGAACTCTATTTCTGCCTCTTCCCCTGTCATTTATTCATTTCACACGCCACTCACGAATAATTGTCACTAAATGTGTCAAACTAGCATACGAATGTTGTAACGCACTCAATATTCTATTTTAAGGAAAATAATGTCGTAATACATTGGCGTACATCTTACAGTAACAGACACAATTTAGGATGTAATTAAATATCAGTTTATTCTGAAGTCATTCATGTTCAATTTTTCGACAAATAGACTAAAATATCAGGCTAGAAGCAAAGTGCAAAGGCGCTTTCGGTTATCTTCATTTTTAGCAAACCAAAATAACACCTTTCTTCTGGCTTGCGGCACGTCAACAATTCGTCGAATATGTATCTTTAAAAATGCGACTCTATTCAACAGTAAAGTGCGAAAGAAAATTAAACGAAGACACAATTATTGGGCATAAGGTTCAATTGATTACAAAACCAACGTATCTTGCACTTTCTTAACCATTAGTCGACACAACTAGCAAAAACAAGTGGTGTACAATACTGTGTACAAAGCGTCGAAGGGGATTAAGGCGAAAGCCTGATACGTCTCGCGCAAAGGTAGCCTTGAACGAAAAGCCGGAATTTACTCGAAATCTTTCACAAACTGTCACGTGACCACCTGAGGCCCTTGCTGCTCAAGGCGCGCTAAGTGGAACGTGCTCACATCGTTTTCACAGCGTTCATAAAGTGCACAGTAAGGTAGCCGAACGCGATGAATGTCGCCTTCGAGCCCCATCAGGCTGAACGCACAAAGGCTTTTAATAGCAGTATTATCTGGAGTCCTACGTCAAAGAACCATTTTCTTTTATATCTGTTTACATTGTACCCTCCTGCTTGGAACCTTTCTGGGCCTGAAGCATCTTGTCAATAAATAAATAAATAAATAAATAAATAAATAAATAAATAAATAAATAAATAAATAAATAAATAAATAAATATGATTACGGGGACGCCGTAGTGGAGGACTCCGAAAATTTTGACTATATATGGTGTTCTTTAACGTGCACTAACACCACATAGTACAGGGGCCTTTACCATTTTGTTTCCGTGCACACCGGCTTTGGTTAGCTGTTTTCGTAACAAACTAACAAGGACAAAGACGAGCGCACGCGGGATTGTGCCTGTCCTCGTGTGCCATGCAGTTCCGTACTTGTTTGTGGCTTGCAAAGGTGCTAAAAGATGAGTTCGTTTCAACTATGCCGGCTAGCAGTTTTGCGTAATGACTGTGAGACTGGTCACAGTAGTGAGGCTTCTAGTAATTATCTCTCACTCCCTTTGGGATATTTACAACATCTATTTCTTCATTCCAGTACAGGACACTTAATGCTACGCTTAAATTGTGTATCCTGCATTCTTCTCCGGCTCTCACTTTATCGCGTGAAAAACAACGCAAATTGTTGCATTCGGCTTCTCCTTACAAATGGTAATATTGCAGTGAAGCCAGCTTTGCAAATCCCTCCTTACGTTTTTGTTTTTTTATTGCGTTTATTTGTTCGCGCAAAGGCACTGTTGAAACTCGCCGCATGTGTCACGGGCAGCTTCTGGCATGAACAAAACACTATTCCGGACAACCGGCTTCACGATTACTGTGGACGTTTACGTGGTTAATTAACATTAAAGAAATGTAGCAGCGAACGTTACAGAAAGCCCCCGAAACGTGTCGCGTATTATCGCGTGTTCTCATGCCGGCGCTCCTCTCCCGCGTCACATGAATGGACGATATTAACTTCGCCTTTGTAAGCTGTACTTTTAATATGGCCTAATGCTTTGCTTAGTTAAGTTCGAAAAACTGAGGGAGACTTAAGCTTCGTCTTTCAGACTCGAACGCGAAAGCGACATCCTGTTCCTTGTGCATACTTCAACTCCTATTGCATGGTGTTTTGTACTATAATACTCGAGAAGTTTATAATGTGCATTACTACAATGTAATCGATAAAGTTGAATTTGCTTGTGTAAGTGAAGCTTTCGCATATGGCTGCATTCTGTGTAATGGGTAGCATGCCTTAAACCATGAGCGATTATGCGCATGAAAGATTTCCGAGCTTCCTATGAACCCACTACGTGGTTTTAAGGGAATACGTGCAGTAACGTGCGTGCCTTTTGTAATGAATTGCTGGCTTTAAACCACGAAGTCGTAATGATAATCGCATGTTTTGGCGCACGATGCCCATGTACGATTGAACCACGTAATACTCTGCAACATTACATGTTGTATTGTGAAGATTGTATACAGAACGCGAGTGTTTCTAATGTGTGAACGTTATTTCAACTCCATCTGCAAGCAGAAAAACTTATTTTAACTGTATTTAAAAACAGACGCGTGGATGAGTGGAGTGGTGTAGAACACCTTATTGCCGAGGTTCGATCCTCACTTGGTCCCGGAAATTTTGATTACAAGTTTTGTCTGCATCTTTCGCAATTTTTTCGGTCACGCACAAGATGATCATTTTTCGCTCACAACCAACGGCGCCGACACCAACGCCGGAATGTGTGCGAATCGAGCTCTTTCACTCTATCACGATAATACACAATAATAAATTTGGGGTTTTACGTCCCGAAACCACAATATGTTATCGGAGACACCGCAGTGGAGGGCTCCGGCAGTTTCGACCATCTGGTGTATTCTTAACGGGAACTGACATGCCACCGTACACCAACCTCTACGACTTCGGCTCCGTCGAAATGAGACCGCCTCAGCTGGGATTGAACCCGCAACCTTCTGGTCAGCAGACGTGCAACGTATCCACTGCTTTGTCACGGTGGACTAGCTCAGATAAATATATTGTAACGGGGAGTACTTAATAAGTTAACGCCGGTTGGGTTAACACTGCACACAGTGTGCAAGGATGCAGGACAACAGAACTGTTCAGACTCAGCCCCACAGTAACATCGTCGTCTTCATTCCGTCTGCGTCATTTCTGCACCCGTGCCTGAGGTACCTTTCTATACCCGTGACATTACCCCGGGCGGCAAAAGACCGTCCCGGTGCCTGTTGTTATTAGACGGACGGGTTACTTTGATGGGGCTTCAGGCGAGAAACATGCACAATGTCATTTCTAGATGTAACATTGGGGTTCTTAGTAGCAGAAATATCATAGGTGACAGGTGTGTCTTGGCGCAGAGCTCGGTAAGGTCCAACGTATTGTGATAAAAGTTTCTCGCACAAGCCGAAAAGACCGGATGGCAGCCACAGTAGCACGAGAGCAGTAGCACGATCCTTGCACACTGTGTGCAGTGTTAGCCCAACCGGCGTTAACTTGTTAAATACTCCCCGTTACAGTATTTATCCTGATAAAAAATACCCTTTGAAATCGTGGCTTAAGTACTCCGTTGTTATTCACTTTGCGGTAACATTGGTTTTCACGCAATATTTTGTTTTTGTTCACCTTCCGTGCTGTTCCACTGCCAGCCCTACTATAGCCGTTTACTAATCTCCGTGGATTATGTTCCCACGCTGTCTCTAAACACGGGTCTGACGGAGGATATTGTCCAAACGTAAAAGCGGGTGCATTCCTCTTTCACTTACACTTCCGTGAACAAGGTGCTCCATCCAGTGGCGGCGGAAGCAATTGACGCGCTTTTTAATTGCTCCACAGATCGGCTCCCTCTAACGCTTCTCCACGGACACCTTGAGTGTAATTTATAGCGGTGGGCATGGCCACACACAATCCTCGTTTTTTGACGTGGCTTCGAATACACACATCATTAAAACATTCTCGAAGGACTTGTGATTGAAGCGTTATAAACCAGACATGGAAACAGATATATAAGAGATGGCTGAACAGAGCAAAGTATGTGAATCGCATAAAAAAAGAACCTTTACTTTGAACGGAGGTGGTGCAGAATGTTGCTGAAAGATGCAACATCTCAAGAACGGGAAGTTTGTTTCCATGATCGCGAAAAACACGCGACCCATATAAAAACAGCACAATGCAGCACAACAAAACGTGATAGCTCGAGTGTTTCACTGCAACGATCTCTGTACCATTGGCCAGCTAAGGGGCTCAAGTTTTTCTTTATAGCATTCAAACCTAGCGTGCTAATCATCCCCACCAGATAATTTTTTTCCCACCCGGCTAAGTTTCGCCTCGAACAGCGTCACCGGCCCCAATTCCTGAGAGGAGAAAGCGCGAAGTTGAGGACGCCACCGAGCTCCGTGACGCAGCCCCCGCTGCGGCCACTCGGGGAGGCGCGCTCTTTATTGCAGCAGCCTACTCCATTGTGGCGCATCCGTGCACGCACGCCCTGTCTACCACGCCACCCGCCGCGCTCGCAACAACGGATGCCCGCGACAGGACGCGCGAAACGAGGAAGGAGGGAGGGCGGCGCAGTTGGGTCATCTCCCGGCGTCTACTAATGCCGCCGGCGGCTGCGGCGGGGCCGACCACCCTCCCGCACAGAACGTGCGTGGATCGCCATATACAGACGGACGCATCGATTATGGCGCTCGAACGGGCAGTCACAAAAGCGATGCCAGCCGGGGACGAAGATCCACCGTCACAGCGTGACCGAGGACGTGCCGCGAACCACCGCTCTCCGCTTCGTCTCCAGGGCCTGTAGTTCTATAGCAGGGTGCGTAGACCTGCAGCAATACACGGGAAAAAAAGTTGGAGGGGTGCGGAGCAGGCCAGTGTAGTTGCGCGCCCTGGGCGCGCGCTCCAGCGGAAAACCTCCCGGCTGTCACGAGGCAGGCGAGCCGAAAAAACTACGCCGTTCCATTCAGAGAGCCGCCCCGGCGACGGCGGCGGCCCTTTTCAAAGCATCGCTGGCAGAAGCGGCCGCTCTGCCACACGCACAAACACCTGACTCGATCAGCGCTCGCTCGGGGCTCGGCTGCGGCGCCCCGCGCGCGCCCGCTTAATTAAAGCGCCGCGCGCTCTTCTCATGGAGACTGCAGTCCCCCCTCCCCCTGATAATACAGCCCGGAGCATTCCGCGCACGGTGTGACGGCGCTAACACCACCCCCCTGCCACCCACCGAAGCTCGCGCTTTGGCGTGTAAAGGGCTCCGCCGTTTTCGGAAGCTCGCTGTCGTACGTTGCTCGGGAAGAAGGCCGACACGCTAAAAAAATGATAAGCAAAAAAAAAAAAAGCGCCCAGCGAGTTTATACCGGTGCCATCCGACCTGTTTGCGTAAAGGAAGGCCAGCAGCAGCAGCAGCAGTGACGACGTGCGTGCACGGTCGCTGGCCCTGCTACGCGTCCGTAGTTGTTGCGGCAGCTCCCGCTGAAGAGAACTCGTGTGCGTTGGCCCCCCTACCTCCTCGCCTTCGCGAAGGCAGCGCTACATCGCGAGGAGCACAATGCGGTAGTCGCCGCCGTGTCGACGTGGCTCGCGTGTGCTCGCTCGCCCCTTCCGCCGTCGAGCGTACAGTGGAGCGCTCTCCTTGTTCTACGCCCGCGGCACCGATGTCGCCGCAGCCGCCGCGACAGAGCGAACAAAGACGTCGCTTCTCTCGGCGGAGCAGAAGAAAATATGCGACGCTCTCCGCGGCGGCACCACATGGCGCTCGCTCCACTGGGATCACCAGAGGCGTCGTCGCACCCTGCGCAGCGACACGGCCGATCCATCTGATGAGAAGAATGGGGGAGGGTGGCGGTGATGAAGATGAGAATGCGATTCCTAACATCGCTGCGTCTACGGACGCGGAATGCGCGCCCCGAGAGCCGGTCGCTTTCACCCCCGTTTCTTCCCCGGGTGAAGCACCTACCCGTTCATTCTTTTACTTTCTGCCATTTCCATTTTCTTGCGGCACCACGATCCTTCAGAGGCACGTGACCGTGACGTAAGTCGATTTTCATCCGGCGCTCGGGAGCAGAGTCCGCCTGTTTCCCTCCCGAGTACCGCCCGGGGCCGGCACGAGTGTTGCGGATGCGGTGGCTTCCACTCCTGATGTCGCGCTGCGCCCCTTCGCCCGTCGCAGCCATCATTTCTCGTTTTAGTAAAAGCTCCGAGCGTCGTTTGCTGCAGCCCCCACTGACACGCGCGTCCGGAGGACGTGGGCCGATCCCGCTCTCGACTGCCATCGCAGCAACCCCGCGCGCCACTGCGGCGGACGTGCTTCAAAACTATTGCCCTACGTGCGCGGTACCAGGGACCCCGCGGCTGCTGGCTTCGTTCTGCCTGCGTGGCCGAGCTGCAACCACCGTGCATTAATGTGCGCTCACGCCTCCCCACACGCCTAGCTCCCTCTTCCTAACGCTTTGCATCATAGAAGCACCCCCCCTCCCCTCCACTCAATCTGCGGATACTGGCCGCCCGATTTCTCCCCATCGCTGCCGACACAGGCGCCGCCTCTTTTTTAATCACCTCTAATTACTCCGCATTCCGACCGCTCCCTCCGCCATCCGCTCGTGCCCCGGCAACGCGGCAGACTTGAATCCAGCCGTTTTACGGTTGCGCGTTTCAACGGGAATCAAACGTTTCGATATTGCTTCCCTTTGTAGTTTAGTGTAAAAGTGTATATCTTTATTGAAATAGAAGTAAAGGGAGGTGTTGTTTGTGTTCATTGCACAGCTTGTATAAGTGAATCAAATTAGTGATTCGCTTCCCGTACCTGTATTCGCATATGTGAAATCTGAAAAAGGATCTTAAACACAGGGTCATATATGTCTTTCAGTCATTAGACGAACAACGCAAGCCAACCTTAAATTTTGCAAATGACGCACAATTACTTCATTTTTGTTAGTGGTCTCCTCTGCAGTAAGGATACTTTTAGACAGCGTCGTACAAAAAGATACCGACTTGTCGTATTTTCACGATACGCACCGAACTTTGCAAAAATTATTAATTGTTACCTAAGTTCAGCTTCTTTCGACTGTTAGCTGAGTTCGGCTGAATTAGTATCTTTCGGCTCCTCTTGTTCGGCATTTAGAGATGCGCAGTGGACAATCTTCCCGAATTATAACTTATGTAATCAATGCTCTCAGCGGACAGCGGCAGGGCAAGCAGTATTCTCCAGCTTTACTGTGCATGTTCTTTCTAATGGGCTCCGCAACAACCTTTTTTTTTGTTCTCCATTTGATGCCTCGCTATGAATAAGACTGAAAATTTCCCCATCAGCGTGAATATAATGGGCACTGGGCAGCTGAACTGGGTTCGATTATTCAGTGAAGTTCACGTTTAGCATGTTTTCGCGTGGTTGTAAAGTATATGCAGCACATTTTCTGGGAGGGTCCAAAATGCATCAACATGCATTTCTGATGTAATGCGCCTACGCAGTATGCCCCATGCATGATTAGGCGAAGGTTGCTCGAACCTTAGTTGCGGTTTGGAGTCAGTTTAAAAAAAAAAAAAACATTTCAGCGTTATTGATGCGATGCCCAGCTTTTATTGTGCCAGATGCCACTTCTTGTACCACAGGCTATAAATTTGGTGGTTATACATTATATCATTCCAGATTATTTTATCCCAGACCTATGAAGAACTAAGACACATACACGTTAGTTCGAAACAACGTGCGGAAATGTGCGACGAAACAGACGAGCACGCGCATGAAAGTGCTGCAGAAGGAATATGTGAAGAACAACTATACAGATCGGGACTGCAGTGAATCCTCCTGCTCAGAACGTCTCCGTTACGGCGGCACTTGCTCCTGCCATTACCACCTTTGCTAAATAAAGTAAGCGCGTGTCCAATTTGCGTACGAGCTTTTCGTGCCAAATACACCCGATACATACTTTTATCTGGTGCAGCTAACTGCTTCTAGCCTCGTTGTCGCGAATGAGAGACGAGTTTTTTTTTCTCTCTCATTCACGAGGGAAGGGTACGTCATAAGCACCGCGCAAATAACAGCGCGCGTCCCCCGACCGCAACTACGCAGCGCGCTTCCTGCTCGCGGGCCCCTTCGTCACGCACACGAACCCCGCGGCTCTTCGACGCTAGCAGCAGCGTAGCGTGTTGCATCGGTGCGCACGATGCGCGAGCTTGAACGAAAGAATACAATGAGCAAGAGAAACCAAAGGAAAAAAAAAATCAGCAAGGGCCGCAACGTCGACCCGCCACTTCGCGCGAGACGAGCGAGTGGCGGTGGGCTTCACCGCTGCACACGATCAGTGCAGCGGGAAAAGCAGGCGCTCACAACAAGCGGGGTGCTTTGTTTGCCCTATACCCGGCGGGCGACTCTTGTTTTGCACCGAGACGGGGCCGGCGACTCACTTTGCATACGCGCGGTGAGCCGCTGTTGCGCGCCGTTTTACCGCATCCGCTAATCGCGTGCAGCGTCACCGAGGGCGCGCAGCGTCGATCGCCGTCCGCGCTTAGCAACTTTCACGAGGAAAAAAAAAAAGCGTGCATGTCGAACATTGACTTTGTTATAGTTTATATGAAAATATCTGAGGTTTAAAGTTTAAAAACCACGATATCAGTATTCAGGAACGCCGTGGTAGTGGCCTCCGTAAATTTGGACCACTGGGTGTTATTCTTTAACGTGCACTCGAATCACACAGTACACGGGACCTCTGACATTTTACCTCCATCAAAATGACACGCCGTGGCCGGTATCAAACGAGCGACCTTCAGGTCGGCATGTCGACCACCGTAATCGCTACACCAGCGTGGCGGGCGTAGTTACACATTATTAACCGCTATTTTCGTTATTTAAATCTTGAAATGGCAGACTCTTCGATAAGGTGTTGCTTAGCGGCACCTACTCGGATAACATAGCGCGGTTAGGAATCAGGCTTTCTTCTCAACAAACAGTCAACTCCTAATCCGCTAGAAAGGTTCATCACCGCATACCAGCCGGCAACACAGCTGAGCTTCAATTTGACAGTCTGATGTGTCGTTAACGGTACGTAAAGAAAAGGTAACTTGATCACGCGTTGGGGGCATTTCGAAAAGCTCGCGTTAGCAGGTTTAGGCTACAGCCCCTGTCTCATCTCGTTCGACCTTCGGAACCAGCTCGCCTGTACTGTGGTGCACGTAATTAAGGGGGTCCCGAGCAGCTCGCGTCTGCTTTTTCCTTCTGCGTCCGCGCTCTCCGGCTCGCTGCGTCGCCGCTAAAGCCGCCGGCTCTAGCAAGGAGGGCTTTGTTTTGCCACGTCCGCGTCATAAATTCCCGCCTTGCGGCCGCGCGGAATCGTGCGCCGTTACTGGGCGCGTGGGCCATGCCGCGTGTCCCGCACTTACGATGGCGGCGCGGGCTCCCCACGATATCTTTCCGCTATTATGCGACGCACCGCTGCGCGTGTGTCTCGAGATTATCGTTTTTTTTCTTCTTTTATTTGTCTTTTGACAAGGGATGGGGAGAGGCGTGCAGCTCGGAATAGCCCGCATGCGACGGGACAAACATCAACGTTCGCAAAGACGTTCATGCAGCCGCTTTCAACGCGACTGACTGACAGTCGTGCGAGACTGCGTATCCGTCGAAAGCATACGCGCTTGCGAGTGCGCGTGTAGTGGATATGGGAACTTATTGCAACGAAAACATATATACACAAATCGAAGGCAATGCAAACTGGCGTCTCGCTCTCACTTCTGTTTTACCTTTCTCTTCTCTATACACACACACTGCAAAACGAAATGAATTACTAGCAGGTCAACGAAATCCTAGAGTGTGTGGTATGCTTGGATATTATTGAGCGGGAAATCGCTTAGGCTGACTTTATGTATATATGATGTAACCCGGCCGTGTAATAGTATGTGTCACTTCAAGAGTGAACTCATTTCCTGTCACTATGAGCGGACTTTTCCAATTTGAGTGCTGCTATGTGACTGGACGTTGGATCAAGTTCTTTTATAGCGCAAATGGTATTCGTGTAATCTATGTCAACTATAGTAACATGTCGCGATAGCCTAGTGGTCGTGCTGTCGGCCCACAGGTCACGGTGTCGAATCCCGGCTGCAGCGGCCGCGTTTTCAATGGGGGCGACATTGCTTGAGGCCCATGAACTTAAATAAGGGTGCGCGTTATAACGCATCCCAGCTGGTCGACATTGCCGCCGTACGCGTTCTCTTCCACGTCCATCAAAATTATATGCTGGTTTTCGAACGTTAAAGCCTGACAATTGTTATTATTGAACTACAGTGTTATGTTACGGGCTGTTTTTTGTGTTTTTCTTCTTGTTACGTGAATAGACTTGTATTAACTTTGCCTAGCCGTCCTTTGGAATGAATGAACTTCATGAAAAGTGAGTACCACAGTTTTTTTTTTCAGGTGGGGTGGCCTCAATGGGTGACTACCATTTTGTACGATTTAAACTTGCGCAATATCCATAGGTGGTAGAGGCAAAACAGCGCACACGCCCGCACACACACACATACATACACATACATACACAAACACACACATACGAACACACAAAGAAAGACGGGGACTGGGAAAAGCTTTACATCTATAGATTAACCCCAGTCCCATGCCACTCTCCGTCCATCATGATGAAGGTTTCTCAGATGACAGCTGAAGTCCTTTATGAAGTTTCTTTGACTAAAGTGCTTTCCACATATTATAGCATCAGTGAAAAGAGGTAGCCGGTGCTATACCAAAGAGCCGACATATCCTAAATATCATATAGTTGAAAAAAGGATGTATATCAGCATAGCTAACCCTTAGAAGTTGGATCACACAAATCAAGAAATTTCCTCAAATTTGCGTTGGCAGAATGACCATTTTTGGATGAGCAGCGTCACGTGACGGCTATCGTGGAGACCAGTATTCGCGTGGCAGTGGAAAATAGCTCAGATGACTTGCACATCTAAGGTAGAAAGGTGGGTTAGTGCGAAATAATGGATATTTGCAAAAGACAAAAGAGAAATGGACGGAGCACAAAACGAGGACAATACGAGCGCTATCTAACTACGAAAGTGTATAAAAAAGGAAAACAAATGCAACGAAAGCCAACAGCCTGATTGCAGAGAAATTTTAGATCACGTGAAAAAAAAATGGTCAAGCGTGCGTACCTCGCCATACAGACAATAGACGGATCAGATATGACGTTTCTTTCATAAATTGCGAAGTATACACACGCTTAACCATTACTTTCACGTGGTCTGAAATTGTTGTGCACGCACGCAGCGTTTTTTCTGTTCGTTTCAATAAACAACAGCTGTAAGACAGCGCTCGTGTGCTGTACCCTCCGTGCTGTCGACGCAAAATTTTAGAAACAAAGCGGCTTTACGACTGTTCTGACTCCTATCGCTATTGTCACCACGCGCTGTCCAGGGGCCACTGTCCAGCTTTCACTTATCAGGGCAGCGTCGCCGACATCTGGCGGTAGAGATGCAAGTACTTCTTGTTAATAAACGCAATGTGATGGCTACTGCTGATCGCAGCTACCCAGCTTTGCTATTCCCTTTCGCTACACTACGCTAAGCTTTTTAGCACTGCTGTTTGTGGAGGAAGGGCCGCCTCTGGGTTTGGGCCAAGTCAAAACAGATGGAAAGCTGTCGTCGTCTAAACCGAATGATGAGTACTTAACGACACCCTGTGTCGCAGAACGAGCGCTAAAAAAATGGGCGCGCGGCCAAATTCTTGCGGTAACGCGCGGAAGAGACGCCGGGAGCTCAAAAAAGAAAACAAACATCCAAGGCTCCCCGGGCGCGCGCTCTCCCCTTGGAAGCGTGGCTTCGCCGACGAACCTCCTCACCCCACATCGGCGGCCGAGAAAGCCCGCGAAAGTTCGAGAACGAAAGGGGCGTGGTCATACCGAGTTGAGTCATCGGCCGCGGAGGGCATTCCAACCGTCTCGCCCTCTTCCCAGCCTTCGCTGCGTATCGCGCCGACGAAAGGACCAGAATCTTCTGGAATGTCGCGCGCAAGGTATTTAATCGAGCCGCCGAGACGAGAGAGCAGGAGAAGACGGAAGTAGCGCCAGAGCGCGTAGGGTATACCGCCGTGTAGTCGGCGAAGGTTTTGTCCGTAGCGACAAGGCAGGAGATGAAGAGGATTTCAACCTGAGGGGTGGAGGCTCGAGCTACAGGCAAGAGCGTGTGTTTACCGCTATCGAGCGAAGACGCGTGGCAACAGCTGCGTGTGTGAAGCCGACGTGTTCGGGCGAAGAAGTTGAAGCTTGAAGAGTGGCCAATTGAAGACGCGAGGTTTCCTGGAAGAGAAACTTCAGGGGGCAGCGGAACGACAACAACGCTGGACTTTGAGTGAGTGATTCTCGGAAGAGTATCATTCAGACTTTTGTTCCAAGGACTTTGGACTGAATAGGTTTTCTATCTCTTTAGTCTGTAAGTGTCTTGGTTGTTAAATGCATGCGACTGCATTGTAGTGTGAATTGTTGTCTGTGTCCGTTGTTTTGAATGTGGCTGATTGTACTGTGTAGTACGTTGGTTGATTGGTGACACATTGTACTCAACTATTGTGGAGTGTGCATACTCGTGTATTGTTTTCGATCTGCCATTATTGAGAATATAATTTTGTTTGTTTATCAACTCTCGGCTCTGACTTGTTCTTTGGACCACAGCCGGCGTCTGCTGGCGCGCCAATAAGGACCACTTCTAAATTGTCCACGCTTTCGTGGTGCGGTTCGGGGGGCCGATACTTCGGCTCTTGGAATTAGCCCGGCGATTGCCTCCCTAATTAACGGGACCGGTGTGACAATTAATCTGGCGTCCGCGACACAGGACCTTTTGGTGCACAGTGTGTCCAAAGTAGTGAGAAAGAACCTCGAGTTGTTGATAGTGCTATCGGAACGATTTTGTGTGTTGTTCAGTGTTCTCGTTAACGAGTGCAGTGGAGTGTTCCGATTGACTGATTTAGGCAGATAATTTTTATTTTTCCACTCGGCAAAGGTTTTATTTGCGAGACACAATGGATCTCGAAAAGTTAGTCACTCTTGGTGAGAAGATGGGTCTTTCTGGCGCCGAACTACGGAAGTGGGTAAGCCAGAAGGAGAAAGAGGCGGTGGAGAGAGAGAGGTTGGCAGCTGAGAGAGCCAAGGAAGAAAAAGCAGCGGAGTTGGAGAGAGAGAGGTTGGCAGCTGAGAGGGCCAAGGAAGAAAAAGCAGCTGAGTTGGAGCGAGAGAGGTTGGCAGCTGAAAGGGCGAAAGAAGAAAGAGAGGCAAAGGAGCGACAGCTGAAAGAATAAAGAGAGGCAGAGTAGCGACAGCTGAAAGAAGAAAGAGAGCAGCAATTGAAGTTGGAGTTGGAGAGAGAAAAGTTGGCAGCCGAAAGGGCGAGAGAAGAAAGAGAGGCAAAGGAGCGACAGCTGAAAGAAGAAAGAGAGCAGCAATTGAAGTTGGAGTTGGAGAGAGAAAAGTTGGCAGCCGAAAGGGCGAGAGAAGAAAGAGAGCAGCAATTGAAGTTGGAGCTGGAGAGAGAAAGACTGGCAGCTGAGAGGGCGAAAGAAGAAAGAGAGGAAAGGGAACGGCAGCGACAGCACGAGATAGAACTCGAGCGACTTCGTTTGCAACAGCGAAGTGAAACTCCCGTCCAAGCTAGAGTTGAAAGCAGCGAACGGGAAGATCATGGCTTCCGCTTGAACCCAAGCAAGCTGCTCGTTGCGTTTGATGAAAGGAAGGACGACCTTGACGCGTACCTTCACCGATTTGAGACGATTGCGAGGACCCAGAATTGGCCGCAACATCAATGGGCAACTGCTTTGAGTACCTGCTTGAGTGGCGAAGCGCTCAGTGTGTACGGTAGGCTGACGCCGACCGATGCAGCCAACTATGCAAAGGTGAAAGCTGCTTTGCTGAAGCGATTTAGGTTTACTGTAGAAGGATTCCGGGACAGATTTCGGACAGGAAAGCCAGCTGATGGCGAGACGGCTACGCAGTATGCCGCCCGACTTTGCCATTATTTCGACAGATGGATTGAACTTTCAGGGACAGCGCAGGAGTACGATGAACTTAGAGAGCTCCTAATTAGAGAACAATTTCTTACTAGTTGCCACCCAAGCCTGTCGCTGTACTTGAAAGAGAGGAAGGCTGAGTCACTTGAAGGAATGCTTGAATTGGCTGATCAATTCTTGGAAGCGCAAGGTGGAACTAATTTGGCCAAGGTCAAGAAGGAGTGTCCCGATGATTCGAAGAAATTGGCTCCCGAAGAAAAGCGTGCACCAGAGAGCATTCCGCGATGTTTTCTGTGCAACCGAGTGGGTCATCGCGCTAAAAACTGTCGAACAATCTTTACGAGCCCTACGGCAGTAAAATGTTTTAAGTGTGGCCAGACTGGGCACAAAGCAGACGCATGTCGAAACGGAGCGAGTCAAACTCACCAGGTATCTTGTGTGCAAGCGGCACCAAAATCTGATAATAATGCCGTCACCGATGGATTCATAGAGTTGAAGAATGGGGAGAAAATTCCTATTGTGGGTGCTGTAATGTCAAAACAGCCAACCGGTGTTACGAAAGGAATGCCAACGCTGCCTGAAAAAGTTGCGGGCAAAAAGATTACGGTGTTAAGAGATACCGGCAGCTCCACTGTTATCGTGCGGAGAAATTTGGTTCGGGAAAGTGAGTTGACCGGCAAAACGAAACCGGTTTGCTTAATTGACCGTACAGTTCGCATGCTTCCCGAAGCAGAGATTGAGGTGGAAACCCCGTACTTCAGCGGGAAGGTTACTGCTTTATGCATGACGACCCCCCTTTACGACCTTGTCATCGGAAACATCGCCGGGGCGCGAGGACCGAGTGATCCGGAATGTTCGGGAGAAGACCCTAAGATAGAGCCCTCGCCAACCCAGCGACCGCGAGATACAGTGGAGGAGCATCCCGCGACGGATCTCACTAGAGCCCAAGGTGAAGCCGCGGCGCAAGAGACAGCGAATGAGAAGACGATCGTGTTGAATGAGTTCACGCGCTGGGCAGCTGGACGTACGTCGGCACGACCCCAACCGACCGACAGTGTAAAGGAGACGGAGTCGGCCAGCCAGGCCATATGTAGAGACATGAACAAGCTGGTAAATAAACAGACCGGACTCGTCGAACGTCATGACCAGTTAGCAGGGTCGGAAGTGACAACGATGGCTGAGACGCTGCCTCAGATACCGTCGTTGGAAAAGGCTCGCCGAAAAGGAACAAGGAAAAACAAGAAGAGATCGAGCGAGCACTGCAAGAAAGGACGCAAGCGCAGCTCGAAATACACAGGATAGGTGCTGAGGTCGAATCAGAACGTGTTTGGCAGTGCTGAGTGCCATATGTTGTGTTAATGTTGTGTTATCCTGTGTCACAAGTGTCGAAGTGTTTGTGCTGTGATGTGATGTATAATGTTGTATAATTGTTGTAATGAGAGAACTTTGTACATTTGTATTATTGGGAATGTGTGGTGGAGTGTTGTACTCATGTGCCTGTGGTTATATTTCATGTGTTGTGTAATTGAATTACAATGTACAGTTGTATTGAGGATCTATTCCGAATGTGAAGTGTCATGAGCAACGGTTTGTGTTACAGTCTTTCAGAGTGTGTGGTGACTGTTCGGGCTCGTTTGTGTGGTTCTGAATATTATGAGATAATATTCTTAAAGTGGGGGGCAGCGTCACAGAACGAGCGCTAAAAAAATGGGCGCGCCGCCAAATTCTTGCGGTAACGCGCGAAAGAGACGCCGGAAAGTCAAAAAAAAAGAAAACAAATATCCAAGGCTCCCCGGGCGCACGCTCTCCCCTTGGAAGCGTGGCTTCGCCGATGTCACAGAACGAGCGCTAAACAAGAGCGCGCCGCCAAATCCTTGCGACAACGGGCGGCAGAAACGCCGCGAGGTAAAAAGAAAAAAAAAGAAAGCAAACATCCAGGGCTCCCGGGCGCGCGCTCTCCCCGCAGAAGCACGGCTTCGCAGACGATCCTCCTCACCCCACATCGGCGGCCCAGCAAGACCGCGATTTTTCTCGAACGAAGGAGGCGGGGTCAGACCGAGTGAATCATCCTCGGGAGAGGGCAGTCGAACCGTCTCGTGCCTCTCCCCAGCCTTCGCTGCGTATCGCGCCGACGAAATGACGAGAAACATCTGGAAAGTCGCGCGCAAGGTATTTAACCGAGCAGCCGAGACGAGAAATCAGGAGGTGACGGAAGTTAACGCCAGAGCGCGTAGGAATTCCGCCGTGGAGTCGGCGAAGGTTCTGCCCGTAGTGACAGAACAGGAGGTGACGGAAGTTAACGCCAGGGCGCGTAGGAATTCCGCCGTGGAGTCGGCGAAGGTTCTGCCCGTAGTGACAGAACAGGAGGAGACGGAAGTGAGCGCCAGAGTGCGTAGAGAGTCCGCCGTGTAGTCGGCGAAGTTTGTGGTCCGTAGGGACGGCTCGAGCTACAGGCAAGAGTGTGTGTTTACCGCTATCGAGCGAAGACCCGTGGCAACCGCTGCGAGTGTGAAGCCGACGTGTTCCGGCGAAGAAGTTGAAGTTTGAAGAGTGGCCAATTGAAGACGGGAGGTTTCCTGGAAGAGAACTTCGAGAGCTGCGGAACGACAACAACGCTGGACTTTGAGTGAGTGATTCTCGGAAGAGTATCATTCAGACTTTTGTTCCAAGGACTTTGGACTGAATAGGTTTTATATCTCTTTAGTCTTTAAGTGTCTTGGTTGTTCAGTGCATGCGACTGCATTGTAGTGCGTATTGTTGTCTGTGTCCGTTGTTTCAAGTGTGGTTGATTGTACTGTGTAGTACATTGTCTGTTTGGTGACGTATTGTATGTAACTATTGTGGAGTGTGCATACGTGTGTATTGTTTTGATCTGCCGTTAATGAGAATATAATTTTGTTTGTTTATCAACTCTCGGCTCTGTCTTGTTCTTTGGACCACAGCCGGCGTCCGCTGGCGCACCAATAAGGACCACTTCTAAATTGTCCACGCTTTCGTGGTGCGGTTCGGGGGGCCGATACTTCGGCTCTTGGAATTAGCCCGGCGATCGCCTCCCTAATAAACGGGACAAGTGTGACAATTAATCTGGCGTCCGCGATACAGGACCTTTTGGTGCACAGTGTGTCCAAAGTAGTGAGAAAGAGCCTCGAGTTGTTGATAGTGCTATCGGAACGATTTTGTGTGTTGTTCAGTGTTCTCGTTAACGAGTGCAGGGGAGTGTTCCGATAGACTGATTTAGGCAGATACTTTTTGCACGCGGCAAGGTTTTATTTGCGAGTTGCGAGACACAATGGATCTCGAAAAGTTAGTTGCGCTTGGTGAGAAGATGGGTCTTTCTGGCGCCGAACTACGGAAGTTGGTAAGCCAGAAGGAGAAAGAGGCGGTGGAGAGAGAGAGGTTGGCAGCGGAGAGAGCCAAGGAAGAAAAAGCCGCTGAGTTAGAACGAGAGAGGTTGGCAGCTGAGAGGGCCAAGGAAGAAAAAGCAGCTGAGTTGGAACGAGAGAGGTTGGCAGCTGAAAAGGCGAAGGAAGAAAGAGAGCAACAATTGAAGTTGGAGTTAGAGAGAGAAAAGCTTGCAGCTGAAAGGGCGAAAGAAGAAAGAGAGCAGCAATTGAAGTTGGAGCTGGAGCGAGAAAAGTTGGCAGCCGAAAGGGCGAGAGAAGAAAGAGAGGCAAAAGAGCGCCAGCTGAAAGAAGAAAGAGAGGAAAGGGAGCGGCAGCGGCAGCACGAGATGGAACTCGAGCGGCTCCGTTTGCAACAGCGAAGTGAAACTCCCGTCCAAGCTAGAGTTGAAAGCAGCGAACGGGAAGATCACGGCTTCCGCTTGAACCCAAGCAAGCTGCTCGTAGCGTTTGATGAAAGGAAGGACGACCTAGACGCGTACCTCCACAGATTTGAGACGATTGCGAAGAGCCAGAATTGGCCGGAACATCAATGGGCAACTGCTTTGAGTACTTGCTTGAGTGGTGAAGCGCTCAGTGTGTACGGTAGGCTGACGCCGACCGATGCAGCCAACTACGCAAAGGTGAAAGCTGCTTTGTTGAAGCGATTTAGATTCACTGTGGAAGGATTCCGGGACAGATTTCGGACGGGAAAGCCAGCTGATGGTGAGACGGCTACGCAGTATGCCGCCCGACTTTGCCATTATTTCGACAGATGGATTGAACTTTCAGGGACAGCACAGGAGTACGAGGAGCTTAGAGAGCTCCTAATTAGAGAACAATTTCTTACTAGTTGCCACCCAAGCCTGTCGCTGTACTTGAAAGAGAGGAAAGCTAAGTCACTTGAAGACATGCTTGAATTGGCTGATCAATTCTTGGAAGCGCAAGGTGGCACTAATTTGGCCAAAGTCAAGAAGGAGTGTCCCGACGATTCGAAGAAATTGGCTCCCGAAGAAAAGAAGCGTGCACCAGAGAGCATTCCGCGATGTTTTCTGTGCAACCGAGTGGGTCATCGCGCGAAAAGCTGTCGAACGATCTTTACGAGCCCTACGGTTGTAAAATGTTTCAAGTGTGGTCAGACTGGGCACAAAGCAGATGCTTGTCGGAACGGAGTGAGTCAAACTCACCAGGTATCCTGTGTTCAAGCGGCACCGAAATCTGATAATAATGCCGTCACTGATGGATTCGTAGAGTTGAAGAATGGGGAGAAAATTCCTATTGTGGGGGCTGTAATGTCAAAACAGCCAACCGGTGTTACGAAGGGAATGCCAACGCTTCCTGGAAAGATTGCAGGCAAGAAGATTACGGTTCTAAGAGACACCGGTAGCTCCACGGTTATCGTGAGGAGAAATTTGGTACGGGAAAGAGAGTTGACAGGCAGAACGAAACCGGTTTGCCTAATTGACCGTACGGTCCGAATGCTTCCCGAAGCAGAAATTGAGGTTGAAACCCCGTACTTCAGCGGGAAGGTTACTGCGTTATGCATGACGACCCCCCTGTATGACCTTGTCATCGGAAACATCGACGGGGCGCGAGGGCCAAGTGATCCAGAATGTTTGGGAGAAGACCCGAAGATCGAGCCCTCGCCAACACAGCGGCCGCGAGATACAAGGGAGGAGCATCCCGTGACGGATCTCACTAGAGCACAAGGTGAAGCTGCGGCGCAAGAGACAGCGAAGGAGAAGACGATCGTGTCGAATAAGTTCGCGGGCCGAGCAACCGGACTTACGTCGGCACGACCTAAACCGACCGACAGTGTAAAGGAGACGGAGTCGGCCAGCCGGGCAAAATGTAGAGGCACGATCGAGCGGGTAAATAAACAGACAGGACCCGTCGAAGGTAATGACGCGTTAACGGTGTCGGAAGTGACAACGATGGCTGAGACGCCGCCTCAGATACCGTCGTGGGAAGGGGCTCGCCGAAAAGGAACGTGGAAACACAAGACGAGATCGAGCGAGCACCGCAAAAAGGGGCGCAAGCGCTGTTCGAAGTACTCAAGATAGGTGCTGAGGTGGAATCAGAATGTGTTCGGCAGGGCTGAGTGACATATGTTGTGTTAAGGTTCTTGTTATCCTGTGTCTCAAGTGTATGTCGAGTGAGTCAGTGTTCTGTGCGATGGTGTGATGTATAGTGTTGTATAATTGTTGGATAGACAGAACTTTGTACGGTTGTATTGTTTAGAATGTGTGATGAAGTGTTGTAGGCATGTACCTGTGGCTATATTTCATGTGTTGTGGAATTGAACTACAATGTACGATTGTATTGAGTGATATATTGTGAATGTGAAATGTCATGAGCGACGGATTGTGTTACAGTCTGTGAGAATGTGTGGTGACTGTTCGCGCTCGTCTGTGTGGTTTTTGAATATTATGAGATAATATTCTTAAAGTGTGGGGCAGTGTCACAGAACGAGCGCTAAACAAGAGCGCGCCGCCAAATCCTTGCGACAACGGGCGGCAGAAACGCCGCGAGGTAAAAAGAAAAAAAAAGAAAGCAAACATCCAGGGCTCCCGGGCGCGCGCTCTCCCCGCAGAAGCACGGCTTCGCAGACGATCCTCCTCACCCCACATCGGCGGCCCAGCAAGACCGCGATTTTTCTCGAACGAAGGAGGCGGGGTCAGACCGAGTGAATCATCCTCGGGAGAGGGCAGTCGAACCGTCTCGTGCCTCTCCCCAGCCTTCGCTGCGTATCGCGCCGACGAAATGACGAGAAACATCTGGAAAGTCGCGCGCAAGGTATTTAACCGAGCAGCCGAGACGAGAAATCAGGAGGTGACGGAAGTTAACGCCAGAGCGCGTAGGAATTCCGCCGTGGAGTCGGCGAAGGTTCTGCCCGTAGTGACAGAACAGGAGGTGACGGAAGTTAACGCCAGGGCGCGTAGGAATTCCGCCGTGGAGTCGGCGAAGGTTCTGCCCGTAGTGACAGAACAGGAGGAGACGGAAGTGAGCGCCAGAGTGCGTAGAGAGTCCGCCGTGTAGTCGGCGAAGTTTGTGGTCCGTAGGGACGGCTCGAGCTACAGGCAAGAGTGTGTGTTTACCGCTATCGAGCGAAGACCCGTGGCAACCGCTGCGAGTGTGAAGCCGACGTGTTCCGGCGAAGAAGTTGAAGTTTGAAGAGTGGCCAATTGAAGACGGGAGGTTTCCTGGAAGAGAACTTCGAGAGCTGCGGAACGACAACAACGCTGGACTTTGAGTGAGTGATTCTCGGAAGAGTATCATTCAGACTTTTGTTCCAAGGACTTTGGACTGAATAGGTTTTATATCTCTTTAGTCTTTAAGTGTCTTGGTTGTTCAGTGCATGCGACTGCATTGTAGTGCGTATTGTTGTCTGTGTCCGTTGTTTCAAGTGTGGTTGATTGTACTGTGTAGTACATTGTCTGTTTGGTGACGTATTGTATGTAACTATTGTGGAGTGTGCATACGTGTGTATTGTTTTGATCTGCCGTTAATGAGAATATAATTTTGTTTGTTTATCAACTCGCGGCTCTGTCTTGTTCTTTGGACCACAGCCGGCGTCCGCTGGTGCACCAATAAGGACCACTTCTAAATTGTCCACGCTTTCGTGGTGCGGTTCGGGGGGCCGATACTTCGGCTCTTGGAATTAGCCCGGCGATCGCCTCCCTAATAAACGGGACAAGTGTGACAGCCGACGAACCTCCTCACCCCACATCGGCGGCCGAGATAGCCCGCGAAAGTTCGAGAACGAAAGGGGCGTGGTCATACCGAGTTGAGTCATCGGCCGTGGAGGGCATTCCAACCGTCTCGCCCTCTTCCCAGCCTTCGCTGCGTATCGCGCCGACGAAGGGACGAGAATCTTCTGGAATGTCACGCGCAAGGTATTTAATCGAGCCGCCGAGACGAGAGAGCAGGAGAAGACGGAAGTAGCGCCAGAGTGCGTAGGGTATACCGCCGTGAAGTCGGCGAAGGTTTTGTCCGTAGCGACAAGGCAGGAGATGAAGAGG
Source organism: Rhipicephalus microplus (assembly GCF_013339725.1). NCBI lineage: Eukaryota > Metazoa > Arthropoda > Arachnida > Ixodida > Ixodidae > Rhipicephalus > Rhipicephalus microplus. The sequence goes on along the minus strand of NC_051173.1, from coordinate 61,268,030 downwards.
ATTTCCACCTGAGGGGTGAAGGCTCGAGCTACAGGCAAGAGCGTGTGTATACCGCTATCGAGCGAAGACGCGTGGCAACAGCTGCGTGTGTGAAGCCGACGTGTTCGGGCGAAGAAGTTGAAGCTTGAAGAGTGGCCAATTGAAGACGCGAGGTTTCCTGGAAGAGAAACTTCAGGGGGCAGCGGAACGACAACGCTGGACTTTGAGTGAGTGATTCTCGGAAGAGTATCATTCAGACTTTTGTTCCAAGGACTTTGGACTGAATAGGTTTTCTATCTCTTTAGTCTGTAAGTGTCTTGGTTGTTAAATGCATGCGACTGCATTGTAGTGTGAATTGTTGTCTGTGTCCGTTGTTTTGAATGTGGCTGATTGTACTGTGTAGTACGTTGGTTGATTGGTGACACATTGTACTCAACTATTGTGGAGTGTGCATACTCGTGTATTGTTTTCGATCTGCCATTATTGAGAATATAATTTTGTTTGTTTATCAACTCTCGGCTCTGACTTGTTCTTTGGACCACAGCCGGCGTCTGCTGGCGCGCCAATAAGGACCACTTCTAAATTGTCCACGCTTTCGTGGTGCGGTTCGGGGGGCCGATACTTCGGCTCTTGGAATTAGCCCGGCGATTGCCTCCCTAATTAACGGGACCGGTGTGACACCCTGCAATACTTTTTTTTTCTAAGTAGCGATAGAGTGGATTCACAAAAGGAGCTTATTGAATGACGAATTCACCGCAAGAAAAAAAATTAGTAACCGTCCAGTACGAGTGGAGTTACAAAGATTTGTAACTGCATTGCATTCTCTCTTCTCTCGTCCCGGCACGAAAGCGCTGAAAGCTGAGCAGGTAAGGTTGGCACGGGAAAGATTATACCTCACGTGCACCTTTTGCCCACGAGCACTTTTCCCATTTGTTTTTCTTCGAATACGCGGGTGTTCAGCGCGACCGCGCGCACACATGGACAAGTCGCGGCCTCCCACAGCTGCCCCTGCTACGAACGAGCGCACCATATACTCAAATCAACCAAGAGCTGATACAATGGCTGCCACGAGCGATTTTTGAGCTTGTATAGTCATTTGTCGAGAGAAGAAGTAATTTTTAGCTGATATTAAAAATTTATTGTGAAATTCGGGCCATTGCTACGCGATAATATGTGGCTGGTGTGTTCTGGAGAGCGTCGACTAACGATCAGCAGAGTTTTATTACCATGCTCAAAAAGTGTTGCACGACGCTTTGATGAACGTGACGGGTATGTGACTTCATCGGCTAAGGCACTCGCACTCTAGCCCTGCGATTTTCAAATCATACTGCTGAAGAGCTTCTTTCGCATAAATTTTGACTAGCATTGCATACAGCAGGAAAATGGCATTAGTATTTGTTGAGCTTTAAGCACCATACACCAATGACTTTTCATAATGTGTGTAAATCGAATCTCGTATTGAAACAAGAAACGTTACTTTTAGAATACATTTTTTTTAAAGAGCACCCACACGACATTATGAGAATTCGAAGACACCCATGTGCCGTAAACATTTCTTTTGTCTGAAATATTTAAGCAATGCACTCTTTTCAATGCAATAAATCAGCACGATTTTGTCGAATATCCTCGAAATCAGTTAAGAGTGCTGCCAAAATGACTGGGACGTATGGCATGCAATGACGCTGCTATGTCTGGGCCCACCGTGTTGGTCTAATGGCTAAGGTACTCGGCTGCTGACCTGCAGGTCGTGCGATTGAATCTCGGCTGCAGCGGCTGCATTTCCGATGGAGGCGGAAATGCTACAGGTCCGTGTGTTTAGATTTGCGTGCACGTTAACCACAGGTGGTCGAAATTTTCAGAGCCCTTCACTATACATCGTCTCTCATAATCATATGGTAGATTTGGGACGTTAAACCCTACAAATCAATCAATGCTTTCTTTTGCATTCCCCCCCCCCCTAAACTATCGCTTTAGGAGGTTGAAATTTGTCACAACTGGAAGTGAATCGAAACAACGCAATAATATACTATTACGAACTGTGAGAAAAAGATGAGGGCGTTACTCTTAAATATTAACCCCATTAAGATCAATGCTCCTCGTTACTGGTAGCAGTGGCTGCCATCGCATAGGTGCGGCAGCCATTCCGCAAGAAATGGCGAGACAGATTTTATTTTTCTTCCCTTTCCAGAAGAAAACTGACAGGGAATAAAGGAAGACAACGGGTCTTATACACGACTGGAGCGTCTCGCCAAGCAAGCGTTTGTTTCTTCTTTTGCATCAGCTGTCTCCGTATTTTTTTTTTTTTACTCGCGCGGCTGCCACACGCCACGGACGCCGGTCGCGATCAGCACGCTGCTCAGTGCGCGGGTTCTAAATTAAAAATGCGCGACGCCACGCCAGCGCGGCTGCCAACTCGAGCCCGTGCATGCTCGCTCTCCTTCCGACTCGCTCGCTCGAAGCCGGTCGCCGAGCGCAGCACAGCGCGCCGAACGCTCGGATCCATACTTTATGAATTGATGATGGCGCAGCGCCATCGCGACACCCGATTCCGTCTTGGAAAGAGAGTTTTCTCTTCTTGGACGGCTTCCCGAACGCCGCCGCGTCTTTCCAGCAAACGGGTCTCTTTCGCGCTTTTGTCTTTTCTTTCGCGAGAGTCTTCCGCGTGAAGTCACCCGCGCAGTGCGATGATTGCCCTGTGCCGATCTGATTGTACGACGCCAGGAGTAGCGCATCCGTGACGTCGTGACTGTTCTCCTTACGACGCCGTAGGCTTCTCTGGATGCTTCACGAGTGTGAGGGAACCACGCATATTTACACAATAAAATAAAAGAGCTTTTGGTTAGTAAGACCGTGCTTCAGTAACAATAAATTATGGGCTCGTTTGCTGTACAAACAAGCCCAGAATTTATCCACTCTTGTGGCTCATGCGTTGTGCTGTTCTACCGGGGAGCACGAGGACGGCCCCAGAAACTCGGAAGCACGCGTGTTCCGCCTCCTTATGTTGGATGCAATCGCACGGAATCATTCAAAGACGGAATCGGACTTCTAATTGGAAAGCCAGTATCTCTCTCTGCATTTATTTTTTCTGCAGAACCAAGGACCATCCCAACTGTTTCGCAAGTTTCCAGCATAACGAATATCTGATTCCAGGAGCAGGTTTGTGAAGGTGAAATCAACTGGTTTGTTTTGCTATAATACTGAATTCTCCATTGAATCTTGCCTGTTTTTTTTACGGTTTACTGGCATTACAGAACATAATATGCCAATTAGAAGCAAGGACTTTAGGTGTGAATGTTCCGTTTCTGCGAGTAATTGTTTTCCTATTTATCGGCGACGCCATCGTTTGCCTGCAAGGATGGCGTAATCGTGTTAAGCCGTGTTGCCCGCGAAAGCACACACACACACACACACACACACACACACACACACACACACACACACACACACACACACACACACACACACACACACACGCACGCACGCACACACACACACACACACACACACACACACACACACACACACACACACACGCACGCACGCACACACACACACACACACACACACACACACACACACACACACACACACACGCAGGGATCGCTGTGTAAGGGTCTCTGCTAAGAATAATGCGTGCAAAACATCGATGAGTGAAAGAACAACAATGCTCAGATTTGGGCGCACGTTAAAGAACCCCAGGTGGTCAAAATTTCCGGAGCCCTCCACTACGGCGTCTCTCATAATCATATAGTGGTTTTGGGACGTTAAACCCCACAAATCAATCAATCAATCAATGAAAGAACAACAAGGTAATGCTCGCTCAGACGTTTGTCATAAAACGTGCTGTGCACATATGCCGACGAACAATACTAAAAGCTACTCTCACTAGTCCCCATAGATGATCCATTATCACGAACGAAGAATAGCAACCAAACTATCAAAATTGTAGTCCAAAATGCACTAAATACCCAACATCATAGTTTGTGGGAATGTGGAGGTCTTTTTTCTCCAAATCACTCCTACCAGCTTCCTGAAAATTATATGGAATGAAGTCATCAGAAGCAGTTGGCCATCGTTTCCTGGGCTAACAGAGTCGCTGGCCATGTGGTTCCACCCTGAGGCGCATGACAGGTGACTTTTAACCTAATAATTTGATGCCACTAGTGTTTATGTCACTGAGGAAAACCTTAGAGTAGCGGATCTTGAATAAGGGTCTGCGGTTCCAAGGGCGTCCATGTAGCCACTTTTTTGAAGCCGCGAAACCCATCCGACCCTCCCTCCCCCCCCAAAAAGTAATAAACACTCCTTATTGCGACAGCCACCTTTCTTTAACTTGTAGTAGGCTGCACCGTTTAACAATACGGACATTGTGGCGGAGCCAACCCATAGACATGCTTTCACACAAGATGGGTGTCGGTGGCGTTCAACTGTGCTTTCGTTGCATTTTCCTAAGATATTTGCCGGCCAGCGTACTTAATATACATTTGCATAGGTGAAGAGCAAAGATAGCTAGAAACAGGCTGAATGTGGCACAATTCAGATTGAATTGGCGCGGCACTTTTCCCATTGTTTGCCAGAGACGAAAAGAAAAAAAAGAAGGGATCGTATTTTACGCCAATTTATAAGCCCCCTCATTATTCTTCTCGCTGAGAAGGGTCCTTCAGCTATCTTACGGGTCCACAAGGTGTCCCCGAAACATCGATGGCTGAGGATCACTGTGCTAGAACCTACCACCAACCGATGGAGAGAAGGTGTGGGCGTTTCCTTCAGGCCCGTCAAGAAGCACCGTGCAGCGCCGTGACGCCAAACTTACGAGGCCAGAAAAAATGCCAGGCCTTGCGCGGAAGGCGCTGCAGAGTCACAGCGAAAGCTAGAAGAGCAGCCTTTCAGAGCTTTTTCTAAACACTCATTGGGTAACTTCTGCAAGCACGCTTGCTTGATGCCCACTGCGGCATTATTATAAAAAAAATTATGGTAGTAGGCCGGAATTCCCTATGCTAATTTTCGTCATTCTTCTGAGAAGCGTGGTTTGCGCTAAACTACTGCGAGGAATCTTGTGCCCATTGTTCAGTGCAGTGGCTGACTGACAATTAGGAATCATGCCTGAAGTGGGTTTACGCCACAGTTAATAGCTGAACAAAAACAAGCTTTTGTAATGGGTTGGAGCATTGTACGACCCACTCGTTAGGCTATTCGCATTGTGCGACGACTGGTTGTTGTTCCGCTGATTTAAAACGCTTTATAAGGCGTATTTACGCGATTGATTTCCCGAAATCAGTTTGTCTAAGTCAAGTTTGCCAACAAGTCCCAAGCAGCGGCGTACCTCAGTGGTAAAATGCTAAGCTGGCACCCATCGGGCACGGGTTCAAGTCCCACTGCGTCATTGGTACTAAGTTTTATTTTTCCTAATTTTACGCGATCTGGTTACGGACACCGGCGGTGGTAGACAACTACAGCCCTGCCCGTGACCCGAGTTGTGATCTCATAGCAGCTTTCTCAGTAATAATAAATAGTGCAATCAGTATTCTGGTTTAGCTTACTCCTCAATCAGTGCGCCTTGGAAGTGACAGTTCAGCAATATTGCTTTTCGTGATAATTTCAGAATACAGTCTAGGGCGATTTCATATATCGTTCACTACTTTAACGATGGTTTCACCCTGTTGAGCAGTCCTTTCCAGTCGCTTCCAGGCTCTGAAAATGTGCGTCTCTTACAGCAATCTCGTATGACCAGTGATTTGTCTGACTGCAAACGCACTGTTATAACACCCAAAACAATTCTAACTAGCCAAGCACTAAAATCATGATCACCCTTATTTTAAAATATTCAGCATCTGTTCCAGATAGAACGTAAGGACACTAGCGACAATGGTATTGGTAATATTTCTGGGCGTGTAGGGCTTGTCTGCAGGCCATGTCACCCGCCTTCCGCTAGAGCAAAATTTAACTAAGGTAATGTACCAAAGTGTCGAAATATGTCCGGAACTTTATGCTATGATGCCCAACGAAACAAAGGCTGATGCGACCCCTTTGAGAGCACGTCATCCAACCGACGTTCGCCTGAAGGGCCGGGCGCGAAAGATTGCGATTGCAACCGCGTCGTCCGACCGGATCTGCTCGTCGAGATGGGGACAAAGAGGGAACGGCAAAGAAAAGAGAGAAAGCGGTTCCTCTGTCGCGCCGTCCCCACGGGAGGCGAGAAGAACAAAGAAATAAGCCAAGAGGAGATAAACTTCCCGGAGAAAGGAGAGCAGAAGGAAATGAGACGGTGGTGCTTCCAGCAGCGGGCAAACATCGTGAGGCCCTTTTTCCCTATCGTCGCTCCCAGTGCCACACCAGTGGCAGTGGGAGGCACACTAGCTGCAGCGTACGCGCTGGGCGGGTAGGGGACAGGACGTCGGACAGGCGGACGCATTTCACGCTCGAGCTCGGAAGCGACCGCCGCTGTCAGCAGCCGCGCGAGAGCCGCCAGCCTCTCTTGGCCCCCTCCACCGCCGCATTACTCCCGAGAGAGGCCTCCGTTCCGGCTGCCTAATTGGGTGCACCAGGCGCGAAGGCTGCAGCCGCGCTTCAGGGAATAAAGGGCACGGCGTGCACGCACTTGCTCGCCTGCTCGCCGACTCGCACTCGTTCTGCGCTCCCTTCACAAGACGCGAAACCTAGTTTGTGATGAAGGGTATGAATGCCGGACAGTTTGAGTGGTCGAAAAGCGGTGGTCTTGTGCCACCATCAACGAGAGAGTGAGGGCGAACGTCCGCGGGTCAAGCGACTGCGTGTATTCGAGCGAATGCAGGTGATAATGAGTGTCAGAATGATAATCACACTTCACATACTTGGTAATCGCGACTGGGCAGTGGCAGCGAAGTATACCCACGATCAGTCATAACGGCTTTCTCAAGAGCGGAGGAACCCGGAGGGCCGGAACGTTTGAAGCCCGATTGTCTAGGTGCGGCACTGCTGCATAGTTTTAACGAAAGAGAATGCTGCCTTTCTTTTCTCCATTGGCGCCCCGAGGCGTCGAGAAATAAGGCAGCCGTTCGGGCGGGCGGAAGAAAAGAAAAGTTGAGGCGCGGAAGGAACGGCGAAAGCGAAGAGAAAAAATTGGTGAAAAAGGACGATGGGAGATGGGCTGAGTGCGAGAGAAACGAGTGCAGAAAGCGGTGTGACAACGGCGCGCAACACTGGCATAGAAAGAAGCCGCTCGCTTGTTTTATCCTTTATTATCGCAGTTCTTTTTTTTCTTTTCCCAATCACGTGGCATCGCTTCTAGTTGCCCCACTCGAACTCGTAGTGAAACAATTTTGCGAAAGAGGCAGTGACTTTTTCGAGGCCTTCTTGACGCGCTTTCTTCGTTCCTGCAAGGCATGATCATCGTGTGTTCTGTGCTCCCTACCCTGAAGTGTATCCGGTGTTTTAGCTCTTTCCCATTACACCATCATCCCAGCGGTACCGACCAAAAGCACTGGCCTGAGAGCCTGACTCTATTTCTTTTCTGTCCATCACCTACGGTGTTTCCACGCTTGCGCCATGAGCCCACGGTCATTAGAAATCACACTCATCATTGTACCATGCTAAACCTCAAAATGACCTTAACTTCGGGCATCCAGAGATAGATATTAATGAATATAGAGAGAGGCCGATATTACAGTAATTACAATAAACAACAGTAAAGTAGAGAGGTGGGCGAGTTGGAACTGATGCATTCTCTTTAACTATTCAGCGCGAACTAACCGAGCTTGTTCGCGCTGAATAGTCTTGAAGAATACAATAAACAAAACAACTATTAGTCCGGTAGTATCAAATCGTAAATATATCGTGGTTTTGAGACGCTGAACCAGTAGATTTTACTATATTACAGGTCAGCTCATGTACTGACATTTTTATCATCTCTTTCTTTTCCCTTTCCTCCATCTCTCTTTTATCTTTATAATCCCATTCCCCTGTTCCCTCAGGGTAGAGTAGCCAACCGGGCATGTGCCTATTTTAGCTCCCTGCCTTCCCTCTTGTTGTTCTCCCTTCTTTCCCTCCTTGAAATCGTAAGGTCGTAGTTTTCTCATTTAGGCCGAGTTGTCGCTGACAATAATGACAAAATCGCATTAAGGTAGCATTAATGACGTTTGCTTGGACTTCTGACAGGCACTATTCTATCACACAACAATTTTCGTGAAGCTTTCAGGCTCATCTTCGCCCTTTTACATATTTTCTAGGATGCTGGGGGATCAGGAACTTTATAAATTGGTCTGAGTAAGCACACTGGTTCCTGAACTGCATTCGAGCCGGCTAGCCGAGTACTGAGTCAGGTTTCGGCTACCCATTTCCCACTAAATTCGCAGACGATAACAGCGAACAGCAAACGCCCTCTTGCGAGACATGTGCCGCAAATTGTACGCCGACGCGCTCTCCACCGACAGGGGTCAAATTAGGAAGGCGGAATCATCGCTTGATAGAAACATTCGTGACTCTCTTACTAAGAAATTTTTATATGGTGATGCTTTCAAAACAGCATTTCGAAAACACCGCCAAGTAACTTTTGTTCCTTCCATAGATTTGCCTTACGGCACTAGCACAATTTCTGTAATAGAGTCCGCCCAGCTCCTACTCGATACATTGGTAGCAGTAGACAGCAATTCTCAAGACAACACGCACCACAGAGCGATGCGTGATATTATGGCCGCTCCTCATCCGTGGAGCACCTCGGATCCTCCCTTTACAATGTCTGAGATAAAGCGTGAAATGAAACAGGGCAATTACCACTATCCTCCAGGACATGGCGAATTAATCCATACATTCATTAATGAGGTTTTGACTATCCTACTGAATTCTTCCACTTTATTTTTAATATCGCCTATACATTCGGGCATTTTCCGCAAGCTTAGAGAAAAAGAATAAATAATATTCATACCGAAGCCAGGTCGTCCGCTCAATTCGTTTAAGTCATATAACCAATAGTCATGGACTTTATTTTTGGTAAAGTGTTAGAAAGACTCCTGAATGAATGTCTATATTACTTATTGCAGACTAACAATCTTCTTCACAATAATCAATATGGTTTTACGTATGGCAAAAGGGCTACGTGGGCACTGTACACACTGCGAACCAAATTAGCAGCGTCAAGGCATGCGAGTTTCCTACCATACCCATATCTGTCGATTTTGTCGGAGCTGTCGATAGTGTTCGGTATCCCGCCGTCCTAAATCTTTTACGTAAGCACAGGTGTCCACAAAACTTCTGGTCGAAATCCTTTTTGCCAAACCGCAAGATAGGTATTTCAACCATCGTCGCACATGGGACAGCTCACCCATTAATTGGCAGCCCACAGGGATCCGCTATCAGTCCGTCACTGTGTAACATCATAACACACAGCTTACTCGGCCTTCCCATGCCACCCTAGCGTACACATACTGGCATATGAGGAAGATACCATCATTGTTATCACAGATTTGTCCAGACTGCGATTACAAGCAAAGGGTGAGCATGTCCTGACTTTAGTATCCGAGAGGGCGCGAGAAAAAAAAAAAGTCACGGTAAGTGCAGAGAAGTCCTTATTCGTGTTTTTTAACAACGGGCACATTAATTCGCGCATCAAAACACCGCCGCATGAATGGGGTCTTTCTCAAACACAATAAAGACATTATTATTCTATAGGCGTATCAATTCGACCCGTTAACTTTTTATGCTTTCATTGATTACATAATAGGATAAAGCTGAGGTGTCCACATCTCAGCCTTCTCATATTCGTTAAATCGCACCATTTGCTAAGCAGTACACTCATTAGACGACTGTACCGCCAAGTTATCCTGCCGTCTTTCACATATGCGTCTCCAGTATGGTGGCCTATGTTCCCATCAAAATTCATTAGGGCAAGAGTTCGATCAGTTCAGCGAACCGTATTAATTTCTTTGACAGGCGAATTTTACATCACACGTACGTAGTTTTTACAAATATTTGCTAACGCAGCTCCGTTACCTCTGAAGTTAGACAGACAATCTGCAGAATTTTCCCTATTCACACTTCGGAACATAACTCACTATGATGTAAAAACATTCAAACCAGCTGACATACTATATCATGCAGTCAGTGGGCTCATCACCCCGGTAAAAGATATAAATTTAGTTTCACTAGGATTTCATCGTGACTCAAAACGGTTCTTTGCAATACAAAGCCATTCACGTATACACCGATAGCTCATACACGTCATACGTGGCGGAAGCGGTATAAATTCCTTTGAGTAAAGATCAAGAAATCATAACTGCCAAGAAACATTTGATGCGCAAAGCATCAAGCGCATACACAACGAAATCAATTGCATTTCAAGAAGCACTTCATTTTGTCTTTACAGTAACTTTAACCTGCCAACTCACATTTACACAGACTGTCTATCATTTTCAACGAAACTATAAAATCCCGCTGATTACGACGAAAGAATATGGAACACAAAGCTGCTTCATAACATATTATATATACAGGCAAACTTATAAAACGGTATTATGTACCCAGTCATATAGGAATTTCAGGAAACGAACTAGCTGACGCAGCAGCTACATCATGAGCGAGATCAGGCTTCGTTCGTTACGCCAAAATATCCGGTCAGTACATACTCAGTTTCACAAAATCTTGAATTCGCATATATATTTGCACACCCACTCGCAGACTGAGGGGCCTGAGACATCATTATTTAAATGGATCCCAAGGCCGAACCAAATTCCTCACTGGTTACCCCCTTCTAAAAGCCTAACAGACTTCTTGTCTTGTCACGAACACTGTCAGTATTATCTTCATTGATTTCATATAACTACATCGCGAAGATGTATGTGTGGCACACTTTGCTTGAACGATTAATCCTGCCGTCAAAGCACTTGTGCTCACTTTTTGCTTAAGAATGGTATGAATTAAAACTAGATAGATAGATAGATAGATAGATAGATAGATAGATAGATAGATAGATAGATAGATATTAACGGCAAAAGTGTCTTTGGTTCACCATCAAATGTTCTCCATATAAAGAAAACACAAACTAAACAGTAGCGAACCCCGACACGCCACCAACAGGCACCCACGTTAAAGTTGGCGTATATGCGAGCCTCCGCGAAGGTCTGTCAAAATTTAAAAGTTAATATATCTTGCTAAAATATTGTGAGGTGCTTCGGGCACACATAGAGTTTTCCTGCGTTTGTCAATACATACTTGCGTACGAAGGGTGATCATTCAAGCGGGCTTCTCCGCAGTAATTAGCTTTGTGCGGAGAAGCCAACTACACAACATTGTGTGACGCTGCATGTATAGTAGCGTTTGCATTGGGCGAGCAGGAACACTTGTAACTGCGCGCTCAATATGCTCTCGCTAGTTTGAGCGTTTTACAGCGGTGGGGCTGGAGCGGGGTCGCTGTGTTTCATACGTTGAAGAGGAGCACATTTTTGGCGCCAAGGGCAGCCCATAGCATTGATTGATATGCGGGATTCAACGTCCCAAAACCAGAGACACAGGCAGTCCAGAGCAGTTCTTTTTACTCCGTCGCCGACAGCGGAGTAAAAACACAGCAGTAAATAGATCGCGGAGTAAGTCACACGACCTTTATCGTCTGGTTTTATGCCCGGGGAGGCAGTGACAAAATGGCTGAAGGTAGCAGTGATGCTCGCCCAGTGCTGATGACAGTAGCTAAGCGCCGGAAAAGTTTGGTCACGTGGCGCCTGACATCTAGCGCGCCCTCTGTTTGCAGTGCTCTCGGAGCAGCATGACTGTTCCATACGGGAGACGAGAGCACACGTCCCTCGCTGGCTCCGTATGCTGCTCTGGCTGCTGGTTCCCCTTGCTTCTGCTCGTCCAATGAAAAGTGCTGTAGCCGTAATTGCGTGCATATAGCAGTGCCCAAAATTTTGAAAATCTGGTATAGGCAATATAGCTTGCTCGAAATAGGTATTTGTACATGCCGCGATCGTGTCGCTGACCCTTCAACTGCGAGGTATTTTTAGTATGTTGTAGTGTGCTTTGCGCCCTGTGGAAGACGACGAGATAAGCAAGCTCTGACGTCGCGGCGTCTCTTCAGTGTCATGGCACATGAATACTTGTTTGTTTTGATCCTTCTGTTCTCAATAGGTTTTCACGCTCTCGCTTCGTTTACATTAGTGGCTCCTGGTGTTTAATGGTCACAATCAGCGCCATACTCCACGTCCTAATATTTCTCAATACAATGATATTTAAAATTTTCATAGTTGAATAAACACAGCGTACTTAGCGAACTCAGGAGATTGGTTTGATAGTGGTGGTCATGATGATGAAATGACGAATAACAAGTGCGTGTAAGTCTGCATATAAATTAAGCCAGCTAATTAACTTTTGCGAACGCACTGTTTACCCGCATTTGAAATTACGTTACAACGCTTTCAGATAAAGCAGGTACAATAAAAATCACGATATCGGGAAATCCCGAACCTGGAAAGTAGTAGGCGGGGGAACAAAACACAGGCATTTAAAGGCTAATAAACTTGGAGGACACTTCTGCTTCGCCTTAAAGAGTAGACCATGCGGGTATCGTGCGATGCATCGCCTTCTCACTTGCTATCCTGGCGTCTGTTTTCGGTGTATGCTGTGACCTCCATAGATTCAACCATTCCTTAAAAAACAAGTGACTGTGCGCGTTACACTCGCCGTTTCAAGCTATCCTAGAGTATGTATTACCAGTACTATCGGCGTCAAATGAAGCCGGAACAGCGGCACGCATTCGCAGTGGTCTGGTGCGCGCCATCATAACCATGTATGCGCAGTACTGCTGAACCCATGTAGATTGCTATAATATGCTAGAGGAAACTAACGCAAGTGGCTATGACAGCTTGTACTTAACATCTTTCTTTCGGCTTCGTCTACCTTCATGTGGCCTGAATTGGCTTTGTCGCAAGACGAAGTTCAGCGAATGTTTGGTGGTTGCGCTACACCACGTTCGCTTTTTTAGATTCAACGACTCAAATCGCTCCCTGATTTCCCAGCGATCCATTCTTTAATCCGAAACAAACTCCACAACACAACAACGAGCAAAGCCGCAAGAGAATCCGAAGCCCCGTAATTATAAATACTAGGCAAATCCTTGTACAACCCATCATTCCTGTGGTGGCTGAATTATCGCAGCACCAGTGTTCCCTGTAGTTAATGTTCTAGAAAAAATGGCATCATATCCACGGGGTGAATGATGAAGAGTGGGGCGAAGCATCCGTCCGTTCATTCATTCTTGCTTCCGTCCGTCCATGCGTCTGTCTGTGTGACCATCCGTGCGTCCATCCATCCGTCCGTGCGTGCGTCTGCTCGTGTGTCCACACGTCCATCCATGCGTCTGTCCCTGCGTTCGCCCATGCATCCGCCCCTGCGTCCGTCCAAGCGTCCATCCGTCCGTGCAGCCATCCATGCGTCCGTCCATGCACCTGTCTGTGTGTCCGTTCGTTCACCTAATCAACACTGCAAGTACCATCATCTCGCATCTTTTGATCATATAAAAACCAAACTGGTTGTGGCAGCACCTTGTGAGGAGAAGCGGAGCCCCAGAAATTCGCAGCTAAGCCGCATCTTCTAGCAAACAACTAGGAATAGAATGTGGGGTTGAAGGAAAGGAAAAGGCTTATCTGCCTACACCAATTTCCTGGAGATACGGCTCTAACAACCGCATGTTCTTTTCCGATTCTCAGCATGTTGCGAAAGCAAACTTTTGTTTGCAGTTTACCGTCATGTGCCCTTTCTTTCTGCAGTTGTAGCAGATTAGCGGCTTCCGTGATTCAAACACCCATGTGGTACCAGTGTGTTGTTTAAGAACCTCCCTCGATTTCTCCGCTTTCGTTCGCCTTTCCCCAGCAGCGTTTTTCGTAAGAGATGGGAGACGGGTCCTTCCTAAAATTACGGTGCTGAGTGAGTTTCCGCTCATTGGGTTTCCGCGAAAATCCCTCTTTTCTTTCACCATTTTTAACGCGCAATGCCCTACTATGCAACTTTCGGCGAGTATAACACTCCTCAGCTAACTCTGCTGCCTTGTTTAGCTGTACTTCACCAAGCTTGTCTTGGAGCCAAAGCTTGGCGTCATCCTTGATGCAGAGGCAGAATTGCTCCAATGCAATGCATTGTACCACCTTGTCGCGATTGCCATAAACATCTTCGCCCTTGAGCCATTCAATTGAATCGCCTTTAAGACGAAACACGAAGTCAACGTATGACTCATTTTCCTTTTTTTTGCATATCGGAACCTTTGCCGTAAATCTTGGGGGACAGCTTGTAACGTCTCAAGAGCACTTCCTTAATCTCGTCATAGCTCTCAAACGATTCCCTCGACAAGCACGCTATCACGTCAGACACATGGCCGTGAAGAAAAGCTAACAGGTTCTGCACCCAAAGAGACCGCCCCAACGCATTTCACTCCCAGACGTGTTCAAACTTGACGAGATACCTCACCACGTCCTCGCCTACTACGAATAGTGGTGGTCGGTCCCGAATTCTCTGACCGCTGACCTGAACTGTCGCAGAAGCTACGCTAGGCGCCTGCGAACACTGTAGGATTGCAAATTCTATTCGTTTCAACTCGAGGCGCTCCTGTCTCTCGGCCTACTCACGCTCGGGACTTTCGCACGTTTCTGCTTCTTCCGGTTCGTGAACTTCTTGCCTTTCTGCTTCTTCGAGTTCGCGAAGTTCCACTTCTCGCCTTTCAGCCTACTAGCGGCGTGCTTGGATATCTGCCCAGACCTCATCGACTTCCTCAGCCGTCACTCCTTCATCTTTTATTATCTCAACGGTCGCTTGCTTTCGTTTCGCATGGTCCAAAGTAAGGCCAAGGTCCTCACAAATTGCGATGAGTTCTTTTATTTTAAGGTTCTCCATCGTTTACACTAGGCTCTTGCTGTTTGCCCTTGTTAAGAATCTACTTACCGTACCCACTATAAGTCTACTAGCAAGACGTGCAAGTAATTTTTAACACTACCGTGTTTACACCCTCCGCATTACCTTTGTTTTCAAAGCACTCCAACTCAGCTTGAAACAATAAAAGCTCACTCTAATGCTTCACATAGCCCTTCTCTAAACTACTATATTCTGTGCAGGAGAGAGGAGTCTGGTGAACTGAGGAAAAAACCTCAGGCACTCACCGCATCGAGGTAGGCCGATCCCGTAGCTGCCATCCACTGTAACGACTCGCACCGCCGCCGACACTGTTGCGTAGTGCACCGAGGTCACGGGCTGCCAAAGTTGTTCGGTAGACGAGTGGACAAGACGACGTTGTGTTAAGACAAGAGTTATGTACAGCATCGAATTAAGGCGTTTAATTTTCGGCACTGGGGCCAACAGCTTAAGGACTGGAAGAGCCGAGATGTCTTCGGGCGCTCTACCGCGGTCGTTTTCTCTCTGACGCATAGGTCAGCTGCTTGGTGACGGGCCGCTTGGCTTTTTTGATAAGCCTCGAGTATCCGTACGTCAGCAACGTCCAATCAGAACCGCCGCTGGCCGTGGCTACAGAATACTCTAGGCAGGAACCACCAGTGTGTAGCACCTATGGACGAGTCATGTGTCCAACATTGCGTAAGACTTGCCAGACTGGATGGCTCCGGCTGCATCATCGGGCTGCTACTGGGCCCATGTGTTGAGGGAGCTCACCGTGCATTGCATAAGACACACCACCGCCGCCGGGTTAGATTGCGGCTTCAGGTGGGCTGGCTCGCTGGCCTTCACACAGATTGCCTTTGCAGAGGCAATGACGTTTGGTTGGGACTCTCAGGCGTAACACCCATTAATAAAGAGGCAATCGCCGGGATAATTCCAAGGGCTGACGTATCGGCCCACCAAACTGTACCACAATTGCGCGTACAATTTAGTGTTGGTCCTTCTGGTGTGCCAGCAAACGCCGGCTGTGTTCCAAAGAACGAGGCAGAGCCAAGAGTTGCTAACAAAACCAAAAGTATATTGCCACGTTCCATTTCCCAAGTTTTTGTTATCGTCCCAAAACACCAGACGATTCTCAGCGCAAACCGCGCCTGCAGTTTTCGAGAAGGTTCCGGACTGTAGTAGATCATTTCGATAAGATCACGCCCACTGTGCGAACGGTACAGGTTGGTCTGGAACCTACGCCACCACCAGCGATAACGCTAGAACATTCGACGGCAAGAGTATAAATGCCGACGTGCTTCGCCGCTTGTCAGTTGTTGATCGAAGGCCGACGCTCCGTTCGCCGCTATGGATAATGGAGTTTGTATGCCCCATAGTGCACAAGGGGGGTGTCTAAACGAGCACTGTATGAATAAATGATGTAAAGAGTTTTTTTGAGTTTGAAGTTAATAAACTTCTCTTTGTATCAGTCCGAGATTGCTATCTGTGCAAGACTGCTGCTGTAATTGGACTTTCCGTTTACCGGGCACAGGTTCGCCCAAATAAACAGTTAAATCCCAACACGAAGTCTCCTGTCTTCGGCCACGTCACGACCCCGTGACATCTGGTGGAGGTGCTGGGTTATTATTTTCAGATAATGCAAGACAACAATACACAATCATGCGCACTTGGCAATTATGAAATACAGTACGACACAACTCACAAAGAATACCGATACATTCAAAAACAACGAGCACCAACAACAACTCGCGCTACAACGCAGTCTCATGTATTAACTATCCAAGAACACTTATGGACTAGAAAGTTCGTCAAACGTATTCAGTCCGAAAATCTTGGAACAAAGATTGAATGCTTCTTATCAAAGAAGCACTCACTGAAAATCCAGTGCCGGTTGTCATTTCGCTGCGTCCGAGGTTTTCTCTTCCAGGAAACTCTCGCGTCATCAACTGACCGCACTCCAATAACAGAAGTTCGCCAGCAGCACGTAGGGCACCCACGCGCTGTCACTGCAGGAACACGCCTACGCACGCTGGCGGAGAACACTCTCGCCATCTTCTCATCGACACCCTCCGCTGCTAGCAGCTAGATTCTCGAATCGTCCAGGCGTGACGCAACTTGGGAGTGACTCACTCCTTTCTCTGGATACTTCTAGAGATCACTTAGTGTAAGGTCCGAGGAGATCTGCTGGCGTGGCCGCGGTTTTTTCGAGGCGGAGAGAAGGCACACGCGCATTGTCTTTTGATACTTGTTTCTTCGTGGCGACGGCTTCTGCTGCGTCTGCTTGTGCTCCTGGTTTTCATCTAGCCGTTGAAAAGTTGAAGATGCGCGCTATCTTGGGCGCTCGTTTGTGACTCCTTCGTTTCACTAATTATTGTAGCTGGTTGAAGGAAGTGGGTTCAAGGAAATGTGAGAATGACCTGAGTAGAAGCAGGCGTGGTGGTGAGTTGGGGGAGTAGTGAGTAGTGGGAGTGGTGGGTGGAGTGGCACGCATTCGTAGTGGGATTTACCCACTTTCTATGGCCCACACCTGTTGTAATAGAGAGAGCAAGAGACAAAGCCTTTATTCAATGATGACTGTTTATAATCTCTAAATAATACCTTCGTTGGCCAAGAAATGCTTCATTCTTGAAATACTGGGACAATCCGTACTGTTACGCCTGGGAGTCCAGACCGAACGTCATTGTCTCTGCAAAGGCAATCTGTGTCAAGGCCAGCAAGCGTGCCCGCCTGAAGCCACTACCACAACGACGTCACCTACCCCGCGCGGCGCTCGTGTGTCTTACACAACGCACGGCGAGCTCCCTCAACCCACGGGCTCGACAGAAGCCCGATGAGTCGAAATGAGAATAAGTGAAGAACGACCAGATCACCGAGTGTTTGAGGGGCAAACATGATGTGATTGTCCCTTCATATAAAGTGCCTTATCTCGGCGGAATGTAGAGGGGATTCTGATAGTGAATGACTATTGCCGGAGCGAGAGAGAGAGAGAGAAACAACTTTATTTCTGACTATTACTAGAAATTCTTTAAAATTATTTGCACTATGATGGTGGCTCACCGACCAGAAACACCATTTCACTGATGATGCGCTACTCGAAAACGCCACTGGCTGCATCTGCTCCTTGCTTCGCAGACTTCTAATAAGTGGTCCAATCGCCCATATACTCAAAAGAAAAAAAAATCTTCAAGGACACGTTATAGCAAATTAGCAAAAATACAAGGAAAAAACCCTACTCGAATATACCAATTTAAACAATTTCGCCGTTGGCTGAGGTTTGTTCTTGCGTATGGTTCAATGACGTTTCCGCGACTGCCGGTGCATCTCTTTATACACCGTTAAGCTGTTGGGTCCCCATTCAGCCAGTTTTACGCCCAGGCTCGCCTGAATAGATGCACGCTGATATGACAACGTTAAGAAGCGAACAAATACGCTTCGCGTTCTGCCTTTCGATAAGGCTTCGCATATCATTAGCGCAACCCGCGCGAAGTGCGGTGGTCGCTCGCAGGGCACTCGAGAACGGCGCTCGCCACCGCTTTTCGGATTCCCGTGGAGACTAGAGTACGCGTGAATAATAATAACAAAAAGATATAAAAAGTAAGAACGACGTTGAGGCAGAAAGGTGCCGCACACGAAGGATAAGGCGCGCCGCGAAGCAAGGTGGGTGCGTGAAGAAGAAGAGTGGGTAAGGAGGATAGCGACGAGCCGCGAAGGGCGCAGCGGGAGTACAGCGTTCGCACCACGCATGCATAAGCGATGCCTGTTCCCACCGCAAAGTGACGGCTCAGAGGCGCGTTGTCGGTTACCCGCGGCTGGGCCTCTCGTTACAGGTCGTGTGTACACTGCCATGCGGAGCATGCATGCGAGTCGGCAGTTGCGCGCTCCTCCTCCTGGTCATCTACTGGAGACGATGACGAGGGACTCGAATTCTTCTACGTCAAGCCCTGCACTTTCGCCGACTGCTCCCGTCTGCGGTGGGGGGTCCGGACGAGGCGCTTCGCTTTCCGCACGTGTTCCATGTTTCCGAGGCCCACCTTTTCCCTCTGCTCCGTTACCTTTCTTCTGTCCTCCATCCCCGCTCTCATCTTCCTCACAATCTAAAGTACAGCAGAGCTGCATTGAGTGGTCCCACAAAACGTGACTTTACACGGGCACGAAGGCGGGTCCTCGCCAACACTCATCTTGCAACACCAAGCGTAAGGCTGCCATCATCAGTGTTGCTTGATCTGCCAAAAGTGGAGAATACAGGGCACATGCTGGACGAGTGGGCATACTGAGTACATCAATATTTCGGAACTCTTTTCTCTGGCCACCAGTATCTGTAGGAGAGGAAGCGGTGCCAGCCAATAAAAGTTACATCGTAACTCATTTGAGTATAGCTGGGAAAGAAAGAAAAAAACTGGCTGGCTCTCCATTGATCCACAATAGATATAAGGACTGAATGACTATCGGTAAAGCAGTTTGGTTGAAGGTAATACTAGCCACAATCTCAAAAGAGGTATAGACACGTTCGCAATGGCACATACCACCACAGTGCACCATATAGTGTGCTCTGGTCCACACGGAGGCATTGCTTCCGGCCCCTGGGTGTTATTATTCTTGGCCTTTCCCTAGTGTTTGTCGCAAAGACACGACGCTGTCCTGAGCACTCGCACACCGGACGCTGCTGCACCGCACCTCGCAAGACACCATGCGTCTCTCCAAGAAGCGCGGAACTCTTGTGACTGATTCCTTGTATGTTCTCGTCTTGCTGCCCGGATAACGGCTCTGGCATTTGGCTCAAGGTCACTTGCATGTCGCGTACGCTGGAGGCTTTAGCACATCATGCTCTAAAATAAACTTGGCCAAGCTTTGTGCCATGCTCGTTGTCTTTTTTAACCTTTAGACAAGTGATTTGAATGCTGGATTCTTCCTAGCACTTCGCTGACCTTGGAGTGTAGTCATGGAAGCACAGCGCGAGAGAATACGCTGGAAACAAGCTACTTGGTTCCCTAAGAGCATGCCTCAAAACCATATAAATCAGATGGGCCTCTTTTTAGGGGCGAAGCTCCTTAGGGCGTGGGCTGTGCGTCCCCTGTAGCCTGTATGTAGCCACCTCTAGTTTAGTTCTTGCAGTGTTCACTAGATGGCGGTACCGTCCCCTGTATGTAGCCACCTCTAGTTTAGTTCTTGCAGTGTTCACTAGATGGCGGTACCGTCTCCTGTATGTAGCCACCTCTCGTTTAGTTCTTGTAGTGTTTACTAGATGGTGGTACTTGTAGCTGATGATGAAAAGATGCAAGATGTTATAAACTAGAAAGCGGTACTTGTAGTTGATGAAAGACGCGAGATCTTATAAAATAGGAATGATGTCACATATGGCGCGTGTCATTGGTTGAAAGCAATCGTTCGATTTAGTGCGGCGACGTATGCTAGGGGGAGCGATGTAATAAAATCGAGTGGGCAAAATGTACAGAGGATTCATGGTTTACCAGGTTTACCTCCGGAGCTTCGCCCACTCATCATCATTCACTTCGTGGATATGGCGGAATTTTTTTATTTACAAGAGCCAAATGTTTTTTGGGTGCAAATGAATAGCACGCAGCAGTTCGCGGCTCAGAATATGCTGAAACGAATTTTCGTTCTTGTGTTCCTATATTCAAAACGATTCAAATATGCATAGGGTTTGAAATTTCGGTAACATACCAAAGCCAATATATCTGCTCAGGAGTGTCAAATTAACCTCACCACGGTGGTCTAGTGGCTAAGGTACTCGGCTGCTGACCCGCTGGTCGCGGTATCCAATCCCGGCGGCGGCGCCTAAATTTTCGATGGAGGTGAAAATGCTGCAGGCCCGTACGTGTGCTCAGAGTTGGGTGCACGTTAAAGAACCTCAGGTGGTCGAAATTTCCGGAGTCCTCCACTACGGCGCCTCTCATATTCAATAGTAGTTTGGGGACGTTAAACCCCCCATATCAATCAATCAGGATAGTCAAATTAGGCGCCTATTGCTATTTGGTTCTTTCTAATTCAAACATAATTCTGGCCTGCCTTGTCTAAACAAAAGAAGTCTAAGTGGTAGCGTGTGAACCATATTAGAATCCTTCTCCACAAAATTAACCGCATAGATATTTTCCTCGGTACCATTATCTGTAGGATCCGAGGAGTTGCTGAGTTCTTATTGGGAGCGTGAGTTGTCTGAAAACTTTCGTTGGCTGGTAAGGTCTGGAAGATAAAACAGCGAAATGTGAATGAAGCGCTCTCAGACGTACTTATTATCGCCCCCTAATCAGCTCCATACCCATGAGTTTTAGGGGGCACTTGCTGAGGGCTTGGAAAAACATATTTCATTATTTATTTTTGGTGAAACACTTCCTTCAGCAAACTTTCGGCAGTGACCAATGCATCTAGGACAATCCGCCCACCCCCCATGGCTATGGGCCTGTCTTTTTCATTATTGAGTGCACTCCAGAGATTTTTGTTCCTGAAGCTTGGCTTGGTATGTCGCACGTTCTATGATGGGTTCACGCAGCGCGTATTAGTAAGCCTTTTCAATGAAAAGCGTGCCTCAGCCAGTTTATTGCCACTGTCGTACATTTGAAATTCGCCTTGTAAAAGCGCTAATCATGCTCGTAGCACGCCGCACAGCCGCAGAGTAAGCAGGCGCTGTTAGGTGTGCAGTGCGCCTTGTGAACACGTACGTACGCCCCGACGTACCCAACCAATCGCTGCTCATCTGTGAGGCATCTGTGGGTGCTGTGGATGATGATGGTGATGATGATGATAAAGAGGATTACAATGTATCTTTGCTAACACCTTTGAAATGAATGAAAGTGTGTAAATACCAGCCTGAGAAAACTAACAGACCAGCTTTCACAAAACTACCCCGAATTTCTCCTCGAAACAACGCAAGAATGGTGCACCTTTTCCTTCCGCAGACACCAGGCCCCATCTGTCGAGCATTACAGTAACCCATGTCACCGCTTTCCGCAGCGCCTCTTCCCACCAGCTCGCCAGTTCTCCATTCATAATTCTTTCATTCATACAGACGATGGGCTGTCTACTCGCTGTACAAAATACTTGATCGAGTCACGCTTGACACGGTGGGAACAGCTGTGAAGCGGTTGACCTAATGGAGCGTTGCGTAGGAAACAGGAATGTGACAAACAGGTGTCTTAAAGAGCTCAGTCTCCACCGCCTGCGGCACAGGAGGCCGTTGTCGCTCACGTGAGAGGTCTGTCTCGTGAAATTTTCTGGTCTTTAAAATGCTGTAGTTGTTGATATATTTAAATTACATTCAGCCTCCCTCCGTAACACGGCGTCTTTACATGAAATGAGGCAACGGCTTACCACACCAAATCTGTAAATTTGTATAACTGAGAAAGAAGTAATGGAGTATGAATAATATGAAACTGTGAGCACTGTATATGGAACAAACCTATATATGCGTTCGTTAAGGTAAGAAACCTATAAAATGAGCTGAGCTTCCCCCTCCCCTGCTTTGAATAATTCCCCTGGTTCTTTATTGGCAGATGTTTTATTTATCTGGTTATTTTGAAAGAGATCGAACATGCCCTTTCCAACATCAGCTCAGGTTATTTCATCATGCGAAAAATAAATTAAGAAAAATTTGGCCTGCGCAGGGATCGAACCTACGACCTTCGCGTTATTAGCACGACGCTCTAACCGACGACTGAGCTAGCAGGCCACCGGCTTATAGATCTTAATTAGCTGGTGTATATCTGCTTGAATAAAAGCGGTTTTGTTTCCTTTTGTTAACACACGTTGACCACCTCGTGTCATCGCTTTTTCGAGGATTTTAGACTGATTATCCCAGCAAACAACAGGCTTATGGAAGTCTCACGTGACGTGACAGAATATTTATTACAAGGCAAACGGTTTTCTCGATTGAGGAAAACGACGAGCCGGCCAGGAACTACTGCTTCTTGGCGGCTGCCTCTGCCAGCCCCGTCACCCAGACCTGCTCGTTGGGGTCTGAGTTCAGCAGTGTGGTGTCCTACTTCTGCGTCTTAGGTATGTGGAAGCCCTAAGCGATGCACACGTATACTTGGACCGTCCCAAAGTATGGGAATGATGTCACGAAAGACGTATGATAAGCTGTGCTGCTCTGCTTCACATTTGATCGAACCGCGATGTCAATTCGCAAAGTTATCATGTGGCGTCATGTTGGTACAAGGTCGCGTAGTTTAACGACGGCTACGCAAATTTTAGCGATCGGTAATGTCAATGTGCTGTCACGTGATGAGGTGATTATGTGTGGGTGCTACGCACCGCTGTAGTCGGCTGATTGGCTCTCCCGTAATCCGCAATAGATATAAGCATGACTATCAGGGAAGCAGTTTGGTTGAAGGTAATACTAGACACAATCTTAAAAGAGGTAGAGGCATGGTGCTCGTTATGGTTCTCGACTGCCGACCCGCAGGTCGCGGGACCGAATCCTGGCCACGGCGGCCACATTTTCGATAGAGGCGATTATGCTTGAGGCCAGTGTACCTAGAATTAGGTGCACGCTTATTCTCAGGCGCTTGAAACTTCCGGATGCGCTAGTTGGTGCCAAGCCTTAATCTGGTCATGTAGGGAAGGGTGTTTCCGCTCCAGTAGCAAACCTTTAGGGGCTAGTCTCAGAAAGGAAGGATTGCTCGAAAACACTGTACAGTCCCTCCCCTTGCGCAGTCCTTCCTATCTGTTTGTTTGTTTGTTTCCCTGGACTAATGGCTCATACCCGCTCACGGGGATTGGCTAAGAAAGCATTGTGCATTTCTTCTGTGATAATTTTAACTATGTGTAATGAATTTCTATTATAATATGACCAATGTAAGGAAAACCACATAAAAGAGAGCAAACGAGAAAAAAAATAGAAACGCCCACTTGAGAAATTTTGAGATTTCAGGTATTGTGATTACCACTCAGCTGCGTTTACTTCACTTTGTCATTTAGAATTTTCTGGGGGGAGTAATAAATAATAATTATTTGATTGAAGATCACAAAGGTATATGCTAGGATGCCTGAATATAATCACAAACGGCATTGAAAGCATCCCTGTGGCAATGTCTCAAAACTGAGGCACCAAAGCTTAGTGCAGTTTCCACCGTCAATCTAATGCCTATTTTCAGAAATAGAATAACTAGTAACCTTTTTCGAAGTATAGCGTATCGGCGACAATACAAAAAATAATGTTCTAATGATTCCATTTCTCCGCAGAATGCGCAGAGGGGTGAAATTGTCTGACCAGCTCTGGGTAGGTACAGGTTTAAGGGGGGGGGGGGACATGACATCGCAATTTAGTAATTAAAACTTCGAGCTTTCCGGACTGGCTCCAGTGGGGTCGCCATGGAAACTTGAGGTGGTTATATTCTGTCCATGTAGTTACTTTTTTCTATCGTATCAGTGGAGATTGCTGATTTTCGATATCTTATTGATGTAATATATTCAACATCTGGCAGTACGGATAAAACTGGGCCATCAAGTGCCACTTGATGCTAAGGAATCGGCCAATTCATTTGATCTTAATCCACAGTGTCCCGGAACCCATAGTAACTTCAGTAGTCTCAACTGCGGGGGTATTATATTTTGAATGTCCTTAGAATTCGAGAGTTCTCTGAAGCTGTCAGAGCTGCAGAAACTGAAAGAGAATCCATCATTATGACCGCGTTGTTTTGATTTGACGGAAATTTTCGAAGAGTTAAAATAATCGCCACGAGCTCCGCTTCAAAAACTGGAGTAAAATCAGGCAGTCTCACTGAAAAGGACCAGTTAAGCGAATCAGAACTTCATTTTCGTTGGAACTGCGTCAGAACACACCTTATGATAATGATGATGATGATGCCTTCAAATATGACTCATGCCCCACTTAGGGGAATCGCCAAAAAAGGATTGCATGAGTTAATAACATAATTTTATGAGAAAAATAACGTACGTAAAACGAAAACAATGCAATAATTGTTATATTTCCCCCTTCAGATCAGGTAGACTAGTCGTTATTGTAACTAAAAAATGAACGTGAATTGAAAAATAGAATAACAAATATATAATGACGCATCTTACTCCAAGGTTCTTCTTCTTCTACCCTACATGCCCGCTGCCAGTTCCCTAGAGCATGTTGAAAAGAATGTTCCCCCTCCGCTTATTCGTCAGCTACGTGTTGGGCTAGCTTTATTTTTATTGCGACAAAGACTTGCCATTAAACATAATATTTTTGCGAGTATGTTTGTTAAATGTGCGCCGTTAGGCTGGTGTTGTGTATGAAGTGAAGTAGTGTCTTGTGAAATGTGTTGTTATGTATCCAGCGGTTGTAACAGGATGTGTCACTCTAGCGAAGGCCGGCTTGAAGGAGGTGACGAGAGGCTGCAACCCTTTACATGTCTATTGGGGGGGGGGGGTACTGACCACGACCTCCTCTATAAACTTACGACCTGCTCACCGGCGCCATCCCTACGGAGGCGTATGGAGCTAAAAATTGGCGTGTAGGGACCGGAGGTACCGCCAGATGCCGCCACCACTTACCCCCATAGCAGACGACGCACGACCGTTGTGGTGCACTCGTGTGTGCACGTTCCTCTCATTGTTCTAGTTTCTAACGCGTGGATCGAGCAATCCACTGATTTAACGTCTCGAAGCAACATTCTGGTTGTGAGAAGCACCGTGGTGGATGGCTTCGGGATGCTCGTTACCGGACCTCAATCTTTGCGCGAGCGCTTTTGCGTCCCCATCTAAGTGCAGGCAAACGAAAGGAATATGCGACACATAACCCAGAGAACGTAAGCCTTATTTCCTCGCTTTATTTTAAGCAGCGGCGCCCCACCTAACCGCTGTCTAGCAGCCGCAAACATAATTCGTTCGTGGGCGAGCCGGTGCGATCTTGCATGTAACAAGTTGAAACTTGAAACCGACGTGTCTACGACGTAAATGAAGACGACATACGGTACGAACGACGCATGCGATAACCCGTGTAAGTTTTTATGACCTGAATGTCGCCCTTCAAGCATATCGTTGTCATACTGTGCACGGATGACGACAGAGGGGCGCAGTTGTGCTATCGTCTGGGTGCTTTGGGTCTAGCGAACGTCTAACGATGGAAGCGTGCGACAAAACCGGCGGATTATCGCAACGTTACAGCAATTTCTCGTACATACATATATTATCAGACACAGTTTATTGAAGTTATGGCCTCTGTTCGAGCGTCGCTAGCATTTCCGCGTGTCTCACATCAGCGGTGCGCCCACGCCTTTACTGGAGCATCCACATACAAAGCATTACGAGGCAACAGCTCTAGCGTGCTCCGTTTCCCTCATGGGAATAACGTTGTATAGAAACGAGAGTTTTATTTATAATCTAAAGCATGAGTTCTAACTGGCTAAATCACTTTGCACTGTCCCTATTCTATTCCACGAACTTTTAGCATTAACCCACATGGTATTACCCACCAATAATGTACTATTCCTGATGCTTCAGCTGCCAATTGTTTCGTTCACATCATGCCTGTGATGCATGCTGATGCATGCAATATTGAAGGTATGGCATCTGGTTTTAGTTTGCGCAGCTTCAGGCCTTCTCTGTAATCTTCTGGCTTGAAATGCAAGCTGCATACCTTGCTGCGGTCGCTTGGCTACCATGGCTGTTTTCCTGGTTTTACAAATATTGTATTTAAGACCGCACCAGAATTATCAGATAGTAGGCAATCGATTAAGAATTAGCCTTTTAGTAACCTTCACAACGTGACAGAAAAGGATCTCTAGTGTATTCACTAGCTGAATCCCTTACCATTTCAATTTACTAGCAGCTGCATCAGTTCAGGGCAGATCCATTTGCGCCTATTTCCCTTAATTTTGTTATAAAACAACGCCAGCGCAAAACAATAGTGTAATAAATAAAACAAATTTCTCAACAAAGGTACACCGCTGGGCTTCAGAGCGGAATAGTTGAAAATAAGTGCTCTATCCCTGACACGGCCACGTGCTCGGAGTCTTGCGGCAACAAAGGACAGTACAACAAAGGAAAAATGTAGCATGGGCTGCAGCCCCTTAGCCAGGAAATTTTTTCGTGGCGGGGGGCACTTGCTGAAAACCTTGACTATTTGAGAAAAACGCCTATTTTTATTATTTATTTTGGTAAAAACACATAGTTCAACAGAATTACGTGCCCCCCCCCCCCCTTTCCCTGGCTGAGGGCCTGATGGGCTGTGTACACGATCGGTGTCCACGAATCCCACAAACAGCACTTGTGTTTCTAGACGCCAGCCAACAACGCTGAGCAGCATACATAGCGCGCAAAAAAGTTTTGAACTGCATTCCACTAGTCAGATCTTGCAGTGCATGCAATACAGCACTTTCAGTGCCTTACCTTCAGCCTGTCGAGAGATCTTCTTCAACCACTCCTGTCGAATCTGGGTGACGGGGAACTCGTGAAACGATATCCCAGTTGACCGCCGATCGCTCGACTTGCAAAAAGGAACGCAGCAGTACACCATTGCGGGAATGGTGCTGCTGCTGTCGTTATCTAACGCTCCTGACTGCGCAGACTACTGGTGACAACCGATAGCGGCGATAGCCTTCGAGTGCCACATGATCATGCGAACGCACGCACGCACCAAGCAGAACAGCGGCTTGGCGGCTGCAGCAGTGGGGGTTAGTTGTGGCGCCAAGGCGTGCTGCGGCACTTTCGAGAACTAAAAAAACTAAACAAGCAAAAGCAAAACCGGCGACACGGGGAGCGGCGGCATGAGCAGGTCGTAAGTTTATACAGGAGGTCGTGGTACTGACACTCCCCTGTAAAGTTATTTGCGCCGCGTGGCGCGCGTGTTTGACGCAGAAGCCGTACTTCGGGGTCACGGCTATTGAGCGATAGGTGGCGTTGTGTACGCGAGCGGTGATCACCACTATCATCATCATCATGGTATAGCGCCGTTGTTGACAAGCCTTGGTAGAGGCGAGCGAGAAATAAGCTGGTCTCTTTGCGCGTGGCGGTTGTCTCTAGCGTGGGTCCCCGGTGCGTGGCACCGCGGGCTGCGCGTCGGGGGCCCTCACGGTAAGTCAAGCGTTGGCGACGCCGCCTTGGGTGTGTTATTGTGTTTGTCAAGTTTTGGAGTGTATGGTGATATTGAATAAGGATGTGCTAGCGTGCTGATCACAATTTATGTTATATATCGCTTCGGTGGACGATATCGTCGTTATAAATTAGTTAAATAAATGTATGTTGTTTGGTTTGGACGGACCGTATCTACTGTGTCCTTTCACTCCAAGAGCGTGGCGTGGTGCTCGCCAACTTTGGACCACATACTGGCTGCCCAACGTGGGCTCTTGGAGTATCGGATGACAGTTTTCGCAGTTCGGTACAAGTTGTTGCGACTCCGGGTCCCGCGGGTCTCAGTTTGGTAGCGGGCCCCCGTCCTAGGACCCATCGTCGAACAAGTCAGAGGAGGCACTCGTAAAAACGACAACAATTTATTTACATGGTTAGTAACTGAGAAGGAGAACGAGAAGTCAAAAACTGTACATGAGAACTGTTGAACTGTAGAACTTCAAATACACAAAAGTGTTCGGCATAAATAGCACCTTGTTGCCAACCCTGGGCACATTGTCCGCGGCTTCCGCCAATAGGGCGCTCCGTAGCCTAGGTGCTCCAACCACGAAGGAGAGGAAAGACACCACACAATGCATGTGGAGAGGGCACAGTCTACACGATGCCCAAATATGGTCACAAACGCCCTGCACCGACGTTTTCGCACACGTCACCAAGTTTCGCGCACGTCCGATCATTTTGGTTTCCAAGATTTTTCTGGCAGCTGGGTGAGGCTCGAAAAACCGGCTGCCAGGACACGTGTCGAATTTGCCTTACTGTTTGGGTAGGACAATGTAGTGGTGGGCCCGCATCAAAATATGCCACCCCATGCAGCTGATCCTATGGAGAAAGGGGAAAGGAGGAGTGGTCGACTAATCCCTCGTCGTCGAGGTGGGCTCCCGCAAGGGCTGCAGCACATAGTGCATTATCCTTTTCTTCACGCCCATATTCCATTCTTGGTTGTTTGCTAGAAGCTGTGGCTTAGCTGCACATATCCCGGGGCTCCGCTTGACCTCGCAAGATGCAGCCACAACCAATTTGGCTTTAGCTTGCAGCCTGAACTGCAAATACCGTGCTGGTTCCGAGATTTCCAGATCCTCGGTGACCTCGAAAATGGTTCAGCTGCCTCCTCGTCTGCCTCGAAAGCCTTGCTCGCAGCAAACAAAATGGCCTTTCTTGAGTCGAGCTCACAATGGCCTCTCTTGGCTCGTGCGTTTTCTCCGCGCGAACCAGTCCCGAACCCCTCGTTCAGGTTTTGCCGAGAAAAATTAATCCGTCTTGACGGCACACTTTTGCTTGGAATGCGTCGAAATATTTTCGTCCCGCTCACAAAGGCCGAAAAACTTCAATAATTATGACGGTCTAACAAAGTTTTTGTCAGAGCAGGGGTAGAGTAGGCCTGGGGGAGTTCTTTGCTAGCGTCGGCGGTGTGCTTTGTTGAGAAGAGAGAAGATCGGTTTTGTGACGTGTTTGAACTTGTTGGCACGTTGAGTTTTTTTCTGCTTGCAAGTGTTTTTTTTGTTGTTGTTGTGTTTAGTTTTCAAGAACATTGTTCAGTTGAACACGAGAACCATGTGGTCTTCATGCTAGGGTGAGCAAGGCTTAGAGCACGTGGATTGTAGGCCAAGCCCGAAGCGAGTGAGTAGGGAAGCCTCGTGGGTGGTCAGATTTTCTGTAAATAGCTTCTTCTATCTCTTCGGGCTCAGGGAGCCACCAGTAGTTGCTGTCTGGTATTGCGGCTCGACGCCGGGGCGTCGTGACACGGTCCGGGGCGGTGGACGCCAATCGCTCGGTAAGCTGCTGTGTGTGGCGAGCGATAGGGCCACGTTACAGAGTGGATATCTCCTTGCGGCTGCCTCGTCTGCACCTAGGCTGGGTGCTGGGTGGATGCCGGTTGTTCCAAAGCGACTCATTAGGCCTAAGGCTCTGCGCAGCCACCTGTCGCACGTAGCATATCTAGGTGGATCGTGGCTTTGAGGTGTAGCACTCTGCTTCCCTCACTTTTTATCTTGCGTTGCACGAATTATAAAAAGTGACCTTTGTTTTATTTTGAGCTGGGCGTCTCGGCCGCCGCTGATGTATTAGCTAGCAGTACTGGGGCGAAAAGCACGAAGCTCCCTTCCATAGGCCCTGCTTCATTGTTTCTGTCGAGTGTTTTGGAATGTACGCAACGGGAGTGTTGTAATCCACGGCTGGCTGTCTTCTGCACATCGTCAGCGCCACTGGCCAGGAATGCAGTCGTAAGGTCGGGTGATGGACATGCCTGGGACTTGCGCAACTGCCGGCAGTCCGGCGCCCTCGTGAGTGCTGGTCGCAACTGGAAGACGTGTCGGCACTAGTGATGGTTCGTCACGCCGACGGCAACTTTGCTGTTGCCGTCAGCGCGACGAACTGGATCGGTACTGAGGTGAAGTCGAGCCGGCCGGTGCAGCTGTGTCGACCGGTGGTGGTGTAGTGGTGCACGGACATTATGAAGGGACATGTTTTGACATTTTTGTTAGAGATTGTGTAGCGTATTTATTTTCGGAATATGGTTTGAATTAAGGTTGGGGAGATGTGGAGATACTCACACTCCCCTGTAAAGCTGTTTGCGCCGCGTGGCGCAAACCAGAAGCCGTATTTCAGGGTCACGTATTTCAGGGTAACAATACGCAGAAGCCGTATTTCAGGGTCACGGCTATTGAGCGATATGTGGGGTTGTGTACGCGAGCGGCGATCACCACTATCATCATCATCACAATATAGCGCCGGCGGCGACAGGCATTGGTAGCGGCAAGCGAGAAATGAGCTGGTCTCTTCTGCGCGTGGAGGTTGTCTCTAGCGTGGGTCCCTGATGCGTAGAACCACGGGCGTCCGGGGACCTCGTGGTAAGTCAAGCGTTGGTGACGCCGCCTTGTGTGTGCTATTGTGTTTGTCATGTTTTGGAGTGTATGGTAATATTGTGTAAGGATGTGCTAGCGTGTTCATCACAATTTATGTTATAACATCGGTTCGGTGGACAACATCATCGTTCTAAATTAGTTAAATAAATGTATGTTGTTTTGTTTGGACTGACCGTGTCTAGTTTGTCCTTTCACCCGAAGAGCGTGGCCTGGCGCTCGCCAACTCTAGACCCCACAGAATATAGCGTGGTATGCATCTGCTTGCATCGCTGGAGTGGGACAATACACACGCATGTCAACAACTCGTAAATGTGACCAGTTCCATGACAATATAACGGCTGGTGTAAGAGCCACCCTGCCCGAAGCCTCCCAAGCAGAACTTCCTCTACCCTAATAAGGTGAGGGGGGACAGAGCACACATGGTGGAACGAGAGCACGTGTATCCTGCCGGAGAACATTTTTGCGGGTATGGAAAAAGTTAAGGGGCTGAGGTGGAAGGGGAATGGCTGGAAGGTACATGCAAGGAGGGCAGTGCGCCTGCTAGTCAGCAGCAATGTTGTGTGGGTTTGCAGAATGACCTTGAATCCAATTTAATTTTACGCAAGTAGCTGTATTAGGTTTGTTGCCTTTTTAAATGTGAAGCATTTCATAGTGAGCTTCGGTGACTTTGACCGTATCTACATAGACATATAGTATCAATCTATCTCTTTATCTAGCTGCCAACAACTTTAGCTCTCTTGGCCATTCGATAATGCCTATCTATACCCAAATTGGTAGGGCAGAACATCACTGTATAACGGCATAAGTGACTAGTCATAACGTGAAAATCATGACATGTATCTCATGAAGGTCATGACTTACATTTCAAGGTCTTGCTACTCTTGCGGTGGTTTTGTTCGCGCGGCATATTACAAGACTGGTATGTAATGACATGATGCAGGGTGAACACATGCGACAGACCCTAACATGAAGAATCGTGACATGCGTGTCAATGTAAACACAAGACTACATGCCATGCTCATAATGTGCTCGCTGCCGCTTCGCTAGCTTCACATATACCAAATTAGGTATCACGTGACGTGAATAGACGACAAAGGTAAATGACACGTTCAAAGGTTGTAATTATGACATGGTACGGCATAATTTATCTCCACCTCGTAACATTGTGCTGATTTAAAGCGACATATCAACCTTCATCATTCGTGCTTCGCATATCATCAAATCCCACTGTACGTGGATCTGCTAATTTTTCATTCTAATAGGTCGGCAATCAGAAGTGCGATTCACCCATTGTGGCACATACTCATTTTTGGGATGCATTACAACTACATCACACACCATGATGACATCAGATGCCGATTTGAGGTGTTGCACTCTGCTTCACTCATTTTTTATCTTGCGATGCACAAATTATAAATAGTGACCTTTGTTTTATTTTGAGCTGGGCGTCTCGGCCATCGCTGATGTATTAGCTAGCAGTACTGGGGTGAAAAGCGCGAAGCTCCCTTCCGTAGGCCCTGCTCCATTGTGTCTGTCGAGTGTTTTGGAATGTACGCAGCGGGAGTGTTGTAATCCACGGCCGGCTGCCTTGTGCACATCGTCAGCGCCAATGGCCAGGAATGCGGTCGTAAGGTCGGGTGATGGACATGCCTGGGACCTGCACAACTGCCGGCAGTCCAACGCCCTCATGAGTGCTGGTCGCAACTGGAAGACGTGTCAGCACTAGTGACGGTTCGTCGCGCCGACGGCAACTTTGCTGTTGCGGGACTGGTACTGAGGTGAAGTCGAGCCGGCCAGTGCAGCAGTGTCAACCGGTGGTGGTGTAGTGGTGCACGGACATTATGAAGGGACATGTTTCGTCATTTTTTGTTAGAGATTGTGTAGCGTATTTCTTTTCGGAATATGGTTTGAATTAAGGCTCGGGAGATGTGGGAATACTCACACTGCCTTGTAAAGTTGTTTGCGCCGCGTGGCGCGCATGTCTCACGTGTCTCACGCAGAAGCCATTTTTCAGGGTCACGGCTATTGAGCGATAGTTGGCGTTGTGTACGCGAGCGGCGATCAGCACTATCATCATCATCATAGTATAGTGCCGGTGGCGACAAGCATTGGTAGTGGCAAAATGAGCTGGTCTCTTCTTCGCGTGGAGCTTGTCTCTAGCGTGGGTCCCTGATGCGTAGAACCGCGGGCATCGGGGGACCTCGTGGTAAGTCAAGCGTTGGTGACGCCGCCTTGGGTGTATTGTGTTTGTCATGTTTTGAAGTGTATGGTAATATTGTGTAAGGATGTGCCAGCGTGTTGATCACAATTTATGTTATAATATCGGTTCGGCGGACGGCATCATCGTTCTAAATTGGTTAAATAAATGTATGTTGTTTGGTTTGGACTGACTGTGTCTAGATTGCCCTTTCACTCCAAGAGCGTGGCGTGGCGCTCGTGAACTCTCGACTCCACAGCATATAGGGTGGTATGCATCTGCTTGCATCGCTGGAGTGGGACAATACACACGCATGTCACCAACTCGTAAATGTGACCAGTTCCATGACAATATAACGGCCAGTGTAAGAGCCACCCTAGCCCGAAGCCTCCCTAGCAGAACTTCCTCTACCCTTGTAAAGTCAGGGGGGAGAGAGCAGACACACGGTGGAACGAGAGCACGTGTATCCTGCCGTAGAACATTTTTACGGGTATGGAAGAAGTTAAGGGGCTGAGGTGGAAGGGGAATGGCTGGAAGGTACATGCAAGGAGGGCAGTGTGCCTGCTGGTCAGCAGCAATGTTGTGTGGGTTCGCAAAATGGCCTTCAATCCAATTTACGTTTACGCAAGTAGCTGTATTAGGGTTGTTGCCTTTTTAAATGTGAAGCATTTCTTAGCGAGCTTCGGTGACTTTGACCGTATCTACATAGACATATAGTATCAATCAATCTCTTTATCTAGCTGCCAACAACTTTTAGCTCTCTTGGCCATTTCGATAATGCTATCTATACCCAAATTGGTATGGCAGAACATCACTGTATAACGAGCATAAGTGACTAGTCATAACGTGAAAATCATGACATGTATCTCATGAAGGTCATGACTTACATTTCAAGGTCTTGCTACTCTTGCGGTGGTTTTGTTCGCGCGGCATATTACAAGACTGGTATGGTATGACATGACTGCATGGTGAACACATGCGACAGACCCTAACATGAAAATCGTGACATGCGTGTCATGTAACACAAGACTACATGCTACACTCATAGTGCGCTCGCGGCCGTTTTGCTAGCTTCACCTATACCAAATTTGATGTTACGTGAAGTGATTGGATGACTAAAGTATATTATAGGTGCAAACATTATTATCATGACATGCGTGTCATGCAAGAACATGACAACATACCATGCTCATGATGTGCTCGCTGCCGTTTCGCTAGCTTCATATTTACCAAATTTGGTATTTTGTGACGCACACGAACGACGAAAGTAAATGGCACGTCAACACATGATAATCATGATATGCAAGTCATGTAGAACATGACAACATGCTATGCTCATAGCGCGCTCGCGGCCGTTTTGCTAGCTCCACATATACCAAATTTGGTATCACGTGACGTGAATAGACGAGAAAAGTAAATGACACGTCCAAAGATTGTAATTATGACATGGAAGTCAAGTACGGCATAATTTATCTCCGCCTCGTAACATTGTGCTGATTTTAAAGTGACATATCAACCTTCATCATTCGTGCTTCGCATATCATCGAATCCCACAAGACTTGGGATCCGCTAATTTTTCATTTTAGTAGGCCGGTAATCAGTAGTGGGATTCACCCATTGTGGCACATACTCATTTTCGGGATGCATTACAACTACATCACACATCATGACGACATCAGATGCCGACAAGTCTAGGCTCTAAGGTGTCTCGCACCAATTAGTTCTGAAAACTTACTTCTTGTGCAAAAAATAAATAAAAATTACACAACACACGAAACACGGACGGACTCAAACTTCCAACTGAATTTATAACTGAATTTATTATGGAAACCAGGCATATATATGTAAGTATGACAAAGTAAATTATCAATGTCACAGCTGCGCAGTACGACAGCGCGCATCAGCTACTCTCTACCCTAGGTGTGTGCCTAGTTTCAATAATAAATTCAGTTGGAAACTTGCACCTGTCCATGCACGTTTCGTCTGGTGTCTAAAAAAAATTGGCAGATCGCACGTACAGTGGGAATCGATGATATGAGAAGCACAAATGAGGAAGGGTGATAGGTCAAAATCTGCACAACGTTAAGAGGCGTAGGCAAATTACGCCGTACATGACTTCCATGTGATTATTATCATGTTTGTGCGTTTCATTTACCTTTGCAATCTATTACCTACACCTGATACCAACTATAGCGGCACGGTCGCTAGCGTGCTATGAGTGTAGCATGCAGTCATGTGTTACATAAAATCGATATCATGATTATAATATTTGGACGTGTCATTTACATTCATCGTTCATTCACGTCACGTACGACCAAATTTGGTATATGTGTAATAGCGAAACGGCCGCGAGAACGCTATGAGCGTAGCGTGTAGCCATGTTTTTGCATAAAACGCATATTATGATTATCAGGTTTGGCCGTGTCCTTTACCTTCAACGTCTATTACCTTCCCGTGATACCGAATTTGGCACATGTGAAGATAGCGCAACAGTGGCGAGCGCGTCATGAAAGGCCCAATATACTCCGACGTATCGTTGACGCACGTGCAGGCTTGATGCAACGACGCTGGATGCAGCGACGCTGGACGCTGGATGCCCGTCGCGACCAGCGTCGGTCAGCGCAGCCCGGTGGCAACAGGCACGAAATGCGACATGCTGCATTTCGCGCCGACGACATTAGACAGCACCGCGTCTGCCTGTCTTCGTGACGTAGGGACGCCGTGTGCGCTCAAACGCGCATGCGTCAAAGCAACGCAGCGTGGCGCGTGCCTGCAGATCCACAATGAAGGTCAGTGGCCAGATCCACTGATCTTTACTAGGGGAATATCGGCTCCTGGCGTGCCATCACCGGCGTGACACGATAAAACGAACGCCGGCGCGCACGCTCACCGGCTCACGTCGAAGGGTATTGGCGCCTTGAGTGAGGCGTGTATTAATGTTATTGCATGACACGCATCTCATGATTATCATTTTTGCACAAGTCACATACCTTCGTCATCCATTCACATGGCGTAATACCAAATGTTGGCATATATGAAGGTAGCGAAAATGACCGCGAGCGCATCATGAGTGTGCGATGTAGTCATGTTGTTAGATGACACGTATGTCATGATCATCATGTTTGGACGTGTCATTTACCTACATCGTCCGTATGCGTCACGTATAATACCGAATTTGGTACATGTGAAGCTAGCGATACGACCGCGAGCGCATATTGAGCGTAGCATGTAGTCATGTTTTTACATGACACGCATCTCACTGATTATCATGTTTGCACCAGCCACATACTTTCTTCATCCATTCACGCCCCGTAATACCGAATTTGGTTCATGAAAAGCTAGCGAAACGGCCGCGAGCACATCATGAGCATGGCATGTAATCATGTTGTTAAATAACACGCATGTCATGCTTTGGACGTTAGGGTCTGTCGCTTGTGTTCACCATGCAGTCATGTCAAACCATACCACTGTACAACATATCATGTGAATGAAACCCCCGCAAGAACAGCAAGACCATTATATGTAAATCATAACATTTATGAAATACATCCTGTGATTTTCATGTTATCACTGGTCAATTATGTTCGTCATACAGCCATGTTACATCATACCAAGTTTGGTATCGATACCATTATCCAAACGGCCAGGAGAGCTAAAAGTCATAGGCTGATAGATAGATAGATAGATAGATAGATAGATAGATAGATAGATAGATAGATAGATAGATAGATAGATAGATAGATAGATAGATAGATACGCTTAAAGTACGCCGAAGTTCGCTAAGAAATGCTTCACATTTAAAATGTAAGAATTCGTCCAGTATACGAGCGGAGTTACATAGATTGTGACACGCTGCAATGACATTCCCTCTTTTCTCGTCTCGACGAAATCACTTGAAGCTGAGCAGGGAGGGGTGGAAGGGGCAAACAAAAAACGTCCCTCACGCCTCGGGACCTTGAGTATTCTTCGTTGTTTTCTTTCTTCGAATACACGGCTTTTTCAGTGCGATCGCGTGCGCACGCGTGTACAAGTTACGGCCTCTCACGGCGATGTAACAACCAAGTGCGCTAAATTCAAATCAGCCAATGGCTGATAGATGGGCTTACTGGGCTTATTTTCCATGATTTGTCGAGAGAAGAGAAAGCTATTTTTTGACGATTTTGATAATTTATTATGAACTCCAGGCGGCGTGCTGCGCTAAAATATTTGGCTAGCGTGTTGTCGGGAGCCTTTAATAACGATCGGCAGCGTTTTCATACCATGCTCGAAAAGGGCTGCAGGGCTCCTTGAAAGTTGCTTGCGACTGTAGAAAGTTTGCGAGCTGTGCAGGTATACATCGGTACTCGCTGCCTGCTTTTATCTCGGAACTGGTCTATCGTTGACCGTAGGCAACATGAGAACTTTCCGTGCCCCCTGATGTCTGGGTGAAATGTCTCAGCTATTTCGGCGACCATCTCAGATATATTCGGAAAAATGTTTTACTGATTTTCTACGTTGCAAACAACAAATAGCGAGAATATTTCGGAGACAAAAGCTTTTTGGTCGCGTGAGAGCCTTGCACATTTTGAAGAATGTCACCTGAGTAATGTTCGTCAAAAACTTGTTTCTGGAGCACCGTTATTTGATTAAATATCAAAATTGGTTTATATGTTAAGCAAAGGGGTTTCGGTACTGTTCAAACCTGAACAATTTTGTGGCGATGTTTATGTCATCTACGCGTCCTGGAATATTGCCAGCATCTATGTTTGCATATTCTCCGCAGTAATATTGCGCTACGTATGAACGTCTGCCAAATCAACACTTTCTATACGGGAAGCATGTTTCGCGATAAAAATATTTTCCGACCACTAAAGTGTGAAAACCGTTATACGTCAAGTGGAAATATGCACCGTGAAGCAACCTAACCAAAATTCATATTCGTGTCTTAATCGAAAGCAAATAAGCTGTTTTTATATGCCAACTTGTGCATTACCATTTTTTTCGTCTTCTGTCTTGTGGTCAGAAAATATTTTTTAAAGTTTCACATTGACGGCTATCTGCTCATTTCCTTTCTTTTACGTTTTACGCAGCAC
Organism: Rhipicephalus microplus; assembly: GCF_013339725.1. Taxonomy (NCBI): domain Eukaryota; kingdom Metazoa; phylum Arthropoda; class Arachnida; order Ixodida; family Ixodidae; genus Rhipicephalus; species Rhipicephalus microplus. The sequence continues at coordinate 61,230,006 of NC_051173.1, read as the reverse complement.
ATTCGTCACGGAAGTTCTCCATAGTCGTCAGTGGGAAACATGAGAATTTTTTTTCAACAGGCTTAGCCATGGCGTCAAGCACCCACTACTTCCACCAAAAGCTGTTACAATAGTGTGATGGTTCACTTGTGGTTTCACGGATGTCACGGGATAAAATACTGGCCATGGCGGCCGCATTTCAATGGAGGCGAGTAGCCAGAGGCCCGTGTACAGATAGATTTAGACGCAACATTAGACGCAAACAAATAGCATATACTACGAAAGTGATACTCACAAGATGTATTATGGATAATTAGCCATCGGTAATGTGACCATCACAAACACGCTGAAAGAATCAACGGAGGATGAAGACGAAAAAGTAAGGCTGGAAAGACATCTGGTTTGCTGCTCTTTTGCGCCATGACATTAGGTGACGAGAAAAACGACAGAAAAAAGAGGAACGTGCTATATGGGACAGACTTGTGCGCTTCTCTATTGTGACATTACCACCGTACGATTGGTCACTAAGTCCAGCGATCTTAGAACGAGTCCGACGATCTGTTGCTCTGAAATGGTTGTACAGTCTATTTAGTGTGGCACACGATGAACATCACTTTCAGTGATAAAGCAATGACAAAAACACAATTTTAGTTCTATCGTGCACTTCACAGTCGCAGCTATCACAGCAGGAGGTGCCTGACAATCCAATGCGGAAAAATAAGTAGTCTTTCATAAAAGTCATCTCTATTTAGACAGGTACCATCAGCCAGAAGATGTGTGATGAAGTTGACAGATTCATCGATGAATCTAAGTCAGATAGATGACTGTTCCAGACACTGTTTCCTCTACCATTTTCACGTACGTTTGTCAACAAGAGATTGAAGGCCCCCCGCTGCAACCGTTATCGTCAATATTGTTACAAGGTCAGTGGCTTCTCTATAAACGCAATTACAGAGGAACAACCACAGGTGAGAATCACAATGGCTGATTGGCACACTCGCGCACCTGTCAGCTGATTCTGTCCTTCATCTTCCTTTACTTCGTAACAATATTATTAAAATTGTCTACGAGCTCTGTGGGAAGAATGTCGACGAGACGACAACATGATGCCGCAGCTTTGTCGAAGAACTTTGGGGAAGCATTCACAACTATGCGCCAGTGTCACGAGTCCGTTAATAAGGGAAGCAATCGCCGGGCTGATTTAGATGTGGTCCTATTTGGCGTGCCAGCGGACGCCGGCTGTGGTCCAAAGAACGAGTCAGAGTCGAGAGTTGATAACAAACAAAAATTTATTCTCAAATACGGCAGATCAAACAACACTCAAATATGCACTCTCAGCACAAGTCTAAAACATTATGTCACGACACAAACAACGGGCTACACAACACAGGCAGCTACACTCAAAACAAAGGACAGGGACAACAACACGCACTACAATGCAATCATATGCACAAACCAACCAAGACACTTAAAGGCTAAAAAAGTTCGTCAGACTTGTTCAATCCAAACTTCTTGGAATAAATCTCGAATGACACTCTTCTAGGAACCACTCAAAGTCCAGCGCTGATGTCGTTCCGCTGCCCCCGAAATTTCTTTTCCAGGAAACGTCGCGTCGTCAAATGTGTGCACTTCAACAACCAAACTTCTTCGCCGGTATATAACACGTCGGCCTCTCACGCGCTGTGACTGCAGAACACGTTTTCGCTCACTGGTGATAATCCCACACTCTTCCGTTTTTTTGTAACACAAGCGTTCACTCACGTGTACAAAACCTCTTCTTCTCGTCTGCTTTGTCACTGAAGACATGAGCCTTCGCTCAACAGCGGCGAAACTCTCATCTCCTGCCCTACGCACGCTAGCGCAACACTAATTTCTTGTTCTGCTCACCACCAACCGCTGCTCGCTTAATTCGCCCTGGGTTCTAGACGTCTCTAGTCGTTTCGAAGGCGCGCTGCACAGCCAAGGTGGTGGAAAGCGCGAACCTTTTCGAGAACAATCGGCTACACGTGACGCAACCAGGGAGTGACTCACGCTTTCCTTCAAGAAGCCTCTGGCATAGTTCCTCTGGGGATCGCTTGGTGATCGGTGCGAGGAGGTTGGTCAGCGTAGCGACGCTTTCGAGGGAGAGAAGCGGTGCACCGAGGAATCCTTTGATGCTTGTTTTCTTTTTAACGCTGGCTTCGGAGGGCGACAATCTGGGGCCTGGTATCGTCGCCATCTCCAGAATTCGGAGGCGCACGCTTTCTTGAGCGCTCGTTTGTGACAGCCAGCCTAAGAGTGTTGGCACCAGCTTGCCCAACTTTCGACGGTGTCATCGCTGATCGTATAATTCAAGACGTAACAGCACAGAATTCATATTTGCGGGGTATGTATATCATGTCTCCATAGCATTTGTAGTTGGACTATAGTTGGTGCATCCTCCATTGCACAATTAGACGTAATACACACCAAACACGCAGTACACGAGATAAGCTACAAAACTTTGGAGTAATTCATTTTTTTATTATATGATGTAGAGTGTGGTTGACGCATGCATACACAGCACGAGCATTTTGGGCATTGGACATGTTCCTTAAACTGGAGCCCCGAAAGCTTTGATGTGAAACTTATTGATGATTGATATGTGGTGTTTAACGTCCCAAAACTACCATATGACTACGAGAAACGCCGTAGTGGGGGGCTCTGTAAATTTCGACCACCTGGGTGCTTTAACATGCACTTAAATCTGAGCACACGATCCTACAACATTTTCGCCTCCATCGAAAAAGCAGCTGCTGCAGCCACGATTCGATCCCATCACCTGCGGGTCAGAAGCCGAGTACCTTAGTCACTATAGATAACCGCGGCGGGGTGATGTGAATCCCAAGCCTGCCACGTAATGCAAACATTAGGGAATTTGAGAAGAGCGTACCGCGAGCCCTTGCGGTGTGGTCACTGCCACTGCGCATGCGTCGTAACGCGAGTCAGCGTTCGCTTTCGCGGATCGCATGCAGAAAATCCGAAATTGCGTGCGGCGATCGCGACCCGCATGTGGCCCGCAAGCGCTAGTTTCGGGGCTACGGTGTCGCTACGATGGTGCGTTGTGTTGCAGCAGGGCAATTGCTATTCTAAAACTCATATGGCGCCCGCTACGCCCGAAACGCCCCCAGCGCTTGCAAACGGTATTCTAAAACTCCCTATTCTTCATTGTTTAGGGGCACGACCACAATCCATTCATGAATGAACGAATAAACTTCATTTGAAGTCCGGCAGTTTCCTCCTGGCCAGGTGGGGGGAAGAGCGGATCAACCCTTGTCCATTCCCACTCTCCGTCGATTATGATGGTGGTGCCTCAGGTGATCGTTCGAAGTCCTTGGATCCGGGCGGCATCATCAGCTTGCCGGACGGCCCAAAGCTGGTCAGCCAGCTCGTCGCTGGTGAGTGCCGCCTCCCAGCGGCAGTGCAGCTGACGCCGCCAATCAGCGGGGAAGAGGGGATCAACCCTTGTCCATTCCCACTCTCCGTCGATTATGATGGTGGTGCCTCAGGTGATTGTTCGAAGTCCTTGGATCCGGGCGGCATCTTCAGCTTGCCGGACGGCCCTAAGCTGGTCGGCCAGCTCGTCGCTGGTGAGTGCCGCCTCCCAGCGGCAGTGCAGCTGACGCCACCAATCAGCAACAGTGACCGTAGCCGCAGCGGAGGCCACAAGCTTTTTTTTCCTTCCACGTCATCTGAAACATCTCCAGTGGAATGACAAGCGCTGCACTATAGGAATGATTTAATCAATTCACACCTGTCACTGCTTAGAAGGTAAGCACCGTATCACAAGGGAAAGTTGGTGTCAAGATGGCCTCCGACGCAACATGCCCGGTAATAGTAATTCCATTCCCTACCAAAACAAGCGATACCGAGAAGACCGAAGACAGTCGCTCAACATTTCAAAGCTGAGTTCAAACATGGATGCACCTGAAAAAGGAAACATGAACATAAATAAGGGTCGGTTTACCTGAATAAATACTATAAACATGCATTGTAAAAACGAAAAATGCTACGAAAATGACTAAAGGAAGCTTAAATGGGGTCAACGCACTTAATGTCATGTAAGAGATAGTGTGGTTAATCTAAGTGGCGCGACATTAATTTCGTCTCGACCTTGCATGTGCACTGTTTGAATGCAAGATGCATCTGAAGAGTGATAACAGATACATCAGTGTTTGACGGTGTCACGGCAGCCACTTTGTCGGTGTTAGGTGAAAAAGGTTGCCAGAGTGTGCAAACCTTTCGTGTCACGTACACGTGGTTAGAATGAGACTATAGTCAATGAGTGACTTGATTCGCCACTCAGTGAGTCGACAGAGGTTACGGACAGCATCTCGCACTGTTTCATTCCGAGGAGCGCGGGCGTGTACGTTCGTGTGTTTACAGGCCACGCATTAAGTGTCAACTTGGATTGCCGAATTGAAGGCATGCGTACGTGTGCGATTGCGTTTACATTCAAGTGCCGCTGCACTGAGCAATCAGCACACGCTATACTGCGAAAATGCAATTAATAATATCTGGGGTTTCGCGCCTCGAGTGCGAGGGATGACGAAGTGGAGGCTTTCGGAAATGTTGGCCATCTGGTGTTCTTTAAAGGGCACTGACATCGCACAGGACATGGGCCTGTACCGTTTCACCTCCACCGAAATGCAACCGCCGAAGCCGGGATCGGATTCGTGACCTTAGCGTCAGCAGCTGAGGCCCGTAACTAACACACCACCGCGGTTGACATTCCATGAACGTTAAGCAGTAGGCCCATGCATAATTTCTTCATGAATATTTTTTTCTTATCCCCTATTCTTGCCGATTCTTGCTGCAGTTAACCTGACAACTATTTAACGACTAGAATGATGCTCGCTCTAAAAGGTTCGTCATTTCATTCACTTTTAACACGCACTATAAATTAAATATATTTACTTGTAGAGGAACTGGCGTAAAAAATGTATTTAGGACATGGGAAATTCGATGCAGCCATAAGTGACGTCACAAACTGCAATGGAGTAGACTCTATTAACCACACGATGTGCCGTCAGAGCTAGCCTACGCAGCGCTAGAATAATTGGCAAGAGCGTGCCTTCAATAACGCTAATAATGAAAATGATCAGACAAGTGAAAGCGAGAAAATTCTCAAGTTTGTCTTTGCATCAACCAGTGAAGCTACGTGAATATTAACGCAAGGTAATCTCGCTCATGGTTACCTTGGAACCTGAATGATTCAATTTTATGGTTATGGGGAAAAATCTCATCGTATTCTGGCTTCCAATGTTCTCACTTAAATAACCTAATTCATGTAATCCCCTTTCCAATTTTCCCGCTTAGGCTCTATCTAGTTCCTTTTGAACGAAAACAATCTGCGGTGCGCGGTGACGTGGCCAGTTAGTGAGGAAGAGGCAGTGCGGATAAAGGCGCTCCATGTTTTTCATCTTCGTGGTACTCTCTGAGTGCTCGCGCCACCGGCACTCCTTTCGCCCCGTAGAAATATATATTTACCGAAACACTTCTTTTGTAGTGGTTGTGACTTACCGAAAATGCACGCCCGTTTCTGCTGTCTATTGATGGAAGAACGACCCATTCATCTCCTCGCACTCCGAGGTCATCTTTCTGAAAGTGTCATGAGGGGGGCCCGTATACGCTAAACAAACACTGTTCGAGGTGGCACTGTGCCCGCTGTTCACCCAACTTCACAAAGTATAACTATCAATTAAAGCACACGAAAAACAGACATGAAGAGAGGACAAGCGCTTAATGCGCTTGCCCTCTCTTCATGTCTGTTTTTCGTGCGCTTTAATTGATAGTTATACCATGCATATCCGACTAGCCCAACTTTCGATTCTGTTTCAACTTCGCAAAACTCGATCATTCATTTCGCAAGCGTGTCGAGGCTTGCGGATACTGTAGATATAAAAAAAATATTATAAACCAATACACGAAAACATGCCGCATTGTTTCTCGATGGTACGCTCACGCACCTAAAAATGATTCCCATTATCTCATTCTATCGGACAGGTCAATAGTTATCATGTTTGTACGTTGTAAATTCATTCACGTTATTGCACACATTTACGGACGCCAAACTTGCCTATAGGCTTGTCCGTTGGACTCTAGCTGGCCACCCTTATTTTCAAAATTAAGCTTCCTTGCTTCTATCTAAGTTAGCTGTCTGTCTACGCCTTTCTCTTTACATCAGTGACATGAGCGTCGCCTCTGAGGCTTAAACTGAATCAGAGGACGACTATCACCCCGCCATCATAGGGGAGGTATTGCTTTTTTGCCCTTCTTTACGCAGAACATAGGCCACCAGCAGACTGTCCCCGCTTGCTTGTTATGGGGCTCAGATCCCGCGCGACAGAAGACGACACAGCGGGGATGTGGAGTTGATAGAGGCTTAGGAGCGATGGCGATTAGCGGAGAAGAAGGAAAAAAAGAAAAAGAAAGGAAGGCCCTAAATAAAGACCCAAACATGAAAGCTACGGCAATCACGACGTGAACTCGTCGCGCTACGGCAGGCGCGCGACGCCGGGGCTTAGTCGGACTGATGGTGACGTCAGTGTCGGCGTCAGAGTATTCGCCGCTGAACGTTATTAGCGCCGCTCAGTCGGGCTGCGGGGGCGCGGCCGCGCTTTGACTCGCGCATCCTTCAGCTGTTTCGCTCCTCCTGAAAAACAAACTAACACGAGAGAACGCGTCATCTGTCGTATGTAGACAGGAACATGTTGCTTTGTGCGTCACCACGAAGGAACTTCCACTCCTGTAGCCTGTCCCTCGGGGACAAACGGGGTTATTGCTTTCAGTGATAGAATACAGATCTGTAGTTGGTCAGGATTCATAGTGAAAAAAGGTAACGGCGCAGTGACTGGCGCAAATGTGAACTACGAAACACAAACATGGTGACTGCGCTGTCTGGTTCTATTATGTCTGCATCTGTAAGTCTTGCATATTTCATAGAGCGATCAGTGTACAGCCGACATTGGAGACTGAAAACATGAACACATGTGTAGCCACATCTTTAAGTGGGCACGTAAGCAAGTTGTGCAGCCACTGCGGATGACAGTACTGTTATACCCCCCCCCCCCTTCGCTGATGAGGACAACTTAGTATCTCCTCCCCATCCTCCTTCTTGAGTACCCGTTGTAACTTTCAGGAAGAGACGAATTTTCCTTTTATAGAATTCTGTTGGAGTTGTCATTGCAATTCAGGAAGTGGCTTAAGGCCGAGTTTTTTAAATTGGTTTAGACATGTTCTGTCTTCACACAATCACTCCTAAACGGGAAAAGTGGAAACCACATATGCCATTAATATTTGCCATTTCATTGTCTTCTTTTTTCATTTAGTGCTGCTGTATTCATCCTGCTCAAGCAAGAAAATGGCATATTAAGCATAATGCCTGCTGCCCCCTCCCCCAATCCCATGGTCTTTTGGTCTTTAAATAATCTCCTCTTAACCCCACCTCTTGACACAAAACCTAAGCAAGGTCCTTACAGAAACGCTAGTTATCCGTGTTTACGAGTTGTTCACGCACACGTTTGTGTGTGCATGTGCATATTTAAAGAAAAAAAAGGGGGGGGGGGGCTTTAGAGCGCTGACTTTACAGTTTCGCCGTCATCATGCGTACTACAGTATGCATGGAAGTGGTAAATATATTCACCTTTCCTCAGTCGTTCGGGAAAGTGTGATTATTTCAGACAGAAATGATCGACTCAATATCAAATGCGAAATACTTTTAAATCCCTCTCCCGTTTCTTCTCGCAGAAGCTTCCCGGGCAATACACAAAAGGAAGTACACCTCTAGTTACACAGATTATTCATTGTGCCCGCACGTATGCCAGACTTCTTCGCCAGTGGTGCCCGTGCAGTGGCCGTTTCCGTGGCTCTCAAGATCCATAACATAGCAGAGAAAGTCAGGTAGGAATGACATTATAAATTCATAACAGAAAATGATAACACTGGTGTTTAAAAGCAACGCACTTGGATACACGGAAAGAAAACATTGCAAAGAAAAAACTGCTTGACGGTGAGTGACTCCCATTTTACCCCTTCTTTTTCGCTTAAACTGCGTTAACAGTTTACCTGCTACGCACACAGTGAATGCAATCACGTATATCCCTGCTCTGCCTTAATTGTGACCAACCAGGTCAACAGATAAAAAAAACAACCAAAGCATATCCATGGAGTGAATGATCAGTGGGGCGAAGCGTTTGGATGGACGGATGCACGAACGGACAGACATGCGGACTCTCGGACGGGCGGATGGGAGCACAAACGGACTAACACATGGATGGACGGACGCATGGACGAACGAAATCATGGGTGGACGGACGCACGGACGGATGGACGGAAGCACAGACGGAATTAAGCATGGATGAAAGCACGGAGGGACGGACAGACGGAGAAGCGGAAGTATGGACGAATGGACAGACGGCCAGACGCACGGATGGACGGACGGAAGGACGCTTCGGCCCACTCATCATCATTCATTCTATGGATATGCTGTGAAAACCACTAATTCCGAAGGACATATACAGACAACGTCCTCTATTGGGCACCTCAAAAACTAGAGGTGGCTACAAACTACTACTACTACTACTACTACTACTACTACTACTACTACTACTACTACTACTACTACTACTACTACTACTACTACTACTACTACAGAGGAGGGAACAACCCAAGGCCTAAGGAACTTCGCCCCTCAACGACACTTAATGCGTGCCTCGTTCTTTAACGTGTACCAGAAGTCCAAATGTGGATCCTCCTCTGCGACGTTCGTGTCGGCCTCGTAAACAAACGCCCGCCGAAGTTCACAACGCCTGTGTCAAGAACTTCTTCCCATTACAAAACACTCGGCACCGCTCTGCGAGCAGTGCTTACGTGATGAGCGTGAACGCTCTAACAGGATTTTTCCATCAAACCTAGAGGGAGGGTGGGATGGGGTCAGTCAACTTTTATATTGCTACAAACGCTCTTTTTCTCTGTGATTTGCCACTTTTTTTTCGCTATTGCGCGCAGCCCGAACTGGAGCGCCACGTTTACGTAAACGTATCTAGCCGATATAACGTACAAACTAGAGAACCCTGCACGCGCTGGAGACGCCTGGAAGGAAAGGAGCGCGCACGCATACAAACACAAAGTGTGGCATGGAGTCCCGCCTGCGCGAGCGCACGCATGAACGCGCTCGCCGAACATAGCACGAGCACGCAGCCCCGCCGGAAGGAAGTACGAGCTGGCGGGCGGAACTCCGGGGGCGAGGTCGGTTGCCCCGAAGCCAAGCCAGCGGGCAAAGTTTGCGAGCAAAAAAAGAGAAAACAGCCCGGGCTCCTCGTGCCACGGGGACGAACGGTCTCTCGCTGTCTCCCTACGCCGCGGGGCGACGTGCTTGGGCGATAATCGAATTTGCCGAGCCCCGCACTCGTCCGCGGGCAGAGGCCAGCGGCCGGTTATTCGGCCTGCTCTAAAGAATGCTTCCTTTCGGCCTACCCACCGCGCCTCTTCTCTGTCACTTCTCGGTGCCGGAGCCTGCTAGAGAGAGAGAGAAAGAGAGCACCTGCACCCGTTCGGTCCATCCTTTTCCGCCTCTATCAGACAGCTCGTACTCTTCCCTCCTCTTCAACTGTGGCACCAACGCCCTTAGGACCCGCGAACGCAGCTCGTACTCGTGAGGAGACACCGGTATCGTTGGCCGCCGGAGGGTAGGACGTGAGATTCGCGCGCTCTTCGCATCGGGGAGGGCGTTCAGTTTTTTAATCATTTCTTTCTTTGCCGGCTCCTATACAAAACAGCAAGATCGATGGGTTGCACTCGAGACGCCGTAGGCTTCCCCTCAGTTTCAAAAAAAGAGAGCAAATACATCCTTACGCACGCGCGTGTGCTCATTCAGAGTAAAAGCCGTACCTTTTGCGTAGATGTCGATGGCGGTGAACGCGCTTATGCAAATTAGGATGGGGTGGGAGCCGTTAGCGGGCCGCACATACGCTTAATAGAAGAAAACAAAAGATAGGAAAAAAGTCAGTAAAACACACAAATAAAAGAGGATGCGCAGGTGAACAAAGCAAACAGGAAGATGTGTCCCGAGCCTGCAGCAGGAAGTGTCATGGGATGTGTAGTAGTCACGAAGGCAACGTGTACTACCAGCAAAGGCAATGTGTTGGTGGAGATGATGAGCATATAAATATGCAACATCCTACGTCCATGTCATATTTTGAAGGATCTACCAAAGCCACGCGACCAATTTACCTCGCTACTCTGTTCGTGTTTCTGAAACATCGTGAAAGGTTCTATAGAAATCAAGTGGAGCCTTATGAATAACTCAGTAAATATAGACATAATCTTTAAAAAAAAGAAAAAGGCTTGAAGCAGATGGAAAAGCCCGTGATGATAATGAACCTATGTCTTAGCCGAAAGGGATGTAGCTGAGGGTACTCAAGGGGTCCTGCAAGACTTGTCGAGGCTCCCGCGAACATGTGAGCCGAGGCTCCCGCAACATGTGAACCGCACAGTGCGTGGCAAGAAATTTGAAATTAAGCTTGAAGAGTAGCTTGGAATTACTTTGGGTTGTCTTGAAAGATCCATATTAGACGGGCCTGACCATGTCATAGGCGGTGGGACACGACCATAGGCTGATTTGAGCTGTTCCTCGCAGCGTTTATGACGACTAACCACGGTAAGTCAATGCTGCGAATATATTCCGAGGATACAAGATAATTTCATGCTATGTATAGCCACTGCGGACAGCATTTGGGAACTTTCTTTTGCCGACTTTGAATGATTATTTTGTTCTCTAATTTTTCGGGTTGACCTATTGCAATTCCACCATACTACTATAAAGGATGCTGTATAATGGGGGGTCCCGGAAAATTTGACCACCTAGGGTTCTTTAACAGGGACCTAAACCGAAGCACACGGGCCTCAAGTATTTCCGTTTACTCAATTGTGTTATGACAACTCCATCGATATATGGGCTGACACATAAATTGATGAAGCGTACATCAGCAACGTCAACTGTGAACACTTGCCAGCCAGCAGTTCTCGAATTCGCCATCGCCAGTACTCTGTCGCGGATGATTACACACAGCACTTTTAGCGATTTAAAAGTGAGGGCGTTTAGCTGCAGTACGTTTCTTGGGTGTCTATCTCGAGTACAGATCTTGTGGTTTATTCGAGTGATACATATGTACATGCATACATGAAGAACCGGGAGAGCTTAATCTGTAGGTGGACGGACGATGGCGTTATCTAGAGGGGACATTTTTGGGCCACTGGTCACCCTTTTACCGACACAGGTGAAGAAATAAATTAAATTTCATGTTACGAACGCACTGGTCAGCCACTCCGCTAATAGGAAATATTGATCGACTACTCAGTCACCGGACTGAGACGAAGACGAAAAGTGGATAGCCGACATCCAGTCACATCCAGTCGGTATTGTCCATCATTCAACCATCCCATTAGCCGACCACAGACAATAGTAGCTCTAATTCACCCTAGTCCTGTACGAAAGCTGGTAGTTGTCATCAATGCGGTAAGTAGGGGTCACGCGGCTTATTGCTCTCCATTATACTGCATTGGCTTCGGAAATGGTCCCCATTTTCGGTTCGCAACTGGACAGTCCCCCCTCGTTACAACAATGCGGGTGCAGGGGGCCAGGGAAGACATCCTAATGATAAGAGTGACATGCCCGCTTTATTATAAGCAGAAAATATAGTAGTACAGCCACAATGTCTGTGAATTTCGTTCTTGAAATCGGGCAATAAATCTATGTTAGCTCTATGTTACGTCAGAGATCTCTGTTCAGCAAAATACAAGTGTGCCATCAGAGGAGCGGGTGATACTTTTTTTTGCTGAGCCAAACGAGCCGACGACTAGTTCACAACATATCTGTATCTTTGAGTCTTTCACGAGATTACCGACGAGCTTCCACTAATTCCAAAAAACTCGGTGGTTATTCCTTCGAAGCTGGCTTCTTTGTAAGATGCCTCTAAGTCTGAGAAAGCCAGCTTCACAGGCAGCGTTCGAACAGATGATTTCTCCGGCGTGATCGTGTAACTTATTTCTGCTTGTGCATTCATCCGTCCTCATTAGCTAATCAATTAATTAATTCTATCCCCTGGTCACTAGCTTGCTCTGCTGTTTGACCATTGGTCACTCCTCGATAATACTTGTGGGATATATGGGTGCTCTATACGAGCATGCTTTTGCGACTCTAGGTCCTGCGGGTCTCAGTTTGGTAGCAGGCCCCGTCGTAGGAACCATCGTCCAACAAGTCAGATGAGGCGCCCGTAGGAACGACAACATTTTACATGGTTAGTAAGAGCTCAAGAATTCTGAAGAACGGAACAGAAGAACTCAAAATATACAAAAGGTCTTCCACTTATATCGCGCCGCATTGCCAACCCTGGGCGCATTGTTCGCGGCTTCAGCCAATACGGTGCTCGATGGTCTAGGTGCTCCACCCACGAAGGCGGGGAAAGACACCACACAATACATGTGGAAAGGGCGATGTCTGCACCATGCCCAAATATGGTCATAAACGCACTGCACCTCAGGCACTGCGCTGTGCTCCCGACCGAGCTGCAGAAATTAGGTGCCTTTTCTCCTCTTCTAACCACTAGCACCACCACCACCACCACTGCACCGACGTTTTGCACACGTCACCAAGATTTTGCGCACGTCCGATGATATTAGATGACCTTGGTTTACAAGAACTCTTCTGGCAGTAGGATAAGGTTCGAAAAACTGGCTCCCGGTACACATGCCGAACTTGCCGGACTGCGTTCGGGTAGGATAATGTACAGGCCTGACAGCTTCTTGTCGAAACATGCCACTCCATTCAGCTGATCCTATGGAGAGAGGGGGAAGGAGGAGTGGCCGACTAATCCCTCGTCGTCGAGGCGCTGAGGCAGCTCCCGCAAGGGCTGCAGCAGATTGTACCTTTTAGGGGCGAAACTCCTTATAGCGGCACCTGTTCGTCCCTCGTAGCCGTTGTAGTGTGTAACAAGTATAACATTTTGACCGCCAAGGTGGTGCCGGCGAGCTTCTGTGCGTTGTTGAACAATAAAAATTGTTCTCAATGTACATGCCAATGGCTGCTAATGGGGAATGAGAGACAGAAGCATTCGGCTTTTAGTTAATGCGCACGCTGCAATCACCATTAGCAGCCATTGGCATGTACATTGAGCACTGTCTGACAAGAAAGGGTTGCTACGTTATACTCGCTGGGTGTAACCTCCTTAGTTTTAGAAAGGTTTAGCGAGCGTTGAGCCGCAGTGCCACGAATACAATGAAATAGTATAAAGCATGAACTCGAGGTGGTTAAAGGTGGGAAGTAGACCCGAAGCGCAAGCCGCAAGAAAATATGCGTATGCCACCTCTCGTTTAGTTCTTGGAATGTCCGCTGGATGGCGGTGCTTATATATGGGGAATATATGATGAAAAGATGCGAGATGGTGGTACTTGGAGTGTTGAATAGATGGACGAACGGATAACAGACAGATGCATGGATGGACGCATGAACGAACACAGAGACGGACACACGCCCTGCGTTCGTCCATGCATGCAGGGCGGACGAACGCCCTGCGTTTTATCCACGCATGCCCTGTGTTCGTCATACTTCTGCGATTGTCAATTAAAAAGCAATTATTGCGCATATCTGAGGGATCACAACACGTCAATATTGTGTATGTGTATTTTTTTACTAGAAAAGGCATACATAAGTAATTTTGAGGATCGTAGCCTTTATAACGCTGCGCTGGCCATGCAACGCTTGCACGAAACAACAAGTGTTTTCAACGCTTTGCTAAGACGACACAGTGGTGGCACCTACCCATCGCCTTGCGTTCTACAGCGTATCACGTCAGAGACGGGCGCGCAGGGCGCGCGCCCCGTTTTCCAGGATAAGTGCCCGATAGCGGTCATGGCTCACGTGTGACGTGACTTGATGCGCTCGTTCGCCTCCGCTGCACGCTCGAGGCACTTTAACGCAGCGCAGCGCCTCCAGAATACCATTCACCGATTTTCTTGCGCAGAACATCAAATAATCATTTGGTTCACTCTCTCCAGACGCAAGATTATCGTCTTTCGACGATATTTGCGGAGTAACAAGCAGATACGGGGCCAATTTTTTAGCTTCTCGACACACTACTATCTTCAAACTGCTTTGCGTCTACCGCAATACCGAGTGTCACCGTGCATGCACGTGCCCGGAAAACATGACTGCGCCACCGAAAGCAGTTGCCGTGCACCTGGAATCTATCAAGCAGCTGTCGTGCGCTCTGTAGCTTCCTAGCTCCGAAGTCATGCTTTCATTTGTTTGACATTCATGTCCGACAACCAAGTATGTGCCGATTTGTCTCAGTTTTCGAGAAACTTACTCAAATATTCAAGGCTGTAGGCCTAACGAGTGGTGCTCCCGGACGTAGAGTACGTGTTAGTTGTCTTTAATCCTTCATAGCTGGCGCCTCTTGACGTGGTGGCAGCTATAGGACAAGCTATCCGGTTCTAGTTCGATTTCATTGATAGATATGTGAGGTTTAACGTCCCCCAAACCACCTTATGATTATGAGAGACGCCGTAGTGGAGGGCTCCGGAAATTTCGACCTCCATGGGGTTCTTTAACGTGCACCAAAATCTGAACACACGGGCCTACAACATTTCCGCCTCCATCAGAAATGCCGCCGCCGTAGCCGGGATCCGATCCCGCGACCTGCGGGTCAGCAGCCGAGTACCTTAGCCACAAGACAACCGCGGCGGGGTAAATTCTAGTTCGCTGCAATCCGGTATGAAGCTATGCCTATAGTGCCTAGAATATATTATACTACACCTTTTATTGCGATAACAATTATATGAACACTCTCGGCTGGATTTTGCCGTCACGTCGACGTGGACGTCGGCGTCCATGTGTCATGCACAGTATATATATATATATATATATATATATATATATATATATATATATATATATATATATATATATATATATATATATAATATATATATATATATATATATATATATATATATATATATATATATATATATATATATGTATATATATATATATATATATATATATATATATATATATATATATATATATATATATATATATATATATATATATATATATATATATTGACGCGTGTGTACTGGTGGACCAAAACGATGATAAGGGGATTTGGCGGACACCAGGTAGTGGAGCTCTGGCTGATTGAAGATAAAGAAGGCGATCTTGCTGTTTGGCTGCTGAGAGTCCCTGTGTCAACGTTTATCTGCCTTTGGTTCACGCTGTACCGTGACACTGGTGGAAGGGCTGGGACGCAACCCTACCTAATGCTCCATACTCCCACTGGGAGCCGTTCATCTAGCTCGGACGCATTGTCACCCATTGCAACTCCCGTGCACCGGTTCAGTCGGCGGCTGGTAGGCCTCGCTCCAGAGTTCACGCCTTCCACGGAACCTCGCAAGTGCCGATTACCTCTCCAAATGGCCAACACCAGTCCGCAACCGGCGCCCCAAGGCCCCCCGCCAACACAGCCTTCACAGGTAACCATCTTTCAACCGCTGGTTCCCTATCACTTTAGTGGCGGCGCACATGAAGACGTGGACGACTGGCTTGAGCACTATGAGCGTGTCGCCAAGATTAATCTGTGGCCTGAACAAGAAAAGCTCTCACGCAGCTATTTCTACCTTGACGGCGGTGCGAAAATTTGGTATGAGAACAGAGAACCCAGTCTGTTAACTTGGGGCGACTTCCGACAACAGCTTGTCGATACGTTCACCAATGTCGATCGACGCGACCGTGCGCAGCAGCTGTTGGAGCTACGGGTTCAACAACCCAAATGAAAGCGTTACTATGTTTGCTGAAGATATGACTCGTCTTTTTCGTCGAGCTGACCCGAACATGCGTGAAGATAGGAAGTTGACCTACCTCATGCGCGGCGTTAAGGAGCAACTTTTCGCCGGGCTACTGCGCCACCCTCCAAGTACCGTAGTTGACTTCATCAAGGAGGCTACGGCTATCGAGCGGGCGCTCCATCAACAATGCCGGCAGTATCATCGAATGTCTAGCAGCACCCCAATCAACGCTGCCGCCATACCTGAGGATCAAAGCTCCCTGCGAGACCTCATTAGGGAGATAGTTCGCGAAGAACTGCAAAAGTTCCGAAATCCAGTTGCTCAAACCCCCGTTGCGTCCGTCGCTGAACTGGTACGCGACGAAATCCGCCACGCATTTTCTACCACTGGTCCTGGTGACGAGCACCGTCCCATGAGCTATGCCGATGCTCTGCGACGTTCACCATCTGGTACATCGCCGCCATATCACCCAGTGCCGACGGCCCCTACGTCACCACGGCAAGAGCAGACCCTGAGCCGACCGCCAAGCCAACCGACGTACCACCAGGCGTCCACAGCAGCACCATGGACATCGTCGCAAGAAGGGAGGTTCAGACGTCCACCCCTGCGAAGAACAGACGCATGGCGCACAATCGATCGACGTCCACTATGCTTTAACTGCGGAGGTGCAGGTCATATTGCCCGTCATTGCTGGCACCGCAGCGATCCGTTCCGCCCTCTTCGAACATGGTCTGACGATCGACGTGCGAACGAAGAATACATACCACGCCGGGAGGACGCCTCTTTCCATGGAGCCCGTTCTCACTTTTACGAATACCGTACTTCTGACGAGGAGGCAATACCTACCCGCCAGCCAGGTTTGGGACGTCAATCCCGCTCTCCTTCTCCTGCTTATTCACCTTCGTCACACCGACGTACCTCCGCAGACCTTAACGCAAGAAGGTCACCCAGCCCGCGACGGGGAAACTGAGGGCGGCGACCTCCGGGGGTAAGGTTGCAGGCCATGAAGATGACGACGAAAAGCCCCCATTACACGACGCTGTAAATCCGACAAGACGTGAGAGCGACGACATTGTGACCGCTGACCTAAGTGTTTTTCTTGACGGCCAGAAAGTAACAGCCTTAGTCGACACCGGTGCCGACTTTTCTATCATCAGTCAGGACCTCGCCATCCGCCTCAAGAAAGTGAAGACACCGTGGACAGGCCCTCAAATAAGGACGGCAGGTGGTCAGTTATTGATGCCCTCTGGAAGATGTACAGCGAGAATTGACATAGGAGGTTCTTCTTTCGTTGCGTCGTTCGTCGTTCTCGCCGCATGCTGCAAAGATCTAATTATTGGTATGGACTTCTTACGAGAGTACGGCGCCGTCAGCAATATCCCAGACAGTTTGATTACATTCCGCAACAGTTCGGGCGCACCTGATTGTACACAGGCGCGACCAAACCAATTGCGTCTAACTGATGACGATGTGGTTCTCCCTCCTCGGTCATGCACGCTTGTTTCTGTGGCAGCCGCTGTCCAGTTTGACGGCGAAGGAGTAGCAGATCGAATAACCTCGCTCCTTTTCACACACGGCATTTCCGTCGCAAGAGGTATCGTCAGTGTCGCCGCTGGACGCACGGACTTGCTTCTGACAAATTTTAGTGATGAGCGCCGGCACCTTCCAAAAGGCATGGCCGTCGCTTACTTCGACGATATCACAGACGCAGAAGGCTGCTTGGCAGTAGTCGACGAGGCGCCAAAACTTGATTCGACACCAGTCCTTGACGTTAGCACTGCTTTGCCTAAGAACGAGCGAAAGAGGCTTCTTGAGCTACTGGCCGAATTCAAAGACTGCTTTTCGACAACATCAAGAGTTGGCCGCACGCCTCTCACCAAGCATCGAATCATTACCGAGGACATGGTGAGACCAATTCACCAAAACCCCTATCGCGTGGCTGCAAAGGAACGCCAAGTGATCCAAGAGCAAGTCGACAAAATGCTACAAGATGACGTCATTCAGCCCTCAAAAAGCCCCTGGGCGTCACCTGTAGTCCTCGTTAGAAAAAAGATGGCAGCCTGCGCTTCTGTGTAGATTACCGAAAACTCAATCAGGTGACAAAGAGAGACGTGTATCCACTTCCTCGTATAGATGACTCTCTCGACAGACTTCGACATGCTCGTTACTTTTCATCGATGGACTTAAGGAGTGGGTATTGGCAAATCGAGGTAGACCCAAGAGACCGCGAGAAGACTGCTTTTGTGACACCAGATGGCTTATATGAAATTAAAGTCTTGCCCTTTGGTTTATGTTCAGCGCCTGCTACCTTTCAAAGACTTATGGATACCGTACTTTCTGGGTTGAAGTGGAAAACCTGCTTGGTCTACCTTGATGATGTCGTAGTTTTCGCCGCAACGTTTGACCAGCACCTTAAAAGACTTGAGGCAGTTTTACAAGCCATACGGTCTGCGGGCTTGACGTTGAAGCCTGAAAAGTGCCACTTTTGCTATGAAGAGCTGCAATTTCTTGGCCACGTTGTCAGTCACGCAGGCGTTCGTCCTGATCCTGAAAAGATCGCAGCTGTTGCACAGTTCCCGGTGCCGACTGATAAGAAGGCTGTCAGACGATTCCTCGGACTATGTGCGTATTATAGGCGATTCATCGCAGACTTCACACGCATCGCATCAACGTTGACCCGCCTCACGAGAGAAGAGGTTGCTTTCCAATGGAGCAACGAAGAGGGAGCTGCTTTTAAGAACCTCCGCCAGCGACTACAGACGCCTCCAGTGCTTGCCCACTTTGATGAGAAAGCGCCAACGATGCTACACACTGATGCCAGCAATATTGGTTTGGGAGCTGTGCTTGTGCAGCTGCAAGAGGGCACAGAAAGAGTAATCGCCTATGCAAGCCGAACACTAACACGCGCCGAGACCAATTACTTCACGACTGAGAAAGAATGCCTCGCCGTGGTATGGGCGGTCACAAAATTTCGTCCGTATTTATACGGCCGCCCTTTCAAAGTCATCAGCGACCACCACTCACTGTGTTGGTTGACAAATCTTAAAGATCCTACCGGGAGATTAGCGCGTTGGAGTCTCAGGCTGCAGGAGTACGACATGACTGTCGTATACAAGTCAGGAAAGCGCCACATGGACGCCGACTGTCTATCCCGCTCACCCATTGAATCGGCAACTCTATCCGATGAGGAGGAAACAGCATTTCTCGGCGTGCTTGACTCAACCGCTATCACAGCAACAACGTGGCGACCCTGAGTTACATGCCCTAATTAATTACCTGGAGGGAAGATCTCAGAAGGCACCAACTGTTTTCGTAAGAGCGCTGTCATCATTTTGCTTACGGAGCGGGGTACTATTGAAAAGAAACTTCTCTTCGACAGGATCTGCGTATTTGCTCGTCATCCCAGCAGCCCTTCGCTCCGAAGAACTCGAAGCATGCCACAACGAGGTGACTTCAGGCCACTTAGGTTACACAAGAACGTTGGCCAGAGTACGGCAGCGCTACTTCTGGCCAAGACTGACCATAGCCGTAAAACACCATGTTCGTACTTGCCTCGACTGCCAGCGACGGAAGTCACCACCGACTAAACCAGCTGGCCTCCTGCAGCCCGTGCAGGTCCCAAGAACACCATTCGACCAGATTGGCATGGATATTTTGGGCCCACTTCCTACTTCTACTGCTGGGAACCGCTGGGTTATTGTCGCGACTGATTACCTTACCCGTTATGCTGAAACAAAGGCTATCCAGAGAGGTACAGCAGCGGAGGTGGCACAATTTTTCATCGAGAACGTTGTCCTGCGGCATGGTGCACCAAGCGTCGTAATCACAGACAGAGGAACCGCATTTACGGCAGCTCTTTTGGAACAAGTCCTCATGCTGAGTGGAACAACCCATCGTAAGACCACCACCTACCACCCGCAAACGAACGGGCTTACAGAGCGTCTGAACAAAACAATTGAAGACATGCTTTCTATGTACGTAGACGTCGAGCACAAAAATTGGGACGAAATCTTGCCATATATCACGTTTGCTTACAACACTGCCAAGCAAGAAACAACCCAGATGACCCCGTTCAGCCTAATTCACGGAAGGGAAGTACGAACCATGTTAGATGCGATGCTAGCGCACGAATGCGACGACATCGAACCGGACGCCGAGATGTTTACAGAACGAGCGGAAGAAGCAAGGCAACTAGCACGCCTGCGAATCCAGCAACAACAAGAGTACGACGCGAGCCGCTACAATTCTCGCCGCAGAACAGTCGTTTACCAGACCGGCGACAGAGTATGGGTTTGGACACCCATACGGAAACGAGGACTCTCTGAAAAGCTCCTAAGGAGATACTTTGGGCCATATCTAGTACTGCGACGACTGAGTGATGTTACCTACGAGGTCGTCCCCGACAGTTCACATAGTACGAGGCTTCGCCAGCACCGTCCAGAACTAGTTCACGTTGTGCGCATGAAGCCTTATGAAAGGTAGTGACTGCGCAAGAAACTTCTTAAAGAACAGAAAAAAAACTGCACTACTGGTTTAGCATCGGGGCGATGCTCATTAAGAGGGGGGCAAATGACGCGTGTGCACTGGTGGACCAAAACGATGATAAGGGGATTTGGCGGACACCAGGTAGTGGAGCTCTGGCTGATTGAAGATAAAGAAGGCGATCTTGCTGTTTGGCTGCTGAGAGTCCCTGTGTCAACGTTTATCTGCCTTTGGTTCACGCTGTACCGTGACAATATATATATATATATATATATATATATATATATATATATATATATATATATATATATATATATATATATATATATATATATATAATGTCACGAGCGGTTGCAATGCACGGCGCATACAGCGCGAATGAACATTCAGACAAAAGGTGAAGAAGGAAGACGACGTTGGGTGTGCTGTCTCGAGACCCTTGTGGAAGTAAACGCGAACCATCCAGGCGAGCCTGGATGGTTCGGTGTTGCGACTCGGCGGGGGCCACAGGAATAAAGTTGAGGTAGAAGGAAATGACTTCCACAGGTGAATCTGAGTCTGGTGATTCTGAGTAGAGAATTGCCGTGTGCTTGCTTGTGTGTGGGTGTGCTTTCGGCGCAGTTTCCGCAGTTCCTCGTTTGTGGTGGGCGGAGAATATGGTGGAGGGGTTCACCTCATCCCTGCGAGCAACGCCCTCTTGGTCGATGATCATCGGATCCAGTGTTCGGGACCAAAGTAATAGAGGAAGAGCCGACAAGCTGCAATACAGATCCCGCTGCACAGTACCTGCTGGCCACTGCACCTCGGGATCTTCTTTCCCCGGCGGAGAGGCTGTTAGGACCGGCGCCAGGTCTGACAATGGATCGGCGTTCCTTTTGATGTTCCTTTTGAGTCGCCAAACGGGTTGGCGGCCTGTGTCCGCCATGTATTGTTCCCACCTGGCCGGAGGGTGCGGCGTCCTGCCGCCGCGGCGCCGTGAGCAGTTCGGGAGACCACCGGTGCAGCTTCTTCTTTGGAAGATGACGGCGGCGGCGGCGGCCGGGAATCGTCCCGCTAATTGAACGAATCGTTCGGCACCATTTGAAGCTTGTTTACGGCGGCCCTTTCGATGGATGCAGTCATCAACTTCAGACCCCTCGCCCAGCGACACACCTTGACGGGGGGGGAGCCGCGTTCGTGCCACATGGCCGTGCGGTGACCACGCTTCAGTTTTGAACGTTCGCGTGGACCGTGCGTGCTCGTCACCCTCGCGGGTAATGTGTGGTCCGTGATTGGACGGTGCCCTCTGTACGCGGTCCCCGATCTAGGGATCTGGGGAGGACAGACCCTTTATAATGAGCCCCCACGGCTCATTCGGTGTGCTTTTTCGAGTGGAGAGCTCGCCATGTACGAAGAACGCCACTATATATCTAAACTTTCTTATTGACCTCTCTCTAATGTAAATAAACGTCTGTTCTCTGTTTTCCCATATAAGCATTGCTTCTCGCTATAAGGGACGAGTCCGATGGGAGCCAGCTACCAACGACGAGACCCACAGGACTCAGGTCCCAACAATGGACAGCATGTTGGCAAGCGTTCGGTTCGTGCGTTCCACTAGACCATTAGTCTGTGGATGGTATGGAGTGGAATGGCGGAAGCTTGATGAGCACAGACGAAGGGTCTCTTCGACAACATCCGCGGTAAATTGCCGCCCACGGTCGCTGATTACGATGCGAGGAGGTCCGTGTCTGAGGATAACTTGAAACAGCAAGAAGATGGAAACGTCTTTTGCTGTGGCCGACGGCAGTGCTGCCGTCTCACAATAACGGGTTAAGTGGTCTACGCAAACGATGACCCAACGATTGCCGTCTGTGGATCGCGGAAAAGGGCCCAGAAGATCTATACCAACTTGCTCAAAGGGGGTGCTAGGAGGCGAAACAGGCTGAAGGCGACCAGACGGCGCGTCAGTTGGTCGCTTGTAACGCTGACATTGGGTGCAGCTGGCGACGTACCGTTCGGTATCATTGCGCATCCGGGGCCAATAAAAGCGTTCCTGAGCACGGTAGAGTGTTCTTGTGCATCCAAGATGTCCGGAAGTTGGTTCGTCGTGCATGGCAGATAATACGTGACTGCGAAGGCTCTTGGGGACAACCAAAAGGTAGCGCGCACCGGTAGCCGAGAAGTTCGTCTTATATAGGGCGCCGTCACGTAAGCGAAAACGATTGTCTGCAGCGGACTCCCGCGCGGCCGCGAATAGCGGCTGTAAGCTGTCGTCTTTCCTCTGCTCTGATATGAAGGTATCCATATCCGGAAATCCCGTGGACACAAAAGCGATGTATTCATCAAAGTTGTCCGCGTCACATTCAGTCGTTGGGAGTGGCAGGCGAGAGAGACAATCAGCATCAGCGTGTCGCCGGCCGCTCTTGTAGGAAACAACGAAATCATACTCCTGCAGACGGAGCGCCCAGCGTGCTAGTCGACCAGAGGGATCCCGAAGATTCACAAGCCAGCATAGAGAGTGATGATCCGTGACGACAGTAAAGGGGCGCCCGTAGAGATACGATCGAAACCGTTGCACAGCGAAGACGACCGCCAGACACTCTTGTTCGGTGACAGTGTAGTTGCGCTCGGGGCGACTCAATGAGCGGCTAGCGTACGATATCACATGCTCGCTGTCGCCGACACGCTGAACTAGTACGGCGCCAATGCCAACACCACTAGCATCGGTATGAACTTCTGTCGGTGATGACGGATTGAAGTGGCGAAGAATAGGCTGGGACGTCAACAGTAGCTTTAGCTGCCGAAACGATGAGTCGCATTCCGAGCTCCACTCGAAAGGAACACCTTTTTGGAGAAGGCATGTGAGCGGATGAGCTATGTCAGCAAATTTGGGAATGAAACGGCGAAAGTAGGAGCATAACCCTAAAAAACTTCGTAGCTGCTTCACAGAGCGAGGTGCCTCGAATGCCTCCACAGCTGTTGTCTTTTGTGGATCTGGTCGTATACCTTCTTTGTCGATCAGGTGTCCCAGCACAAGTGTCTGTCGTTCACCAAAATGGCACTTTTTAGAATTAAGCACAAGGCCGGCCTTCCTCAAGCAGTTCAGTACCAAGTCCAGGCGCTCGTTATGCTCACGAAATGTTCGGCCGAAGATCACAACGTCGTCTAGGTAGCACATACAAACTTCCCACTTCAAACCGCGAAGTATAGTGTCCATGAACCTTTCAAACGTTGCGGGGGCGTTACAAAGCCCGAAAGGCATCACGTTGAATTCAAATAGTCCATCGGGCGTTACAAAAGCGGTCTTCTCTCTGTCATCCGGGTGCATAGGGATTTGCCAGTAACCTGATCGTAAATCCACAGAAGAGAAGTAAGAAGCCGCAAAGAGGCAATCGATGGCGTCGTCAATTCGTGGGAGTGGGTATACGTCTTTCCTAGTAACGGCATTTAGGCGGCGGTAGTCGACACAGAATCGCCACGTGCCGTCTTTCTTCTTCACCAGTATCACTGGAGCTGCCCAAGGGCTAGACGATTCCCGAATTACTCCTTTACCCATCATTTCTTCGACTTGAGCGCTGATGATCTTTCGCTCCGCAGAGGACACACGATATGGTTTTTGACGAATCGGTTCAGCGGATCCTGTGTTGATGCGATGGCGAGTACGGGATGCAGGAATCGATGTGGGGCCGTCGTGCTGTGCAAAGTCGAATATTGAAGAGTGTTTCGAGAGCAGGGCCATCAAAACACGACGTTCATGGTCACTGAGCGATGTAGCTACCATTCCGAGCATGTGTTCGTTTGCGGTGTGCGAGACACTGGTTTGTGCTGTATCCGGTAGTTCTGTAAGCACTGCCATAGGTATAAATGACTCTCCCTGAAACGTAGCAAGTTTTAGGCCTTGAGACAGCACTACGGCTTCAGTGGAGCAATTTAGCGTCCATAGCCCTGCGCATCCATCGGTAACTGAAACCATACAATACGGAACCAACACATTTTTCTTAAGACAGTTTCTATGGACCGGTTCCACCGCAACATCGAACGAAGTACTAACAGAAGACGAACAAACAACAGGAACGCGCATCGCGGATAAAGCGGGCACAACAGTGTCTTCAGAAACACAAAACACACTCTCTTGCTGGGATGATTCTTCTAAGAGCGCAGAGGACACACTTCCGCAAATACTGAGTTCTCCTGTTCGGCAGTCAACATTGGCGCCACACAATTTCAAAAAGTCAATGCCGAGAATTACATCGTGTGTGGAACGCGGAAGCACGGTAAACTCAGTGTTAAAGGTTTGACCACCCAAGGAGACATCCACGTTACACACACCAACCGGGTATAATGAGTCCCCACTCACTCCACGAAAGCTTGTGCTGTGGTCCCAATGAAACATAACCTTGCGTCCCAGCAGATTTTTGAACACCACACTCATGACAGAAACAGTTGCTCCCGTGTCGACTAAAGCCATGGTAGAAACGCCATCAATAAGTACATTAACCTTATTCTTCAGCATGAAGATAGGTGGAGGTATCCGAGTCGGCAGCAAAGATTTTCCAGCGACCTCACCTCCATCGGCCGCGCTGGCTAGTTTCCCGGCGGTGGTGACGCGAAGCGGCGTCGAGGAGATGATGACGTCACACGCCGTCTGGGAGATGGAGATCGAGACGCTCGGAAAGCTGGTGGTGGTGTCAGAGTACGTTCGGAGGCAGGAGAGCGGTAACGGTTTCGATACCTTTCTTGTTCTCCAGAATAGCTGTCCAGAGGGAAGTGACGGCTTCCTTCTTCTCGGAAGTAGCCTTCAAAAGTGGTGTTTCCTGGCCTATTAGTGTCCATTGCACGACCACCGTGTTGCATAAACGATCCCGACTGTCCATTGCTGAATGCCCGACGTCGGTTACAATACCTAGCTATGTGGCCAGGCGTGCCACAGTTGTAACACACGGGCAGAGGGCGAACTTCCGGACGCTGATTGAAATATTCCACAGCGGCCACAGGCTGAGAGTAACTCATCCCCTCCCCTTGGATGTCGTAGGCAGTGCTGGGTCTTCGTGGGCGAACGTCGCGTGGATGCTGATCAAAACGCCGATCAATCGAGTCGTAATGGCGTTGTTCGGTCTGGCCATAATGCGGGTCGTGTCGGTAGCTGTTACAATCCGCAGCATTCACCGAATGCTGCCAAGTAGCCGGAGGAGATGCGCAGACGGCGTCTCGGAAAGCGACGGAGGCGCAACGCGGCACCGCATAACGCGTTTGTTCTTCGTGCCGCAGGAGCTCCTCACGGACAATCTGCCGAATGGTAGCTGAGAGGTCTGTCTGCGGACTCGCGTCAACGCTGGCCACAGTCGTGACATTGGCTAGCCGTCCAAACTTCGGCGTGATTCGGCGAGTTTTCAGCGCCTCGAATGTGCGGCAGTGCCGAATCACGTCTGATACGGTGTTCAGGTTGTATTTTCCAATGAGGAAGTTATAGACGTCTTCCGCAATACCTTTTAAAAGGTGTCCCACTTTATCTTCCTCGGTCATTCGAGAGTCGATGGTCTTACACAGCTTGAGAACTTCTTCAATATATGTCGTGCAAGTCTCGCCGATCACCTGAGCTCTCTGAGCTAAAGCTGTTTCCGCTCGTTTCTTCTTAGTGTCCGAGTCGCTAAAGCACTTCTTCATTTCTTCAATAAGACTGCTCCATGTAGTAAGCGTGTCGGCGTGGTTTTCATACCAAACCAGGGCCGTGTCCGTCAAATAAAAAACGACATGCCTGAGCTGGCTGGCCGGGTTCCAGTTGTTGCATTGGCTTACCCTTTCGTAATGGGTCAGCCATTCATCGAAGTCTTCCCCTGGCTTTGCTGAGAACGGCCGTGGCTCTCGGTAATGCTGATACAGCGGTGGTCTTGCCGAGGCATTGCTGAGGGGGTCATTTTGCTCCAGAGACATGTCGGGGCGCGATGGCGAAAGTCCGGCAAGGCGACGGCTTCTACGAAGTTCTGGTGCTGACGGCTCCGTCGTAGGTCGTGGGAGGTACCCAGCACCGCTCCACCAAATGTTACACGCAAGAAGTACACGAAAAGGTTGAAAAACAGGCGAGCCTGGATGGTTCGCGTTTACTTCCACAAGGGTCTCGAGACAGCACACCCAACGTCGTCTTCCTTCTTCACCTTTTGTCTGAATGTTCATTCGCGCTGTATGCGCCGTGCATTGCAACCGCTCGTGACAATATATATATATATATATATATATATATATATATATATATATATATATATATATATATATATATATATATATATATATATATATATGAGATATAACAGACAGTAATGCCAAAGAATGTACAGGGGAAGCTATTGAAACCAATGGAATGTAAATAAGAAGAAAGAAAAGTGGATGAAAAAATAACCAGCCGTGAGCAGGTTATTTTTTCATCCCCTTTTCTTTCTTCTTATTTACATTCCATTGGTTGTAATAACTTCCCCTGTACATTCCTTGGCATTACTGTCTGTTATATCTCATTATTATTGCGTTAAAACACGGAAAAAACGAGCCCTTAGGTATACACTTCTTTCCCTTATATATATATATATATATATATATATATATATATATATATATATATATATATATATATATATATATATATATATATATTACCACGCTGTGTTGGTGGCAGAAGACAAAAGCGAAGAAGTGAATGGCAGCTGTGGCTGAGTAAACAGTCCTCCACTTCGAGTTCTTGCCTATCGTTTCCTCTTGCGACAGACTGGTGGAGGTGCTGGGTGCTGTACTGCAACGTCTTATGCCTGCTGGTCCTGAACCAGAAGCAACCACCGCCAGTGCACCAGGGTCTGCTGATATCTATCGAAGCAGCCGCCGCCTTCAAGGACTACCACCACAGTACGGCCCTTTTTGTCAAGTTCCGTGAGGACAATGTTTGCCACATCCGCAACCCAAACCGAGCATGACCCACTCGCTAGCGTACCCTCTGTTATCAACACGCCTCGCACACCCAACCCATTCCATGTTGATGCTGGTGAGGATGTCGAAGACTGGCTTCACTGTTTCGACCGGGTCGCTGCCATCAACGACTGGGACAATCGCCGTAAGTTGAAGAACATGTATATCTCCCTATTCGACGCGGCAAGAGTGTGGTATGAGAACTACGAAACTTCATTCACAAGTTGGCAGGAATTCCATCGGCAGCTTCGCGAGGCGTTCAGTAACCCCGAACAGAAAGAGAAAGCGGAGCAGGCACTTCGCGATTTCAAATGCCGAACGAGAGCGTCGCCATGTTTGTCGAAAAAATGTCGCGATTGTTTCGACGGGCTCACCCCCACATGCCAGAAAACAAGAAAGTGCACCTGCTAATGCGAGGCGTAAAGGAGCAACTTTTCGCGGGCCGTGTGCGCAACCCTCCTACGACTGTGTCCGAGTTCATACGTGAGGCCACAATTATGGAGCGCATGCTTCGGCAGCGGGTGTCGCAGTATGAGCGTAAGACGGCCATGTCCGCTGCGTGCTCGCTTGTACCAGGAGGTGATAACAGGGAGGTGCTCACAGAACTCATACGGCAAGTTGTACGCGAAGAACTTCGGAAATTTCATGCAGCGTCCCCTCCCAGTAGCGCTGCTCTCACGGACGTCGTTCGTAACGAAATCAGGTAGTTCGTTCACTCCTCACCACCATCGCAAGTCGAACTTCCCACGCTTTCCTACGCGGATTCCCTACGCGTCTCTACGCCGTCGACGGCACATTTTGCTAATCCACCTACTGGGACCCCCAGACGCTTTCCAAGTCCAGCCCATCGCCTGCCTTCTCAGGCCGATTTTCGTCCTGACTCGCGGAAGTCCAACGTCTGGCGTGCACCCGAAATCGTCCTTTGTGCTACCATTGTGGCGAAGTTAGACACATGTACCGCGACTGTTACTACCGACGAAAATGGCCTACGCGGATTCCACCCAGATGAACGTTGTCCACGCTATGGTGAGCGCCCACAAGAAATTGCGGATTACTCGGAAGGTGGTCATCACGCTCCTGTCCCACCGCGACGACAGTCACGGTTACCATCACCCCGTCCGTCCACATCAACGCACCGCACTCGATCCGCCTTTGGGTCCCCTGTGTCAGTGGTGCAAGCCCACGCCGGGGAAACTGAAAACGGCGACCTCCGGAGGTGAGGCCGCTGTCACGCGAACCGACAAATACCCTCCGCCACTGCCTTACGACGTGCCGTTAAAGCCTGTTTGTGAAACCGCCAACAGAACGTCCGCTGCCATTACCGTTTCCGTCGACTGTTATCCGGTGACTGCGCTTGTCGACACGGGAGCTGATTACTCGGTGATGAGTGCTTCATGGCCACCCGTCTACACAAGGTGCTGACAACGTGGGATGGCCCTCAACTAATCACCGCTGGAGGACACCTCGTATCCCCTATAGGAAGGTGCACCGCCAGGCTTGAGATTTGTGCGTCGGCTTTTGTAGCATCATTCTTGTACTGCCCAGATTGT
Source organism: Rhipicephalus microplus (assembly GCF_013339725.1). Lineage (NCBI taxonomy): Eukaryota > Metazoa > Arthropoda > Arachnida > Ixodida > Ixodidae > Rhipicephalus > Rhipicephalus microplus. The sequence goes on along the minus strand of NC_051173.1, from coordinate 61,201,201 downwards.
TCTCGGCCGGTCATTTTGGGCATAGATTTTCTGCAAGAGTATGGAGCGATAATTAATCTGCGTGATTTGTTTGTCAGTTTTGTTAACTGTGTTTCTCCAGATTCCGACATCGAGAACGAACATCGTGGCATGGCCTTACGCGTAGTCGATGATTGCGTCACGTTGCCACCTCGCAGTAGTATCTACGTACTTGTTGAGTGTCCACGGGAGCAGTCGATTACGGGCATCACCGAAAGTAACCTGACGTTATTGCTTGATAACGCGAAGTGGCCATTGCTCGAAGTCTCGTTCAACTGCGAAATGGCCAGACTATGGTTTTAGTTACGAACTTCGGTGGCGACCACAGGCATTTTGCGAAACGCACAACCGTAGCTTACTTGGAGGCATTGGATGATTTGGACGCCTTCCCTTTGATTACGACAATCTCGTCTGAGAACAGCTGCGATACTGACGTGACTAGTCGCCTCAACGTCAATCGCCAGTTGGAAGAACCTAAGAGGGCAAAGCTCCTCAGTCTCCTCTCATTCTTTAGTGACTGTTTTGACACTACTTCGAAAGTCCGGCAGACTACTCTAATGAAGCACAGAATTATCACTGAGCCCAACGTGCAACCCGTGCGCCAACATGCTTACCACGTGTCGCAGAAGGAGCAAGATGCTATCCGTCATCAAGTGAAACAAATGCTCGACGACGACGTAATTCAACCATTGACTAGTCCTTGGGCGTCACCAGTTGTTCTGGTTAAAAAGAAAGATGGTTCATTACAATTCTGCGTCGACTACCGCAAACTGAACAAGATAACGAAAAAAGACGTATGTCTTCTTCCTCGTATTGATGACTCCTTGGATCGCCTGCGACACGCCAGTTACTTCTCTTCCATGGATCTCCGTAGCGGATATTGGCAGATTGAAGTAGATGAACGGGACTGAGAAAAAACAGCGTTTATTACACCGACAGTCTCTATGAATTTAACATTCTCCATTTTGGCCTGTGCTCCGCTCCAGCCACGTTCCAACGAATGATGGACACAGTTTTATCTGGCTTGAAGTGGTACTCTTGTTTAGTGTATTTAGATGACGTAGTCGTTTTTTCTACGACTTTTGAACAGCACATTGAGCGGCTTGAGGCGGTTCTTCTGGCTATACGCACTGCCGGCCTCTCTCTGAAACCGGAAAAGTGTTATTTTGGATATGAGGAACTGAAATTCCTTGGCCACATTGTCAGCAGCAGTGGTGCTCGCCCCGATCCTGACAAGGCTATGGCAGTTGCTTTGTTCCCGATACCGAAAACAAAGCATGATGTACGCCGCTTTCCGGGACTTTGTGCTTATTACCGCCGCTTCGTGCCGAACTTTTCGAAAATCACCGACCCTCTACAACAGCTCGACAAGGATGACGTCGCTTTCGACTGGGGCCCCAAACAATCTGGCGCTTTCCGCGACCTTCAACAACGCCAACAAACGCCACCGATCCTAGGTCACTTCGACACCGAAGCAGACACAGAAGTCCGCACTGACGCGAGCAACCTTGGCCTCGGAGCTATTCTCGTGCAATATCAAGATGGCGTGGAACGCGTCATCGCCTACGCTAGCCGCACGTTGTCATCTGCGGAAAAGAACTACTCGATGACTGAAAAAGAATGTCTGGCGGTTCTATGGGCCATAACGAAATTCAGGCCCTACTTGTACGGGCGCCTCTTCAGAATCGTCAGTGACCACCACTCTCTCTGCTGGCTAGCGAATCTGAAAGATCCCTCGGGCCGTCTCGCAAGATGGAGCCTTGTCACAGAACGAGCGCTCAAAAAGGGCGCGCCGCCAAATTCTCGCGACGAAACGCCGGAGTGGCGCCGCGAGGACAACGATAAAAGAAAAAAAAGAGAAAACAAACATCTAAAGACTCCCCGGGCGCGCGACCCTCCCCTCTCGGAAGCGTAGGCTCGCCGACGAACCTCCTCACCCCACCACAGCGGCCGAGCAAGCACTCGAATTTTCTAGATGGAAAGGGCGTGGTCTATGCCGGGTTGAGTCATCTGTCGCGGACGGCATTCGAACCGTCTCGCCCTCTCCCCAGCCTTCGCTGCATATCGCGCCGACGAAATGACGAGAACTTTCTGGAATCTTGCGCAGAAGGTATTTAATGGAGCAGCCGAGGTGAGAGATCAGGAGAAGACGGAAGTTAGCGCCAGAGCGCGTAGGGATTCCGCCATGTAGTCGGCGAAGGTTTTGTCCGTGGAGACAAAGCAGGAGAAGAAGATGATTTCCACCTGCGGGGTGACGACTCGAGCTACAGGCAAGAGTGTGTGTTTACCGCTATCGAGCGAAGACGCGTGGCAACCGCTGCGTGTGTGAAGCCGACGTGTTTCCGGCGAAGAAGTTTGAAGCTTGGAGAGTGGCCTATTGAAGACGTGAGGTTTCCTGGAAGAGAAACTTCGGCGAGGTTTCCTGGAAGAGAAACTTCGGGGGCTGCGGAACGACAACAACGCTGGACTTAGAGTGAGTGATTCTCGGAAGAGTATCATCCAGACTTTTGTTCCAAGAACTTTGGACTGGATAGGTTTTCTATCTCTTTAGTCTTTAAGTGTCTTGGTTGTTCAATGCATGCGACTGCATTGTAGTGCGTATCGTTGTCTGTGTCCGTTGTCTCGAGTGTGACTGATTGTACTGTGTAGTACATTGTTTGATTGGTGACATATTGTATGCAACAATTGTGGAGTGTGCATTCTTGTGTATTGTTTTCGATCTGCCATTACTGAGAATATAATTTTGTTTTGGTTATCAACTCTCCGCTCTGACTTGTTCTTTGGGCCACAGCCGGCGTCCGCTGGCGCGCCAAATAGGACCACTTCTAAATTGTCCACGCTTTCGTGGTGCGGTTCGGGGGGCCGGTACTTCGGCCCTTGGAATTAGCCCGGCGATCGCCTCCCTAATTAACGGGACCTGTGTGACAATTAATCTGGCGTCCGCGACGAGGACCTTTTGGTGCACAGTGTGTCCAAAGTAGTGAGAAAGAGCCTCGAGTTGTTGATAGTGCTATCGGAACGATTTTGTGTGTTGTTCAGTGTTCTCGTTAACGAGTGCAGGGGAGTGTTCCGATAGACTGATTTAGGCAGATACTTTTTATACGCGGCAAGGTTTTATTTGCGAGACACAATGGATCTCGAAAAGTTAGAAAAGTTAGTTGCTCTTGGTGAGAAGATGGGTCTTTCTGGCGCCGAACTACGGAAATGGGTAAGCCAGAAGGAGAAAGAGGCGGTAGAGAGATAGAGGTTGGCAGCTGAGAGAGCTAAGGAAGAAAAAGCAGCTGAGTTAGAACGAAAGAGGTTGGCAGCTGAGAGAGCCAAGGAAGAAAAAGCAGCTGAGTTGGAGAGAGAAAGGCTGGCCGCTGAGATGGCGAAAGAAGAAAGAGAGGCAAAGGAGCGACAGCTGAAAGAAGAAAGAGAGCAGCAATTGAAGTTGGAGCTGGAGAGAGAAAAGTTGGCAGCCGAAAGGGCGAGAGAAGAAAGAGAGGCAAAGGAGCGACAGCTGAGAGAAGAAAGAGAGCAGCAATTGAAGTTGGAGCTGGAGAAAGAAAGACTGGCAGCTGAGAGGGCGAAAGAAGAAAGAGAGGAAAGGGAACGGCAGCGACAGCACGAGATAGAACTCGAGCGGCTCCGTTTGCAACAGCGAATTGAAACTTCGGTCCAAGCTAGAGTTGAAAGCAGCGAACAGGAGGACCACGGCTTCCGCTTGAACCCAAGCAAGCTGCTCGTAGCGTTTGATGAAAGGAAGGACGACCTTGACGCGTACCTTCACAGATTTGAGACGATTGCAAGGAGCCAGAATTGCCCGGAACATCAATGAGCAACTGCTTTGAGTACTTGCTTGAGTGGTGAAGCGCTCAGTGTGTACGGCAGGCTGACGCCGACCGATGCAGCCAACTATGCAAAGGTGAAAGCTGCTTTGCTGAAGCGATTTAGATTTACTGTGGAAGGATTCCGGGACAGATTTCGGACCGAAAAGGCAGCTGATGGTGAGACGGCTACGCAGTATGCCACCCGACTTTGCCATTATTTCGACAGATGGATTGAACTTTCAGGGACAGCGCAGGAGTACGATGAACTTAGAGAGCTCCTAATTAGAGAACAATTTCTTTCTAGTTGCCACCCAAGCCTGTCGCTGTACTTGAAAAAGAGGAAGGCTGAGTCACTTGAAGGAATGCTTGAATTGGCTGATCAATTCCTGGAAGCGCAAGGTGGAACTAATTTGGCCAAGGTCAAGAAGGAGTGTCCTGAAGATTCGAAAAAATCGGCTCCCGAAGAAAAGAAGCGTGCACCGGAGAGCATTCCGCGATGTTTTCTGTGTAACCGAGTGGGTCATCGCGCGAAAAACTGTCGAACGATCTTTACGAGCCCTACGGTTGTACAATGTTTCAAGTGTGGTCAGACTGGGCACAAAGCAGACGCATGTCGAAACGGAGCGAGTCAAACTCACCGGGTATCCTGTGTGCAAGCGGCACCGAAATCCGGTGATAATGCCGTTACAGATGGATTCGTAGAGTTGAAAAACGGGGAGAAAATTCCTATTGTGGGTGCTGTAATGGCAAAACAGCCAACCGGTGTTACGAAGGGAATGCCAACGCTGCCTGGAAAAGTTGCAGACAAAAAGATTACGGTGTTAAGAGACACCGGTAAATCCACTGTTATCGTGCGGAGAAATTTGGTACGGGAAAGTGAGTTAACAGGCAAAACGAAACCGGTTTGCCTAATTGACAATACGGCTCGGATGCTTCCCGAAGCAAAAATTGAGGTTGAAACCCCGTACTTCAGCGGGAAGGTTACCGCTCTATGTATCACGACCCCCCTGTATGAGCTTGTCATCGGAAACATCGACGGGGCATGAGGACCGAATGATCCGGAATGTTTGAAAGAAGACCCTAAGATAGAGCCCTCGCCAACCCAGCGACCGCGAGATACAGTAGAGGAGCATCCCGTGACGGATCTCACTAGAGCCCAAGGTGAAGCCGCGGCGCAAGAGACCGCGAATGAGAAGATGATCGTGCTGAATGAGTTCACGTGCTGGGCAGCTGGACTTACGTCGGCACGACCTCAACCGACCGACAGTGTAAAGGTGACGGAGTCGGCCAGCCAGGCCAAATGTCGGGACGTGAACAAGCGGGTGAATAACCGGGCAGGATCGGTTGAGCGTCATGACCCGTTAACGGTGTCGGAAGTGACAACGATGGCTGAGACGCCGCCTCAGATACCGTCATTAGAAAGGGCTCGCCGAAAAAGAACGAGGAAAAACAAGAAGTGGTCGAGCGAGCACCGCAAAAAAAGGGGGGCGCAAGCGCAGCTCGAAGTACTCAGGATAGGTGCTGAGGTCAAATCGGAATGCGTTTGTCTGTGTTGAGCCTCAAAATGTTGTGTAAATGTTCGTGTTATCCTGTGTCACAACTGTATGTCGAGCGAGTCAAAAGGTTTGTTACGGTGATGTGATGTATAGTATTGTATAAATGTTGTAATGAGAGAACTTTGTACATTTGTATTGTTTGGAATATGTGATGGAGTGTTGCATTCATGTACCTGTGGCTATATTACATGTGTTGTGGAATTAAATTACAATGTACAATTGTATTGAGCGATCTATTGTGAATGTGAAGTGTCATGAGTGACGGTTTGCCTTACAGTCTTTCAGAGTTTGTGGTGACTGTTCGCGCTCGTTTGTGTGGTTTTGAATATTATGAGATGATATTCTTAAAGTGGGGGGCAGTGTCACAGAACGAGTGCTCAAAAAGGGCGCGCCGCCAAATTCTCGCGACGAAACGCCAGAGCGGCATCGCGAGGACAACGATAAAGAAAAAAAGAGAAAACAAACATCTAAAGACTCCCCGGGCGCGCGACCCTCCCCTCTCGGAAGCGTAGGCTCGCCGACGAATCTCCTCACCCCACCATGGCGGCCGAGCAAGCACTCGAATTTTATAGATGGAAAGGGGCGTGGTCTATGCCGGGTTGAGTCATCTGTCGCGGACGGCATTCGAACCGTCTCGCCCTCTCCCCAGCCTTCGCTGCATATCGCGCCGACGAAATGACGAGAACTTTCTGGAATTTTGCGCAGAAGGTATTTAATGGAGCAGCCGAGGTGAGAGATCAGGAGAAGACGGAAGTTAGCGCCAGAGCGCGTAGGGATTCCGCCATGTAGTCGGCGAAGGTTTTGTCCGTGGAGACAAAGCAGGAGAAGAAGATGATTTCCACCTGCGGGGTGACAACTCGAGCTACAGGCAAGAGTGTGTGTTTACCGCTATCGAGCGAAGACGCGTGGCAACAGCTGCGTGTGTGAAGCCGACGTGTTTCCGGCGAAGAAGTTTGAAGCTTGGAGAGTGGCCTATTGAAGACGTGAGGTTTCCTGGAAGAGAAACTTCGGCGAGGTTTCCTGGAAGAGAAACTTCGGGGGCTGCGGAACGACAACAACGCTGGACTTTGAGTGAGTGATTCTCGGAAGAGTATCATCCAGACTTTTGTTCCAAGAACTTTGGACTGGATAGGTTTTCTATCTCTTTAGTCTTTAAGTGTCTTGGTTGTTCAATGCATGCGACTGCATTGTAGTGCGTATCGTTGTCTGTGTCCGTTGTCTCGAGTGTGACTGATTGTACTGTGTAGTACGTTGTTTGATTGGTGACATATTGTATGCAACTATTGTGGAGTGCGCATTCTTGTGTATTGTTTTCGATCTGCCATTACTGAGAATATAATTTTGTTTTGGTTATCAACTCTCGGCTCTGACTTGTTCTTTGGGCCACAGCCGGCGTCCGCTGGCGCGCCAAATAGGACCACTTCTAAATTGTCCACGCTTTCGTGGTGCGGTTCGGGGGGCCGATACTTCGGCCCTTGGAATTAGCCCGGCAATCGCCTCCCGAATTAACGGGACCTATGTGACAAGCCTTCGGTTACAAGAATTCGATATCAAGTTGGTTTACAAGTCTGGTCAGAAACACACCGACGCTGACTGTCTTTCCCGCGCACCCGTCGAGGTCACTGAAGAAGACAATGATGAAGACTTCAGCTGCCTTGCTATTCTCGCATCATTAAACGTGGCTGAGCAGCAACACGAAGTCTCAGAATTACAACCACTGATCGAATATCTTGAGGGACGTCGCGCACAACCCCCACGTCAGTTCGTGTGTGATTTGTCATCTTCGTGTCTACGCCAAGGCATCCTCTACAAGCGCAACTTTCATTCAACCAAAACTGTTTACCTCCTTGTCGTTCCTGCTGCTCTCCGCGATGATATCTTGCGTGCTTGTCACGACGAGCCATCGTCAGGGCATCTTGACTTCGCGCGTACTCTGCTGCGGATCAAAGACAAATACTACTGGCGGAAACTTACGAAAACCGTCCGGCAGTACGTCAAGACATGCACAGCCTGTCAGCGCCGCAAAACTCCAACGACGAAACCAGCCGGTCTGCTTCAGCCTTTGCGACCCCCTCACGCACCTTTTGAAAAGGTCGGGACGGATTCACTCGGCCCATTTCCGAAGTCTACGGCTGGTAACCGCTAGATTGTGGTTGCCACCGACTACTTGACCAGATACTGCGAAACACAAGCTGCCCAGCGAGCAACTGCTTCCAAGGTGGCTGACTTTTTCATCAAGAACATCGTTCTCCGCCACGGTGCTCCCGCTGTCGTCATCACAGATCGTGGTACTGCTTTTACGGCACAGGTACTCTGACAGATCCTGTTGCTGAGCGGCACGACGTACCGAACAGCAACTACGTACCATCCGCAGACTAACGGGTTAACCGAACGCCTTAACAAAACGATTGCAGATATGCCTTCGATGTATGTCGCCACGGATCAGAAGAATTGGGATGAAATCCTCCCGTATATAACATTTGCCTACAATATGGCTTTGCAGGAAACCACCGGCTTTGCTCCTTTTCGTCTGGTTCACGGCCGCGACGTCACCACCATGCTTGACACCATGCTGCAACCAACTCTGCCGGACACGATTACCCCGGACACAGATGTATTTGTTCAGCGTGCCAAAGACGCCCGGCAGCTGGCGCGCTTTCGCATTTTATCGCGGCAAAATTAAGATGCTCGCCGATAGAACACCCACCACAGAGCAGTAATATACGAACCTGGTGACCTAGTCTGGGTTTGGACTCCTATACGTCAACGGAGACGCTCGAAAAAATTATGTCGGTACTTCGGACCCAACCGAGTTCTTCATCGCCTCGGCGAAGTGAACTACGAAGTTGTCCCAGCAGATACGTCACACCGTTCTCGCAGACCACGCTCCTCGGATATGGTTCACGTCTCCAGGATGAAGCCGCACTATTCGCGTTGACTGCAAGTCAAGAACTTTGTGATGGGGCAATAGCCTTCAAGACAATTGTGGATTACTTTCTTGCTTCTTTATTTTTCATCTCGTCCTTTTTCTTTTCAAAGGACACAGACATTTCTGACTACCTTTCGTTGTTTTTCGGAGCCGTGGCATTCATGCGATGCTTCTTCTTCTTTTTTTTGGGAGAGGGTAATGCCACGCTGTGTTGGTGGCAGAAGACGAGAGCGAAGATGTTAATGGCAGCTGTGGCTGAGTAAACAGTCCTCCATTTCGAGTTCCTGCCTATCATTTCCTCTCGCGACAGTATAAATAAAGATATATATATATATATATATATATATATATATATATATATATATATATATATTGTTAGGGCGTTTATTAGCCGGCACACAGCGAGCATACACCATGGCGACAGTAACGGCCAAGCACAGACCCTCCACGCGAGCGGCGCCCTTTTTGGGTAGACCCACTAGAAAACACTTGAGAGTTCGACCCATTTTGAAAATTCGGAGGCTTCTCTACAATATATATATATATATATATATATATATATATATATATATATATATATATATATATATATATATATATATATATACATATATATTGTTAGGGCGTTTATTAGCCAGCACACAGCGAGCATACACCATGGCGACAGTAACGGCCAAGCACAGACCCTCCACGCGAGCGGCGCCCTTTTTGGGTAGACCCACTAGAAAGCACTTGAGAGTTCGACCCATTTGAAAATTCGGAGGCTTCTCTACAATATATATATATATATATATATATATATATATATATATATATATATATAGCGAGGCCCGGTGTCATCCTAAGGTGGGAGAGTTCCCTAGTCCAGAAACCCTCTGGCTTCGACTGCCCTCTTGGCCCTGGCGACGAGTTGTCGCTGGTCTTCCAGGTCCTCGAGGACGAGCTTGGCCTCCCACGTTTCCTTTAGGTGGTCGTCGTTTATTCTTGGGGCTTGGGCGAACACCCTCTAGACTAGCTAAGGCCTCTCCACTTCCTCCTCTCCTTAGCGCCTACGTCACCACACTACGACGGAGCTGCTTCGCCGTCTCTCGACCCACTTTCGGGAAGCTCCCCTTCCGAAGCAACCCGTCGCCATCGCTCCGACCGGTTTTGTGGTATTTGCGCTACTGCGCACGCACGGAATAAAACAAGCCGGAGTGCCAAATTTTGGGAAATTCTCTGTAGCGTTTTTCTTTAAAATTTGACCTCAAAATTGATTCATTATGGCGTGAAACACGTGCGTATCAGTAAACGTAGTCTTTTGGAACGTTAAAATTGGGTTTTACGCCACGTTTTGTTTCTATTTTTGATATTTTAGCGCAATGCTGAAGGGGGTGAAGGCATCCGCAGGACCATAAACATCAGTGGACACGCGGTTCATGTGGCGTTTGGCTAATTTTTCGAGCTGTTGCGTTGTAAAACTGTGTTTGTGTGTTTTCGTGCTCTGTGCATCGGCGAGAGTGTTGGTATATTACCTTATTAACGATGGCATGAGTGAGTCCAACCGAGAGTGTGTGCGTCGAATGGGCAAGCTGTAATAATGCCTGGGCATGCTGTGTACCGCGGTGTCGCGGGAACTATGACGGTGGAGAATCTGTGCGTGTGTTCACGTTCCCCTCGGACCCTACAAGAACTCAGTGGATTAAGGCTATTCACCGTGCCGACTTCACACCAGAAAAGCGATCAGTGGTAAGGCTAACTTTCCTATTAAGCACCGTTTTCTACACTTCCTGTGCATTGAATAACACCACGGGGATTGATGTGAGAGATAACGAGGACGCCCACTCTCGATTAAAAAGAATGTTTGCGTGGCAAATATGAGGGAGTGACCTTGTATAGATGACGTTCGGCACCACGGGTTTCTTGAGAAATATTCGAAGTGTCCATTACTTTGCTGCCATGAAGATGAGCTACTGCTTCTTAACTTAAAATACTACGTTATTCTGTCTTTTTTTATTATCCTAGGTCTGTGAGCGCCACTTCAGACCATCCGACATGGTAAACACAACAAGCTATGTGGATACAAAGACAGGCAGAGTAATTGAAGCAAAGCTGAGGTTTACCCGTCTTCGACCTGACGCAGTTCCAAGCATATTGCCGAACTGTCCAGCTTATCTTTCCGCCACAGCCGCAACCACATCTCGAGAGGCCCCACATGAAAAGAAAGCTCGTCGAGAGGCAGCTTTACTGCAAGAAGCCGTCAACCTGTCCATCGAGACGCATCTCGATGAAGAGCGAAATAACAGAATTGACACTTTTCAGGCACTCTTCAACTGCCTTCCGTATATCAAGGTTTCAAAATTCTGGACAGTTTTTACGCATCACGAATGTGCACTCTTCCTCAACCTGACTTTTGATGGTGCCCCAGCTGTCAGAAAATCAGTGAAAATCACAGAGGACCTCTCTTTCACGCTGTTTTTTCAAGACGTCGAGGTCACCAAACTTGATGGCATCGACATTCCCAAAACTGTGAATGAAATTAGGTGCTTGACGCGTCTTCTGGAAGCTGTTGAGGGATTTGATGAGACACCTACCTTGAAGTCCGAGGACAAGACCAGTGGCATACTAAAGCTCGTGGTGTCGCTTCTTGAGGACGCAATGAATCAAGAAATGCAAGACGAGGAGCGACGCGACGCTTGTACATTCTTAAGGGAACAAGTCATGCTCCTTTTAAGCAAGTCACCCCGCTACTCTTCAGACTTGCTAGTATTTTCGAGCCTTCTATTTACCATCTCTCCTCACGCCTATAGATACTTGAGGAACTACGGAGGTCTCAAACTGCCGCATGAGTCAACTGTCACACAGGTCCAGTTAATTAGGGAGGCGATCGCCGGGCTAATTCCAAGGGCCGAAGTATCGGCCCCCCGAATCGCACCACGAAAGCGTGGACAATTTAGAAGTGGTCCCTTTTGGCACGCCAGCGGACGTCGGCTATGGCCCAAGAAACAAGTCAGAGCCGAGAGTTGATAAACAAACAAAATTATATTCTCAATGATGGCAGATCGAAAACAATACACAAGAATGCACACTCCACAATAGTTGAGTACAATATGTCACCAATCAAACAACGTACTACACAGTACAATCAGCCACACTCGAAACAACGGACACAGACAACAATACACACTACAATGCAGTCGCATGCATTGAACAACCAAGACACTTAAAGACTAAAGAGATAGAAAACCTATCCAGTCCAAAGTTCTTGGAACAAAAGTCTGGATGATACTCTTCCGAGAATCACTCACTCAAAGTCCAGCGTTGTTGTCGTTCCGCTGCCCCCGAAGTTTCTCTTCCAGGAAACCTCGCCGAAGTTTCTCTTCCAGGGAACCTCGCGTCTTCAATTGGCCACTCTCCAAGCTTCAAACTTCTTCGCCGGAAACACGTTGGCTTCACACACGCAGCTGTTGCCAAGCGTCTTCGCTCGATAGCGGTAAACACACACTCTTGCCTGTAGCTCGAGTCGTCACCCCTCAGGTGGAAATAATCTTCGTCTCCTGCTTTGTCTCTACGGACAAAACCTTCGCCGACTACACGGCAGAATCCCTACGCGCTCTGGCGCTAACTTCCGTCTTCTTCTGATCTCTCGTCTCGGCTGCTCGATTAAATACCTTCCGTGCGAGATTCCAGAAAGTTCTCATGATTTCGTCGGCGCGAGGCGCAGCGAAGGCTGGGGAGAAGGTTGAGACGATACGAGGGCCGTCCGCGACGAATGACTCAACCCGGCACACCACGCTCCTTTCCATCTAGAAATTTCGAGTGCTTGCTCGGCCGCCGATGTGGGGTGAGGAGGTTCGTCGGCGAATCTGCACTTCCGAGGGGAGAGGGAGCGTGCCCGGGGAGCTTGTTTTCTTCTTTTTTTCTTTTTCTATTGACCTCGCGGCGTCATCCCAGCGTTTCGTCGCGAGAATTTGGTGGCGCGCCCTTTTTGAGCGCTCGTTCTGTGACATCAACAATCAGACGTGTATGCAATTCTCATGTTGTGAATCCGGCAGCTGAACAACAGGATGTTTCCTTCTTGCTGTATGCGAAGAAACTCGTGACGGCAATGAAGGATCATGTAAAAACTGTGGTACTCATGATGGATGAAATCCATATACAACCGTATTTGGATTACAAAGGTGGCACAATCGTCGGCGTTGCCAGTAACACTTCGAATGAAGCCAAGACATCACATGTATTTATGATGCAAAGCCTTCTTTCAGCTCAAAAAAGTGTTGTTCGTATTTTGCCAGTTGATAAAATCAACGCTGAACAGCTTCACACTGTCCTCCGGAGCATCATAAGTGAGCTTGAAAAAGTCGGTCTTCGCGTCATTGCTGTTATCACGGATAACAATTCTATAAATCGCAGAACAATGTCCCTTTTTGGAAATTCATCAAAAGTCAGCAGCTCCTACCCGCACCCATCAGATCCGACACGTCCTCTTTTTTGTTGTTGATCTCGTTCACCTGTTAAAATGTGTTCGTAAATATTGGATTAATCAAAAGAACAGTGGCACATGCATGTTTTTTCCTTGTCTTCTGGATCTGCATGGCAGCCCGAAAATTCTCACAGCATCTTTCAAGACCCTCCGGGATCTTCACTCAAAGGAACAAGATAAACTTGTGAAGGCTGCTACAATGCTCTCAATAAAAGCTCTCAATCCTTCCAGCATGGAGAGGCAGAATGTTAAACTTGCCCTGAAAGTGTTTAATCCATCCACGACAGCTGCTTTAGAAACATGTGACCAGCGCTATGACTTGCAGCACGCACCTGGAACTGCAGAGTTCATAAGGATTGTAGAAACGTGGTGGAAGATTATTAATGTTAAGTCTCCCAACAAAGGACGACGGCTTCGCGATGTGCTGCAGACTCCCATCACGCAAACATTGTGCCCACAAGTGGAATTCCTTCGAAGCATCATGCAGTGGCTTGACGTGTGGAAACAATTGAAGTTCGATAACGGAATTCTCACACGGGAGACCAACAGTGCTTTTCGACTCACTACAGAGACATTGATCAAGCTTGTCGCGTATTGCCTCGAAGACCTTGAATTTGACTATGTACTCCTGGGCAAGTTCCAGACAGACTGTTTGGAGGAAAGATTTGGCAAGTATCGACAACTTTCCGGGTCTCAATACCATGTCTCCATTAGGCAGATATATGAATCGGAACGCAAGCTTCGTCTACAGAGTGCCCTGAAGTTGCCAGAGATGGATGCGGAAACGCCTCCAATCAAATTTGATGAGGCCATTTTGCAGAAATTCAAAATTGAAGTAAATGCTAAGGACATTGAAATGAAGGCCCCTAATCTTCCTGCCATAACATACGTCGCAGGCTATTGTGCCCATGCGGCACTTGAGAAGCTGTCATGCACTGCGTGCAGAACAAACTTAGTGGAAGAAGAGGACATCGTGTTGGAAAACGCAGAAGTAATAGAGAGCATGAGTCATGGAGGACTTAAGTTTCCCCAACCTGCAGTGGTGAATGCTGTTATGACCGCTGAAATAGTGTTGGACAAACTACAAAGTCACAAGTATTCTACTGTCTTTCATGCACTCCCCAATCAAAAGCAAGTTCTTTTTTCGCTGACGTGCAACCTCTTGATGGAGGGCAGCCATTTGGAGGAATGTCATAGCGGTCACAGCCCAGGATTAGTGCTACAACACCTACTTAGTGCTGCAACCAACATTTTGCTGAAAAACTATTGTAAACTTAAAAACGATCAACTTGTCCAAAAGAAAGTGGCCGAAAAGTGGAAGCTGAACACCTTAAAACCTTGACGGTTCAGTACTTTCACTTGTCTGTAAAATGTCACGTGCACTTGACCATTTATATATCTTAATAAACATTTTTGTTACACCCAACATAGTTCATTTGTGTATTGTTGAGTGAAGTAAATATATATAGATTATGAAGAGTCTGGCTTTGGTTGCCGTAAAACAAATAGAAAAGACGCATACGCTTCTAAAAGACTGTTGATTCTACAATATATATATATATATATATAAGCCACGGCACAAAAACGAGAACGAATGGAGAGCTTGCAACGCGCCATAAGTACGCGAACGAGCGGCGCAAGCAATGCGTCTTTCTGAAAACGCGTCCTCCGCGCCCGTCGTGGTGTGGTGACGTCACCGAGGAGTGGAGAGGCCTTAGCTAGTCTAGAGGGTGTTGCTTGACCCCGCTCCAGTTGCACGTCGTGGTTAGCATGGCACTGGCATTCCAGGAGCAAGTGTGCCAGGGTGTCTGGTACGCTGCAGAGTAGGCACATGTAGCCATGTGTCTTTGGGTAGAGGTGGTGCTATATTATAAAATGTATGTAAGTATTGCTTTGTAGGCTTCTCAAAATAACGCTGTATTCTTTGGTTAGTCTTGGATGGGGTGGAGGGTACACTTGTCGCTCCAGTTTGTAGTGTTGAAGTAGTGACGAGTAGGTGTTTTCTACTACCTGCATCTCTGGAGCCACGGATCGTGTATCCTTTGGCCCCAGGGCAGCCCGGCTGATGTGCTCGCGGGCAGTGGCGTGAGCCGCTTCATTTCCTTGTAGACCCTCGTGTCTAGGAACCCAGATTACGCAGGTAAGAAAAAAAATTCCAGAAAAAAGACTGGCGCGCGAAATCCAACGTGGGACCTCCGCGTCGTGAATGCGAGGCGTTAACCACTGAGCCAGAGAGAGGTACTTCCTTCAACGTTCAAACGGTAAGCTATTTATATCTACCACTTACCACTGTTGACAGGCATCTCAGGGCTGAACTATCCCGTTTTCACCATTATTAGCAACATGGCGCAGTGAGCACGCGGCGGCTATCATCTCTCACGCGAACTTTGGCCTACGTAGAGGATAAGGCGGGTGCACACTCGATCGCGGGCCCTTGCAGTGGAGAGAATCGTACGTCTTGGCTAGCCTTTCAGTTTCGTCGGAACGCTTCTGTTGTAGTAACCGGGCGCACGAAAATCACTGCAGTCGTTGCACAGCCTCCGTTTGCGAAAAGGGTACGCTTTTGAAACACAGCGAAGTATCGCGTTAATCTGTACCTGTGAGTACGTTTCGTGCGTTCTTTGTGTGTGAGAAACGCGGGGCACGTTTCAATCTGCTTGCCATTCTGCGCATGCCCTTACAGTTTGTTGATGGATATGTGGGGTTTAACGCCCTGAAACCACCCTATGATTACGAGAGACGCCGTAGTGGAGGGCTCCGGAAATTTAGACTACCTTACTGTCACAGAACGAGCGCTAAAAACGGGCGCGCCGCCAAATTCTTGCGATAACGGGCGGGAGAAACGCCGCGAGGTCAAAAGAAAAAAAAAAAGAAAGCAAACGTCCAAGGCTCCCCGGGCGCGCGCTCTCCCCACAGAATCGTGGCTTCACGACGAACCTCCTCACCCCACAACGGTGGCCGAGCAAGCACTCGATTTTTCCAGAACGAAAGGGGCGTGGTCATACCGAGTTGACTCATCGGCCGGAGAGGGCATTCCAACCGTCTCGCCCTCTTCCCAGCTTTCGCTGCGTATCGCGCCGACGAAATGACGAGAAGCGTCTGGAATGCCGCGCGCAAGGGATTTAACCGAGCAGCCGAGATGAGAAAGCAGGAGAAGACGGAAGTTGCGCCAGAGTGCGAAGAGATCCCGCCGTGTAGTCGGCGAAGGTTTGTCCGTAGGGACGAAGCAGGAGATGAAGAGGATTTCCACCTGAGGGGTGAAGGCCCGAGCTACAGGCAAGAGAGTGTGTTTACCGCAATCGAGCGAGGACGCGTGGCAACAGCTGCGAGTGTGAAGCCGACGTGTTCGGGCGAAGAAGTTGAAGTTTGAAGAGTGGCCAATTGAAGACGGGAGGTTTCCTGGAAGAGAAACCTCGAGGGCTGCGGAACGACAACAACGCTGGACTTTGAGTGAGTGATTCTCGGAAGAGTATCACCTAGACTTTGGTTCCAAGAACTTTGGACTGAATAGGTTTTCTATCTCTTTAGCCTTTAAGTGTCTTGGTTGTTCAATGCATGCGACTGCATTGTAGTGCGTATTGTTGTCCGTGTCCGTTGTTTCAAGTGTGGCTGATTGTATTGTGTAGTACGTTGATTGATTGGTTTGATTGGTGACATATTGTATGCAACTATTGTGGAGTGTGCATTTTTGTGTATTGTTTTCGATCTGCCATTAGTGAGAATATAATTTGTTTGTTTATCAACTCTCGGCTCTGACTTGTTCTTTGGGCCACAGCCGGCGTCCGCTGGCGCGCCAAAAAGGACCACTTCTAAATTGTCCACGCTTTCGTGGTGCGGTTCGGGGGGCCGATACTTCGGCTCTTGGAATTAGCCCGGCGATTGCCTCCCTAATTAACGGGACTGTGTGACAATTAATCTGGCGTCCGCGAAACAGGACCTTTTGGTGCACAGTGTGTCCAAAGTAGTGAGAAAGAGCCTCGAGTTGTTGATAGTGCTATCGGAACGATTTTGTGTGTTGTTCAGTGTTCTCGTAACCGAGTGCAGGGGAGTGTTCCGATAGACTGATTTAGGCAGATACTTTTTGCACGCGGCAAGGTTTTATTTGCGAGTTGCGAGGCAAAATGGATCTCGAAAAGTTAGTTGCGCTTGGTGAGAAGATGGGTCTTTCCGGCGCCGAACTACGGAAATGGGTAAGCCAGAAGGAGAAAGAGGCGGTGGAAAGAGAGAGGTTGGCAGCTGAGAGAGCCAAGGAAGAAAAAGCAGCTGAGTTGGAACGAGAGAGGTTGGCAGCTGAGAGGGCCAAGGAAGAAAAAGCAGCTGAGTTGGAGAGAGAAAGGCTGGCCGCTGAAATGGCGAGAGAAGAAAGAGAGGCAAAAGAGCGACAGCTGAAGGAAGAAAGAGAGCAGCAATTGAAGTTGGAGCTGGAGAGAGAAAAGTTGGCAGCCGAAAGGGCGAGAGAAGAAAGAGAAGCGAGGGAGCGACAGCTGAAAGAAGAAAGAGAAGCGGAGATGGCTGAAAGGGAACGGCAGCGGCAGCACGAGATGGAACTCGAGCGGCTCCGTTTGCAACAGCGAAGTGAAACTCCCGTCCAAGCTAGAGTTGAAAGCAGTGAACGGGAAGATCATGGTTTCCGCTTGAACCCAAGCAAGCTGCTTGTAGCGTTTGATGAAAGGAAGGACGACCTTGACGCCTACCTTCACCGGTTTGAGACGATTGCTAGGAGCCAGAATTGGCCGGAACATCAATGGACAACTGCTTTGAGTACTTGCTTGAGTGGTGAAGCGCTCAGTGTGTACGGTAGGCTGACGCCGACCGATGCAGCCAACTATGCAAAGGTGAAAGCTGCTTTGCTGAAGCGATTTAGGTTTACTGTAGAAGGTTTCCGGGACAGATTTCGGACAGGAAAGCCAGCTGATGGTGAGACGGATACGCAGTATGCCGCCCGACTTTGTCATTATTTCGACAGATGGATTGAACTTTCAGGGACAGCGCAGGAGTACGATGAGCTTAGAGAGCTGCTAATTAGAGAACAATTTCTTACTAGTTGCCACCCAAGCCTGTCACTGTACTTGAAAGAGAGGAAGGCTGACTCACTTGAAGGAATGCTTGAATTGGCTGATCAATTCTTGGAAGCGCAAGGTGGAACTAATTTGGCCAAAGTCAAGAAGGATTGTCCCGATGATTCGAAGAAATTGGCTCCCGAAGAAAAGAAGCGTGCACCAGAGAGCATTCCGCGATGTTTTCTGTGCAACCGAGTGGGTCATCGCGCGAAAAACTGTCGAACGATCTTTACGAACCCTACGGCAGTAAAATGTTTCAAGTGTGGTCAGTCTGGGCACAAAGCAGATGCATGTCGGAACGGAGTGAGTCAAACTCACCAGGTATCCTGTGTGCAAGTGGCACCGAAATCTGATAATAATGCCGTCACCGATGGATTCGTAGAGTTGAAGAATGGGGTGAAAATTCCTATTGTGGGTGCTGTAATGTCAAAACAGCCAACCGGTGTTACGAAAGGAATGCCAACGCTGCCTGGAAAAGTTGCGGGCAAAAAGATTACGGTGTTAAGAGATACCGGCAGTTCCACTGTTATCGTGCGGAGAAATTTGGTACGGGAAAGTGAGTTGACAGGCAGAACGAAGCCGGTTTGCCTAATTGACCGTACGGTTCGGATGCTTCCCGAAGCAGAAATTGAGGTTGAAACCCCGTACTTCAGCGGGAAGGTTACTGCTTTATGCATGACGACCCCCCTGTATGACCTTGTCATCGGAAACATCGACGGGGCGCGAGGGCCAAGTGATCCAGAATGTTTGGGAGAAGACCCGAAGATAGAGCCCTCGCCAACACAGCGGCCGCGAGATACAGTGGAGGAGCATTCCGTGACGGATCTCACTAGAGCCCAAGGTGAAGCTGCGGCGCAAGAGACAGCGAAGGAGAAGACGATCGTGTCGAATCAGTTCACGGGCCGAGCAACCGGACTTACGTCGGCACGACCTCAACCGACCGACAGTGTAAAGGAGACGGAGTTGGCCAGCCGGGAAAAATGTAGAGGCATGATCAAGCGGGTAAATAAACAGACAGGACCCGTCGAATGTAATGACGCGTTAACGGTGTCGGAAGAGACAACGATGGCTGAGACGACGCCTCAGATATCGTCGTTGGAAAGGGCTCGCCGAAAAGGAACGTGGAAACACAAGAAGAGATCGAGCGAGCACCGCAAAAAGGGGCGCAAGCGCTGCTCGAAGTACTCAGGATAAGTGTTGAGGTCGAATCAGAATGTGTTGGGCAGTACTGAGTGCCATATGTTGTGTTAATGGTGGTATCCTGTGTCACAAGTGTCGAAGTGTCGTGCTGTGATGTGATGTATAGTATTGTGCCATTGTTGTAGTGAGAGATCTTTGTACATTTGTATTATTGGGAATGTGTGGTGGAGTGTTGTACTCATGTGCTTGTGGTTGTGTTTTCACGTGTTGTGTAATTGAATTACAATGTACAATTGTATTAAGTGATCTATTGTGAATGTGACGAGTCATGAGCGACGGACTATGTTACAGTCTGTGAGAGTGTGTGGTGACTGTTCGCGCTCGTTTGTGTGGTTTTGAATATTATGAGATAATATTCTTAAAGTGGGGGGCAGTGTCACAGAACGAGCGCTAAAAACGGGCGCGCCGCCAAATTCTTGCGATAACGGGCGGGAGAAACGCCGCGAGGTCAAAAGAAAAAAAAAAGAAAGCAAACGTCCAAGGCTCCCCGGGCGCGCGCTCTCCCCGCAGAATCGTGGCTTCACGACGAACCTCCTCACCCCACAACGGCGGCCGAGCAAGCACTCGATTTTTCCAGAACGAAAGGGGCGTGGTCATACCGAGTTGACTCATCGGCCGGAGAGGGCATTCCAACCGTCTCGCCCTCTTCCCAGCTTTCGCTGCGTATCGCGCCGACGAAATGACGAGAAGCGTCTGGAATGCCGCGCGCAAGGGATTTAACCGAGCAGCCGAGATGAGAAAGCAGGAGAAGACGGAAGTTGCGCCAGAGTGCGAAGAGATCCCGCCGTGTAGTCGGCGAAGGTTTGTCCGTAGGGACGAAGCAGGAGATGAAGAGGATTTCCACCTGAGGGGTGAAGGCCCGAGCTACAGGCAAGAGAGTGTGTTTACCGCAATCGAGCGAGGACGCGTGGCAACAGCTGCGAGTGTGAAGCCGACGTGTTCGGGCGAAGAAGTTGAAGTTTGAAGAGTGGCCAATTGAAGACGGGAGGTTTCCTGGAAGAGAAACCTCGAGGGCTGCGGAACGACAACAACGCTGGACTTTGAGTGAGTGATTCTCGGAAGAGTATCACCTAGACTTTGGTTCCAAGAACTTTGGACTGAATAGGTTTTCTATCTCTTTAGCCTTTAAGTGTCTTTGTTGTTCAATGCATGCGACTGCATTGTAGTGCGTATTGTTGTCCGTGTCCGTTGTTTCAAGTGTGGCTGATTGTATTGTGTAGTACGTTGATTGATTGGTTTGATTGGTGACATATTGTATGCAACTATTGTGGAGTGTGCATTTTTGTGTATTGTTTTCGATCTGCCATTAGTGAGAATATAATTTTTTTGTTTATCAACTCTCGGCTCTGACTTGTTCTTTGGGCCACAGCCGGCGTCCGCTGGCGCGCCAAAAAGGACCACTTCTAAATTGTCCACGCTTTCGTGGTGCGGTTCGGGGGGCCGATACTTCGGCTCTTGGAATTAGCCCGGCGATTGCCTCCCTAATTAACGGGACTGTGTGACACTTACATTCTTTGACGTGCACCCAAATCTGAGCACACGGACCTACATCATTCCCGCCTCCATTGAATCTGATTTTCGCCTTTGCGGCAAAGCTGTGACTTTTTTCATTGCCGGAGTACCAGACACGCTAAAAAACCTTTACTGATAGCGCAATGATGCCATCCTAGTGGCGAAGTTAGGCGAGCGAATGACGAACAGCAGTCATTCTATTTTTAGGACTTTGCAGTGCTCGGGGACGGTCGTCTTACATGAGAGGTCCGTGGGCGCGATACCAAGAATCGTTGCCGCGGACTCCCGCGGTGAGTCGGGCATCAGCAACACCTCATTCGCGGGAGGTCGAGTTAGTTGTGTTGCTTGTATATGTGTTATATAGGCATCCTAGTGTGTTATTTGTCGGGTCACTGCAGTTATTTCTGTGATTCCGCAGGTGGGCTCACCGTTGAGTAAGAGCTGCCACGAAATACTCACACTTTATCAAATATCGAGTAAAAAGAGTGTCTTTTTGTCCCACAACAATAATCGTCATCAGGCTTGCGTGCGCTTTTTTCTTCAAAACTCGACACTGGCCACTTTCCTATCGAGAACGCTATGTAACCTGCATGCACTCGGCACTACCTCACGAGCATGCGCAGGAAATTTTTGAACTTGCCTTGCACGACAGCTGCACTTTTTCGAAACGAATACCTCGGTGCCACCGTTGCCATGTCGGACCAGTGAAACGAATGCAGCGTCTCTGTGAACCGGTTCACGAAGCGCAGGAGAAACAAATGGACCTTGTGAGTGAGCAGTTGAAAACATGTCTGGCCCTGTCACAGCGATCTGCAGCGATTCGCAGCTTTAGAGCGTTGTAATAAATTACACAGGTTACGCAGAGAACTCAAATTGGTTTGTAAATGACCCTTTTAACTTGGTCTACTAGCCCAATGTGTTTGTACAAAATCATCTAAACCCTTTCAAGGTTTATTAATGCACTGATGTCATGCCATACCGATTTTTCATATCCAGTTAACAAATGGGCGGGAGCACACCATGGGCGTGAATATAAATCATGCCGTACATGGTATGGTATTTCTGCTATCATTTTCACATTAACACCTGACATTTATGCCCTTCATACGCCACGCAATACCAGTTTTGGTGTATGATAAGCTAGTGACATGGGCGAGCCCATGAGCGTTGCAAGTAAATCATGCCGAACGTGACATGCATGTCATCATGTTCATGTCATGACTTGTAATTTACGTTCGTCATGCAGTACGTTACGCAATACCTGCAGTTTTGGTGCATATCGAGCCTGCGAATCGGCCGCGAGCGCACAATGTGTGTGACATGTAAATCATATTGTAAAATGTATGTCATGATTTTCTATGTTACCACCTGCCATTTATGTTAGTCATACAGTCACACTACGCAATACCTCATTTGGTACATCTCACGCTGGCGAAACAGCCACAGTACAGTGGCATTCAAGTCACGTCATACATGGCATGCATGTGATGATTTTCATGTTACCATCTGTCTTTTGTTTTCGTAATGCACTTACGTCACGCAATATCAACTTTAGCACATACAAAGCCAGCTAAACAGTCACGAGCACACCATGAGCATAGCAAGCAAGCCATGCTGTACATGCAGGGGTGGTACAGGGTACATGAGTTTGGGAGCAGTCCGGGGAGCAGGCAAACGTGCTTTTTGTGCAGGGTGGAACAGGGTACATGAGTTTGGGAGCAGTCCTGAGAGCAGGCAAACATGCTTTTTGTATCAGGCTTGGACCAGCCAGAGAGACGTTTTGGAGCAAGCTTGAAGCAGCCAGAAGGGCCTTTTGAAGCAAGTTTAGAGCAGTAATAATATTCAGAGCAGTTTAGCACTATTCAAAGCACTTGTGAAGCTGCAATTGTTCAATGCTTGAATTTTTAAACACTCAGCCAAACTGTGCAGTGACCTCATTAATGCGACAAATATTATATGAACACACCCAGTGGGTTACCGCCATTGCCGTCATATCCTGTATAAATACGAAATTGATAACATACTCCCGCGCATCGTATGTTCTACCCGCGAGTAAAAGCGTGCGAGCATGGGCGACGAACGTGGCTGAATCTGAGGTCTAACGATCTGGCCTCTCTCCGTTGCTCCGAGGTCGCGTGCGTTAGCATCCGATACCCCCGCCCTGGAGGCCTGTAGTCGAAGCAGAGAGGAAGCACTCCGCCCGTCTTGAAAGAGCATAAAAAAAATTGGCAGATCCCACGGACAGTGGGAATCGATGATTCGCGAAGCACGAATGAGAAATGTTGATATGTGACTTTAAAATCAGCACAACGATACGAGGTGGAGGTAAACAATGCCGTACATGACTTTCATGTCATCATTATCATGTTTGTATGTGTCGTTTACCTTCGTCATCTATTCACGTCACGTGATACCAAATTTTGTATATGTGGAGCTAGCGGAACGGCCGCGAGCACGCTATGAGCGTGCTATGTTGTCATGTTCTTACATGTCTCACGTGTTAGGATAATCATGTTTGCACCAGTCACATATTTCGTCATTCATTGACGTCACGTAACACCAAATTTAGTATATGTGGATCTAGCAAAACCACCGCGAGCGCATCATGAAAGGCCCAATATACTTCAATGTAGGGTTGACGCGCGCGCACGCTGGGCAAAGCGACGCTACGTTAGCAAAACGCGAGCACTCTATGTCTGACGCCAGGCGCGACCAGCGTCCGTCAGCGCTGCCCGACAGCAAGCAACGCGACATGCGACATGCTGCATTTCGCACCGATACCATAGAGTAACATTACTCTATGCTGATGCGTTACCCAGAGAACACTGAGTCTCCCTCTTTTCGTGACGGAGGGACGCCAGACACGCGCCTGCGTTAAAGCAACGCAGCGCGGCACGCGCCTGCGAACATATGACAAGACCGGCGCCTGCAGCGTGGCAATAACGCCGGCGTGACGCGGCGATATGAACGCCGGCGAGCACGCGCACCGCGTCATGTCGAAATGTATTGGCGCCATGACTGTGGCATGTAGTCATCTTCTTACATGACACGCATCTTATGATTATTATGTTTGTATCAGTCACATACCTTCGTCATCCATTGGCGTCACGTTATACCAAATTTGGCATATGTTGAGCTAGTGAAACGGCCACGAGAGCATCGTGAGTGTGGTATGTAGTCGTGTTGTTACATGACAAGCATGTCGTGATTATCATGTTTGGATGTGTCATTTACCTATGTCGTCCGTTCGCTTGATACCGAGTTTGGTACATGTGAAGCTAGCAAAACGGCCACCAGCACATCATGAGCATGGCATGTAGTCATGTTGTTATGTGTCATGTGAATAATATGCCATGTGAACTAAACCACCCCAAGAGCTGCAGGACCATGAAATGTAAATCATTACATTCATGGCACCCATGTCATGATTTTCATGTTATGACTAATCAAATATGTTCTTCATACAGTCATGTTATGTCATGCCAAGTTTGGTATTTATACCATTATCGAAACGGCCAGGAGAGCTAAAAGTCGTAGGCAGTTAGATAGATAGATAGATAGATAGATAGATAGATAGATAGATAGATAGATAGATAGATAGATAGATAGATAGATACGCTCAAAGTCACCAAAGTTTGCTAAGAAATGCTTCGCATTTAAAGTTCACAGCATATCCACGGAGTGAATAATGATGAGAGGGTGAAGCGTTCTTCCACCTGGTCGCACGGAAGCACGGACGGACGCATGAACGGACGTGCAAACGCACAAATGGACGAAAAAAAGCATGGACGGACGAACAGACGGACAGACGCATGGATCGACTCACGTACCGAAGAATGGACGGACAGACGGGTGCACGGACGTATGAATGCACGGACAGACGGAGGGACGCTTCGCCCCACTCATTATCATTTCCTCCGTGGATGTGCTGGGATATATGCTACACTCTAAAAAAAATTCGGCAGATGGGAATCGACATTATGCGCAGCATGTCGAGGAAGGTGACCGTGTTGCAAGTTTTTTATTGAGTGACACGTCATGAAATGACGGCAAATATATGTACAAATGTTGCACGCACAGAAGTTTGTTGAAGAGTAGCAGATGTTTATATAATGTTATGCCCATCGTCAGTAGGCGCCATGCTGTCGCTGCGAAACGTAGCTGGGCAGCGCTCCCACGCCCGGAACCCCAGTTCTCTCGCAACCAGCGTCCAGCGGCGGGGAGCGACAAAGGGATTAGAAGATGGTCCATGAGCCTGTGTCCCTACAAGCAATTCCTCCGGGCCAGCTTGTTTAGCGAGACGGCAAAGCAGACCGACCGCACAGGTCGTGTCTCCACGATTCAAGTATCTACTCCTTGGCTTCCCTTCCTCGGAAAGGCGGAAGAAGCAGCCCAACCGCCAAATTGTTCCGGGAAGGAACCCAATTTCCCCTCTTCCCAGAGAATTGCGTCAAGAGGTGCAATAACTATTCGATGGACCGTGCGTTACTGACCGATGCCCTGTGGGTGGTGTTTGTGTGTGTGATTGGTGTTCTACTCAAGGAGGAAGAGCCCGATAGGGCTGAAAACGACACCGCAGAGTACTGGACGTCGCTCTGAATCATGTCACGGTTCAACCACCACGCTAGTGGTTTGTGAAACTCCTAACCTCATGCTGTAAATAATTGTAAATAGTGCCATAAACCTGTTTGTTTTTATATCCCCATCTTGTCAGCGTTCGCTTCCTCCGCCCGAAGTTACGCCACGCTACCACAAGAGACCGGGTAGACGCCGATTCTCAACAATAACCAGTTTTTTGCACTTGCACAACGCTGCCAACTGCAACATGCGTATTAGCAACACCAGAAGCTGATACGAAGCGCTGATGTTCGCGAGGATGCTGGTCCTGGACACTGCTACGTAAATAAACTTCAGCGCACGGCAAGTAACCACAATTGACGTTACTCGACGTGACGGCTGTATCAAAATGGTACATATGTAATGTTTGTAAATTTGGGTGGGCAGCACCACAACCACTATTGACGTTTCACGAAGAATTGCGTCTATTGTTAAACTAGTTCCGTGGTCTGGCGTAGCTCTGTGGTAAAATGCTTCATTGCCACGCAGCATGCTTGGGTTCAATTCTAGCTGAGACCGTGACATCTATTTTTTGCATACATTGGGTCCACACTATCGATGTCGGGTATTTCTTAACACTCGCACGTTAAAATAGTCCATGTGTGTTCTCGTCGTTCCTGGTTCGATACTGAGTGTAAATCATCTGTGGCACATACCCGCACACCAGCGGCACATACCCGCCCGTGGGTATGTGTCACTGTCTGGCGGGAAGTGTTTGACGATGAGACGTCCCCGCTACGCTGCCGACCACCAAAGAGAAGGAAGACATCTCAAGATCTTTTTTCAGTTCCCTCTTGGCTATGCGCCTCAACCACTTTCTAACCACAGGGATTCGTGCTGGGGCTGCGAAGTAAGAGACGCTACTACTTGTACTTAATTACTGATGCATTTCACTTGTTACTCATTGCAAACGGCGTACGAACATGCTGCCCGCGTACAACAACCACTGCACAAAATTAGAACGCGTCATTTAGACACTCACGACATGCGACATAGAATACGCAAGAAAAATAACTGCGATAATACAATGGTTCCACAATACAAAGGAAACGCACGACGATACCCACACGATGAACTTGTCAGTTAACAAAACAACGCAATGTTTTAACACACAGCCTCCCTTCCCACAAAGCTCGTCTAAATAAGGTACACGAAGTTCGTCTCATGAAAGGTCCATGTTGTCGGGGGCTTCGGAGCTGGCTGTTGGAGTCGGGGCTCAGGGATTATTTCTGGAGTCACTGTCCAATTTGACAAGGTCTTCATCGTCTTCTTCATCGTCGCTTTTGTCGTCTCTCTCAGTCATTTTCATCTTAGTCCTATTTCATAACTTCCAAATCACTCACCTCGTCGTCTCCCATCCGTAACTTTCCTTCCTCGCCATATACCGTCCCTGCGTATAATCTCATCCGACTCCCATCGCTATCTCTTCCTTTCGTAATATCTTCCTGTATCATTCCGTCTCTCTTACCATCTCGATCTCATCGCACCATCTCCTCGATCATGGTTCCGCGGTACCTTTTCGTAGGACTCGACTCCGCCCCCCCCGTGGCACCTAACCAATTGCCACTGTTGAAGTACGCGACACCATTTCTCTGTTAGCCGGCGTGTGTCATCTTCGACGACTGCCTCCGCAGCCCACACCAGTGGTAAGCTCTCTCCTAAGCAAAGTAGAGCAAGTAAAAATGTACATACTCTAAATGTAGAGAAAGAAATGGGCGAGCTGTCTGATGACACGTGAATTATGGGTGAACAGGAGTCTCAATGCTCAGACAAAGCGCGCCGTCTCTAAAGGCCGACGCGTGGAGTTTGGAGTGCTGCGCTGAAAAGCCCCTGGCCGCCTCGATTGCCCCAGTTTCCGGTGCCCGGCGACCCGATGTCCAGATCGAGTTTCGACGCCTCCAACCCGGTGTCTCTCGAACAATTCTCCGCAGTCACCGCCTCTTCGTCCTTGAACGCCAAAGCTGGTTATCGGGGGAGAACGCAGTAATGAGCCCGGGAGTCGTGGAGGCTGACGCAATGTCAAGCTGGCTCAGGCGCTACAGCAGGCTCACACGAACAGAGCCACACAAAAGGCGCTCCGCTGCCCAAATGCCATAAATATGAAGGGCGCGAACGGTGCATCATCACCGCAGTGTCCGTAGACAAGAAACCACCACACGGTCCTGGTGTACGCGCAGCGCGCCCAAGAAACCATCGACAGACTTGTTCCAGGAACTCCACCCCGAAATGCGCACTCATTACCCTGGGAGTTTTTCTTTTTGGCGAGGAGTGGGTTGAATAAATGGACGTAAACATCTTGAAAGACCAGGGGTCCAGTCCGTGTTTGCGAGGACGTCACAACGACGTACGCGACAGGGATTGTGACATTACTCATGTCTTGACCAGCACGTCATATTCGTCAGACTATCTTACCCTCCCACACAAATTTTGGTTCACGCCAAGAGGGTGACCACGAAGCACCCAAACCTAAGCGGATAGATAGATAGATAGATAGATAGATAGATAGATAGATAGATAGATAGATAGATAGATAGATAGATAGATAGATAGATATGCTCAAATTCGCCGAAGTTAGCTAAGAAATGCTTCCCACTTAAAAAAAAGATCCAGTAAAAAGGGTCCACTTTCCTATCGAGAATGCAGTGTAATCCTTATAACGCGCATGTCGTTCGTAACGGGAATGTACTGACAATCAGCGTCAAATAAAACCCGAATAGCGACAAGAATGCGCGATCGTATAGTGTGCACCGTGCAGTTATCACCATCGACAGGCGCGCGCATCGTGTTCGGCATCGCCGCGCGTACACGCGTGCCTGTCCATGCTGATATGTGGACGGCGCGCACCATATTGTTGCGAAGCTTCGGGGTTGTTTAAGCTATAGACACATCTGATAACCGTCCAGACGAGGAAGTGTAGGAGCGATTCCCCACAAGCAAGCGATGACAAGTCGAGACAATGATTTCGGGGAGCACTAATTGGGCGTCTATTTATCTAATACACTTAAATTTACACAATGCACTAAGTCACAAATACAAAACACGGAAAATGATGGCATATCCCTCCGCTTGCATGACTGGTCTCCGGTGGTGAGATGCACTGTTGACCCCCGAGTCCGTTCACTCCAAAAAGGGCCCGAGTCGCTTCTTAAATAGGGTTTTTCAGCATCCACGGGTGGGCGAACCAATCAGGCAAGCCGAGGATAACCGGTCCCAACACGAGTTTTCATGGTCGCGTGAAGCCTGCCTCGCAACGAAACTGTAGCAGCTTTTTGAAACGGGCACATTCTCTAAAACGGCCTTGACGCGCACACAAGTGCTCAAATGTCGGCCCCCGATTGCCCCAGACGACGCAAACGGCGGCGCACTCATTTGGGGTGGGGGTGGTAGTGGTTAAAAGAGGAGAAAGGCACCTAATTTCTGCAGCCCTGTCGGAAGCACGGTGCGGTTCCTGGTTTTGCTCGAAGCGCACAGTGACCGACCGGATGCAGCTTTTTCACTTCAGACTCTCATTCTTCGTCGAGACGCCCTCCTCGAGACAAGTCGTTAAATAGCGCCTCTAACAAGAGTATCTGGCAAAGAATGAACTCCAGCTGTAGCTGAAAAAGAAAAAAAAAGATTTCCGCGAGATACTGCCTTCGCGACAATATCATCGCTAAGACTTACCGCTGTCCGGGTTTCATTTGACGCTTATAGTATACCGAGCGCGGGGCGATAGCGCAGGAATGGAACGCAATATAGATGCCGATTATTTTTGTGTGACAAAAAGGCGCCCTTTTAACTCGATCTTTTTTCAAGTGTATCTAGGAAGCAGAGTTTCGCATAGGTCCGCCATCTTGCCCGCCGAGAGGTCGACGTCATGCAGGAAAGCCACCCCTTCCGAATGAGGAGGTGATACAGCCCAGGGGCTGCGCGCGTTTTCTCGCTCGTCCATAACCCGTCACTAGCGCAATGACTTTGGCTTCAAAGAAAAAGGAAAGCTCGAACAAATACTGGTTTTAGATAGTGCTGGTGCTATAGCTTGTTTGATGGCAGTCGCTGTAGGAAAATATTTTTGTTTTAAATAACGAACAAGAAAGCCATGACTTGATTTGTCGAGAATCGTATACATGATGCGCGACAACTTAGCTCCGCAAATTGCTGGTTTCCCGCAGTTTATCGCCGCTTTAAACCATTAAGTAGGTGGGTGTACAAAACAAGTGCTAGAACTATCCTCCCGTGTTTAACAAATAACGCAAAGAAACAAGAATTTCCGGCTCATCTATACGTGGCTGTGGCATTATTACTAGGTGAGGCTTCGAATGCAGTGCCACACAGGGGCCAGACTGAATTATACTGTTTGGTAGGCCTGTAAGGTGCATATTCAAACATTCACTCACGCACAATTTTATCGTTACTTCCCGTTTGATGTATGTCAACGAGTGCACACAAAAGAATACAAGCCATGTTTGTTATCGCCAGCTCTAGTCGCAAGATTATCGCCACGATCCTTACAAGTACACTTCATAATCATATGTCAGTGAGGCATGACGTCTATGGTGATGTGCATTCTGGAACGAAGTGTAACGTTGGAATAAGTAGCGAGTCGTATGGGGCTGCGGACACATTCGACCTGCAGTGACGATTTTGACGGTTGACGGATGTACTGTCATGAGCAATACAAGTGCTCGAAAGCAGATTTCATGCTTATCCGACTAATTGCAATGTACTGAATTGAATTTGACGTACCTAATTGACAGAACTACCTTTTGTGGTGTCATGCGAAGCTTGTGTGACGTCTTGCTGATAGCGCCGGTGCATCATGGCTGTAGAAGCGCTGTGAACCCGGCGCTCAGGGTTCTTTTCCTGTTTAGCAGTCGTGCACTAATAAACCGTTTGCTGTACTTTGTTCACGGTCACTCTGTCTCTGCTCGTACCTCGAGGCTACAACAGACTGGCAACACGGATGGGAATCCAATTACACTGGGCTACAAGACACCATTAGCGGCGGTCCTGAAACGCTGCGAAGATACAGATAGGATGACGACGTTGGGAAGGTTCGATCAGTTCATCGAGGACGGCGACCAAGATTTTCAGTCCTACGTGGAGCGGTTCAACCACTTTCTGAAGGCCTCCCAGGTGAGCGACGACCTGAAGGTGTCAGTGTTCATAAAGGCAATAGGAAGGAAAGCCTACAAAACTCTGAAAACGTTGCTGGAGCCAAAAAGCCAGAAAACAAGGCGTACGCACAGTTAGTACAGACGACCCGCAGGTCGCGGGTTCGAATCCCGGCTGTGGCGGCTGCATTTCCGATGTAGGCGGAAATGTTGTAGGCCCGTGTGCTCAGATTTGGGTGCACGTTAAAGAACCCCAGGTGGTAGAAATTTCCGGAGCCCTCCCCTACGGCGTCTCTCATAATCATATGGTGGTTTAGGACGTTAAACCCCACATATCAATCAACCAATCAATCAATCAGTCAGTTAGTACAGACACTGAAAAAGCAGTACATTACCAAAACTTTCGTAATTGCCGAGCGTTTCAAATTCGATCGTTGTTTCCAACAAGATAGGCAAGCGGTGACAGCCTTCACTGTATAGAGCTGAAGCGATTGGCGACATCCTGTGATTTCGGATCGTTTTTGGACGACGCTCTTCGCGATCTGTTTGTGGCAGGACTTTCAGACAAAGAAGCACAAGCAGAGCTGCTAAAGACAAGCAAATTGGCTTTTAAATTGCCTGCGATATCGCTAGGAGTATCGAGTTGGCGCGGAAAGAAAGCCAGAATTTTCAGCCCCAGTCGGCGCAAGCAATGATCAGCTCCCTTAACCGTAAAACAGATAGCGGGAAACACCCATCACTCTGGAGAGAAGAAACTTCGGCGATGCCTGCTGGCAAAAGGGGAGCGGAATCGCTGCACTGCTTCCGATGCGGCTCAGAGCATGAAGCACCTATCTGCAAATTTCGCAAGTACCGTTGTCTGGTGTGTAAATGGGTTGGGCACTTAGCGAAGATGTGCAGGGACAGCGAGAGGTAGGGGCGCTGCGAACGTGATAAACGAGTGAAGTGACGCAGGTGAACATGTGCTGTATATACAATATCTATTCCTGTGAGGGGCGCACCAGACTTTACAAAATTTGCCTGAAGCTAGATCAGAAAAGCGTGCGCATGCAGATTGACACAGGGGCGTCTGTGTCAATTGTACCAGAGTCATTGTGCAAGAAATACTGGCCAACCCTATCGTTACAGCCATGCAGTGTTAAGCTAAAAACCTACGGAGGCACTCCGCTGACAGTAAAAGGGAAGCTAAACGTTTCTGCAGAGCTCAATGGTCAGCACAAGCAACTTCCGCTGATTGTCGTGAAAACAAACGAGAGTACTAACATATGCTGTTGGGGCGAGACTGGCTGTCGGCACTGAAGTTAGACTGGGCTAGTGTGCATGGGGTTTGCTTGGACAAAGTGGCGTTGTTGCTTGAAAAATACGCTAATATTTTGAGCCTACCTTGGGTCTAATTAAGAACAGGGTCATTAAGTTAGTGCTTAAAAAGAATAGCACACCCGTTTTTTTGTGAAGCGCAGTCGGTACCATTCTCAGTTAAAGAAGCAGTGTCTTCGGAACTGTACAACCTCGTGAAAACAGGAGTGCTAGTGTATACCTGTTCAGCAGAGTGAACGGGCGACGCCACTAGTAGTGATGCCTAAACAAAACAACCACGTCAGAGTGTGTGGGTATTTCAAGGTGACATTAAACCCATGCCTAAGAACTGATCATTACCCCCTTCCCATGATTGAGGATCTGTTTGTAAAGCTGGCCGGTTGCAAATATTTCACGGTGTTGGATTTGTCCACTGCATACCAGCAGCTGGAATGACATCCCCAAGCACAGTCGCTAGTCGTGATAAACACGCATTTGGGGTTATTCAAGTATACGCGCTTACCCTATGGCATTACAAGTGCACTTTCGATTTTCCAGGCAGTCATGGATGACGAGTTGAAAGGACTTGATCGGGTAGCATGCTATCTAGACATGCTGATAGCAGGAGCTACATTTGAGGAATGTTTCAATAAAGTGGGAATTGTGCTGTCCCGGTTTCTAGAAAGAGGCATTCAACTGAAAAAAAGAAAAAAAAACGTAAGTTCTTTCAAACTTCTGTCTTGTATTTGGGGCACGTTCTGGACGAAAAGGGCACACGCCAGTCAGATGACAAAGTAAAAGCTATAACGGAGGCTCCTGCACCTGCAAATGAGGCACAGTTGACAGCTTACTTAGGGTTGATGAGCTATTATGCTAAGTTCGTTCCCAAAGTGGCCACAAGACTGAGACCACTGTGTGACATGTTGAACCAAGAAAAAGGCTTCGAGTGGTCCCGTGAGGCAGAGCAAGTGCTCGAGCAAAGTAAAACGTGGTTGACGGAAGGAAACGTCTTGACATACTACGACCCAACGAAAAAGATAGGGCTTGTGTGCGATGCATTCATGTATGGAGTGAGCGCCATTCTGTTTCATGCGATCGATAAAGTGCAAAAAACCTATTGCTTATGCGTCTAGGGCACTGAGCAAAGCAGACAAAGGTTATGCGCACATTAAAAAAGAGGCTCTCGCCGTAGTCTCTGGGCTGAAGAAATGCTACAAATACCTATTTGGGCGTACTTTTGCAATTCATTCGGACCACCAGCCATTAGCCAGCCTTCTGGGGCACGGCAAACCAGTTCCAGTAATGTCTGCGGCACGCATGCAACGATGGACTTTGCTACTGGTGGCGTACAATTACAGTTGGCTGTACAGCAAAGGCAGCAACATGGGAAACGCTGACGCGCTACAAACTTGGGGTTGGCCGAGCCGCAGATGGCAGCGAATCCACCTGGATTTTGCATTCGCAGACAACAAGTGAGTCCTCGTGTTAGTGGATGCACACTCCAAGTAGCTGGAGGTGTTTGTGATGAATTCAACAACGACCGAGAAGACCATCGAGAGGCTGCGTGGGGTGTCCGCATCGTATGGCCTCAGTTCGGATCCTCCGTAGAGGAGGTTGCTACGGACAATAGGCCTCAGTTCACGGCAAAGAGTTTCACGGAGTTCCTGCTCAAGAACGGTGTGCAGCACACCATAACGCCTCTGTACCACCTTGCGTCCAATGGAAGCGCCGGGAGATGCGTCCAGACCGTGAAACGAGATCTTACTCGACAGTTTCTCGACGAAAGGTCATCGGACCAGAGTAAGACCCTGCAGGAGCGCATAGATCTCTTTCTGTTCAGGTACCGGAACACACCGACCACAACCACGGGGAAGACACCAGCAGAACTGTTGTTGTCATGGTCACCCCGCACTGACCTGACTATGCTACAGCTAGACCTGGAGAGACGGATGGAATAATGGTTCTTCAAAGTAAATGCCCAAGTTGACGTAAGAGCAAGGTCGGAAAAGCTTACAAAGAGGGGGAAAGCGTTTTGGTTCAAGGCCTTCGTCCAGGGGATCCAAAGTGGCTGATAGGTGTCATAAAAAAAAGGTGCAGTGCCGGTACGTACCTTGTGCGCATAGGATCCGAAAACAGGTTTATGCATGTGGACAATTTACGTCCGCGCTACTTTGAGAGTGTCGAACAAGGCTCCAGTCAGCGTCCCTGTTTCGTGCCCAGCTCAATTCGAGACTCTGGGTCCGAAGCCCCTCTTACCAGCCCCCATCCCTTTTCCATTCCAGCGTTTCCCAGCTCTGCTACCGCACCACCGGAGCCACCCGAAGACTCGCCTTACTAGGAACAACCAAATGCAAGTCCATATCAAGGCTCTGCCTCGGCAGCGTTCCCTCTGCGAATACCTGCGTCCCCTCCAGGTGCTCAGAGTCTTCGACGCAGTGCTCGTGCAAGGAAACCTCCCAATTGGTATAGGCCATAGAGATTGTGGGAAGGAGTGTGGTGTCATGCGAAGCTTGTGTGACGTCACGCTGATAGCGCCGGTGCATCATGGCTATATGAGCGCTGTGAACCGGGCGCTCAGGGATCTTTTCCTGCTCAGCAGTCGTGAACTAATAAACAATTTGCTGTTCTTCGTTCCCGCCCACTCTCTCTGCTCGTCCCTCGAGGCTACAACACCTTTCGCTTGAGCATTTAGTGTCATGAACATTTAGCTCCTGCCACGAACGCGCTTTATGAAACGGGAAACCCAAAAGCCCCTAGCAGTGCAGCTTTTTTTCTGGCTCATGTTCGAAAAGGCACAGTTTATTTTGAACTTCGAAAATGCGCAGCAGCCACTTGAAACGGCGATGGAGACGGACTTGCCACATGGGATGGCGAAGAGAGCCTTTCCGTTTTCTCGTCGATTTCGTCACTGCAACTAACGCCTGAGCTGACGAGGGGGCGGCTGTTGTGACTGGCGCCTGAGCTGACGAGGGAGCGGCGCTCTTTTAATCCTCAAACAAGTAGCCGAACGACGGGCTGCCTATACCCACCAGTTATTGTCCCTCCTAGACAGAGGCCGAGACGTCGTGTCACCACAACGCCGTAAGCGGTTCGGGAGACGACTACGAGTTCAGAATCCTCCTTGGAAGTGACCGCCGCAAATCGCCCCGCTAATTAGGCGAGCGGTTCGGCGGATCCTTTGATGTATGCTGTCAGGAGATTGGGACCCCTCTACCAGCGGCACACACACGACCAGGAAGAGGTGGACGGAAGGCACCTTGGACAGCAGATCACGCCTCAATATTGGACGTTCACGTGGGCCGTGCATGCTCGTCCCCCTCACCAGTTGTGTGTGATTTGTGATTGGACAGTAACCTATGCACGTGTTCCCTGATCTAGGGATCTGGGGAGCCCATATACTTTATAATGAGCCACCCGGCTCATTCGAGGGAGCACCATGTAGAGGAACGCCAGATTCGAAAGCTCGCATGCATGTAAGAAAGAGCTCGCCATGTATGAGGGCTCCCCTTGTATATAATCTAAATAAACCCTCATCAAGTCTCTCTTCCTCCTGCCTCGACAACTTCATCCCGTACTTCCGGTGCCTGCAAACCCCCGTCGTTACAACTGGTTGGCAGCGGTGGGATACGACTCCACGACGGAGAATGACATGAACCGGAGATCAGTCGAAAGTCCTGGAATTCGGCGGGATCGGCACAGCGTACCACAACCGCATGTAATGGGGTGAGTGCCTGGCTTTGTGCTTGAGATATTGAGTCTTTTAGCCTAGACCCGTTAAAAGATAGATATAACGAACAACTGCCTGGCCACTGTGGTTGTTATCTCGGCACAGAGCAGCACTGGATATTTTTCTGAGCAAGTAGGTTAATGAAAAGAAAGCTTAGATAATTCAATAGAATCAAGTGTTAAATTTTGCGGAATTGGTGAGGGTACGTTGCATAAAATTTTGGGATGTTGTGAAAATCAGTAGAGTGATAAATAAACAGGAAACAGGTTAGATAGGGAGGTTGGCCAAGTGAGACTACTTGTGTGCTTAAGCTTGTGGTCTCCGCCCTGGGATTTGCCAGGCTTCAATTTCCCCAGAGCCAGAATTGAAACGCTGGTGGGTTTGGGTTTCGTCACAACTGAGCCAAAGCAAAGAAGCAGTCATGGACGTCATGAGATTGACAAGAGAAAACCTGCAAAACCTGGGTTGAGATCTCGATCTAAATTTTGACGACAATTTGCCAGAATCTAAACTCCATGAAGTGATTCTCGAAAGCAAAAGTGAAAAGGCGGATATCGAGCACTTCGGGAACATGTATTTATTAGATTAGAAAGAGGGAGAGAAAATCGAGCGCAGAAAGGAAGCTTACAGGAAGAAGATGCAGGAATTAAATGACGAACTAGAAAAGATGCATCGCAAGGGGATGGTATAGCATAAAAGAGGCCAGACATCTGTAGATGCAGCGCACGAACAGTGCGATGTAGCGGCGGTGCCGTTAAAAGCCGTAGAGAAGGCTACAGGCCGGAAATTTGCAGATGTAGCGCACAAACGGTGCGATGTAGTGGCGGTGCCAGTTGAGGCTGAAGAGAAGGCTAGTACCTGTTAGGACAAGGTTGTGATTCGAACCCGTTCCGAAGAAAAAGAGCTCGCGGTCGAAGCAGGGCGTGGGGGTTCCGTGGTTGTGGAAACGGAGTTAAGTTTAACAGAGTGTTCCACGAGAATCGAACCTTGCAGCCCTATAGACGATATCGATGAGCGTCAGAGGCGGACGAAAGGCTCCAAAGTTGGCACTAAGGAGTGTGCCAAACGGAGAAAGCGTCCGAAAAACGGAAGCGCGACAAGGCTCGCAATCAGCGCGGCGCGTTTGACGAGGACCTTCAAATGGCGTGGCGGATTGGCGAGAAAAGGCCCGTTGTCTTCTCTGACTGGCTTGAATCGCATGCGTCTGAGCGGCCGGAGAGTAAGGAAAAGAAAAGCGCAATCTACGCGGCCGCGGTCCAGCGATGATCTGATATATAGGCGATCATCAGGACTGTGCGCGCGAAACAGGGGAGGAGCATATCGATGATGAAGAACGTCAGAGTGGGACGAAAGGCTCCCAAGTCAGCGCGAAGAAGCGTGCACAGGGGAGAAAGCGTCCGAAGGCTAACAGTAAGGCAAAGCTCGCGATGAGCACAGCGCGTTTGAGTAAGGGCTTCAAACGGCGGAGTAAAATCGCGAGAAAAGTGCCGTTGTCATCTCTGACGGGTCTGTATCGTATGCGTCCGAGCCGCCGGAAAAGAAAAGCGCATCGTACGTGGCAGTGTTCGAATGATAAATTGCTAGGCAATCATCAGGACAGTGCGCGCGAAATATCTAACACGCATGTGGGTGCTGATGAGCATCAGAGGTGGGCGAAAGGCTCCGTAGACGGCACCAAGATGCGTGCAAAACGGAGGAAGCGTCCTAAAAACAGGCAAGAGAAAATCGCGACGCATTTGAATAATGTGTTCAAATGGCGGAGCGAAATTTCGAGAAACTTGCCCTATCACAAGTGTCCGAGCGGCCGAAGACCAAGGAAAAGAGAAGCGCGTTGTGCGCGTAAATGGTCAGAGGGAAAGGGACCCTTCCGTTGTCGCGGCGCATAGACGGGGTGCGGAACACAAAGGTCGGTGGGTTTCGCGAAGTAGCAGAGAGGGACGACGGCAAGTCGGCTTCGAGAAACGTCGCGGGGTTAGGTAGCAAGGCGATTCACTTGTATGTGTGTTGTACACCCCTCTTGCCGAGAAGATCGTTCCGGGCGCGACCCCCACGAAGTGTGGCAGCTTGGGCTAGTTGGTATGGCATGACGATAGTTATAGCGCGAGAACAAAACGTCGACACAGAGACAAGAAGGACTTCTTGTCTCTGTGTCGGCGTTTTGTTCTCGCGCTATAACTATCATCGACCCCCACGAGTTCGACTCAAAGTTGTTGAGGACAGCTGTTAGCTTCTCAAAAATATTGACCCGGGACTGCTGAAAGGAATTGTTTGTTTACTTTGGTGATTTTGTAAATAAGTAGATAGAATGCGGCGAGTTGGGCAGGTTGGTAACGATGCATGACTAAGAAATCTTAGCGCCACAGAACGGAAACAAAAGAAAGAAACGTAGACAACACGAGCGCTAACTTCAAACCAAGTTTATTAGGAAACACACATGAATATATACGAACTCAAATCACAGAAATCTCACGCCTACTTTTTTTATTACACATATATTGTTATACACTGTCATACAAAAACAAAAAATGTAATATCAGGAAATAAACAGGTAAACGCGCATGTGTAAAAGGAACCAAGAAAACTTAGAAAAACTTAACAGCCCCCCGAAAAAACCCTACAAAACGAAAAATGTAACACCAACTGCGCATGCTTATCTCGGTGAAACTATGAAAACGTGCTCATTAGGAATGAAAATTCTTTATCGTGAAGGAGTACAGACGGATGACTCACGCACTTCTCGCCACGTTTTCGGATGAAGCAGGCCTCAACCAATTCTCGGGTTAACTGCTCTCTGTGACGGAATAGCACAGCTGTTTGTTCGAACATTGGAGTACAGCCACACTGACGGCAATGTAATGCCAAGTGGGATGTCGGTGTGCCTTTCAAAGAGCTGTGGTGCTCGCGTAGACGGATATTGAGACACCGCCCAGATTGGCCCACGTAAACGTGTCCGCACGAAAAGGGCGTCTCGTATACCACCCCTTTTACACAAGACACGAAACGAATGCCATGTCTCATTGTGCACTTGCCTTTTTTACCACTTTTATTATTTTCACGGTGCTGCAGTCTCGGGCAAATATCCTTCAGTTTACTTTTGGCTGAAAACACCACGTTGACGCCAAAGCGTGCCGCCACTCTCTTAAACCGGTGGGACACTCCGTGAATATAAGGGATTACCGAGAAAGGTCTGCTCCCTTTGCATCTTTCCATCGCCGCCAGCCTACCACCTGCTCTTATGGTTTTAAGCAACCTTTCACTAACAGCGGCTATAACAGCATCAGGGTACCCTGCCTGCCGCAACTTAACTGCTTGTTCACACATGCTTTGTCGAATCAGGTGCGGGCATGACTTTGAGATGGCAGACCGGATACAGGAGCTGGCTATTCCATTCTTTACAAGTCTGGAGTGACCAGACTGGTAGTCAAGCAAGCCCTTTTGAGACCTAGGTTTATATCGCCAGCATAAACCATCAGGGCTAAATGCTAACTGGAGGTCTAAATACTGCAATGCATCGTTCCGGGGTACCTCACATGTGAACGTCAAACCGTGCCCTTGCTCCCTGAACACCTTCATTACATCAATCATTTTTCT
This sequence comes from Rhipicephalus microplus, assembly GCF_013339725.1. Classification (NCBI taxonomy): domain Eukaryota; kingdom Metazoa; phylum Arthropoda; class Arachnida; order Ixodida; family Ixodidae; genus Rhipicephalus; species Rhipicephalus microplus. The sequence continues at coordinate 61,162,328 of NC_051173.1, read as the reverse complement.
GATAAAAACACACCTGTCCACGAACACCAAGTAATCATCAACATAACGAAACACTCTGATTGCCAGATCAACAAGACTACCCTGTATAGCCCTGTCCACCTTTGCCAAAAATATTGTGCTCAGAATAGGCGCGACACATGAACCGATACATACGCCAGATTTCTGAGCAAATACTTTCCCATTCCAAGTGACGAGTGTCGCTTCCAGGTAACACCTCAGTATCTCGAGGAACCCCTCAACTGACACACCTGAACGAGAGGTGAACTCAAATTCGTCCTCTTGACTCCCAATACACTCCTTTACACTCTGCAGAAGAGGGGCTTGCGGTAAGGAGTAGTAAAGATCCTCGATGTCGAGGCTAAATGCCCTTAAGCCTCCCGAGTCGTTGTTCCTAAGAAAATCTACGAGAATATCCGAACTGGCCACTTGAAAAGGGTCAACCACAACCAGAGATTCAAGGTTCTTTTGAAGATATCGGGACACTATTTGAAGCCAAGTGTTCCTTTCAGAAACTATTGTACGGAAGGGAATGTCAGGCTTATGAGTCTTAGCGGTAAAGAAAACATCTAGAGTATCACCCATTTCTTTCTTTACCTTATTGACCAGTTTATCTAAACTTAGGTTTTTGAGCAGTTCCACTGCTTGCTTTTTTATCTTGGAAGGGTTGTGCGACACTTCGCGAAAATTCTTAGCAATAGCCACGCTTCCTTTCTCGGAAAACAAACCACGAGTCAGAACCACGAAGAACCCTTCCTTGTCGGACACTACACAAGTGAGGCCAGAGGAATGCAAGAAATCAACAACCGAAGACATGACAATATCATGCACTCGCCTTGGTCTATGCTTAAGCAGAACATCGGTGCACTCCGCCACACAAGTAGCCCTGCTGTCCTCGGGCACTCTTCGAGCCACGGACCTTGAAACCGAAACCAGTTCTGCCGGGCGAAGGGCCGGTTCCACACAAAACTTGGGACCTTTACTCAACACATCCAAGTGCTTGACTGGCACATCACATTCACTCAAGTTGAGCACCTTGGCCTCCGAAGTTGCCTTAGTTCTTGTTCTTGCAGGAAGCGTGGGTCTGACCTGGATCCATAGCCACTCAGTAACTTGGTTGCAAAGCTTCAGCCACAGATTATATTTGTAGTTCACTTGGGTGTGCCGTTTGCTGTGCTCGGAATGGTGGCATCAAGTTCGTTTCCTCAAGGATTGCTTGCGTTTGACGTGTCAACAGGATTTAAGCCCGCCCCAAGTGAACTACAAATATAATCTGTGGCTGAAGCTTTGCAACCAAGTTACTGAGTGGCTATGGATCCAGGTCAGACCCACGCTTCCTGCAAGAACAAGAACTAAGGCAACTTCGGAGGCCAAGGTGCTCAACTTGAGTGAATGTGATGTGCCAGTCAAGCACTTGGATGTGTTGAGTAAAGGTCCCAAGTTTTGTGTGGAACCGGCCCTTCGCCCGGCAGAACTGGTTTCGGTTTCAAGGTCCGTGGCTCGAAGAGTGCCCGAGGACAGCAGGGCTACTTGTGTGGCGGAGTGCACCGATGTTCTGCTTAAGCATAGACCAAGGCGAGTGCATGATATTGTCATGTCTTCGGTTGTTGATTTCTTGCATTCCTCTGGCCTCACTTGTGTAGTGTCCGACAAGGAAGGGTTCTTCGTGGTTCTGACTCGTGGTTTGTTTTCCGAGAAAGGAAGCGTGGCTATTGCTAAGAATTTTCGCGAAGTGTCGCACAACCCTTCCAAGATAAAAAAGCAAGCAGTGGAACTGCTCAAAAACCTAAGTTTAGATAAACTGGTCAATAAGGTAAAGAAAGAAATGGGTGATACTCTAGATGTTTTCTTTACCGCTAAGACTCATAAGCCTGACATTCCCTTCCGTACAATAGTTTCTGAAAGGAACACTTGGCTTCAAATAGTGTCCCGATATCTTCAAAAGAACCTTGAATCTCTGGTTGTGGTTGACCCTTTTCAAGTGGCCAGTTCGGATATTCTCGTAGATTTTCTTAGGAACAACGACTCGGGAGGCTTAAGGGCATTTAGCCTCGACATCGAGGATCTTTACTACTCCTTACCGCAAGCCCCTCTTCTGCAGAGTGTAAAGGAGTGTATTGGGAGTCAAGAGGACGAATTTGAGTTCACCTCTCGTTCAGGTGTGTCAGTTGAGGGGTTCCTCGAGATACTGAGGTGTTACCTGGAAGCGACACTCGTCACTTGGAATGGGAAAGTATTTGCTCAGAAATCTGGCGTATGTATCGGTTCATGTGTCGCGCCTATTCTGAGCACAATATTTTTGGCAAAGGTGGACAGGGCTATACAGGGTAGTCTTGTTGATCTGGCAATCAGAGTGTTTCGTTATGTTGATGATTACTTGGTGTTCGTGGACAGGTGTGTTTTTATCAGAAAAATGATTGATGTAATGAAGGTGTTCAGGGAGCAAGGGCACGGTTTGACGTTCACATGTGAGGTACCCCGGAACGATGCATTGCAGTATTTAGACCTCCAGTTAGCATTTAGCCCTGATGGTTTATGCTGGCGATATTAACCTAGGTCTCAAAAGGGCTTGCTTGACTACCAGTCTGGTCACTCCAGACTTGTAAAGAATGGAATAGCCAGCTCCTGTATCCGGTCTGCCATCTCAAAGTCATGCCCGCACCTGATTCGACAAAGCATGTGTGAACAAGCAGTTAAGTTGCGGCAGGCAGGGTACCCTGATGCTGTTATAGCCGCTGTTAGTGAAAGGTTGCTTAAAACCATAAGAGCAGGTGGTAGGCTGGCGGCGACGGAAAGATGCAAAGGGAGCAGACCTTTCTCGGTAATCCCTTATATTCACGGAGTGTCCCACCGGTTTAAGAGAGTGGCGGCACGCTTTGGCGTCAACGTGGTGTTTTCAGCCAAAAGTAACTGAAGGATATTTGCCCGAGACTGCAGCACCGTGAAAATAATAAAAGTGGTAAAAAAGGCAAGTGCACAATGAGACATGGCATTCGTTTCGTGTCTTGTGTAAAAGGGGTGGTATACGAGACGCCCTTTTCGTGCGGACACGTTTACGTGGGCCAATCTGGGCGGTGTCTCAATATCCGTCTACGCGAGCACCACAGCTCTTTGAAAGGCACACCGACATCCCACTTGGCATTACATTGCCGTCAGTGTGGCTGTACTCCAATGTTCGAACAAACAGCTGTGCTATTCCGTCACAGAGAGCAGTTAACCCGAGAATTGGTTGAGGCCTGCTTCATCCGAAAACGTGGCGAGAAGTGCGTGAGTCATCCGTCTGTACTCCTTCACGATAAAGAATTTTCATTCCTAATGAGCACGTTTTCATAGTTTCACCGAGATAAGCATGCGCAGTTGGTGTTACATTTTTCGTTTTGTAGGGTTTTTTCGGGGGGCTGTTAAGTTTTTCTAAGTTTTCTTGGTTCCTTTTACACATGCGCGTTTACCTGTTTATTTCCTGATATTACATTTTTTGTTTTTGTATGACAGTGTATAACAATATATGTGTATTAAAAAAAGTAGGCGTGAGATTTCTGTGATTTGAGTTCGTATATATTCATGTGTGTTTCCTAATAAACTTGGTTTGAAGTTAGCGCTCGTGTTGTCTACGTTTCTTTCTTTTGTTTCCGTTCTGTGGCGCTAAGATTTCTTAGTCAAGTAGATAGAACTTTGTTTTCGTTAGCGCTCTATCGTTTTGGTAGCCTATATGCGCTGTATATGTATACATCTATCGGAAGGATAGTGATACGCATTAGAGCGAGTCGCAGGGCTTAAGAAATGTCCCTTAAGAAGAGGCATAGACGGAAGCGGCGTCGTAAAGCAAAGAGTATGACAAAGAGCACAGCCCACTTGAAAAAAGTTAGTAAACGTTCGAGGGCAGTTTAAAGAATTAGGCGTTTGTCGTTGGCGCCGGAGTTGCTTTGTATGCGTCCGAGCCACCGGACAAAACAAAAAAGAAAAAGCACGTTGGGTAAAAATGCAAATAAAAGGAAGGGAACAGTCAGCCTTCCGTCGCTCTGACGACAGCATGTTTGATGCGCCGCGGTAGTGCGAGGTCCGTGGCTCGCTAATAGTAACTGAGCGAGAGTAAGAACTCTGGTTGCCAGCGAGGAGCTTTGCGGGGTCGGAGGCGAAGCGAATGGGTTTCGCCATTGTTCCATTTCCCGTTCGCCGAGAAAGACCCACAGGAAGTGACACCGCGCGTTCGTCTGAAAAAGAAGTAGACAGCCATAGGCTTTTGACGATGTTCACTAGCAAATTCGTTTTGTTTCAAAGTTTGAATTTGACGGTTTAAGTTTGTTTTGGGTTTTAGAATGTGTTCTTGAAGTATGTCGGCTACTACATAGTGTTCAGGTAACCCATTTTTGGTTTTGCTCATTTCTTCTGCGTTGTAAGTTTTCTAAGATAAGCGTTGTGCGATTGCATAAACGAGACGCGTAGGAGCCTGCGTCATGGTGGATGTGTAAATTCAGCAGGGGCGACGTTATGAACTAAGTAGGACTGAGCGCAGAGAAGCAAAGATATTCCTTGTGTAGTGGAGCATACGCACCAACGCGTATGCGCCTTCGGAAGATAACAAAAATCCCCGTGCTCTGCTTGCGCGAGAGCATGTGTGCCGCCTTTGCCAGACTTGCCATACGGCCATTTTTTGTTGCAACCTCGTTGCGACTTCTCTGCTCGAATAAACGTCATCACATTTGGTGGAGGCTGCTGAGATCCCCAAGCAAACCTGGAGCTCCGCTCTCGCAAGTTGCCCGAGAGACCACCGCGAAACATGACTGACGCAGTCGCCAGCTAGCCCGTCCCAGCCCAGCCAGCGCCATCGGCTGCCCCGTCTACCTGCCCCGTGTTACGACCGGCCCCAGCATTGGGATTCTCCGAAAGTTTGCGAACCCCTCTGGGAGATCGTCGACGCATTCCCGGGATAGCCTGCACCTGAGACGGCCTTGCAGCCAAGCGAAAACAAAGGTCAACGCACTGGTTTTGCGCTAGGGAACCAAGCAAGAGGTGTTGCGGGGAGAACCGGTTCTTGACCAAATGTGTCGTCGACCCCCACCTCCCCATTCAGGCTCTTCCCTCTCGCCGGGAGAATTCCGGAATCTGCTGTGCGTTCGTGACCATGTTTGGGCATTTTTAGGGCACCGTGACCATATTTGGGCAACGTGTTAGGTTGTGCCACTCCATGTGTTGTGAGGTGTGTTTCCCCCTCCCTCGTGGCCGAGGTGCCGGGGCCACCGTATTGGCTGACGATGCGGACAATGCGCCCAGTGTTGGCAACGCGGCGCTATAAAATGCCGAAGACGTTTTGTATCTCTCTCTTCTCTCTTTGGATCAGTTGATCACTTCTCAACATGTAAATAAATCTCTGTCGTTCGTTCGGGCGCTTCTTCTCACTGAATTGTCGGACGATGGATCCTGCTACGGGGCCAGCTACCGAAAACGAGACCGGCAGGACCCGGAGTCCCAACGACTGGATGGCAGCGGCGGGATGCCGATAACCCCGAAAGCGACCACTGGACGGAGTGAGCCCGAAGTCCAACAACGGGACGACAGGAGAAGGATGACACGAGCTCATCGACTCCCAGAGGGAATCGAACGGCACTTTTGAGAGGCACGACGCCGGAGACATGACTGCGAACTGGGTGAGTGCCGGCTTTCTCTGTTAAATTTTACCCGGCATTTAATCTATGTGTTAAGTAAAAGCTGGTAGAGAGGGGCTGTCTTGGTCATTGGGTTAACAGGTAACTTGCGTGAGGCAGAAATTGTGTGATAGCATGGTTAAGCTCTTTCTGTCAGTGGCGTCAAGGTTAACAGTGACCAGGCAGGATTCCGTGTAAGAGCTTTTTGAAGCTTTATTTGTAGGCTAAGTTAACGGAAAACTTGAGGCAAGGCAGGAATCTAGAGCTGTCGTTGCCGTCAAGGTTAATTAGTTGCAGGACAGGAATCTTTGTGGAACAGAGACAGCGGTACTGGAGGCAGCCATGAATCTGAAATCCCTGCGAAAGTCCATGTTGTTGCTACTTGCAAGGGAGTTGAATCTGGAGGTGTCGGACTCTCAAAGAAAGCCAGAGCTGATAGAGGCGATTCTCGCATTGGGGGCGGAGGATGACGAGCTGTCAGAATGTGTCGAGGAGATTCAGGAGAGACAAGCGGCCGAGGCCGAAGGAAAGGCGGCGGAGGCCGAAAGGCAAGCGGCAGAGGCCGAAAGAAAGGCGGCGGGGGCCGAAAGGAAAGCGGCAGAAGCCGAGGCAGATAAGATGCGAAAGCACAAGCTTGAAATGAAGCGCCTCGAGCTAGAGATTAGCCATAATAGTAGAGCAGGAGGCAGCGAGGCATCCGGTACCGCAGAGCGGGTCAGGTTCAAAATGACGGACCTAATGAGATCGTACAAGCTAGGGGAGGACATTGGGCTGTTCCTCGTCAACTTTGAGAGAACTTGTGAAAGGCAAGGTTTCAGCCAGGATACATGGTCTCAACGCTTGTTGTCCCTACTTCCGGGGGAGGCCTCAGAAGTAATCGCGCGCCTCACGAAACAGGAGGCTGACGAGTACAGTGAGGTAAAGTCGAGCCTTCTCAAGAAATACAGGTTGTCAGCGGAAGGTTTCAGACAAAAATTTCGCAACGCCGTAAAAGAGAGCAATGATTCATACCCGGAGTTTGCTTACAAGTTAATGGCCAACATGGGGGAGTGGCTGAAAGAGGCAAAGGCGTATGGGAATCATGACAAGGTGCTCGAGTGTATCGGTCTGGAACAATTCTATCAAAGGTTACCAGAAAAGGTGAGGTTCTGGGTGCAGGATAGACCAGACGTGAACACCGTAACAAAAGCCGCAGAGCTCACTGAAGAATTCGTTACGCGCCGCGCCCTCGGGGCAAGCAGCGAGCCAAAAAGGGAAAAATTCCTACGACCGAAAAAGGCGCCGTTTAGAAAACAACCGACAAGTCGCGCACAAAAGGGTGAGGAAAACAAGGCATCTAACCATGAGGCGTCGGCAGAGGCAAGCAAAAGGAAATTTGAGGCGAAAAAACTGGCGGCTTGTTTCAATTGCCACGAAACAGGGCACTTCTTGAAACATTGCCCGAAAGAAAAGGTGGCCTTTTTATCTATAAATGAAGCCGACGAGAACATGAAGTTGTTAGAGCCCTATATGTACGACCTCACCGTGAACGGCAAGAAGTGTCGGGTTCTTAGAGACTCCGCAGCCACTATGAACGTAGTTCATCCGTCCTTTGTTCAGTCCGGACAGTATTCAGGAGACTGTGCCTGGATTAGACAAGCCGTAGAAGCAAACAGTCAGTGCCTTCCCGTAGCTAAAGTTGTCCTTAAAGGCGCATTTGGTACGTTGGAAACGGAAGCCGCGGTATCGTCATATCTACCCCCTCAGTATCCTTACTTATTTTCAAACAAGTCAGATCAAATGCTGAAGGAGAAAGGTCTAACGTTGGGAGAAGGCATAGTGCAGGCACTGACTAGATCGAAGGCACGTGCGCTGGCTGCGAGAGCAACATTCACTGAGGCAAACAAGCCTCAAATCGACAACGGGCCTGGTTGCGAGCTGGACACCACGGTAACAAATCGACTTGTGCGAGAACAGGCTGCAGAAGCCGTAGTCGCGGAGGCAACCATTCCTAAACGCGACGATGAACATCCTCCCGAATTGGAAGGGGTCAATTACGCCTCGTTGACCGAGCAAATAGAAAATGCCGTTGCTCCCAAGCCGATTCCTGGTAGTACAGAGGATAGCACAGAGGGTGACACATTCCAGGTACTAGAAACTACAAAAGAGTTGTGTGTCATGCCAACTTCGGATAATTTCAGTCGGCTGCTGCACGTGAGCCTCGCTTCATTAATAACCGAACAAAAGGGTGACCCGACGCTTAAGCAATTCCAAGACAGTTCGAAAGAGGGAATCGCCAAACGAAATGTGAGATTCTAAGAGAGGAGCGGCATACTCTATCGAAAATATCTAGATAGGCGAGGAGTAGAGTTTGACCAGGTAGTCGTACCTCAGGCGTATCGTCAGGATTTGCTTAGTTTGGTGCATGGAGGATCATGGTCAGGCCACTTAGGCGTAAAGAAGACGAAAAATCGTCTTTTACAGGGATACTACTGGCCTGGATGCTTTAAAGATGTAGAGAGGTTTGTAAACTTCTTGCGATGTTTGTCAGCGAGTGGGTAAGCCGGGAGATAAGGCGAAATTTCCAATGAAGCTGGTACCCGTAATCACGGAGCCCTTTCGTCGGTTGGTAATTGACACAGTAGGTCCTTTGCCCAAGACAACTTCAGGCTACCGTCACATCCTGACCTTAATCTGCCCAGCTACTGAATTTCCAGAGGCGGTCCCGCTAAAAGAGCTAAGTTCCGTGGAAGGAGTGAACGCACTTCTGTCCGTGTTTGCCCGGGTAGGCTTTCCTGCCGAGATACAATCAGACCAGGGCACCATTTTCACGAGTGCCTTAACGACGACCTTTCTAGAGCGGTGTGGCGTGAAATTATTGCATAGTTCAGTCTACCATCCGCAGTCGAACTCGATAGAGAAGCTTCACTCCGTGATGAAGCGAGTGTTAAGAGCCTTATGTTTTGAACGAAAAACTGACTGGGAAATGTGCTTACCTGCAACGATGTTTGCACTAAGAACTGCACCACATGAGACAACAGGGTTTACGCCAGCGGAACTTGTTTACGGCCGCAGACTGCGATCTCCTCTTCGTATGCTGAGAGAGTCGTGGGAAGGTCAGGGTGATGATCCTGTAGTAGTGGAATATGTCCTCACCTTGTTGGATCGTCTAACAAAAGCCCAAGAACTGACCGAGAGTGCGATGACCAAAGCACAGCAGAAGGCTAAGCTTTACTACGATCGAACAGCTAAAGCGCGACACTTTGCTGTAGGAGACAGGGTCATGTTGTTGAGGCCCTCCCCAAAGAATAAGCTTGAAGTGAAATGGGTCGGCCCGGCCGAGATTACTCGAAAATTGTCTGACACCAACTATGTGGTAAAATTACCAGGAAGTCGTAAGGTACACCAGGTGTATGATAGCAACTTACTCAAGCCCTATAAAGAGAGGGAAACCATCGTGAACATGACTTTAAATGTTCCGGAAGAGGTTCCGGGAGAAATTCCTGAATTAGCTCCCGAATCGGACGAAGTCCCGATTGAGAAAAGAGTTGACGATTTAGTATCAAAGTCACAGCTGACAATGAAGCAGAAGCAGGAATTGCGTGGTCTTTTGACCGAGTTCCAGGACAGATTTGTAAGCGAGCCAGGCCGGACATCCGTCCTCACTCATGACATAGAGCTTACCTCGTCGGAACCGGTAATATCTAAGACGTATCGGGTGTCACCTCACCGGCTTGAGCTGATAAAAGCAGAGGTTAACAGGATGCTGGAATTGGGCGTGATTGAGCCGTGTGAAAGTGATTACACTTCCCCGGTAATTCTTGTGGAGGTACCCGGCAAAGATCCGCGTCCTTGCGTAGACTATCGTAAGTACATCCCTAGATATTTTGACATTGCCAGCACTCTTACTGACGCGTTGCGCAAGACCGAGCCCCAAATGGTCGACTGGGATGAGGAGAAAGAAAAGGCTTTCCGCGTTTTGAAAGCGGCCTTGTCGAGCCAACCTTTGCTTAGTTCACCGGACTACTCGAGGCCTTTCATAGTCCAATGCGACTCTAGTGATAGAGGCATGGGGGCAGTTCTTAGTCAAAGGGATGAGGGGGATGAAGAGCATCCCGTCCTCTATGTTAGCCGGAAACTCACCCTTCGCGAGCAGGTTTACAGCGCTAGCGAAAAGGAATGTGCGTGCTTGGTTTGGGAAGTCCAGAAACTGGCTTGTTATATTGCCGGAAGCAAGTTCATTGTGGAAGTGGACCATTGTCCTCTCACCTGGCTACAGACCATGTCCTCTAAGAACGGCCGCCTGCTGCGTTGGAGCCTCGTTTTGCAACAATATACGTTTGAAATACGCTACAAAAAGGGTGTACTCCATGGCAACGCTGATGGCTTAAGTCGATTCCCCTGACGTGAGAGGATGTCTCGAGAACTCTGGCATTTTTTTCCTGACCTAGACAAGGGCTAGTGATTGTTTTTTTTTACTCTTTTAGGTGTACTTGTTTGAAAACGTTGAAGACGCGGCTATCCAGAGTTTCGGGTTCGATGTGCTTCCAGTGTTGTTGTTTTGTGTCACCTTAACGTATGAGTAACATTTTGAATAAATTGTGTATTTCCTTTAATATCAGTTAAAGGGGAAAATTGCCTGGTGGAGTTTGGCGGAATTGTCCGGCGCTCACCGGCTGAGTAGTTGTGTTTTAATGTGCGTATGTGATGTCTGTTGAGCCCACAATGAAGCAGGTGGTGCCCTCTACTTCATCAAAGACGGTCGTCACCAAACCGACTGCCGGCGCTGATCTCTCCGGACAGTGGCTGCAAACCTCAGCCCATCGAGATCTTTACCCCCCCCCCCCCCCCCCCACCCGCGCGAGAGACTGTCACGACCGGCCCCAGCATTGGGAGTCTCCGAAAGTTTGCGAACCCCTCTGGGAGATCGTCGACGCATTCCCGGGATAGCCTGCACCTGAGACGGCCTTGCAGCCAAGCGAAAACAAAGGTCAACGCACTGGTTTTGCGCTAGGGAACCAAGCAAGAGGGGTTGCGGGGAGAACCGGTTCTTGACCGACTGTGTCGTCGACCCCCACCTCCCCATTCAGGCTCCTCCCTCTCGCCGGGAGAATTCCGGAATCTGCTGTGCGTTCGTGACCATGTTTGGCCATTTTTAGGGCGCCGTGACCATATTTGGGCACCGTGTTAGGTTGTGCCACTCCATGTGTTGTGAGGTGTGTTTCCCCCTCCCTCGTGACTGAGGTGCTGGGGCCACCGTATTGGCTGACGATGCGGACAATGCGCCCAGTGTTGGCAACGCGGCGCTATAAAATGCCGAAGACGTTTTGTATCTCTCTCTCTCTTCTCTCTTTGGATCGGTTGATCACTTCTCAACATGTAAATAAATCTCTGTCGTTCGTTCGGGCGCTTCTTCTCACTGAATTGTCGGACGACGGATCCTGCTACGGGGCCAGCTACCGAAAACGAGACCGGCAGGACCCGGAGTCCCAACACCCGGCACTACTCGCCAACGGGAGCCACCAATCTTCAGCGGCAGTGGTGAGCAAGACGTCGAAGAGTGGCTCTCCTTGTACAAACGCGTAAGCGCCAGCAACAAGTGGGACGACGACTCTAAGCTCACCTACGTTATGTTTTACTTGGCAGACGTAGCTAAGCTTTGGTTTACCAACCGCGAAACCATCATCGCCAACTGGTCCTCAAGACCCTCGTGACTGAAGCGTTCGGCCGACCAGAGGTCCGCAAGCTCCGCGCTGACCAGCGTCTGCGCCACCGTGCCCAGCAGCCTGGCGAGACGTTTACTAGTTACATTGAGGATGTGCTCGACCTCTGCAGGCGTGTTAACCCATCTATGCCTGAAGAATTGAAAATTCGGCAGATTCTCAAGGGCATCGAGGATGGCGCATTCCAGATGTTGCTAGCGAAAAGCCCGACCACGGTGGCGATCTTCGTAAGCCTGTGCCAGAGCTTCGATGAATTGCGCCGTCAGCGTTCCATCGCCCGACAGAGTGTTTCACCTCCGGATTCGATCTCGGCTGTCGCACTCGCTAATGCCAACGTTCCCCAAGAAAGTCTGTCCAACCAGATCAAAAACTTGATCAGGGAGGAAGTCGTCCGACAGCTCTTGCTGCTGCCGCATAGCGACGCGCCCACCGCAAGCCTGCCTTCGACACTGCAGCAGGCAATACGCACTGAAATTTGCGATGTCTTGCCTACAGTGTGGCCCCTTACCCATGCACTTCAGTAGCATCCAATCTCTAAGCTTTCGGCTACGCACCACCTGCGCCATCTTCACCTCTCAGCTACGCAGCTGTGGTTGCGCGGCCCCCCCCCCCCCCCCCCACATCCAGTATCCTTAACGCCTCCACCTCCTCCGGCCGCGCCTCCAGTCTACAGGCCGTCACCTCGCTTTTTCCGTCCATCTAAAGAGTGGTGCACCCATGACAACCGTCCCATCTGCTTCGCGTGTGGCATCGCTGGCCACATTGCACGCTTCTGCCGCCGCCGTCCCACATCTGCGTACGCCTCCTTTGGAACTCCTACCTATGCGTCGCAGCAGGTCACCACGTCTTCATATGAACAGAGGCACTCTGACTCGGATCGTCGCCCATCAACTTCTCGTTTCCCATCTCCTCGTCGCCGATCGCTATCTTCTATGCGTCGTAGACCACCTCCTGAAGAGGGAAACTAATCAGTGCAGTTCCAGAGGCAAGAACTGCAACTTCTGCGCAATTATCAAGGCCTCCATTTTCGCTGCAAAATGTTGATGTCGATGTTGAGGGAGTCGCCACACAAGCGTTATTTGATACTGGGGCCGCCGTTTCTGTTATGAACGCAAAGTTTTGTCGCAAACTGAAGAAAGTGACCTCATCTCTCTGTGGCATGGTGCTGTCAACGGCTAGCGCGCAACGCATTCATCCCTCGGCTGTGTGTACGGCGCGCGTCCTCATCCAAGACGTTTTGTACATCGTCCAATTTTTTGTTCTACGATCTTGCTCTCATGACCTCATCCTGGGTTGGGACTTCTTATCACGTCATGAAGCTATCATCGATTGTTTCCGTGCGGAAGTGCCCCTAGTGCCAATTTGTGAATTTCCACCGCCCGACCATTCACCTCTGCTCTGCAAACTCATCGCTGACGACGACATCACCTTGCCTCTTGAAGCTTCAGTCCCTATTAGCCTTTCATGTGTGGCGCAACCTGACGCCACGGTGGTTTTTACGCCATCACCGGTTTTTACTGAACGCAAGGGCATCGTGCTCCCATTTGCCGTTCTTACAATTGCGTCTGGTTTAACCGTAATGCTGGTTACCAAGCACTGCAACTATCCCATTGGCTTACTCCATGGCGAAACCTTAGGATATGTACAACCTGTCGACCATATCGATGATATTATTCTTTCCGACGAAACCCCATGTCACATTGCCGCAATCACTCATGCGTCTGAGCCATCAAGTTCGTCAGCTTTCGACAATGCTATTGACGCAGACCTTCCCCCCTCGCATCACCGCCAACTTGTTGCTCTCCTTAACAAGTTTCGCTCTTCTTTCGACTTTCAGGAACCTGCTTTGGGCCGAACCACGACTGTAACTCATACTATTGACACCGGCTCACATTCGCCTCTGTGACAGCGTCCTTACCGCGTTTCTGCCGAAGAGTACCGCGTCATTACGGAGCAAGTGGATGACATGCTTAAACGTGGAGTCATACAGACTTCTCAAAGCGCTTGGTCATCACCTGTGGTTCTGGTAAAGAAAAAAGATGTAATCGTTCGATTTTGCGTGAAATATCGCCGCTTAAACAAGATTACAAAGAAAGATGTCTACCCGCTACCACGAATAGACAATGCTCTTGACTGTTTACAAGGCGCCGAGTACTTTACACCCTTGGATCTGCGTTCTGGGTATTGGCAGGTGCCAATGGCTGAATGTGATCGCCCTAAAACAGCCTTTGTAACGCCGGATGGCCTATATGAGTTTAAAGTCATGCCATTTGGGCTCTGCAACGTGACTGCGACATTTGAGCGCATGGTAGATACCATATTCCGTGCCCACAAGTGGAAAATTTGCTTGTGTTACCTGGATGACATCGTAGTCTTTTCAGCTGATTTCCCGACACATCTTGGTCGTCTTCACGAGATTTCGACGTGTCTAACTTCTGCAGGCCTACAACTTAACCCCAAGAAGTGCCACTTCGCAGTGCGAAAACTAACCATCTTAGGACATGTCATCACAAGAGACGGTGTTCTTCCGGATCCCAATAAGCTTCGAGCTGTCGCTGACTTCCCGATGCCCACATCACTGAAAGCCCTAAGAAGTTTCGTTGGTCTCTGCTCCTACTTTCATCGCTTCGTGCGCAACTTCGCGTCCATCATCGCACCTCTGACTAGTCTGCTTTCCAGCAGCAAAGGTATATCTGCATTGTCACCTGCATGTGACGACGCATTTCGCCAGCTGCGTCGCCTGCTGACCTCACCACCTATTCTTCGCCACTACGACCCCACTGCTCCCACAGAAATTCACACCGATGCAAGTGGCGTCGGTCTTGGCGCAGTTTTGGCACAACGGAGACACCCAAACCGAATACGTCGCGCTCTCAAGAAGGCTGAATTGAATTACTCCGTGACAGAGAAGGAGTGTTTGGCCATAATCTGGGCGCTGACGAAGTTTCGCTCGTACCTTTACGGCCGTCCTTTTGACGTGGTCATAGACCACCACGCTCTATGCTGGCTGTCTACCTTGAAAGACCCGTGCGTACGCCTGGGGCGTTGAGCACTTCGATTGCAGGAATACGACATCCGTGTCGTATATCGTTCCGGCCGCAAGCATTCGGATGCCCATGCACTTTCCCGATTGCCATTAACACCAGATGTGGCTTCTCTGTCACCCATTTTTACCACCTTGTCACCACTCGACACCACTGACTTGCTTTCGGAGCAGCGTAAAAACCCATACCTTGCCTTATTAGTCGACTACCTTACCGATCCGTCTGCCGTCCCTTCCACGAGAGCGCTACGCCGTCAAGGAGGCCACTTTTCCTTACGAGACAACGCTCTGTACCGCCGCAACTACATGCCTGGTGGTCGGAAGTGGCTCCTTGCTGTCCCAACTCATATGCGCTCTGACATCCGCATGAATTTCTATGCAGATCCCCAAAGGGCTCACGCAGGTGTTCTGATAACCTACGAAAGGCTGCGCCAACGATATTACTGGCGAGGAATGTATCGCTTTGGCAGAAATACGTTCAGTCTTGCACCACTTGCCAACAGAACGAGACACCTCCGCGGCACCTTACTGGCATGTTACAGCCGCTCCCGTGCCAGGCTCGCCCATTCGACCACGTGAGTATTGACCTCTATGGCCCCCTCCCATATAGTGGCTCTGGAAACCATTGGATAATCGTCGGCGTCGATCATCTGACATGCTACGCTGAGACTGCACCTCTACCGGCAGCGACCACCCACGAACGTGCACTCTTCATTCTTGCAGCTTTGTTCTACGCCATGGTGCTCCGCGGGAATTACTCAGTGATAGGGGTCGAGTGTTCCTGTCGGAGGTCATCCAAGCTATCCTCGCTGAATGCAACATCATCCGCCGGAAATCTACTGCATACCATCCACAGACAAATGTTCTGACTGAGCAGTTCAACTGCACACTTGGCGACATGCTGAGGATGTACACCTCCTCCGACCGCACTAACTGGGACGCTGTATTACTGTTACAAGCTGCACTCCAGCGTCGCCAGCGCGAAGTCGGCGACGGGAATGACAGCAGGTTAGTTCGTTCCGTACGCAAGCAGAGACAGTGAAGAGATCAGAGACGTGAGAAAACAAAACAAACTTTACTCTAGTGATATTGCAGCACACGGGATCTAGTACAACACTTCAATACAACTAACAAACTACATCAACACTTGATACAACAAACAAATACATATAAAAACAATAAATCAGCTTACGAGAGAGAACTATTACAAACTACACAAACTAACAACAATAGAACTACGGAGGAGAAAGTTCGAAGATATAAACAGGTGAAGGCATACGTGTGATGACCGGCAGCGTTGCGTCCCCGACGATCGGATGCGAGAAGTCGAAGAGAGTTCTGGCACGACTGCAATGTCGGCGGTGTTGCAACGCTGGTGGTTCCGGGAGGCTAGTGCTTGCAGGTGACTTCGGGCAGGTTGAGCTAACTCGAGGCGAAGTCCCGATGTCTACGTTGCAGACGTTAATATCGCGTCACAACTAGACGAACGGCTAAGTTTAGGTGGCCAGCCGATACAGAGCCACACTAAAAACTTCAAGAAGAGATACTTGTTGATCTGTTTCTACACCATGTCGGCCAGCGACTAGTCTGCCTAGCAGGGCAAAATCCTGCGCCTAATTTCCCCTCGTGTCTCCTCGCTCTCTTCCTTGGGGACAAGAGACCGCTACATGGGTCCAATCATGCGCGTTTAATTGATGGAAACTCCGCCCCCAAAAATATATTGACCCCACCCCTTTTTAATTAGGAGAGGGCCCTCAACTAGCGAGAGTGACAACTTGTTGGGGTGTTGTCATACGGCTTGGCCACCAGAGATTTTCCCACGATTTTCCCCGTGGGAACGGTCAGACTGTTTGGCTCTCAGCCGGTGTGTCCCGTAGTCTAATCCTTGTTCGGGGTACATCGCGGCCTTCCACGATCCTGCAGACGCCGCCGCAGTTACAAAGGATCAAACGTCGGCGGCGACGTTCGAAGAAGAGCACCCCATTCTGCACTTCTCGGCTCTCTTTCATGCGCCCGCCGTTCCCACGGTCAGTGGGGGAGTACGACGCCCATTAATTGCCGTGACGCGGGGTCGCCAAAAATGGCCGTCCGTGACATTGCCCACCACTTTCAGAATGTTATTCATAACATTTGCTCACACGGAGGGGAATTTTCCAACAACAAGGAACAAAACACCACCAACAAGGGAGACATGAGGACTGTCCATCTCATACACAACATAAATAGGCAGAGTGCATCAAAGTAACAACAAAAGGGAAAAAAAACAATTGTTAGAGTACCAGCTTCAGTTACACGCAACAATATCAATGCGCCGTACAAACAAGAAAAAGAAATAGCCGTGCACGGCATCCATCAATACAGAATACACTGCACGAATGTATACTACGAAATAAAACGGAACAGGTGCGCTCCTCTACTGTAGTGAAATCCTTCAATGTGCGTTACAACATGTAAAAACAACCAATGTACCAAGCAAAAAGAAAATAACTCAAAATACACTTCTTGTACAATGAAATATGCACATACAAACAGAAAACAAACGACGAAAGAAAAAAAATAACATGCTCATAGACTTAAAGAACTATATCCGGCTCAAGTAATCGGCTCCCACGTTTTCGCTACCCTTAATATGTGTAATGGTGAACTGGTACTCTTGGAGTAGTAAACTCCATCAAAGTACTCGAGCGTTCAGCTGTTTTGCCTGTTGGATATAACTCAGAGGCTGGTGGTCTGTCTGGACACAAAAATGTACTCCATATAAGTAGATGGAGAATTTCTGAATTCCCCATACCAACGCGAGACATTCGCGTTCGATGGTACTATAGGAAGCCTCCCGTGGAAGCAGCTTTCGGCTGGCATAAGCTGTGGGGTGGAGCTTGCATTCGTGGGCCTGCATGAGCACGGCTCCGAGACTTGTGTCCGATGCGTCCGTTCGAAGTACGAATGGTTGGTGCAAATTTGGTAGCCGTAGTATCGGCTTCGTAGAGACATGTTTGAGACTTCGAAAAGCCTCCTCGTGGGCTGCTATCCCTCTCCTCGTATCTTTTCAGTAAGTTGGCGTGGAAGATTTTTCTGCCGCCAGCCGTGTCTATGACGTAGTCAGCTTCACCTTTCTTTTCCCTGACTTCAAAAGGGCCCTTCCATTGCAGCAGCAGCTTGTTCGTGTCAGTGGGAAGTAAAATCAGTGCCTTGTCTCCGGGGTTGAAACTCCGCTCCATCGCCTTTCGATTGCACAGCTTCGTGTACCATGCTCCGGCTTTTTCCAACTCCTCGTGTGCCAGGCGGCACGTTTCCTCCAAACGGTTCCGAAGGTCGAAGACATGCTGGTACGTCGTCTTAGCTTCTTCAGTCAAATCGGCGTTCGTCCACAGCTCCTTCAGTATCGCCAAGGGTCCCCTCACACGGCAGCCATAGAGAAGCTCGAAGGGTGAAAACCCCATACTGGCCTGCGGAACCTCCCTATAGGCAAAGCGGAGAGGTGCCAGGTAGCGGTCCCAATCTCTCGGTTTTTCGGCGCACATGCGCTTCAACATTAATTTTAAGGTGCCGTTGAATTTTTCCACCAAGCCATTCGCCATGGGGTGATATGGGGTGGTGTGGAGCTGGTGCACGGAAAGGAGCCGCGCTACTTCCTTCATCAGGTCCGATGTGAAGTTCGTGCCACCGTCGCTCAGTACCTCACGGGGGACGCCAAATCGGGAGAACATCGCGACCAGGGCTTCGGACACTCGCTCAGTTTCGATATTCAAGAGCGCCACTGCGTCTGGATACCGGGTGGCATAATCCATCAAAGTCAAAATGTATCGGTTCCCATGTTTGAGGGCGGGTGAATCGGTCCCACTATATCGATCGCCACTCGCTTGAACGGGGTGTCGATTATGGGTGCCCTCCCCAGTGGAACATGTGGTACACGGCCCTTTGGTACGGTGTGCTGACAAATGTCACATGAGGCGACGAACCTTTTTACGTCAGCTCTGATGCCTGGCCAAAAGAACTCCTCCGAGATCCGGTCCTTGGTTTTCTGCGTGCCCAATTGTCCTGCCATTATACCATCGTGTGCTGTTTTAAGCACAGCTTCTCGGTGGCAGTGCGGAACGACTAATTGGCGTACAAGCCGTCCGTTGGCCTCTGTGTACTGTCGGTACAGCAGTCCCTGTTCTTGTTTATACTCGACCCTTCCCTCCTCATTTCGGCATGTTTGCTTCCTGCCGATCTTCTCAAAACACTGTTTGAGTGTCGCATCTCCCCTCTGCTCGCAGCCATAGTTATCTCCCGGCAATCCCACCGTGGTCCGTGGTCCCATGTGTACGAAGCTTGGCAAATTTTTCCGGCTGTGCATGTGCTTAGGAACGGGTGATAGCTGCTGCTACAGGCTCTTCCCTTAACTCCTTTGTCGAGACAGGTTTTTCAGTCTCCTTTCTGGGATCATTAGGAGGTCTTACGCCATCGACATTACCCAGAATGAGGTCATACAGTGGATCTTGCAGGCATAGTGCTGTCAGATTGCCGGTAAAGTAGGGGGTGTCAACCTCAATCCGTGCTTCGGGCAGCATCCTCGCTGTTCCGTCAACCAAGTAGACGAGCCTGCTTGTACCTGTCAGCTCGTCTTCCCTCACCAACTTCCTCCGCACGATTACTGTGTTGCACCCCGTATCCCGCAACACTGATATGCCTGTGCCTCGGAGGGTCCCTGTGGCCACTGGTAGGTTCTCGGCCAGATTTTTCGGCAGTGTCACCCTTACGGCGTTGACAACGGGGACTTTTTCGCCATTCCTAAGCTCGATATACCCGTCGCATATGGGATCCTCACGCGTTTCCCTTGGTGCGTAGAGGCAGGACGCCTGGAGTGAGTTATTTGCTCCTGACCGGCAGTTGTTTGCCCTATGTCCTTTTTTCCCACACTTGAAGCAAACGATGGCTACATTAGCGGCAGGTCTGTTGCGACGCAAGTGCGGCGGGTGACTCCTACGATTGCAAATATAGCACCGTGGTAGTGGTGCGTGGCTGTTGCCTCCTTTCTCGTATTTCCCCTTCTCGTCCGCTATGAGACTATCTTTGTTTTCGCTAGGCTTGCTCCACCCTGAGCTTCCAAAAACTGGTCTGCCAGCTCAAGCATGTCTCCCAGGGATTCCGCCCTCCTTTCAAATATAATGCCAGGTTCGGACCACATCCATGCAAAAACCTCTCTCTAATCAACAATGCGCGGAGGGACTCGAATTCTGTCTCAGTTTTGGACAGCTCAACCCATCTATCGAAGTAATGTCTTCAGCGAGCCGCGTACTGTGTTGCTGTTTCACCCTCTACTGGCCTCTCCTTATTAAACTTGTCTCGAAACCCATCCACCGTGAAGCGAAAGCGCTTCAGGAGGGCGGTTTTAACCTTGGTGTAGTCCGCTGCATCTGTAGGTGGTAGCCTGCCATAAACACTTAGCGCCTCTCCTGTAAGACATGTCGAAAGTGCCGTCGCCCATTGGCTTTCAGGCCACTTTTGCCCTCTGGCGATGCTCTCAAACCGGCGAAACGCATCTAAGTCGTCCCTTCCTTCGTCAAAGGTGACGAGGAGTCTACCTGCGTGTATTCTCAAACTCGCCTCCTCCCCGGCATCGCCACGCTCACTGCTGGATCGGCTCACACTGCTACTCTCACTGAGGCGAATCTTTAATCGCAGTAACTGCACTTCCAGTTCTCCGGCTTTTCTACCCGCTTCTCGTTCTTTCTCCTTTTCTTCGCGTTCCCTCTCCCTTTCTTTTTTTCTTTTCCTCCCGGGCCAGTGCCCGCTCTTCTCTGGCTAACGCCTGCGCCTGTTCCTGCTGCTCCTTAACCCATTGTCTCAGTTCGGCGCCCTCGACGCCTAACTGTTTACTGTGCGCGATCCACTTATCAAAATCCATACACTCCATACTGCAAACTGTCACTATAATACCACTATAAAAACCAGCGCAATCATATGCAGGATGCAACCGCTTCAACTGTGCGGCTCTATCACCACGCTGTCCGCACGGTTCTCGTTCACCCCTCACTGTCTTACTCTTGTACGGAACGTCCTCGTCGCGGACGCCACTTTTGTTACAAGCTGCCACTCTAGCGTCGCCAGCGCGAAGTCGGCGACGGGAATGACAGCAGGTTAGTTCGTTCCGTACGCAAGCAGAGACAGTGAAGAGATCAGAGACGTGAGAAAACAAAACAAACTTTACTCTAGTGATATTGCAGCACACGGGATCTAGTACAACACTTCAATACAACTAACAAACTACATCAACACTTGATACAACAAAAAATACATATAAAAACAATAAATCAGCTTACGAGAGAGAACTATTACAAACTACACAAACTAACAACAATAGAACTACGGAGGAGAAAGTTCGAAGATATAAACAGGTGAAGGCATACGTGTGATGACCGGCAGCGTTGCGTCCCCGACGATCGGATGCGAGAAGTCGAAGAGAGTTCTGGCACGACTGCGATGACGACGGTGTTGCAACGCTGGTGGCTCCGGGAGGCTAGTGCTTGCAGGTGACTTCGGGCAGGTTGAGCTAACTCGAGGCGAAGTCCCGATGTCTACGTTGCAGACGTTAATATCGCGTCACAACTAGACGAACGGCTAAGTTTAAGTAGCCAGCCGATACAGAGCCACACTAGAAACTTCTAGAAGAGATACTTGTTAATCTGTTTCGACACCATGTTGGTCAGCGACTAGTCTGCCTTGCAGGGCAAAATCGTGCGCTTAAATCCCCCTCGTGTCTCCTCGCTCTCTTCCTTGGGGACAAGAGACCTCTACATGGGTCCAATCATGCCCGTTTAATTGATGGAAACTCCACCCCAAAAAATATATTGACCCCAACCCTTTTTAATTAGGAGAGGGCCCTCAACTAGCGAGAGTGACAACCTGTTGGGGTGTTGTCATACGGCTTGGCCACCAGAGGTTTTCCCACGGTTTTTCCCGTGGGAACGGTCAGACTGTTTGGCTCTCAGCCGGTGCGTCCCGTAGTCTAATCCTTGTTCGGGGTACATCGCGGCCTTCCACGACCCTGCAGACGCCACCGCAGTTACGAAGGATCAAACGTCGGCGGCGACGTTCGAAGAAGAGCACCCCATTCTGCACTTCTCGGCTCTCTTTCATGCGTCCGCCGTTCCCACGGTCAGTGGGGGAGTACGGCGCCCGTTAATTGCCGTGACGCGGGGTCGCCAAAAGTGGCCGTCCGTGACAATTACCTTTTGTTACCTTCGCTTATAACACCGCGACGCAAGCGACTACCGGTTTTTCCCCGTTCTTTCTGTTGGACGGCCGCGAACTTTCCCACCCACTCGACACTATACTCCCGTACCGCCCTGATGCATTTGAGTGCTCCCCGCTTTCGGAAGTCGCCAGATACGCTGAAGACTGCCGTCAGTTGGCTCGGTCTCTGACAAGTGAGGCTCAAGGTCTATAAAAGACTCGACATGACGACGTTCACCACATAGCTCCTACGTTTCGTGCTGGCTCCCTTGTATGGCTTTGGGTGCCCCCGCACGTTCCTGGCCTGTCTCCTAAACTTCTGGCCCGGTACCATGGTCCGTACCGTGTCATTGACGCGACCTGCCCGGTGAATTACATCATCGAGCCATTAACACAGTCAGCAGATTTGCGCCGCCGAGGACGCGAGACCGTACACGTCGAGCGTCTCAAGCCCTACTACAACCCCCTCATTGTGCCTACTCCCTAAGTCGCCAGGATGGCTACTCTTCACCCCGGGGGTATTGAAGTGGAGCATACGCACCAACGTGTATGCGCCTTCGGAAGATAACGAAAAGCCCCATGCTCTGCTTGCGCGAAAGCCTGTGTGCCGCCTTTGCCAGACTTGCCATACGGCCATTTTTCGTTGCAACCTCGTTGCGACTTCTCTGCTCGAATAAACGTCATCACACTTGCAAGTTTTTTCAGGGTTCATGCCAAAGTTTTTTTTGTTAATGTAATGCTTTGTTCGCATGTGTCCAGTGGGGAAGTAAGAAAAGCTAGTTCATGAGTTTACATGTATGCTTTCTGGGAGTAGTACCCGCAAGGGGAAGTAAATTTGTAGTTCATCCACGCAGAAGCACTATGAACTGCAGTTGCGGATGTTCCGGATACAGGTGCAGATGACAGTTGTCTCTTCGTCGGCTCTGAGGGAACTGAGGACTAGCTTTGGCGGCACGAAATTTCGGGAACCAAAAGATAGCGTGAAACAGAAGGCTTTAGTTTGAGTACGAGGCCTGGTAGGCTACAGCGGATTACTCACACTAGCACACAGGTATGCCACGGGGAGCTCATCAATTTACAGTTAGCTTTCTTAAAAGCAGTTAATAGGAAAATTATTCTCGAATTAGGAAGGATTGGGAGTTTTGGTGAAAGCTCAGAAAGACGTTCCAGTTGCTGCTTTGTGTTTGGTGGTAATACTTACAAAAGGTTGTTTTGGAAAATTTTTTTTTGACTCGATGCGTCTCAGTGCGAGCAGGGCGCTCTCCAGTGCCTGTGGTGGTGTGTATGAATGCTTTTCCCAGAAGATAGCCACAAGGAACGAGTGGGAAAGAGTCTGGCTGGGCGTCATCGGCAGTGGCCTGGAGGACGGCACCACACTACGACACTTCGGGCAACCTAGCTGGTCACCCTAAGGTCGAATTTCCCGCCGGCGGACGAGCTGTTGTGACTGGCGCCACAGCTGACGAGGGAGCGGCGCTATTTGGATCTTCAAACAAGTAGCCGACCGGCCAGCTGCCCATGACCACTAGGCATTGCCCCTCCTAGCCGGAGGGTGAGACGTCGTGTCGCCACGACGCCCAAAGCTGTTCGGGAGACGACAACAGGTACAGCATCTTCCTTGGAAGAGACCACGGGGGCCACTGCAAATCACCCCGCTAATTAGGCGAGCTGTTCGGCGGACCCTTTGAAGTATGATGTCAGGAGCTTGGGACTCCTGGACCAGCGGCACACACAGGACGAGGAAGAGCCCCGCTGGTGCCACCTTTGATTGCAGTGATCACGGCTCAATATTGCACGTTCACGTGGGCCGTGCATGCTCGTCACCCTCGCCAGTTGTGTGTGATATGTGATTGGACACTACCATCTGCACATGTTCTCTGATCTAAGGATCTGGGGAGCACATACCCTTTATAATGAGCCACCCGGCTCATTCGATAGAGCGCCATGTAGAGGAACGCCAGATTCGAAAGCTCGCCGTGTAAGAAAGAGCTCGTCATGTACGAGAGCTCACCTTGCATATAATGTAAATAAACCCTGTTCAAGTCTCTAGAGCTTCCTCCTGCCTCGACAACTTCATCCCGGACCTCTGGTGCCTGCAAACCCCGGTCGCAACACGGCGTGCTTTTGGTCTTCAAATAAGTAGCCGACCGTCCAGCTGCCTATGCCCACCAGGTATTCTCCCTCCTAGCCGGAGGGTGAGGCATCATGTTGCCACATTGCCGTAAGCCATTCGTGAGACGACAGCGAGTGGAAGGAAGAGACCTTGGAAGGAAGAGACAGCGGCGGCAGCCGCGAATCGCCCAGTTCCCCGGACCCTTATCTGCAGCTACGGCGACCCCTTTGGTGTATGCTGTCGCGAGTTCGGGACTGCTCGCCCAGCGGCACACACAAGACAAGGAAAAGCCCCGCTGGTGCCACGTTGGAGCGCAGTGATGACGCCTAACTATTGGATGTTTACGAGGAGCCGGCATGCTCGCCACCCTCGCAGGTTGTGTGTAACAGTGTAGCACGTGATTGGACAGTGCAGTCTGCACGCGTTCCCTGGTGTAGGGATCTGGGGAGAATGTACCTTTTATAATGAGCAACCCAGCTCATTCGAAGGAGAGCCATGTAGAGAAGCGCCACATTCGAGAGCTCGCCATGTACGAAAGAGCTCGTCATGTACGAGAGCTCGCGATGTACATAATGTAAATAAACTTGCTCTAATAGGTGAACTTGCTCCTGCCTCGACATCTACCTCCCGGATCTTTGGTGCCGCAAAGACCGGTCGCAACATCCTGCCATCGTGGCAACTGCGCAGTACGTACTTACTGCGCTGCGCCGCATCGACACCACCACACTGGCATTCACCAAAACGCAGAATAAAATACACAATCACAACACCAACGAAGTAGCACTTTGCACTCAGCAGGATAGCCGCACGAATCTGCTTGGGTAGCGGCGGTGGTGAATTGGCGCGGCGGTCGCCAGCACCAGTGCGGCCGTAAAGTTGGCTTTCCCTAAAATGAACACTTTGCACACGTGAGTGCGCTTGGCGACTGGGGGCACGAGCGGCGAGTTCATTCAGTGGCGCAATTATGCTACTTATAGGTACCATATATACAGTAACTCTAGTAGTGAAAACCACCAACGCCATCTAGTTATATTATTGCCAAGGACATATACACGCAACGTCATCTAATGAGCAACTCATAAACTTGAGGCTACATACTGCTACTACGACTACAGAGGAGGGAACGAGCCGCGGTCTAAGGTACTTCGCCTCTGAACCAACAAGCGGGGAGGAGGAGGGGAGGGCAGGTGATACTCGAGCAACTATGAACTTTGCATCTAAGGGCGTGGTAGCGATTGCTTGTGCACACACTAGCTCGGCAGCCATCAGCGGGCGACTCGCATACATTTTTACGTGCTGCACTCTCATCGCATCAAGAACGTGCAAACAGTGTTGCTCTGCTTGCAGTGGTCATATTCTCGTACACCAGCGTTTTGCACAGTTACATGAAATCGGATCCGAATAAGTTAGCTGCCAGTGTCGCTTCGTATAACCTTACAGTTTGCTGCTATCGCATTCATTACTCCACACTTGCGGTGGAACTTCCAGCCGCCCATGTTTATTTTGTTTTTTTACCTGAACTCGCAATTGTCAAGCACCGAGTCGATAATCGCGAAGCAGTGACCGAATGAACGAGAATACGCACATACGCCCAATGAGCACTCGTGTGCACTCTGTTGTGACTGGCGCCACAGCTGACGAGGGAGCGGCGCTCTTTGGATCTTCAAACAAGTAGCCGACCGGCCGGCTGCCTATGACCGCCAGGCATTGTCCCTCTTAGCCGGTGGGTGAGACCTCGTGTCGCCACGAGGCCTCGAGAGAGGACAACAAATACAGCATCTTCCTTGGAAGCGAACACCTCGGCCGCTGCAAATCGCCCCGCTAATTAGGCCAGCTGTTCGGCGGACCCTTTGAAGTACGCTGTCAGGAGCTTGGGACCCCTCGACCAGCGGCACACACACGATGAGGAAGAGCCCCGCTGGCGCCACCTTGGATTGCAGTGATCACGGCTGAATATTGGACGTTCACGTGGGCCGTGCATGCTCGTCACCCTCGCCAGTTGTGTGTGATATGTGATTGGGCAGTACCATCTGCACATGTTCCCCGATTTAGAAATCTGGGAGCATATACCCTTTATAATGAGCCACCCGGCTCATTCGAAAGAGCGCCATGTAGAGGAACGCCAGATTCGAAAGATCGCCGTGTAAGAAAGAGCTCGTCATGTACAGAGCTCACCTTGCATATAATGTAAATAAACCCTCTTCAAGTCTCTCTTCCTCCTGTCTTGACTACTTCATCCCAGACCTCCGGTGCCTGCAAACCCCGGTCGCAACAACCCACCGGTCTATGCGAGGGAGTTCCAAGGAATGCCCCCCCCCACTATTTCTTTTGAGTGTCATTCATGAAAGAAGGAAACAACTGGCGCCGTTACTGCCATCCTCGATTTCTTTTCCGAATACTGACATTGCGTTATATATCACAGCCTATCCACGTGGTGAATGATGATCAGTGGGGCCAAGCGTTTGTCAGTCCGTCTGTTCGTCCGTCTGCTTGTCTGTGCGGACGTCTATCCATCTAGTGAACACTGAACCCTCGAAGCACCGCCATCTGGCATCTTTTCATCATATATTCTTCATCATTTAGAAAGAAGTACAGCCATTCAGCGGACATTCCAAGTACTAAACAAGAGGTGGCTACCTACTATTACTACTACTGATACTACTACTACTACGACTATTACTACTACATACGTCGTGGACGCATGGCCCATGGCTTAGAAGCGTCACACCTAAAACAAACACACACACACTCACACACAGTTTCGCCGGAACGGCGAAGCAACGAATCAGACTGCAACAAATAGTATGGCTGGCAGCCAAGTACTCTCTTAGATCCGATATCACGTAACTCTACAAAACAGCAAGAATTCTCTTATCGCTGTCTCTTCGCATTGAGAGCACAGCACATTCAGGAGCTATTCGCGCTGATGCCTGCCGTGATCGCTCGCGTAGAGCGATATCTAGGGTGCCTCGATGCTGCGCGCCCCCGCTGTAGCGATATCGACAACGCCCTTAGGATCGAAGTTCAAAACTGCTCCTGGAGCGATCACAGCCTTTACGAAACCAAAACTTACCCGTTTCGATCAAACCAAAAAGACAATGTTTCAGCCACGTTTCCAGGCACGGCGCTTGATGGCTTTCACATGCAGTACGGCGCTGACAGGCGCGTTTGGCACTGCAGGGGTGGTTCGGTGCAGGTAAGCGAGTTTGGTGCTCAATGGCGCAGCTGTTTCACCCCTGTGCACATGTCATCCTTTTTATGTTAGAACTTGTCATTTTGTTCGTCATATCAAAATGTCAATAACAATTTATGACAGCCGCGAGGCACCCCAAGACCATGTCAATCATGCAGTACATGACATGCGTGTCATGATTTGAGCGTTCAAGCTCTCACACTTGTTCGTCATACTCTTGTTATGCCATAGTTAACAGTCTTGGGTGATATCATTGAAAAGACTGTCCAAAACTACGAAGAGCCTGCGCTCACGTCCAGCGCAAACGTGCAGTGGTGTGTCTATGCTCAATAGTGGCGTCATCCAGCGGCGAGAGCACCAGCGCCTGAAAACAGTGGAGGGGCCATCGGAGACAACAGGTCACGCGCCGTGCCTGGTCCAATGGGGCGGAAGAGCGAAGGGGAGAGACGTAGAGGGTGGGGAAGGAATTCCCAGTTTCCTTTTCGTACAATGATTTGCGCTTGCTTGGAAAAATAGAGGGACCTTTATCATCTCTCCAATGATTGCCTTTCGTGTGGACGCAATCCCAATTTCATTGATACTGCTATCCTTTTTAACATCATAGTAAAATAACAAGATAGTTATTTCAAGCTTTTCACATCTGAATGAAATGCACAAGCAAAATATCTGTAACCCTCTCACCAAAAGCATTTGAGCACGTCACCAATTCCAATAAACGATATAGTTTATGACAGTGTGTGTTTCAACTAGGCTATGTCCCTCCTGCTGATCACATCTTGATGAGGTTCACTATGTCGCTTCTGCGACAATGTTTTAGCGTCGATGCTGGCTGCATGCAATGGGCCTTTTTTTCAATAAAAGCTTCATTCGAGAGTACTGCGCATGTCCTGTCATCATCCCGTCCTTTGTGCTTGTTTTGGTGCGATTCTTTCACCTAGCTAGACTACTTCGAGAGAGGGAGAGAGGCTTGAGTGAACGAGCCAGAAGGCACGTGCCGGGCTTGATGACGAAAGTTTACATGTATAGCAGAAGTTCAGAGGAATATAGAAGCTTCAAAGATAAAAAAATTTATGAACTTGGGGTGTGGATGGAGCTAAAATTGTCAGCTAGAAGTAACAAAGCCGTCGAACTCTTTGTGTTCACAAATTCATCAGGTGACGAGGCTTTAACCTACTACATTTTTCAAATAAGGTTTTATTTGATGACCCTCCACCGCATTTACTACCGCATGCAACCTACCACCACTTCTCACTAGTATCGTAAACTTGCAACAAAACATTTATTAAATAATATTTGCCAAACTTTACAAAGCACACTGTAGGCGTTTCTATTTATGACGCTGGAATTCCTCTGGAATCTGTTACTAAGCACACCATTTGGGGTGCTTTACAAATGATGGGTGCATTGCAAAGAATCTTGTCTTTGAAGACAAAAATATCGCAGCATCTGAGCCAGAACTTGTGGCGAACACAATTATTCTGTTTGGTCTAACTTCATCACTCTGTCAAACCACTGTCCTCTAATTTGCGGGCAGCTTGAGGATCTGAAAATTCTCTCAACACGGTAAGATCTCACGGAGGGCCAGCCAACAAAGTGATGGTCATGAACGAAGTAATGCTGCCTGCAACTTCTCTGGCAGTAACTCATCAATCCTCTTCAGTCGCACCACAGCTGATGTGCTCATGCAGGCCAAGATTTGTAATTCTTTGTCCTTCTCCGTGTACCCGTACGATTCATGTTCCTGGTGAACAAGATGAACCTCTGTTTTTGTGATCTCCTGCGTGTAAAGAAATGAATAAAGAAAAGACATAAATAATTATAGGCAATTCGTGACTTTTACTTACATACTCACAGTACATTAATTTCCACAAGGCATAATAATTACATTTTAGCAATCACAGAAAACAAACAGGCAATAACGGCAAAAAAAAAAAAAGGATTTGGCCTAAGCTAGGTTAGGTCAAATGTTAAAGGCCCCCTGACACCAAATTTGGAAACTCGACATGCTGGTGTTGTTCAAGAGTCCTGAATGCGGGGGCACTTCCAACTGGTTATTAGTGACAAGTGTGAGTGAACTCCTGGAGGTTACCGGGCTGGGTTCCCGCCTAAGAGTCGGCCGAAAGACCATGTCTCTCAGCAGCTTCTTTGGCCTGCTGGATCAGCCAGAGTTGATTATCTAATCCTGAGCTGAGCAGTGCCGTATGCCAACGCTCATGAAGGTCCTTACTGGAGGCCATGTCTCTCATTTTGCCAATTAGTTCTGGACACTCCCGGAGAATATGCGGTAGTGTGGCCCTATTATTGCGATCTTGCACAATCTGGTCAAATAAAAATTGGGGTAAATGTGTTGCATAGTTATGTGATTAGTATAGCTGCTTGTTTGTAATTGCCACCATTGAACAGACTAAGCCTGACTGAGTGTGCTGTGAGGCGGGGGGAGTATTCTCTTCGTTGATGTTAAGTGTTGGGTAGTATCGTTGAATTTGGTAAGTCAATCCCCCCAACTTCCATTCCTCCACAAGAGAGACTGTACGGGTGATGTCAACTACAGACGCACCTCGGAACGAGAGACCTCTCGTCACGTTGTGCGCCACCTCATTAATATTGACCTCAGTGTGGTCGACGACTGTGTGGGCGGGAAACTACAGGATACATGCACTTTGGTACTCAGAGGGGGCTTTGCCTTTAGCAAGGACTGTTGATGACACTAGAGAGATCCCACCATTTGCAAAACGTGCTGCCTATAATATATTTTGATTTGGTTTAACAGTAAGAATGAGTGCACACTCCACAATAGTTACATACAATACGTCACAAACAGACAATGTACTACACAGTACAATCAACCACACTTGAAACAACGGACACAGACAACAATACGCACTACGATGCAGTCACATGCATTGAACAACCAAGACACTTAAGGACTAAGAGATAGAAAGCCTATTCAGTCCAAAGTCCTTGGAACAAAAGTCTGAATGATACTCTTCCGAGAATCACTCACTCAAAGTCCAGCGTTGTTGTCATTCCGCAGCTCTCTGAAGTTTCTCTTCCAGGAAACCTCCCGTCTCAATTGGCCACCTCTTCAAACTTCAACTTCTTCGCCGGAAATCCGTCGGCTTCCCACACGCAGCTGTGCCCGCGTCTTCGCTCAATAGCGGTAAACCCACGCTCTTGCCTGTAGCTCGAGCCGTCCCTTCGAGACCAAAAACTTCGCCGACTACACGGCGGACTCTCTACGCACTCTGGCGCTCACTTCCGTCTCCTCCTGTTCTGTCACTACGGGCAGAACCTTCGCCGACTACACGGCGGAATTCCTACGCGCTCTGGCGTTAACTTCCGTCACCTCCTGATTCTCGTCTCGGCTGCTCGGTTAAATACCTTGCGCGCGACTTTCCAGATCTTTCTCGTCATTTCGTCGGCGCGATACGCAGCGAAGGCTGGGGAGAGGCGAGACGGTTTGTCTGCCCTCCGCGTCGGATGACTCAGCTCGGTCTGACCCCGCCCCGTTCGTTCGAGAGAAATCGCGGTCTTGCTGGGCCGCAGATGTGGGGTGAGGAGGATCGTCTACGAAGCCGTGCTTCTGCGGGGAGAGCGCGCGCCCGGGAGCCCTGGATGTTTGCTTTCTTTTTTTTTTCTCTCTTTTTACCTCGCGGCGTTTCTGCCGCCCGTTGTCGCAAGGATTTGGCGGCGCGCTCTTGTTTAGCGCTCGTTCTGTGACACTGCCCCCCACTTTAAGAATATTATCTCATAATATTCAAAACCACACAAACGAGCGCGAACAGTCACTACACATTCTCACAGACTGTAACACAATCCGTCGCTCATGACACTTCACATTCACAATATATCACGCAATACAATCTTACATTGTTGTTCAATTCCACAACACATGAAATTTAGCCACAGGTACATGTCTACAACACTTCATCACACATTTCAAGCAATACAAACGTACAAAGTTCTGTCTATACAACAATTATACAACACTATACATCACATCATCGTACAGAACACTGACTCGCTCGACATACACTTGAGACACAGGATAACGAGAACATTAACACAACATATGTCACTCAGCCCTGCCGAACACATTCTGATTCCACCTCAGCACCTATCTTGAGTGCTTCGAACAGCGCTTGCGCCCCTTTTTGCGGTGCTCGCTCGATCTCTTCTTGTGCTTCCACGTTCTTTTTCGGCGAGCCCTTTCCAACGACGATATCTGAGGCGTCGTCTCAGCCATCGTTGTCTCTTCCGACACCGTTAACGCGTCATTACATTCGACGGGTCCTGTCTGTTTATTTACCCGCTTGATAATGCCTCTACATTTTGCCCGGCTGGCCAACTCCGTCTCCTTTTCACTGTCGGTCGGTTGAGGTCGTGCCGACGTAAGTCCGGTTGCTCGGCCCGTGAACTTATTCGACACGATCGTCTTCTCCTTCGCTGTCTCTTGCGCCGCTGCTTCGCCTCGGGCTCTAGTGAGATCCGTCACGGGATGCTCCTCCACTGTATCTCGCGGCCGCTGTGTTGGCGAGGGCTCTATCTTCGGGTCTTCTCCCAAACATTCTGGATCACTTGGCCCTCGCGCCCCGTCGATGTTTCCGATGACAAGGTCATACAGGGGGGTCGTCATGCATAACGCAGTAACCTTCCCGCTGAAGTACGGGGTTTCAACCTCAATTTCTGCTTCGGGAAGCATCCGGACCGTACGGTCAATTAGGCAAACCGGTTTCGTTCTGCCTGTCAACTCTCTTTCCCGTACCAAATTTCTCCTCACGATAACCGTGGAGCTACCGGTGTCTCTTAGAACCGTAATCTTCTTGCCTGCAATCTTTCCAGGAAGCGTTGGCATTCCCTTCGTAACACCGGTTGGCTGTTTTGACATTACAGCCCCCACAATAGGAATTTTCTCCCCATTCTTCAACTCTACGAATCCATCAGTGACGGCATTATTATCAGATTTCGGTGCCGCTTGCACACAAGATACCTGGTGAGTTTGACTCACTCCGTTCCGACAAGCGTCGGCTTTGTGCCCAGTCTGACCACACTTAAAACATTTCACTACCGTAGGGCTCGTAAAGATCGTTCGACAATTTTTCGCGCGATGACCTACTCGGTTGCACAGAAAACATCGCTGAATGTTCTCCGGTGCACGCTTCTTTTCCTCGGGAGCCAATTTCTTCGAATCCTCGGGACACTCCTTCTTGACTTTGGCCAAATTAGTGCCACCTTGCGCTTCCAAGAATTGATCAGCTAATTCAAGCATGTCTTCAAGTGACTTAGCTCTCCTCTCTTTCAAGTACAGCGACAGGCTTGGGTGGCAACTAGTAAGAAATTGTTCTCTAATTAGGAGCTCTCTAAGCTCATCGTACTCCTGCGCTGTCCCTGAAAGTTCAATCCATCTGTCGAAATAATGGCAAAGTCGGGCGGCATACTGCGTAGCCGTCTCACCATCAGCTGGCTTTCCTGTCCGAAATCTGTCCCGGAATCCTTCCACAGTGAATCTAAATCGCTTCAACAAAGCAGCCTTCACCTTTGCGTAGTTGGCTGCATCGGTCGGCGTCAGCCTACCGTACACACTGAGCGCTTCACCACACAAGCAAGTACTCAAAGCAGTTGCCCATTGCTGTTCCGGCCAATTCTGGCTCTTCGCAATCGTCTCAAATCGATGGAGGTACGCGTCTAGGTCGTCCTTCCTTTCATCAAACGCTACGAGCAGCTTGCTTGGGTTCAAGCGGAAGCCGTGATCCTCTCGTTCGCTGCTTTCAACTCTAGCTTGGACCGGAGTTTCGCTTCGCTGTTGCAAACGGAGCCGCTCGAGTTCCATCTCGTGCTGACGCTGCCGCTCCCTTTCCTCTCTTTCTTCTCTCGCTCTTTCGGCGGCCAACTTTTCTCTCTCCAGCTCCAACTTCAATTGCTGCTCTCTTTCTTCCTTCAGCTGTCGCTCTTTTGCCTCTCTTTCTTCTTTCAGCTGTCGCTCCTTTGCTTCTCTTTCTTCTCTCGCCCTTTCAGCTGCCAACTTTTCTCTCTCCAATTCCAACTTCAATTGTTGCTCTCTTTCTTCCTTCGCTCTCTCCGCTGCCAACCTCTCTCGTTCCAACTCAGCTGCTTTTTCTTCCTTGGCCCTCTCAGCTGCCAACCTTTCTCGTTCTAACTCAGCGGCTTTTTCTTCCTTGGCTCTCTCCGCTGCCAACCTCTCTCTCTCCACCGCCTCTTTCTCCTTCTGGCTTACCCACTTCCGTAGTTCGGCGCCAGAAAGACCCATCTTCTCACCAAGAGCTACTAACTTTTCGAGATCCATTGTGTCTCGCAAATAAAGTCTTGCCGCGTGCAAAAGTATCTGCCTAAATCAGTCTATCGGAACACTCCCCTGCACTCGTTAACGAGAACACTGAACAACACACAAAATCGTTCCGATAGCACTATCAACAACTCGAGGCTCTTTCTTACTACCTTGGACACACTGTGCACCAAAAGGTCCTATGTCGCGGACGCCGGCTGTGGCCCAAAGAACAAGACAGAGCCGAGAGATGATAAACAAACAAAATTATATTCTCATTAACGGCAGATCAAAAACAATACACACGTATGCACACTCCACAATAGTTACATACAATACGTCACCAAACAGACAATGTACTACACAGTACAATCAACCACACTTGAAACAACGGACACAGACAACAATACGCACTACGATGCAGTCACATGCATTGAACAACCAAGACACTTAAGGACTAAAGAGATAGAAAACCTATTCAGTCCAAAGTCCTTGGAACAAAAGTCTGAATGATACTCTTCCGAGAATCACTCACTCAAAGTCCAGCGTTGTTGTCATTCCGCAGCTCTCTGAAGTTTCTCTTCCAGGAAACCTCCCGTCTTCAATTGGCCACTCTTCAAACTTCAACTTCTTCGCCGGAAATCCGTCGGCTTCCCACACGCAGCTGTTGCCCGCGTCTTCGCTCAATAGCGGTAAACCCACGCTCTTGCCTGTAGCTCGAGCCGTCCCTTCGGACCAAAAACTTCGCCGACTACACGGCGGACTCTCTACGCACTCTGGCGCTCACTTCCGTCTCCTCCTGTTCTGTCACTACGGGCAGAACCTTCGCCGACTACACGGCGGAATTCCTACGCGCTCTGGCGTTAACTTCCGTCACCTCCTGATTTCTCGTCTCGGCTGCTCGGTTAAATACCTTGCGCGCGACTTTCCAGATCTTTCTCGTCATTTCGTCGGCGCGATACGCAGCGAAGGCTGGGGAGAGGCGAGACGGTTTGTCTGCCCTCCGCGTCGGATGACTCAGCTCGGTCTGACCCCGCCCCGTTCGTTCGAGAGAAATCGCGGTCTTGCTGGGCCGCAGATGTGGGGTGAGGAGGATCGTCTACGAAGCCGTGCTTCTGCGGGGAGAGCGCGCGCCCGGGAGCCCTGGATGTTTGCTTTCTTTTTTTTTTCTCTTTTTACCTCGCGGCGTTTCTGCCGCCCGTTGTCGCAAGGATTTGGCGGCGCGCTCTTGTTTAGCGCTCGTTCTGTGACACCAGGCTGATAAGGTAGAAGTGCAATCTTTTCGCTGGTAGAGGCTACCACAGAAGTGGTTATTTATGGAACTTCTGGGTAGAGAGTGAGCTGCACCACACTAGTTCTCTGTCATGGATTGGAAGCGTTTTTTGAAGAATCAGCTCCTGATTCTGGGGGAGGAGCTGGGAGCAGAAGTAGATGCGAGGATGAAGAAAGACGCAATTGTTAGCGCTATCGATGGCTTGAATCTGAGCAGTGAAGATATTAAAGAAACGTGGAACGAGATTCGAAAGCAACAGGAACAAGAGCGCGAGAAAAAGCATGAGGAACAGGAGCGTCAGGAAAGGCGACAGGAACAGGAGCGTCAGGAAAGGCGAGAGCAACAGGAACGCCAAGAAAAACGGGAGCAACAGGAGTGCCAGCTAAGGCAAAAAGAACTGGAGATAGAACAAATGCGAGTCGAAGTGGAAATGAGGAAGATTGTAGGGGTCCAAGGAGTGGAGGTAGAAGGCAGACAAAATCTTAGTGATTTATCTAAACTAATCGAACCCTTCAAAGTAGGGCAAGATGTGGGCCTCTTTCTTGTGAACTTTGAGAGAACCTGTGAAAAATCGAAGCTTGGTCGTAGCACATGGGCTCGAAATTCGTTAAGTTTGCTGCCATGTGAAGCAGCGGATGTGATCGCGCGACTTCCGGTGGAGGATGCAGACAACTATGACAAAGTGAAGGATAGCCTTCTAAAGTGGTTCCGACTTTCGCCAGATGCGTTCCGCCAGCGGTTTCGCAATCTGACAAAGAAGCAGGGCAGCACGTATTCTGAGTTTGCCTACGAGTTGAAGGTCAACTTTAGTAGAATGGATGAAAGGAGCCAACGCTTTTGGGAACTTCGAAATGGCTCTTGAAGTAGTGGCTCTCGAACAGTTTTTTTTCAAAACTTTCCGAGCCAATGAAGCTCTGGATCCAAGATAGAGCCGGCGTAGAAACAGTACAGGCAGCGGCCGACTTGGCTGACGAGTACGCGTCACGCCGGAGAGAAAGACACGAGGTCCCTCCAACAAAAGCGGGAGATAAAGGGAAACCTTGGACGGCGAAGCAGGGAGCTGGCGCAGGTACGACTGCACAGAAAAAGACGGACTTCGCTGCAAGTGGTCAAGGATCACAATACTAACAGGAGGGAAAGGTTTCGGGGGATTCTTCCAAAAAGACTCCTTTTGAGGCTCGGAAACTACCTACTTGCTACAAATGCATGAAGGAAGGGCATATTGCCGTAGGCTGTCGTAGGCCAAGGCCAGCCCTTTTGTATACTTCAGACTCAGCCACTAGCGAGGAGCTTCTTAGTCCGTACCTTTTTAACCTAACAGTGAACGGAAAGCCGTGCCACGTCTTACGAGACAGTGGGGCAACCATGGATCTGGTGCACCCGGACTATGTGGCACAAGCAGACTACAACGGCAGGTGCGCGTGGATTGAACCAGTTTTGGAAGATGGAAGCATTTGTCTTCTGGTAGCTCGAGTAATCATCACAGGGCCGTTCGCAGAAGTGGAGACGGAAGCGGCGGTGTCAGACAAGCTGCCCCCGCAGTACCCCTATTTGTTCTCGAATCGGACCGACCGTCTGCTGAGAGAACAAGGAAAACGTTTTCACGAGGGAACAGTACAAGCCTTGACTAGAGCTAAAGCACGAGCGTTAGCAGCCGAACTAGAGCGGCAAGAACCGAGTTTCACTGGAAGTCCAGCAACACCAGCTGGAGTCAGCGCAGCGGCGCCTGCTATCCCGTCGCCTACTAAAAAAGAAAGAGAGGGGTCAGAGAAGCAGACTAGCGCTGATACAGCGGAAAGGGAATCGGAGGAGGGGCTGCTCGTGTTGCTGGTATCAAAAGCACTAAGCAATGTACTGGGGAAAGTGACAAGAGACGAGCTCATCGAGCTGCAAAAAAGCGGTACCAGCCTTAAGGAGATTTGAAACATCGTCAGAGAAGTGGTGGCGAGGAAGAATGTCAGTTTTCCTGTCAAAAATGGCATCTTGTACCGCCACTACCGGACTGCAAAAGGTCGCACGTTCGACCAGATTGTAGTGCTGGCTAAGTATCGGCCTGACATTGTGGATCTCTGTCACGGAGTTGGTTGGTCGGGGCATTTAGGAGCTCGGAAGACCAAAGATAGGCTCCTAACGGAGTTCTATTGGCCAGGATGCTTCAAAAAAGTTGAAAAACATGAAAGGGCGTGTGACACCTGCCAGAGAGTGGGAAAACCGCACGAGAAAGAAAAGGCACCACTTAAGCTTGTTCCGCTCATTTCGGAGCAATTTCGCCGGCTGGTAATAGACGTTGTGGGACCACTCCCAGTGACAAAGTCAGGCTACCGGTATTTGTTTACCGCGGTTTGTCTAGCAACCGAATTTCCTGAGGCGATTCCAATGAAGGAGCAAAGCTCCGTAGAGGTAGTCAACGCACTACTGTCTATTTTTTCGAGTGGGCTTTTCTCAGGAGATACAGTGCGACCAGG
Source organism: Rhipicephalus microplus (assembly GCF_013339725.1). Classification (NCBI taxonomy): domain Eukaryota; kingdom Metazoa; phylum Arthropoda; class Arachnida; order Ixodida; family Ixodidae; genus Rhipicephalus; species Rhipicephalus microplus. The sequence goes on along the minus strand of NC_051173.1, from coordinate 61,125,399 downwards.
GCTCAGTATTCACCAGCGTTCTCACTAATGGATTCCTGGAAAAGTGTGGAATGAAAATAATCCACAGTTCCGTGTACCACCCGCAGTCCAATAGTATAGAGCGGTGTCATTCCGTGATGAAACGAGTTCTGCGAGCCCTTATCTTTAAAAGGAAGTGTCAGTGGGATGCTTGTCTTCCGGCAACGCTGTTTGCGCTGAGATCGGTCACTTATGAAGCGACGGGTTTGAGCCCGGCAGAGCTGGTTTACGGACGAACGCTCAGGTCTCCACTGCGACTTTTGCGTGAAACTTGGGAGTCGAAGAGTACCGACCCTACGGTGGTCGAGTACATTCTGGAATTACTGAAAAGGCTGTGGTGTGCTCGCGACATTGCTGAGGCGAACATGAGAGAGGCGCAAAGTAGAGCCAAGAGCTACTACGATCGAAACGCGAAACTGAGAGCTTATCCGGAAGGCATTCAGGTAATGGTCTTGCGCCCCTCGCGAGCAAATAAGCTGGAGATTCAATGGGAGAGGCCCTTTCGGGTTGTGAAAAAGCTCTCGGACACAATTTACGCACTGGAACGTAAAGGAAGACGCCGAGAGGTTGTCATTTACCACCACAATTTAATGAAGAGTTATGTGGGAGAAGTGCAGAAAGTGAACTTGGCTCTTCACAGCACGGAGGAGCTAACATCTGAAATTCCAGGCTTGGTGGAGGTTGGAAGATCAACGGGGGTTACCGATATCATGAAAGCCGTAGCACCGGCCGAGGGCTTGACTGAGATGCAGAAAGTTGACTTACACAACTTGTTGTCAGAACACATCACTGTTTTCTCGGAAAGGCCAGGGCGAACTGAGGTTATCACTCATGACATTGAGCTAACTTCTGACACCACTGTGAAGTCGAGGCCGTATAGCCTAGCCCCGCGACAGCAGGAGATCTTGAAAAAAGAAGTAGATCGAATGCTCGAGCTTAAGCTTATCGAACCTTGCGAAAGCACCTGCACGTCCCCTATGATTCTCGTTGAGGTTCCGGGGAAGGATCCATGGCCTTGCGTGGATTACCGCAAACTTAACGCGATCACGAAGGACCAAACCTATCCTATACCCAACGTAGAGGAGCTGGTGGAAAAAGTGAGCGCCGCTAAATACGTCTCGACTTTGGACTTAGTAAGAGGCTATTGGCAAGTTCCAATGACTAAACGAGCTAGTGAGTATGCGGCCTTTGTGGCGCCGACGGGCACATTTAGGCCCCTAGTTCTGAGCTTTGGCCTAAAGAACGCCCCCTTTTGCTTTTCAAGGCTAATGAACCGACTTCTGCAGAGGGCTGAAGGCTACGCTGTTCCCTACTTAGACGACATCGCTATTTATTCCAATACATGGGAAGATCACCTGTACTATCTTAGCGATGTCCTTAGACGTTTGACGCACGCTGGACTGACAGTGAAGCCGGCTAAGTGCCAGCTAGCTCGCGCCGAAGTACGGCACCTAGGGCACGTGGTAGGGCAGGGCAGGAGGCGACCTGTCGAGTTGAAAGTAGAGGCGGTTAGCGAGTTCCCGCAACCAGAAAGCAAGACGGCAATCTGCTCCTTTTTAAGGCTGACAGGGTATTATCAGCGGTACATCCCTCAGTACTCGGAGGTAGCCGCTCCATTTAACGGATGCACTGTGCAAGAAGGCTCCAGAAAAGGTAGTTTGGAGTGCGGAAATGGAGGGCGCCTTCCAGGGGCTCAAAGCGGCTCGCTCTTGTTAGCTCACCCGTACTGCATGCACCGAACTATGATCGTCCCTTTATTGTGCAATGCGATGCCAGCAACAAAGGCTTAGGAGTAATACTCTGTCAGGAGGATGAGAACGGGAACGAGCACCCTGTGTTGTACGCCAGCAGGAAACTCTCGGTTCATGAGGAGGCCTAGATTGTTTCGGAAAAAGAATTTGCCTGCATTGTGTGGGCTACCCAAAATTTAGCCTGTTACCTCTACGGAACTTCTTTTGTCTTCGTCACTGACCACTGCCTACTGACATGGCTATCGCAAATGTCGGGAAAGAATCCACGACTACTACGTTGGAGCCTTGCGATTCAGGAGCTTAACTTCACTGTGAAGTATAAGAAGGGTTCCGCGAACACCAATGTTGAAACATTAAGCAGAGCTTTTTATCTTTTCTTTTGCTTTCTTTTGTGTTCAGTTGAGGGACATTTTTCCGTAATGGTTTTAAGTGGTCTTTTGAGTAATCGAAGTTTTTAGCTATGAGCAAGAGTATTAGTGTGGTTGCCATTTAAGAAAAAAAAAGAAGCGTAGGTGCATTGTGGCACATTTGAAAGACCGGCCTGGTTGCCGAAAACTCATTGCCGGCGCTTGCTGGTTCTAGAGGTTGGTCTTTGTGGTTTCAATGGTGTTGGAAGACTGCGGTTACTGTGATTTCTCCCGTCGAGCAGCTGATACTACCCGACGTCCGAGATCTTCCCGTCGGCGGAGGAGCTGTAGCGGTCAAGCTATGCCTTGACCCAGCGTGTCATTTGCCCCGCCGGACCAGTGCCAAAAGGATAGTCTCGCCACGGCTGGACGGGGGAAGCAACAGGGGCCGACTACACGAGACGGCGCCCACTGATTGACAGCGGTGCCAAATGTGTGGAATGTTGCAAAAGAGGGTTATGGAGCCGCCGCTCTATCTCCCGCCTGGGCCACGCATCACGTTGGCGCGTTAACCAGCAGACGACGACGGCGCTGGCCAAGGGCTCTCCCCAGAGGATTCCACGAACCTGGCACATTTTGAAAGGGCGCGCTAAAATCTTTCCGTGGGAACGCAGCGCGAGGCCGGCACCAAAGGGGTCGAGGTGCCCGTGCGTCTTCTGCTCTCCCCCTCCCTGTTCTACGGCAGCGCTGCGACTAGTGACAAGGGTGTGTGTGTATGTGCAAGCCAGTGTTGTGCCTTTATGAACATACATGATGGGTGTGTACTGTTCCGAGGACGGTACTTCACTGAGAGGAACTTCCACATCACCATTGGTCCACATTGTTTTGTGTAGTGATCCCCAACCTAGGGACCTAGGGAACTGGGGTCAACAAAAAGGGCGTGCAGCGCCTCGCCCAACTCTCTTCTGTCTTCATCTCGACAACTCACTGTAAAGATGTAAATAAATCCTTTGAGTTTGCTCAAAGCTCTCCCCTAGTCCTTGGCTCGACGGCGACCGGCCCCGCTACCCGCAGACTGCGGTCGCCACGATGCGCTACAGGGTGCATTGCAAAGAATCTCTTCTTCGTAGACAAAAATATTGCAGCACCTGAGCCAGAACTTGTGGCGAACACAATTATTCTGTTTGGCCTAGCTTCATCACTCTGTCAAACCACTGTCCTCTAATTTGCGGGCAGCTTGAGGATGTCAAAATTCTCGCAACACGGTAAGATCTCACAGAGGGCCAGCCAACAAAGTGATGGTCATGAACGAAGTAATGCTGCCTTCAACTTCTCTGGCAGCATTACTCATCAATCCTCTTCAGTCGCACCACAGCTGATGTGCTCATGCAGGCCAAGATTTGTAATTCTTTGTCCTTCTCCGTGTACCCGTATGATTCATGTTCCTGGTGAACAAGGTGAACCTCTGTTTTTGTGATCTCCTGCGTGTAAAGAAATGAATAAAGAAAAGACATAAATAATTATAGGCAATTCGTGACTTTTACTTACATATTCACGGTACATTCATTTCCACAAGGCAAAGTAATTATATTTTAGCAATCACATACAAAAAAACAGGCAATAACGGCAAATAAAAGAAAAGGATTCTGCCTAAGCTAGGTTAGGTCAAATGTTAAAAGCCCCCTGACACCATATTTGGAAACTCAACATGCTAGTGTTGTTCAAGAGTCCTGAATGGGGGGCACTTCCAACTGGTTATTAGTGACAAGTGTGAGCAAACTCCTGGTGGTTACCGGGCTGGGTTCCTGCCTAAGAGTCGGCCGAAAGACCACGTCTCTCAGCAGCTTCCTTGGCCTGCTGGATCAGACAGAGTTGATTATCTAATCCTGAGCTGAGCAGTGCCGTATGCCAATGCTCCCGAAGGTCCTTACTGGAGGCCATGTCTCTCATTTTGCCAATCAGTTCTGGACACTCTTGGAGAATATGCGATAGTGTGGCCCTATTATTGCAATACTTGCACAAGCTGGTCAAATAGAAATTGGGGTAAATGTGTTGCATAATTATGTGATTAGTGTAGCTGCTTGTTTGTAATTGCTACCATTCAACAGACTAAGCCTGACTGAGTGTGCTGTGAGGCGGGTGGAGTATTCCCTTCGTTGATGTTAAGTGTTGGGTAGTATCGTTGAATTTGGTAAGTCAATCCCCCCACTCCCATTCCTCCACAAGAGAGATGGTACGGGTGATGTCAACCACAGACGCACCTCGGAAAGAGAGACCTCTCGCCACGTTGTGCGCCACCTCATTAATGTTGAACTCAGTGTGGTCGACGACTGTGTGGGCGGGAAACTACAGGATACATGCAGTTTGGTCCTCAGAGGGGGTTTTGCCTTTAACAAGGACTGTCGATGCCACTAGAGAGATCCTACCATTTGCAAAACGTGCTGCCTATAAGATATTTTGATTTGGTTTTACAGTAAGAATGAGTGCTCATCCTAGTATTCAGGTCCAATCGACATTTCTTGTTTTATATAGACAGGGGCCTCCACGTGACGTTGCAGAAGTCAAGTGAGCATTGTTGACGTCAGAGAACATTTGCGGGGCACGCACAATACCCTGACTGGCTCCCAGCAAGGACTACTGATCGTCACTCCTCTTACTCTGTAGTTGCGCTGCTCTCAAGATTGGTTGGTTGGTTCCTCAACAACTTGGCGCAACCCACCTAGGGGAATAGGCCATGAATCGGGCGGTGCCTAGTATTTTAAAGTAATTCACTTTTTGAAGGAAAAGGTTGAATTCATTAGGTATTACAGGTAATAATTTAAAGTTATACGATTTCAAAACAAAAAAAAATCTTTGAAAAGGATGACATAATAAACACATGTAAAAAAAGAGAAAAAGTCCATGCATAAGACAACTGAATTCAGTTACACTTAGCATTCCATTATTTTAGACTATCGTAAGATTTTTGTAACAGCAGTAAAAATGCTCCTGTGGCTAAAACCAAATGTGATTGTGCCAAATAAAAGAATCACCGGAAGCGACAAGTTTAAGTCCAACTTTCATAGGGATTCTTCCAGTGGTCTTTTTTTTTTTACTTTTGAATCTTCAGCATGACAAAAAGAAGTGCTCCAAAGATTCACTCTCATTACAGTGAAGGCATAAAGGCGACTGTGCCAGACCCGCCCTGTGAAGGTAAAAGTTCAATGAAGGGACTCGATAGCACAGCCTTCTAATCACTATTTTCTCCTTTCTTGACGAACACTTGTTCTTTCAAGGGAACTTTAACTGTGGATAGTGTGATAAAAACAAAGAAGATTTTCGAAGTTATTGGCCATTGTACGTTTTTGAAAACGTGCTGCTGTGATATATTCAGACGGAGGCAAAATAGGCAGAACAGGACCATCAAGGGAAGATACAGCTAGTGTAGCTGCATGCTCATTGAGGGCTAAACCTCTATGGCCTGGTACCCAAACTAGTCGAACGAGTCGCACATGTCTAGGAATGAGCGAGTAGAACGTTTCTAAGGTACGCTTTCTAAGTAGCTCAGCTTGGTAAATAGGGGTGAAGTCGGGTAATCAAATTGTGAAAGCCCGATCTATAGACGATGATACGATTCCTATGCCTGCCTTCTCTTCGTAAACTGAAGCATCAGTCGCGATCACAATGGATGTTTCTAGATTGGCCAAATGATCTTCCAGAATGCCATTTATATACTGATATGGTAAATTTTTAGCATTCTTGGATATATATCATAAAATTCAATTTTAATTGCATCTACAGTGTTGAGTACAAGTACTTCCCAAAGGTTAACTCTTAAGGGGTCCAAGAGTTTGTGTAAAAATAACCTGAGGACACCGTTATTTAGACCAGTGGTGGTTGAAAAATGAAGCCTGCTGGTTAATGAACCCATACTGCGACCTCCTCTGAGGTGATGCATAGATTTTTTGTGCTAATAGAATATCAAATCTTTTGATAAGAGAAGGCAGGCAAGATTCTTCATATAGGATATTGTTCGCAACCTTTTTAGGTAGCCCCAGGCATAAGCAAAATGATTCACATTCTCACAAAATGAGTGGTTGAACTTGATGAGCCGGAGCGCCAGAAAACAAAACACAGCCGGATTCTAATATCGGTCGAATGTACATGCAATATATCATGACGAGGACGTCTCTATGCAAACTGGCACGATAATTACTGAGCTTGCGCAGAATTTCTACGGCATGTGCTCCTTTAGCAGACATGTTTTCTAAGTGGCGACTCCAGTTAAGTGTTTTGGTGTAGGTTACCCCTAAATACCTAAGAGACTCAACCTGAGGTATGACATCTTGTCGGTACATTAGTGAAATTTTCACTGGGGCATTTCGTGCGAAAACCACGATTGTGCTTTCGTTAGTATTGAGGGATAAGGTAATATCCTCTAGCCACGTTTCCAGACTATTCATGCATGTGTGTAGCATCAGGTAAAGTGTCTGAATGTCCGCCGACACAGCAAAAAAATTGCGATATCATCGGCATACACATAGACGTGTACATCTTGCTATATGAGAGTGGTACATAGCAGTACATTAAATAATAAGGGTGACGGTACTGACCCTTGCGGTAGCCCTCTCGTTTGCCTATATTTTGAAGAATTGACACCAGACTGCGAGCTGTAAAATTCTCTATCACTTAAGAAAGCATGGATCCAGGGCACAAAGTATTGAGGCGGTTTGGGCTCCTTGCACTTGAAACGCTTTTCTTTTTTCCGAGAGGGACACGCTCACCACACCCACATAATTTTATTTTTCACTGCCTGTAGGTCCCCCCAATTAGAAAATGGCATGTTCAGCGTCACCAAAGCTTGAGTGGTAGTCTCAGGCACTCCCCCACAGTGGGGCACTAGTTGTTTATGTTAGTTAGGCAGGCATTTCGAACTAATGCAAAACTATGCTGAATTAACGATGCTAGCATTAAATAAATTGTGTGTTAGAGCATTTAGAATACAATGTTGGCACTACCCGATGCAAAGCTACAAACTACGGTCAAAAGTCGTAAACGGAACTTTTGCTGTCAGGGGTCCTTTACGTTTTTTAGGGTGTATTTAGAGCAATACAATAAGGACAGAGGTGAAGAAGGGACATGAACAACAGCACTGCTCTCCCATTTAACTTTATTAGCGCCTTTACCTCTGTCCTCGTATCGAGCTGGATCTGCTCAAGATGTTTAACAGTACCCAACTCACCCAAATGTCAGTTCTTACGTGTTGCCCATTGAAGTCTTTATTGCAGTACCTAAATAGGTGAACAATGTTGGCTAGTGGTATGCATTGTGCAACTTGGAGAGCATAGAAAATCACCGATGCTGATAATACAACATGATGCAAAATTTGAGCCAACTCTAATCACATTTTCATTTGGTTATAGAACAAGGCAAAAAATTTACAGAGACATGAATATGCATACAGTAATGGAGAAATATTTATTCGGCACGTCGAGAGCCTTCTCCAATTCATTAGGAGTAATGAAGGGAGCCTTATGGTCTGAAAAATTCGTGTTCGACATGCTGCAGCTGGTGCTCAAAGAGGTGATCTGCGCAAGTGTCTTGCGGGGTCATTGCAGCAACGAGAGGACTTACAAGGGAGAGGAATGGGATTACTTGCACACAACTGACTGGTATGAAGTTAATGTTCCGTTCTACATCTATGCTGAAGCCCCCTCTACTAACATCAGCCTGTATTGATAACCAGTTGATATGAGTGGCAGGAAATACATGTGCCTTTGGTAAGTACAGTAGGTCAGAAGAGCCAGCACGCTGATCTCTAATTTCGCAGCATGCATTCCATACACTTCATCTGATATACCAAAGACTGAGTGGTATTGCAGTTAGAGATACACACAAGTAGATAGCCCCTCTTGCTGTGCTGTTGTGGTTTCCACAAGCGCCACAACAGTATGTCCAATCTATGCTTTTGAGAACCGGTTTGGATTGATTCGAGGCAACATATAGTGGCACACTGTAAAACCTACGTATGTTTTTGGCATGAGTTACAAGGGAGTGAATGTTAAGCGGGGAGATCTGACAAGTAAAGGGGCCACTATACCATTTCAGTGACATGCAAGAAGTGGATATGATGTGTGAACATAAAGCACTGGAGCATGTCTTTTCCTCAGAAGGTTTCAGAAGATGCTCTAGTGCAATTGAGAAAATGTTCAACAGAGATGCATGGAGAGCAGGGCCATTTGATGACATTGGAAGAAACCAAAATTACACACTACACAAATGCAATTTGAACTCTGATTGGCAGACATGACATATAACATTACATGCAAAGCAATTCTCCTCATCCTTTGATGCTTCACCACACTGAGTCGCTCTGTTACGTCAAAGAATGAGGCACACTGGCACTTAATTCAGGAATGCATGCCAGGGGTTACTTGCCACCCCTTCATCTTTTGCTGTGTTTGTTCACTTGGTTATGGTGAAAAGTGGCCAAAGACACGCACTCTAAAAGCTAGTCACGTGTCACACACCCCACTCATCTCCAATTTTGTAAAAGCCTGAGTATACTCTTAGTTACTAAAAGCGACGGGGACACCACAATTTTGTCTGAATTGTTCAGAGCTTCCACTTTCAAAACATGACTCAAAGTAGCACCGTTAATGCATCACCTCATTATGTATTTTTCTTCAACATAAAGGAAAGTCATGAGTGGTTGTGTGCATGCTCCCGGCATACGAGACGGAGCTCGAAAGATTGCACCAGGCCACAACGACTGTGCGAGCCTAGCCGTCTAGTGCTGTCATGTGACACTGAACTGAACACCGTGCGACAAGCACAAGTGTGCGAATGTGCACCAATTCCAGGAGAAGGCAGAAGTGGGATGGCTGTACAAGTACAGACATGCCATATTCCTTTCCAGCCTTTCCAGCAGTTATCCTTACCTTATCTGAATAAATGATTGTTCTGTTAAAGTAATTATCGTTTTTGCCAATCTTTCCCTCCAGCCTCTCATATCATCACTGCACCTAACAGTTCAGAAGTGGGATAGCGTAAGCTCAGAAGTCACTAATCGAACTCAAGCATGCCTGCCGCTCAGAAGGGAACATGTTCAATGGCTCAGACAAGCAAAGAAGATGGCGAATGGTGGAGCACCAACGGTTGGGAAGGCTGTGCAAGCCGAGGCATGCCCAACATCAAGTCGTCCAGAGGCACCACTATGACACTCAGACTACCTCAACATGGCAGCAGTCTTTCAAGCCAGTGTACAAGCAGCATTGAAGGAAGCCATCAATGTGATCGCGCATCTCCAGTCGCAACAGACAGCAGTTATGCCTGTAATTAGCGCAGGAGAAATACAGCACCTGGTCCCTTTGTTTGAACCCAACTTCATCAGACTAGTCAACCATCGATGCGTGGATTCGATGTGTGCACGACCTAGCAGAAGTCTACCATTGGACAGATAGACTATTATTCTGCCACGCGCTCACAAAGTTGCATGGACCGGCAAAAATGCGGAATGACTCCGTTCTGTCTGTTAACAAAACTTGACCCAAGTGAAAAGTGGAGCTTTAATATGTCTTCCCCAGGACAGCAGGAATGCAGAGGCTTCACCGAAAAATGGAGGACCTAATTAACAAGTGAAGTCAGCCCATCGAGTGGTACTGCTATGACAAATTGGCGAAACCACGTCGTTGCACCCTCAGCAAGGTAGCTTGTATCAAATATTTGATCACCAGCGTGAACGATCGGGACACCATCCGAGCAATCAGCACACGCATGTACGACTCTCAGAAGGAGCATCTGTGTTGTCTGATGAATATTGAAGAGCACGTCAGAATGATTGACTCCCGGGACTTGAAACATTCGAAGGCAAGCAGATTTCAAAATCATGTGGGTACAGTAGCAAGTCAAACCAAGCAGCAGAAATGGCCTTGAATGGGAGCTAGCAAAACCAACAAAACTCTCAACTGAGGAGGGAGGCCGAACAATCCAAACCAAGAAAGGAATCCCTTTTTCCGAAAAAGGAGGGCTGAGCTGCTTTACCTGTAACAAGCATGGTCATCTTTCTATCAAATACACGAGTTCACAGCAGAGGACGAGGTGCAACGTTTGCAACTCTAGTGGACATGAAACCCAAAACTATGCAAAAGGGGAGAGTGGGCCATGCCTCTTTCGAAGCGTCATTGCAGTGGACATGACCAACGAAAAGTGCTTTATGCTGGCCAAAATTAACGGTAACAAGGTGAGAGCGCATGTTGACCTTGGCAGTAAGTGAGTCACCATTCAGTGTGAGGTTGCAAATTGGGTCGGGATCAACTATACAGTGATGCAGAAGTCGCTGACCATCAGTACCTAGGGGTTAGGACATGTGAGGTGGTGTGGTGAAGCAAGCGTTAACCTCACAGTCGACCAAGCAGCAGCCTACGTTCCTGTTCCGATTGTGCCAAATTAGTCGGAGCTGATTCCTATCATTGTCGGGCAGCGCTTCACCGAGAAACCTCATCTTATGATTGTAAGTTTTACGTTGCAGGCAGCGAGCCCAACGTGGATGTTTTTCATGGAAGCCCACCTCAGATGCCAAAAGGGGGAATGGCTGTTTGGGTTGGTTAAAGTGCGCGTTGATAGGAGTTGCAGTGCAAGCACGAAATTGCTGAAGCAAAACCGTAAAGGAAGGCAAGGCGAGGAATGGAAAGTGTGTCGTCCCTCTTTGCTTTTCGTTCCTCGGCTTGCTTCTGTTACAGTTTTCCTTCAGCACTTTTGTGCTCGCACTGCAATCCCTACCAACGGGCCAAGATGGACACCTGATTTGATTTGTGGGGTTTAACGTCCCAAAACTACCATATGATTATGAGAGACACCGTAGTGGAGGGCTCCGGAAATTTTGACCACCTGGGCGATGGGCACCTACATTTCATACAGCGCTGTGTCAGTAAACGAAACGTGTCTTCCTGTGTTGAATGTTTCGTACCAGGAACTCAGTATCAAAGCCAACGAGCAGGTTGCGTGAGCGGAGATCAACTACCTCGATGGAGAGCTGATGCAGGATGTGAAATCGAGCTGCAATGCCTCGCAATCATGTTCAATGGTGAATGCGAATGCCAGAATAGGTCCAAGCTAGGGGTGTGCGAATACCGAAATTTTCTAATACGAATCGAACATCAAATAATGAAGAGGTGAAATTTTTTCTCCTGTAACCTTTTACTCAATCATATATTTAGGTTGGAAACAGTACAATTATTATTAGTCAGTTATTGCGCACAAAGATAAAAAAAAATGTCACCATCTGTACTTGGCAGAAAGCATTAGAGTAATAGGTGAGCTTGTGACTGTGATGTTGGGTTGAATTCACATGAACAAACCTTTTGTTTTTGTACCTTTTTTTACGTGGTAGCACTTTATTACAAAAAAAGAAAGAAAAGCTTCGGTACCTGCATCGATGACTAGTGAGCATGAGGCCACTCATTTGATTTTGTAGCAGTTAACACCTGTGTACTTAAGTCTAAGTGATTATTATAGCAGTCTAGGTGATCACAATTCATCCAGTTTTAGCTCGGAAGACTCCAATTTTATAGTTTTATTTTTAATTTTGTCTCCTGTTCTCATATCCCGTCAAGTCACTCAGGAAAATAGGAGTACTTGGGGCGTTTTTCAACTACATAGCAATACTCCTTATCTCACTTGCATCCGTTGCCTTTTTCGAGGACCATGCTCACCATTTTACGATCAACAAAGCTGTGTTCCTTCTTCTCTTCTTCTCCTCCTGCTTCACAAAATGTTTTTCGCGCCTCAGTCATTTGCACCACGTGAATCTTAGGTTCGAAGCTAACAGTGATTTTGATCGAATAATTTCGTATCGAATTCAAATAGTATATATGACATATAAAGAAAAATGGGCATATTTATCATGACCTAACTAGCCTGCACAAAATTTTTTTTTTCATGAAATAGAGCCTTTATGCAAATTCTCTTTTTTTTCTCATTCAAAAGAAGTCAAAAAAACTTTGAGTAGTAGGAAAATTTTATATTTAGTAGGATGCGAGTCATAACCATTAAAATACATAAAATTTTAGGATTTATTATACTCACAGCATATAAGCCGTCATAACTAGCTTTTAAGCTTATAAAAATTAATTGATTCGAGAGTAATATTTTTGCTTAAAGGGGTCGTGCAACACTTTTTCTAGTAGCCATGGAATGCATTCACTAAAGAAGCTTATTTGTGGCCTCATGAATTACTCGCCAAAAATATTTTTAAAATCCGTCCAGTATGAGCGGAGTCACAAAGATTTCTCGAATGCTGCTAGTGCATTCTCTCTTCTCATCCCGATGAAAGCTAAACACTAAACTACGAAAGCTAAATGACGAAAGCTAAAGGACGAAAGCACTGGAAGCTAAACAAGGAGGAATGACACGGGAAAAGAAAATATCCCACACGTGCTTTCTGAGCTTGTGGAGTCATTTGCCGAGAAAAGAAAGCAATTTTAAGCAGACTGAGAATTTATTATGAATCGCACACCGCGTGCTGCGTGTCCTCAGCAGCCCCAACTTCCGATCTGCAACGTTTTCTGACAATGCTCAAAAAGTGTTGCAGGGCCCCTTTGAATTTGAAGGGGGGCTTTGCGAACAAAATGGATTTCTTTGGCAAGGGTGCTTTCACGGATCAGCACTCCTACACTGCATTGAAACCACCTATACAAGCGGTACATTCGGACAAATTGGCACTTATTCCTTCCTTGCAAATACTTCGAAATTTTCAGTAATGTAAATTCGAACAGAAGCGAATTCGATTACCCTAATATTCATTCGTTTGAATATTCGAAGCATTCGAATATTTGCACAAGCCCACAAACGAATATTCGTTAACATAGAATATTCGAGAAATATTCGAGTTAGTTCGAATATTCAAAATTTTTGAATATCTGGTTATCGAATACGAATATTAAAAATGCAATATTTGCCAATTATTTAAAACTTTCGAATACTCGCACAGCCCTAGTCCAAGCATAACAACGGAGCACCATAAAAAATTCGAGCGACTCATTGAGAGTATTGTGACTGTTTTGCTGACAGCGTCGCAGAGATTGGTCACATCAATGCAGTTGAAATAAAGATTCAAATTACTACCGAAGAAACCATACTTTACTACCGAAGAAATTGTAAAATCAGCTTTCCTTGGCGGATAGCGAGCATTTACGAAGACATAATAGCACTCAAACAGCAAGGAAACAGCAGGCAAGATACAACAAGAAATGTTCAGAAGCCCTGACTTACGAACCGGGAGATCCCGTATTGGTCGAACGAGAGCCTAAGGAGTGTGGTCAATTAAGGAAACTCAAGAAGCAATACAAAGGAAGTGGTCACAGAAAAACTGTTTAAGGACCGATATTGCATGACCTCCATGGCCTTCTCCTCACTGCTGTTGCTGCAGTAACCCCTGGAAAAACCTTCTTCATTAAAGTCAATACACATTATACATGTACACATGCAACTTGTCATCTTCAGCTGCAACAACCAACATTGGCAGCTATGTTGTATACTTGCAGCGCGGAAACCAGAAGACTTGATTTATCATGTTCTTCAATACTTCTTTTTGGGTGAGTTGATTCGCCACAGAGCAAGGAAGAACCAACGCCAACAGACCCGTACCAGAAACAACATGTATGTAGAGCGCTGATTGACCACTGGATTTATTGATAACACACCTCGTCAAAGTGAAGCGGTGGAAATTAAATCAATTGTGTGAATGACCATTCAGAGCAACATGCAAAATATTTGACAGAATGGATGATAAGGACCCAGGTTTGATAGTGAGCAACTGAAAGTGCACAAGTTGAGCGGCCTGGTTTGAAGAGACTACGATGATACGTAAGAGTAAAGACAAGAGTGCACGCATCCGTTTAGAAGCCTACCACATTAAGCAGTTTGCCAGCAAGTGCATCACCCCCACCTATCCTGATCTCTTTGAAATTCTTCTGGAAATGGCCATCAGGTTACAAAATTCAGAAGACAATTAAAGATGCCTTGTTAAGCTCTTTCCTTGGCTGGCGGTTTTGTGCTTTGTGTTGTTAGCTTAATTTTAACTTTATTGCATTACTCTTTATTTCTTTTGCTTCACTCTGACATATACAAGGTGTGCTTTTTTTTTTCACTAAACCCCGTTGTCAGTCAGCTATTGTGTGTACGTGTAGTTTCTCTATAGATGTCTGTTTGTGCCGGCACTTCCTCCCTTCATCATGCTCAGTTTATAGGCATTTAAACCCCATATCTTCGCTGCAGTCAGGAGTGGTAAAAGCATGTCTGAAGTAGTTCATTCTGCTTTACATCATAGAACTACACATGCCAAAAAGCTCCAGAACTGATTACAGCAGCATTATATCTTATCACAAGGAACCGTCGACATACATAAGCCTTTTTTTCTGTAGCTTCTTGTGTAATCCTGAGGCTCCTTATCCTAAACGATGCGTCGGCTGTAGGATAGCAGTCATAAAAGGAGGCACAATTTTGAGCCGAACAAATTTGAGTTCAACTGTCTACGATAAGAAACCTTGCAAATAAGTTCTGCGGAAAGCCACAAAGTGGCGGAAGGGTTATGAAATAGACAGAAGACAACCACCCGTTTGTAGCACAAAGCCACAAGGAAATCTGTACGGATTTCCTTGTGGCTTCGTGCTATAACCCCCCCCCCCCCCCGCTTTTGTTCATGACCAAACGTTGTCGCATTGTTTACGTCAAAGCTACGCCATGTCTGGCAGTGTTAGAAAAGTACCTTTTGATTAGGCAGACGTTGCATGGTTGACTTTCTTTTCTTGACTACTTCCGGTTCGTTTAGCAGATGCAACCTTATTGCTTCGCAATCTTCGCATCGTCTTGGCAGATGACGACACATAGATTGCCTGCACGTGCATGGTCTTCAGGTTTTGCTAACAAGTGTTTGTCTGCCCAGCGAACGCAGAGCTCTCCTTGAAATTGATGAACATAAAGAATAGACACAATGGACATCGCCCTCACTAGTGACGCACTTCCCGTTATTCTTCATATATATTCATTATTAAATTCTATCGTTTGGTTTGTAATATTTGTACAGTAATTGAAAAGTAAACACACGACTTTTTCATGGCAACTGTAACAGGTTACATCCGGAAACTTGGCAACAGTAACCGAGTTACTTTTATGGCTTAGATAACTTTTTAATAACCCTGTCACATGGCACCTGTAATGTCATTTGCTACAAATGGCATTAGGCATTAAAGTCATTTTTGCTGCTGCTACACGGGCATAGCTAATGACATTCCCACCGAATAACATTCGCCCGTTGAATTTGTTCACTGAACTCATGGAAGAGTGAAATGAGTACTCTCGTCAACAGGCACTTGACAAGAGATTATTACGTTATCGACATCTCAAAGCAAGAGTAAATGTGCAAATGTGCAAGTTCAAGAGAATAGGTCAAACAAGTCGAAATAAAATATAGTTGTGGTGTGTAAGTTGTGCATGAGTCGACAATGAACACTTAGCCGTCGGAATTTTTAGATTCGGTGCCGTTAGCGGAGTTGGACACAATTGGTAATTGAAACATGGCAATCGCTTTTTTCCCTCTTTCCTGTGCAATCCTCCACTGGTCTCTTCTCCCAAAGCCGCTTTGCCCTCCTTGCTAAGTGCCTTTCCCCTTCTCACGTGGCATACATCCGCACTGACGCATTATTTGAAACACTCTACTTCCCCTGCTTGTTGGCCAATCGCTGTTGCTGTGCTGGCCCGTGCTTATACGAATCGTGGCGGTACGGACCCTGTGTTGTACGCATGCCTTCAAAAGATCTCGAAAATGATACACTGAAACCTCAATATAACGAAAGATCCGTTATAACGAAGTTGATGAAGAATAGTCTTGCAATAGATACAGTGCTAAGAACTTGTATAATAAATTTTTGGATATAACAAACTTATTTTCTGTAAGATGCAGGTTCGTCATAATGAGGTTTGAGTGTATATCTGTACAGTGACTTGGCATGCCAGTGAGCAAGAGCTGCCGCCTCTGCAACATAGGGAACATGATTTGTACTACGCATCCCACATTCAACTTTGCAACGTCACACGGAAGCAAGACGAGCCCAGGAGGGGAGAAGAGATAATTTCTTGAAATTAGAGCCATGCCCACGGCCTTTAGCGCTGCCACGTGAGGCATCGCTGATCGTGACGGCATTTTCCACACAATGCGCGTACATCACAGATGGGCAAGTGTCATGGCACAGCCCTATTCAGTTTTTCATGGACACAGCATGTTTCCAACAGTGGTAGCTCTGCGTACACATGCATCCACTCAAGTATGTACGTATCATTACTGTAACTGATAAACATGAAGAGCCAAATAGTATTAAGAGGCCGGGATGCATTTGAATGCATAGTTTTAGGAGGCTTTGAAGAAACATTTCAGTTGATTAGTAAGACACTATCCCTCTATATAATTCTGCCTTCCGGCAAAGCAGTCTTTACTACTTGGTTGATAGCTTGCCCTTACCTCTACACTTCTGGGCTTCGGCAAATTTCCGGCTGGGCACTGCTGTTCGTTTTAGCCTACGGCGGTAGCAGAAGTAACCTGAAAAAATTGCAACAGCAATCAGTGAGAACTTAGTTTGCCAAAACTAATGCCTTTGTACGGTATATATTGGTTAGACTGGGTTGCCCCTGACTTTTCAGTTAATAGTTGCCAAACGACGAACAAAAAGCCACTAAATGTCGCCATTTTTCTTCACAGTTTGCCAAAACAGTTGCCCATTCTAGATATGTGTCACATGCTTCCAGTATCACCCATCACCCCTAAATTATACTGAAGTTTTTCAAAGCCAGTGGCATTGCTAGCTTCCCTATGGGAGTGTTTAGGGCGTCCGATTCTCTGACTAGCCTTCAGATGGGTTTGTTGATGCAAGCATTACAGCTGTTACGATTGGAATGCTCATGATATCTATCTTCCGCTGGTTTGAAAGGTGGAAGTGTGGTAAACCTCCCATGAAAGCTGAGACAGCATTGTTTCCAGAGAGCTTTACGTCCCCTATACATAATGAAAGGTTTATTGAAGGTAATGCACAACAGAATTCTTAAAGGAACTAATTATTAGTGATTCTTATACCTTTTATTATGAACTAATATGATACTAGGCACCAATGCCCAATTATTAGAGTTACTCAAACGAATATAAGAGAAAGTAAAATGGTATTTACCAGTTGTTTTACGGCACATACTCGCCGAGAACAGTGGAAAATACCTCAGTACAAAATTTTTTATTGCGCACATGCCACGCATCCACCTGTATGCCATCAGTATCTTTATGTATTTGACCCCGAGGCATATGCCCCGGTATTACGTAAGGACACTATTGGTAAACGCTGGAAGCCGCGGGGTAATTCACCGCCATTTGGCAAAAAAGCTTCTTTCGAAACAACCTAGTTTTGTCGACAGTTTTTACCGCAGACGAAGGCCACTTTTGATCCCTAAGGTGGTATTCCAAAGGTCCAGCTTTGTCTTATTGTGAATTTCCGTGTTATTCAAGGGGACATGATAAAAGACTCCGCTTCGGCATATGAAATCAGACGTGTCAGGATCATGATGGCTCCAGTGGCGAGCACTGAGAGAGAGCATACACAAGCCGCATCCCTGAATGCTAGTGCCTCATATCGAAAGCTTGCGGTGGAACCGATTTCAGTTGAAGCGAATACAGAGCGAAGCTGTCGCTATAACAAGAGACGGATGATGTGTGCAACCCTTCTTCAGATAAATGAAAGAATTTCAATGCTGTGCAATCATACGTCCAATAATGGAACAAGTCAATTACAAATGAGCAGAAATAACTGCTTCAAAAATAATTCATGACGTTCGCTAGCACGCAACATCCTTCTGAGCTTACACTACACATTCTCCTAGGTGCAGTTTCTGAAGGTTGCCCAGAAAAGACCATTTCTTGGTCTGCCTGAAAACTATGTTAATAACGAGACAAAATCTAAATACCAAATTGGGGGTACTGATGCAGCGAAGTCGACATACGATTTAGAACAGTTGGAGCAACGGTCTGAACTTGTGGCCTACCATTCATCTAGCTACTTCAGAGCTGAAACTTTAAGAGAAGCTTCAAGCACCTAATCAACTCAGTCCCACACCACCAGCTCATGGGAGGCCAAGCAGTCCACTGCCTTACATTTCACTGGGAATTTGATGGGGGAGGCGCATTAACTGAGGTGATAAAGGCGAGAAACAAAATGGACATGCTGGATTATGCGTAAAGTGAACCTTATACTGACGAGCCCAGAAACAAGAAAAATAGAAATGTTACCCATTCGTTGAGAAGGAAATGCGCATAGAAGGCATAACTTGAGGCCTGGACCCAAAAGTTGCCATGAAGCCACCGCCAATTTTAGGTTGCCACGGGCCTCTCAAATTTGCCAATTCAGCTAAACGTATCCACCAGTGGCAACCCTGGCTGGGACTGCATCAAAAATTTTCCCCAGGAACTGAGGCTAGAGGGCTTGTCTAAATGTTCCAAGGAGAGGTGGTTGGAGAAAAGAGGTAGCTATTTCAAATATTTTGTTTGATTTGATGTGGTTGCATAGGCCAAGCAAAATTTCAAACTTCTTGACTCACGGCAAAGATTGCAAATGAGCACTTTACCACATACTAGATGTTGCAACGAACATTACACAGCACCAATATGAGATTACATTTATTGTAACTTAACGTATTCACTGCTGCTACATGCAATCATCAAAATAATATGTACGCCCAGAGGTACCTTCCTTGCACGTTTCTCACTAATTCTTTAGAAATGCCTTGCTGCAAGAAAAAAAAAAGGAAACTTACACAATAAACAGAGAAATAGGTTTAGTAGGGATATCTATATGCTGCAGAAACAACGAAAAAAAAAAAAAAGTTGCCGGGCAAGGTGAACAGCTGCTATCCACGAGCAAGCTTTCATACAACATTGTCACTCAACATGTTTTACCAAGAAGCGGTCGCAGGATTGACGTAAGAACTCAACCATAGCGATAATTCGGTACTTCTTGTCCTAATTACTTGCTTCATCGAACAGTGCAACATTATTAGGACAGTTCCTGCTTTGGGCACAACAATATTAACGGACGACTTTCATCCGAGCTGTCTTGTTGGCAGTCCGTGAGGTTTGTTGACAACGTGACAAAGCAGTGGTTTATAAAAGCACCTCCTCCCCCTCCCCTCACAAGCTTCAAAACCATAATCGTGCACGAACTCTCGTGCTGAAGAACGTGAGTGAAACAATGTCTTTAGCTGCACATGAGCGTTTTACTCTCAAGAAAAACCGCGCGGCCAAGCAAGTTCAAGTACCTGAATAAAAGAAGTCCAGTGGCTGGAAATGCCGCGAGCAAATTACCATCGTTGGCGAAGGTGGCTTGTCCAAGCACACTTTTTCGATCCACAGCTGCCGTCTCTTGAAGTCAGGGTCGGCGGTTGGGAAACGATGGAACGAAACGTCAGGATGTTTCGATCTAGCCGATGTACAAAGTGGCACGCAACAATAAACACGACAGTTGCTTTTGGGCACCAATGAGCCCGCCGCAGAAGCTGGAGAAGCAGTCGTGCAGTTGGTAGGAGCCGTAAACACTGTCAACGCCTTGTCTAACGTGCGTACCTGGTCTACCTCATGTAGTTCCTCCATGTGGCTTCTTTGAATTTGTGGTCAGTTGTGGCCTCAGCGATTGAAACCGGCGACGCGTAGCCAATCGCGAAGGCTGCAATTCGAAGAGTGCCCTTCGAAACGGGGCGGCGCTTTCTCAGGAGTGAGCAACAACCACTGTACATACATGCTTGAAAACCTTGTCTGTGTTTTGTTCGTGATACGGGCAATATTTTTCTTCCCCAGCTACGCTTTATGTGCACACACAAGCCTACTCGTAGACGTGATTACTTCAAGACTGATAATTTGAGCAACCTTGACCGATTAAGATTGAGCTCTTACTGCACTTGGCAGATATCCTGTCGGGGCTGGAGGTTAACCAAAAGGCAGTCGGCAGGTTAGCTCTGGGAGCTCACAGTAAGACTACAAACGAGGCTGTACAAGGCGATATGGGTTGGGCTTCATTTGAGGCGAGGGAAGCACAAAGTAAAATACGGTTTGAGGAGCGACTTAGACATTTAGATGAGAAGAACTGGGCAGCCAGAGTGCACAGATACCTGTACCTGAAAAGTGTGGACACCAAATGGCGGAAGAGGACGCGAAAGCTGGCGACTAAATATAACTTGACCGCGGCAAATAAGCAAAGGGGGCCAGTTAAAAAGCAAGTGAGGGAAACAGAGACGCTCATGTGGAAAGAGAGGATGGAAAAGAAGGGATCGCTGGGAATCTACAAGGCAAGCAAACAAGAGATCCGGAAAGAGAACTTTTATGACAACAATAAAGGTAGTGCGTTGCTCTTTGAGGCGCGGGCTGGCTGCTTGAGAACTCTAACTTACAGGAGCAAATATTCGTCCCAGGATGAGACATGTGTTGGATGTGGCATAAATAAAGAAACAATCGACCACATAGTCATGGAATGTCAAAAGATTCAGCCGGATAGAAATGGGGGGAAGGTCACACTTCCTGAGGCGCTGGGCTTCGCGGTTGATGGAAGCATTAACTGGTCAGCAATAGGTATTACTAAGCAGCGGCTGGAGTATTGGTGGAGGAAAAGCAGAGAAGTCGATAAAATAACATCCCAGCCAAGAGTAGCGGCTGGGCAAAATTAAAAAGACATCCGAGTTGAGGGACAGAACTTAAACTCGAACTATTAAGGTAGGCTAGATGGCGCATGCCGTCACCCCGATTCAAAGGGGAGGCCTTTAATCATCATCATCAGCATCGCCATCTATTTGCGAAACTGCAAAACTGCGCCGTCGGCTCGTTTCGTTCGCGGGCGGTGTGTCTGCCAATAATTCTCGGCTGTTGATCGCGTAGTTGTCGCTCAAATGCATCATTCAGCTCTAGTATTCATAGGTATGTTGGACCGTTGTTATAGCGGCACTTCTCACAGATTGCTCAAAGCGAAGCCTTGTAGTTAACTGTGGAAACGTGCTCTGGAGCAGCCTATTGAAGGTGGTAGCAAATGCAACCACCGTTCGCGTCACATGATTGTTTCACTGCCGGTGCGGCTTCGCTCGCGCATTTTTACACTTATCCTCGAGTTGTTTCTTGCAGCCGTCCAGCAGCGTTTATATGCCAGCTTTACTTGCCTTTATAACTTCAAAAACAATAAAAGCTCAGCTCACCACCGTTTATCAAACTTGAGATGTTTGCCTCAAACCATTGCTCAAGCAAGGTCGGCCGTACGCCAAGTGCTGCGAGTTTTCTATCGCCTAACTGCAATTAGAATGCTGTAAGAGCTATCTGCTCCCCTTTCAGGTGGTTGCGGATCTGAGAATGTCCGAAATGGCTATCTCGTAATGTGCGGCGCGCTTTGATTCAGCCTGTACGAGCGCGAAATGACCATAATCGAAATTACTAGGGGTGTGGTGGTCTTCTAGCCGCGCCTTTTTGAGCTGTCGATGCATCTCTTTCGCAGGTCTCGTCGGCGCAGTGTGTGCGACCGAAAGGGTCTTCGTTCCGCTTGCTCCTCAGGCGGTGAAATTCGTGTCCAGCGAGACCATCAAGTCGTCGCAGATCGGCGATGTCCTCTCGAGCATTCTCGGTTTCACCGTTAGACCGGTCAGTACGACGTCTTCATAATGACTCTTGTACATTTAATCCAAAAAAGAGGAAGGTGCGCCAAAAAATTGAGAAATAGAACATGAAATGGGCTTGCCCAAACGTAGGACAAAATTGTACAACTGGTAGAAATAGCCCATTTCATAAAGCTTCTTGTTGACCTACGGCCAATTTTGATACTTGTGCTGCGTTGTCTGCTCCAGGTGCTCGCGTACTGTCACATAATAGTTGGATACTGTTAACGGAAAGTTCGAAAGTTCTGTTTCAGTGGAAGATATCAGCTGTTTTTTTTACAGCATTGCAATGCCAGAAACACCAAGTTGCATTATTTACAGGCACTAGATGGAATGGTTTATAAGCTTAATTCCGGCAAACTGATTCACAACGGCACCAATGAAGTCCTGGTATAAATGGTTGTTGTAAGACTGAGCTCTAGACTGGTCTCTCGAAGTATCGTGATACTTCAGTGGCCTTCGTAAGTCTTACAGAGTGGTACTTACGTTAAACCATGGCGGTTATTTGGTAACTCATCTATTTATAACTTTATGAGAAGCCAGTCTGAGAGGTTAGTGAATTTGACAGCTTCCGAGTATCACGTACCATCATCAGGCAATAACCAACTATGAAAATTCCTATAGTGTGCTTGGTGTAACGCTGGCAAAGTCGTGTTTGACAATAAGAAAAAGAAAGAAAGGAAAGAATAAATGAGATATGGAGAAAAAAGACACAAAAAAGAACTGAAAAGGGGGGGGGGAAAGGAAACGAAAACCGAAAAAAAAAAAAAGGTTGGCAGGAGCTCTGCGATACTTTCACGCTTTTCACGTCTAGTGCGAAGCTGCCTTATTTGTGATGTGTTGGGTGACGTGCTTTAATGTTGTTTCAGTCTGATCCCTGGAACAGCCTGGCACCTGTGAACCCTTTCAAGGTCCCCAAAACAACCCTCGTGCTAGACTTTGATGGCTTCGACGGCGACACGACGCTGGATGTCTCGGGCAAAAACTTTCCGCTAGAAAATGTATGTATGCCTGTGCCTTCACGGTTTCTGGCAGGATGTCCAGTGGCCTTTCTTCATTTCGTCGATTGTTATTTCACACTGTTTTTGTTGCTAACTCTCCCAACAGTTTATTACTCAAAATTTAAGCCCTGCCAGGCATCTAATAGTCGGATGCTGGGTTGTGTTCATTGCTTGCAATGGTGTAGTCAGGGTCTGGCTAGGAGGGTTCGGTTCTCCTTAATATTTTTTCATGTCACGTGTTCATATATACACAAACAAATATCAACATATGCCCAAACAAATACAATCGTGGGGTGGGGTCAGACACCCCATCCGTGAAAAATATTTCTGGCTGTGGCCCTGGTCACTTGAGTAGATTTAAAATTGGCATTCATGTTATTTCAAAGAAGACAATAGTTGACGTGTTTAAAGTGGAACTCTAATCGGGCAATCCTGTGCCCAGGAAAGGAAACGTTGAAGTTCAAGTTATGCATACTGTACACTGATATTGGAAAGTGATACCATTGGCCTTCGGTGATATAGTCAGTAGTAAAATGTGTCGGCATTTATACATGTGGCATCGAATCACTGTTCGTGGCCTTGTTCGTGTTCTACTGTTCTTGTTGCACGCCAGACACTACGAGAAGATATTAAAATAGCCTGAAAAGTTCCCTGACACTGGGCGGAGTTTGCACAAGTCAGCGGTTGTATACGTAGTGGACCTGTTACATAAAAATACAAAAAAGAAGTGTACATGGCAATAATTGATCCTGGGTGCTGTTTATTAAGGTTACTAAAGAGAAGCGAAGCGCATCGAAATAGAACAGGTGTCTATAATTCACCTCAACTAGTGGGCTGCCGTCATGAAATTTGAAACTCCCGATAGTCTGGGATGGTGAAGAAGCTTGTTAAGGAGACGGGGTGCAGCTTGAGTTAAATTTCGGCAAACATTTCCACTTTAAAGAAGTTCTTTGCCATATCGATTCTGATCTTTACAATGTTAGAAATGTGGAGGCTTATTCTGAAATAGTTTTTATTCAATGGTTATGTTTTAACAAATGGTGAGCACATAGGGTGCTTCAAACAGAAAATGCTTGAGAGCACTCTCGTCTATGTAGCTCTTAAGCATACCTAAGAAAAATCGTTTAGAAAATGGGGCAAAAACACTACTGTGTAAGCCGTGCAGTGAGCGAGGGTGCATGGCCTATGTGTTTGAGACCCCTGAAATAGCAGATAAAAAAAGTGTGCAGCCTCAACTATCCCTAGTTAAAAAATTCCTGACCATCAGATGCTGCTGGAGTGAGTGTTTCAACAAGCAGGCTTGTGCTCCAGGAGGAGGCAAATCGGGGCTGGTTGGCAATAGTTTATTTTTGATAGTTCACAGCGCTAAAGGGTATTGATGTAAAGAGTATGCAGTGCATTGCATTCATTCATGGCGTTTCTCTCAATAAACTCTAGTTGTGAGTCAATGCTCTTCTCGTCAGCTTCGTACTTTCTCCTGGTCTTGAGCTATGTGAAATATAGAAAATGGGACCTGTCTTTCCTGAGACTGCAATTCTTAAATTCCAGCCTTGTGAGGCTTAACTAAGCTTTCTTTGACTTTTATCACGAGTGGTTTGCTCGTTCCTTCGCAGTTAGTATGGGCATGAGCTACCATCGCATCTTCGATTGGTGTGGAACAGTTGTCTGATAAATGTAGAATGCCGAATGTGCTACCGACTGCATGGAGGACCAACACGACATGGTTCTCCACAAATAGTTAAAGTTGCTTCTTGAGAGTAATGCGCGGTCATCAATTAAATAAATTTCCGTTCTACAAAGTTCTAGTTCTAAGTTTCAGCCTGTTGTCTGGATTTGTCTTATGCTGAATATTAAAATCTTTTTTAATATTTAAATTTTTTTAAATTTAAGTTTGTAGAATTTATGCTTTATATACTGGAGACGTGGCTCATTCATCGCAATATCAGGCAACAAAACTGACTGGTTGTATGAGTAGCTTTCATCTTAGCAAGGCTAAGTTGGTACTTCACTGGTGATTTTTGCCAGCAAGAGATCGAAATGGGACTTTTTTGTCGCGAATATTTCACAGAATTGGATGTTCGCTTGAAGTAGGCTGGGTCATCACGGGGTTTTGCTGCTACACAATTTCACAATAACAGGACTGCAATTGCATTTCTGTTAATGTAAAGTACTTTTTCACAGAGCATATCGACGTTTACAAACATTCTAAACAAAAAATATCGATGATCATATGTGATAAATTTAAATCTAACGCGGTTGCAATTCACGATGCATATTCTTCTAGAAGGAATACATACATGTACAGCTTTGGATGCATAATGTACTGCAGCACAGGAAAACAAACTACGGTACACAAAGGTTGGAAGATGATGATCCCTGAGATATTGAATACACATCGTGAAATTACCACCAAAGTGAAAGAGGGCAGCTCAGCTAATTGCATTTAAAAAGAAAATACACTCATATTTAGTATCGCTTCAACAATAATTTTGTCCTCTTCCTATTAGTAAATCACACAGGGTTTTGTTAAAATTGACGTATAAACAGATCTGTCGCATTTCAAGTCAGTGAGTTTAACGACATGGTTGTTATTTAAAAAGTATGGGTATTTATACACATTTCTTGTTTCTGTGTCCTTGAAAAAAAAAAAGATTATTGCACTACACCAATACTATAAACTAGGTCTTACAGGCAGGCCTCAAAGTGTAGCTGTTTTTCTAAAGATGCTTAATGACCTGTTATAAAATTGTAAAATGGTCGCTACTTCATTGTTTAATTTTGTTTTAACGTGTGTACATTACTGCTCCTTGCGTGCCTTATTGACTGGGACGGGTTACGGCACCTTGTCAGGCATTAATTTTCCTTTTGCCTACTCTGTCGCTTACATGTGTGCACTGTACTGTGTAACTGATTTATAATAATTGATGAAATAAATAAAATAAATGGGATGTTTCATTTGGGCGCACTTCTTTTGTAGGACGTTAGCCTTCAGCAGCAACTGGAGTTGTTGTCTGTCAGAACACTGGAGAGGTTTGCAGAGCAGGAACCGGTGGTCCTCTACATGAAGACAGGCGAAAAGGTGCGTTGACTGTCACGCATTGTTGTATGTCGGCATCTGTATTTCAGAGGGGGAACGCAAAGCTTGGCATAAAAAAAAGAAGCGTTACTCGCTTTGCGCTCTTCAGTGTTGCTGGAGTTAATCGCCTTTGAGAGCCTTTGAACACTTACAGAAGTGCTGAAGGAAAATTCTGAAGGAAACATGTTATATAAATTAGCCTTCAGTAGCAACTGGAAGCTATTCGTGAACACAGAGTAGTATCTTGCATAAACATAGAGCATGATCTGCTGAATATCAATGGCAAATATAGCCTAGAATAGGCTTGAAATAAATTTGAGTCGTGCAGCTGAATGCAAAACAAAGAACTTTCTCACATGGACATCAGCTTAGTTGTGATGTAAATAGTCATATATCGGCTACATCACGAGTATTTGTAGGCTTCCATGCTCCTTGCGTATGCTCTCTGCTACAGTTCTCAGTGCAGTGCTTGTGTGCGCACATTCGCGTGTGGTGACCGCGTCTGATGGCCAGTTTGGCTAAAACACTCAGATTCAGCTCCTATTCCAAAGTTTGTCAGATTGGATTTATTGTGTCATCCTGTTAGAATTAATTTGTGCCAGACTATGCCAGAGTCTCGGGTTTGGGGGTGTCTCTTCACTGGCAATTGCACCGCTGTTATGTCAAAACATGTGCACCTTGACCTTGGAGCCACCAACATCACTGACGGGAACCAAGAAATATTTCACTCAATAAACAGCGTTCCCATATGCATCTTGAGTAAGCCATCGTGTCATGCTTGACGCCAATGTAGCTTTTAATTTGGCTTGATGCTAAAACACATTCTTCGCAGAGGCTTGTGACCCTTAGGCTATACGGTAGCGAAAAATTGTTTAGACGATTCACCGGCACTGGTCTTCTTTTCCAGAAACACTGCTGATAGCCCGTTTAAGGTGTGGCATGGCATGTAAATAAACCAATGCTCAGTAATAACTACATGCATGCCACTAAAATGTCTGTTACCTGTGTTGCTGGACGTCACAGAATATCAGAGAAAATAAGCAATAGATATATGAAAGAATATCAAATTTTTTGTTCTTCATGTCCACGGAAAAGCCCGTGAATGGTGGGAACGCATTTCCTAAAAAGTATTTTATCCATGTATGTCCATCCGGAAGAACTTTTTCGTAATGTTCTTCCACCACCATATGTCTCTCCTGAAAGGCCCTGTCCTTTCGACCTCATGAGTTTGAGGGCCTCGATTCGAATATTTCGCATGTTTTTTTTTTTCTCATCTTAATAAAAGTATGCCACTTGGTTGAAGCAGCCAAAGTTCTGTTTTAATATGTGCAGTTGTCATTCGCAGGCCTGTCGCTGACAGCCATGGCATCGGAAGGCCCACTCTGAAGCAGCTACAGTTACAGTACATCTCTGCCTCTCGCTTCTCACGGTCAATAGCTGACAGTCACAAAAAGTTGGATTGAACGAAGATGAAGCAGTGAATGTGGTATCGATAAATTGTATTCTTATACGAAGTAAGGCTAGCAGGTAACTCTTTCGCATCCTGTCTCACCCAACTCAACAATGCGCTGGTTAATTAGAATACGGCTGCTTGAAGGACCGAAGTGGCTGTCGTGCTATCAGCTCTCCAAGCGCGAAATAATTGTTGAGGACACCTCAAGTTTATGACATATCTCTTGATACCTGTCAAGATGGTGCTTGCATCTGCCACCGTGCCTTTTAAGCAACGCAGCCCCCTCCGATCCGATTGCCTCCTGTCTCCTCACGCTCCCTGTTAAAGACGGGTTCGTTGTTTCCTCTCTGTTTGATTATCAACGAATAGTAGGCCTTGCGTGCAATGCGATATGTTACCATATACCCCTGTGCGACAAAGACGGCCGGCTCGTTTTACTGTACTCCAGCTGCAGTTCGTCGCCAGCACTTGAAAGCTTCTACAGTAAAACCTCGTTAATTTGAAATCCCGCTTAATTCGAAGGATTTCCGCGGTCCCGTATTTTGCAATGTAAGTATGAGTGGATAATTGAAACGGCGGCCAGCACCAGTCCGGTTAATTCAAAAACTTAAGGTGCCAGTTCCTGAACCCGATTTCGCCGCGAATCCGTGGAACGACGGTTATTAATAGCCACGAGGCAATGCAACGTATCTATATTAACGAGTGGCAGCTGAAGCACCCCGGTCTCGTTACTTCCAGCGCAAAAAGAAAAAAGCGGTCTCATGGTCAACCAAAACGTGTGCCTGCGGAAAACGAGCATGCTTCACTGCAACACAGCAGTGACACGCAGGCAGTTTATTGCATGTTTCTCGAAACGTCAGCGCGTCGATCGTTTGCCCATTCTTTCTGGGATTGTAAAGAAATTAATTAAGGACAGTTTAGCAGAAATCGCGATGTATGTAAACCTGTGATTGCCGGTTGCTCCAGCAATTCGGGTCTTTGCACTGCTGGCGGAGTTCTTCCCAGCAACACCTACTTCGAAAACTAAGGTCGAAAGTCTAAAAGATAATTTTTTTTTCCAGCCAAAACACATCGTGACCTTCGTACTACTGGCTATTATTAAATTCATAACTATAATAGAAAATTGTGCGAATGGTCGCATCATGACGTGCTGACGAAGCGAGGAGCTGGCGACACGCTGCCCGCATGTCACTACTGTGTTGCAGTGAAGACGTCTTAATTTCTGCAGGCGCACATATCAGTCGATCACGAGCAGCATTTTTTTTTTTTTCCGGTCACAGTGGCGAGGCTCAGCGTTCCTCCATGTTCGCGGCAAAATAAAGACCAGGTAATCCTGGAAAACATGACCTTTGCACTTGTAAGCTAGCCAGCACAGCAAGCGACGAGCACTGATTACATTGAATAGTTTAAAGTTTCTTGCGTTTCACTTCTTGCATGTTCTGTCAATTCGAAAACCCCCTTAATTCGAAGCTTTCTCGTGACCCCGGTGACTTCGAGTTATTGAGGTTTTGCTGTACGTGCGGGTTCAACATACGATGCGCCGGACATTGTTATTAATTTGGACTTTTTACTGAAAATTACTGCAATGGCGACGACCATAAGCTGTCAAGCAGAAAAAGAAAGTTGTTTCGGGAGCCCCACTACAGTGTTGCCAAGTCTGAAAGAAGAGCAGAGCAGGATGGCCTTCTTTCTTTACCTTAATTTTTCTTCTTTCTTGTATCTCTTTTTGGTATCTTTCATACTCTCTATCTTTCTTTTCCTTTCTTTCTATCTCTCTCTCTATTGCTTCTGTTTTCTTTGAATCTATTTCTCTTTCTGGCTTGCTCTCTCTTTCTTTTCTTCTAATTCATGTCATGTTGCCTTCTCCGTATTTTGTGTCTTTTTCTGTCACTTTGTTTTTGTCTCTGTTCCCTTTATTTACTTCTATTTTAATCCTTATTTCTTCCTTTTTTCCTTTCATGAGTTGCACGTTCATTACTTCGCTGAGAAGAGTTATTCAATTAGCGCTCGCTATCGCACCAGCTGCATTCCGTAGTGAGGCTTGCCCTATTCTTGTGGCGCATAACCACCTGAGGATTCGCACAGTGGAGCAAAAGTTGCCGACAGCTTAAATAGCTTCGCTGCTAAAAAATGAGGAGCCATTCCATTCTGTTACCTGGACGACCCAGCGAAGCCGTTTAGTGCACGGCACAGATATAACGTAGTGGAAGCTTTTTTGTTGTGCAAGACGAGTTTGTGAATGTCCAGGCTGTTAATCTTCAATACGCATCATTTTTTGCACTGCTCTCTAGATGGCATCTGGTGTTTTTGGTGTACGAATGGAATGTTGTAGTCGTATGAAAAGAGAAGTTTGTTATACCGTGTAGTCTTCTGTTTAATGCACTTTTGGATGCTTTTGCAAATGCTTGACTTAAAGTGGTCTGCAGCACTTTTTGAGCAGGGTGAGAAAACACTGCCCCCTAGTAGTCAAGGCCTCCGAGAATGCACGAGCCAAATGTTATAGTGGAGCATGCAGCCTGGAATTCACAATAAATTATCTAACTCAGCTAAAAATTGCTTTCTCTTCTGTCGACAAATCACGCAACAAGCTCAAAAATCACTCGTAAGAGGTATTCCATCAACCATTCACCTATTTGGACATGGCGTGATTGGTCATTACAGGGATCGTTGTGATGCTGCGACTTTTCCATGCATGCGTGCGCGATCACACTGAAAAAGCCGCACATTCGAAAAAAGAAAAAGTGCTCAAGCTCACGATGCACATGTGGCTTATTTTCTTTGCCCCTGCTTAGCTTCCAGTACTTTCGTCGAGGCGAAAGAACACAGAATGCCATTGCATTGTGCAACAAATCTTTGTAACTCCACTCGTACTGGACGGTTTTAAAAATTTTGTGGCGGTGAATTCATGAGGCAATAAACTCTTTTAGTGAATCTTCCAGTTCATGGCTACTTGTAAAAGTGTTGCAGGGCCCTTTTAAAGGGCACTAAAGAGCAAAACGATTTCTCGTGTACCAGTAAAGCACAGGTTCAAAATCTCGAAAACCACTCTTACCGCGACACTACGTTTAGCAAGAGAGGAAACGCATGAAAAGAAAATGCAGGTGGTGATGCCACTTTGAGATTCCCGCTCCAAAGGCCATCACGTAAAAAATTTTGAAGGCATCTACCGAGTCCTACATAGCTTCTAATTGATAAAAATGTAGTACATTGTAATCTGTGGGTGCTACAGACTTGACTTAGCATACAGTGTTTCAGAAGATTTTATCGTGCCGAGTGCCATGAAAATACTGTGAATACAGTTTGAAATTTGTTATGTCAGCGCAGAGATTTTGGCATGAAATTTAAAAATGAAACTTTGACCTTGCCTTTTTCCCTCTAATAAATGAACTTATGATGGTGAAACATATTGCATTAGAGCTGTCAAGCACTTTGTCAATCTAAACTAAGTCATTGTTCCTCTTTAGTGTTCCTTCAAATTGGATTGCTATTTCCAGTCAATCTAGCATACACGCAAGCCATAGTCTGAAAGCACTCTGAGAATGCTCTTTCTAGTGCAGAGAGAGGGAAAGATGTGTTGGAAGAGCTTGGCTCTCGAGCCTAGCTATGGCATGCCATGTTGTGCCAAGCAGTACAGTTAAAAATGCCAGGCTTGCGCGGAAGCCGCAGCACAGTCACAGCAAAAGCTAGAATGAATGCAAAACTTTATTGCAAATATTTTCTTTTTCTGGTGAAGGTGGAGCCCGCAGTCCAGGGCCCCTGTGGCCTTTGCCTTCTTGCAAGCTCTGTCGATCAGCTTGAGCTGTTCTTCAGACTTAGAGCATGACAGCCCGAAGTCATGCCCGAAGCCTGAAACTGTGTACCCGCTCGTAGCAGTCAGCAGTAGTCTCATTTTCTGCGCAAGAGGATGCGCCTCGATGTGTTCTTGAACTTTGTTGTTTATCCCAAGTTTAAGGAATTTCTCTGTGGGGTGCCCGACTGATAGACCAAGGGCGCATTTGTAGGCTTTTCTAAGGATTGCCTCTAATTGTTCTTTTTCCTGCGCAAGTGTTTTCGATGGGGGCACTGTATACAATCCTACTAACCACGAGGTCCTGTACTAGCCTACAAGTGTCCTCCTCCTTCATACCCTGTCTTCTGTTAGAGATTTTGGTTATCATCCTCGTGATCTGTGCTGTAGTGTTTGACAGCTGTCTGATGGTGTGGTCTATACGACAATTACTATGTATCCACATGCTGAGAATCCTAATTTGTGATACTTCTGGAATCTTCTTTCCCCCCCTATATCGCCTTGAGACGTCTATGGAGTTTTGCAGATCGTATTCTCTTCTGTAGACTCTCAGGATCTTCGGATTTCTCCGGGGAGCAGACAAGGCCGCATTGTCGCACAAAAGCTAGAAGCAGCAATAGTCAGGCCTTTCAGAGCCTTTTGTAAACACTCAGTGGGTAACTGCTGCAAGCACACTTTCTGGGTATCCACTACGGCATTAATAATAAGAATTTCTGGGTAGTAGGCCGGCATTCTCTATGCTATCCTTTGTCATTCTTCCGAGAAGCGTAGTATGTATCCGCTAAACACTTGCAAGGAATTTCGTGCCAATTGTTCATGCAGTGGGTGACGACGAGGAGGATTTATGCCTGAAGTGGGTATGCGTCACAGTTAATAGGCGATCACGAACAAGCTTTTGTAATGGCCATTGGACTACCCACTTGTTACGCTGTTCGCATTGTGTGACACCTGGTTGTTTTTTTGCTGTTATAAAATGCTTTATTAGTCATATTAACGCAATTCCTTTCCCTGCATCAAGCCTGCCTAAGGCAAGTTTGCACACAAGTCCCAAGCACCGGCATGGCTCAGTGGTAGAATACTGGGCTAGCACGCAGAGGACCCGGGTTCGAGCACCACTGTGTCCTTAGTACTAGGTTTTGTTTTCTTATTTTTGCGATAGTGGTTACGGACACCGCCGGGGGCGGACAGCTACGGCGTTGCGCCTGATCCGAGTTTCGATCTCATAACAGCGTTTGCTGTAAAAAGTATGTCGGTTTCATCTTTTGAGTTGTCTTAGGGGACTTCATTAGTCGTAGTGGGACTCTTTAGCATTGAGGCACTCTTCTGTGTCACGATGTTTGTCTGCACTTGTGCTGATAACCGTGTAGATGTGTTCAGGGTATTATTTCATAAAGTGTGGGTTTGATAAACTGTATTTTAACTATTGAGTATTTCGTTCAATAGCAAATTTCGAAAAAGTTCACTGAAGAGGTTATTTGAGAACACTCAAGTGCATGATGCCCTCGATTCCTGCATTATTGAGTGAAATAACGGCTCGATGAATGTCCCCATGAGATTCGCAGTCAACAGAAATATTTCTGGCTCTTCAAAAAAGCCCCATAATAATTGTATAAGTTCTTGAATGTACAAACTGCAACTTGCTTCTCTAGGGTACTTCAGGATGAGAGATTAGCTGCTCGAGAATGCTCCGAAACTAGAAATTTTGTGCTGCTCCTAAGTGCTCTAATATGAAAGTTTACTGCTTCAAAACTTGCTCCAAGTCAGAAGTCCTTGGTAGCATTACTGAAAGCTCCAACATGATTCTTCCTGTCTCTATGCTCTGCGTAGCCAAAACTGTCACTGAATGCTTTTAAAAATGCCTTTTAATAGCTGTTGCGTGCTTGACCAAGTGAGGTTTCTTGCTTGGAAAGAGGAGTCGTTAGGTATTTATTGCAATAGTAGAAAAACAAAAGATGTAAAATGCTGTGCATTCCTATCCAAGACAAGCCTCACGTACGCCACACATTGAACAGGCTTGAAAGAACTCATTGTTGAGAAGTTAGTGACTGCCGCTCTCAACATCAAGAGCGGCCATTTATTAATTAGTTGGCTCATTCTTCAGCAAGCGCCACTTAGCCCACTTGAGCTGTTGCTAGTTTTCCTTGGCAGTGTGGCTTTGCATCTTTTCTAGCTTATACGGGGCCTCTTCACTAGATAATACTAGCCTTCTTGGTACTGTGGAAGGTTGATTTACTAATAATGTCACAATTATTTTCGTCTTCAGGGAGAAAAGTAATTGCGCTCCTTGCCTGAGGAGTTTAATTCATTGCTGTTTTAACTGGCATACCTTGATAATTTCCCATTGTACCCTTTTACCAAGTTAACCCCCTATTTACCATTGTCGTGAACAGTGCACGTTTCTCGTTTTGTTGGTGGGCGGCTTGGCAACAAATTCATTTTTTGTTACACCTCTTTAGTGAGCCCATTCTGGGAAAGATTAGGAGGATATGGGGGGGGGGGGGGTGTGAAAGGGGTGCTTTGGGGAGACTAGTGGCAGCAGAGCAGGTGAGTCGAAAAGAAAGATCGGTCGAGTAAAGACGTATGGACAGCCGCTCAGACGCTTTCCTTGTGATGTTCGAAAGTGCCTTTTTTAGTGCCTGTATAGTGTAAGTAAATCCAGTGTACTCTTATCGAACTGTGCCTTCCCTGATCGGCATTTTATACAAGGAATTCACTAAAACCACTTGCTGTGAACGCAGCTGTACGGCGCCAAGATGGCCTATCCAGAACTGCTGCTCACCGTTTCACCAGAGGTGGACAGCCGCCTGAAGGAAGCCGTCAAGGATGCCGAGCTGGCCAAGGTTCTCCGCGATGGCACATTCAATGTGTCCCTGCCCGGAGACGACCAGTTTGCTGTTGAGCTGCACACTGCCAAGCTGATGTTGGAGCAGGTATGGTGGTCACTTCAGTGGTGTTTTATGGTGAAAAAAAAAAAATATAATGAAGTTGATGAATAGTGAAGCTAAGAAGAGAAACAATAAGGGACCCTATTTGTAGCTTTTAGCTCTTGTAGAGTAATTGTTACATAAGTGGAAATGAATTAAATAGGAAAAAAAATTGGAGTTTGTATATTTGGTGTCTACTATCTCAAAGTTGTTTGGTTATATTGCAAGCCGTGGACTTTATGTGAGGTGCTATATTTATTTGAATCTAGCCTGATACTTTTTATAATATAACCTGATACCAATTGAATAATCATATACGTAAAAAAGAAAAACAAAGATTGTAGGTTTCTTTCTTTTTTTTTCTTTGGTCACATTAAGTTTTTTCTATATTTCACAATTACTATGCTACAGTTTAATAATGATGCTGCTTGTTTCAGCATGGGTTCATTGTTTATTAGCCTAATTAGTGTGTGTCTATCAGTTCAAGAAGTGAGCCCCTTAATTATTTGTTCATTGGAAGCAGATTTAGTATTCCTGACTGCGCTAACCACCTCATGTAGTCCTGCGCTTTTGAGCCAAACACTATGAACACTATTCAATAGTTACTTTACACGCGTGAACTCAAATTACTAGTGCCTTAATTGTGGACTCACAAAAGTTGACAATCCTCCAGCATTTTGTTTCACTTGGCCGGATTGATTGGGTGGTAGTGGCAGCTGTGTTGGCGTCCTTAGATTCTTGCATGGACTTTTTTGCAAGATTTCTCAGCTTATGAAGAAAGTACATTGAGGTCTCTTTAACCTAATTAAATGTTCTATTAATGAATGGATCAAGAAAACAGCAAACCAATGTGTGCTGCTTTAACATTTCTGTGTTTACTGAGGAAACCTGCGATTTCATTGTTTCGAGCAAAATTGGCCCATTTTTAATGCTTCTCATCACATTAGGACGAATAAATGCTTTCAGCAGGTGTGATCTAAGTAAATTCGAGTCATCATGAATGAAGAAAACAAGGGAAATTTTAAGGGCTGTTTTTTTATTAGTTACACATTATTAATAAAAACTAACAGACAATAATGCCAAGATAAGTACATTATTAATAAAAGCTAACAGACAATAATGCCAAGGGAAGTACGTGGGAGATTTCATTTGTTGTTGTTATGACATAATTGTGGAGAAATAAAAGTGGACAAAAAATAACTTGCCCCCAGCATTGACCGAACCCACGACCTTTGAATTGCGCATCCGATGCTGTGCCTATGGAGCTAGAGTGGCAGTTGTTTTCCCGTACATTTTATGGGGTATATATATGCATTTAAACCTGGGAGTGTTAGTCAGCACCGCTCGCAGCCATGATGGCGAGCATGGAACACACAATAGTGTGCGCATATGTGCATCCTGGTCATATTTGCAATACTCGGCGACAACTTATCCTGACAATTCTGTGGAAGCTATTGAACTGAAACGAATGCTTGCTACTGCGCTGAAAAAAAAAAGCACTTAAGTTTACTGAGAATTTTCTTAGTTTTTTCTTATTGTTCTTACTAAAATATATGCTGCTTTATTTGTTATGAGACTCAAACAGTGGCAGGAAGTCATGCATAGAGTGCAGTTATTGTTCACTTTGCAGGAATGCATTCCCTTTCTTTCACTTTTTTTTACTGCGCGACCCTTTTCAGCACACCAGTTTCCCAAAAGAAACATGGCGTCCGTGACTAAGTGGGTTTGTGTGGAGCCACAAACGCACTGTTTACTTCGCCAAGGCAAATATACTCGTAATGTGAGACTAAAACGTACACTGAACCATCGAATTGTTTCTCCCATTCGTATATTTGTGAGCATAATTTTCTAAATGGGCTAACTATACGAGCAAGCAAAACTTAAATCAGCTGCAAGCCACTATGCTACTTGCAGAGCAACATGAAAGTGCGGAAGCCCTGCCTCTGTAGCCTTTGTCCCAATGTTAAGATAAGTTGTCCCCCAGTATAGCAAGTTGCTGAGCAACAGCATAACCATGATGTAGCTGGTGGTGTCCACACTTGAATCATAGTCAAAACGCTCAGCTACGTTTGATGGCTTGTGCTGGGCTTTTGAATGAGCTTGCATTTCATCGGACTAAAACCAAGCCACTCTCTGCCATAACCATTGCAGATGAATTCATGCCCACTGTTGTTGCTGTTGACCATGCAGTGCTGAAGGGTAGTGCAATGTTTGGCTAGCCATGCATTGAAAATGATGTTTCTATTGTGGATTTTCACAGTTGGCTTCAGTTGACTGGGCTGCTTTGCTTCCATTGGGTAGCCATGTTTCATTCTCCAGTTTTGTGCTTCAGACTTGCAGCACGGCTTGTCAATTAGTACACAGCCAAAGAGGCTCCTCAAATGAGATTGATGCCAGTAAATCATTTGTATATTTGTAAATCTGCCCTTTTCTGTTAAGGATGATTTGAGGGCAGCACTGTAGTGGGCATGTCAATAGTAAAGAGAAGTTTGGCAAAGAAAAGCAGCGCATGTACTTATGTTCCAAATGCATATGCATTCAGCACAGTATAATGTGTGCAGTTGTACACTGGCATCATTAGCCTGTGTCAACATTCAGCTCCACCTGTGTGACCTTTCGTGCAGAGAAGAGTAGGGGCCATTATTGCACATATGTGCCTACAGTAGGTGCCTAACTGCAGAATAATGTGAAGCGTTTCTTGTTGACAGTGGTTCAGTATATGAAGTAAGTGAGCCCTCCATCTATGTTTCATTTCAAAGTGGATTTTCGTAAGCACTGTTGGCTCACCTACCGGTAGCTTAGCTTGCAACATATTCCTCTGTTAAGCTTGCATATTCTCTTTTTGTTTCCACTCCGAAATAACCGCAGTGGCTGAGTGGCGACTTTGTTAGGCTGCCAACCCAAGGGACGCAGGTTTGATCCCTGCTGTGATGATCAAATTCCGATGCAGGCAAAATGGTGGAGGCCCCCGTAATGTGCGGTGTCTGCGCATGTTAAAGAACCCCAGGCGGTCAAAATTATCTGGAGCCTTCCTGTATAGCGTCTCTTATAGCCTGTATTACTTTCAAGTGTTAAATCCAACAAACCGATCAACCAGCCATTTGTGTTAGCATTGAAGTGGTTCCCTTTGAAAGAGAGAGACTTTGTTGGAAAAACAAAATTTCCTGGACTCTCACTCTGTAGTGACAAAATGATGCAATGGTTGATAGCTCTGGAAGTCTGGTCGAGTAGCAAGTTTAATTCTTATTGTACAAATGCTCCTTTGCAGCTTAAACATAATCCCATTGAGTAGAAGTGTTTGGCTGACGTCTCTTGTCCTCCGCAGCTGTCTCGGCAGGCAAACAAAGGTGGCACAGCTCCAAGCGTGGTGTGGCTGCGGCTGAGTGGTCTCCGCCATGTCGTGGATCGCTACACAGAGGAATCGTACCAGGCCTCTCATGCCTTGCGGCTCATTCGCGAGTTTGTCAACAAGGTGGGTACTGTTGACTGTCTTGAGGGCGGCAGCACTTAGGGTTGATACGTACTAAAGCTCTGTAAGTGTAAAATTTTTGGTTGCGAAGGGAATGAGAGTATTAAAGGTAGAGTACCAATCGAATTGAATATTTTTTAATATTTCTTAAATACTTTGAAGCAAAATGATAGAAAAAAGCCATAGAGGATGCCTAAGCATAGAGTTTTGAGATACGAACACAGAATGCGCAAGCATTTCTATTAGCTAGGTTGGTGAGGCGCTGGAGGTATGCTTCCAAGTTATGTTCCCAAGTTGTTTTTGTAAAAATTGAAGCAATGCAAAGACGAACTTATGTTTCTTTGCGTGATTTGGCACTACCAAAGTGATGTTGACAGCACTTTACATGTGGAAGTAAAAGGCTGTGTTTTCTCAACGTCTCCACCTCGAAATTCTGCGGAGGCCTAACTGATGTGGTGAACAAAGGGAACTTCATTCGAGAGTTCCTCATCTGTTGTGCGGATTTCCTTCTTTCGCTCTGCAGCTGCAAGTAATTTCTGCAGCAGTTGCTGGTGCGGTGTCAGGTCCGATGGGAGAGGTCTCGTGTTTTCCGCACATTGGATGCCAGACGAGCGTTCGCTTTTGCAAACGTGGCGAAGTCGCAATACAGTTAAACCTGGCTATAACGAAATTGATGAATTTACGAGAAAATTTGTTATAAAGAAAATTTTGTTATATGCAGGTCCGGTACGAAAATTCGGAAAATAAACGTGCAAATTAAACAAAAGGGGTACTGAAAGCAGAGCTACCCCACCACATTTTTAACTGTAAAAACTGCGTTATTATTATGATAGCAATCATATGGACACTCTCGGCGGGTTTTTCCCGTCACTGCCATGTTGTAACAAGCCCGAATTGATAACATGCTCCCGCGCATCGTAACTTTCACGAGCGGGTAACAGCGCTCCAACGCTGAAGCAGAGATAAATTGAGTTGACCCATCCTTATCGCCTGGAAAGTGCATAAGATAACATCTCTCTTGTGTTAGAACTGTCAGGGAATGCTCAAACAGAAAGTAAACCACCCATCTTAAACGAGCATGAAACAACGCGGGGAGAAGGGGGTGTTCGCTCGAGTAGCAATAATAAACTTGGATTTTACAGGCGGCTGCGATCGCTGGCACGCTTGATATCTCGGCGACTATTAGTGCAGTTTTAACGCGAAGGGACGTGTGAAAAGAGCACTTTTCTCTGGAGCGGCTGCATTTGCTCACAGTGTTAGGACCGGCGCCAGGTCTGACAGTGGATCGGCGTTCCTTTTGATGTTCCTTTTGAGTCGCCAAACGGGTTGGCGGCCTGTGTCCGCCATGTATTGTTCCCACCTGGCCGGAGGGTGCGGCGTCCTGCCGCCGCGGCGCCGTGAGCAGTTCGGGAGACCACCGGTGCAGCAGCTTCTTTGGAAGATGACGGCGGCGGCGGCGGCCGGGAATCGTCCCGCTAATTGAACGAATCGTTCGGCACCATTTGAAGCTTGTTTACGGCGGCCCTTTCGATGGATGCAGTCATCAACTTCAGACCCCTCGCCCAGCGACACACCTTGACGGGGGGGGAGCCGCGTTCGTGCCACATGGCCGTGCGGTGACCACGCTTCAGTTTTGAACGTTCGCGTGGACCGTGCGTGCTCGTCACCCTCGCGGGTAATGTGTGGTCCGTGATTGGACGGTGCCCTCTGTACTCGGTCCCCGATCTAGGGATCTGGGGAGGACAGACCCTTTATAATGAGCCCCCACGGCTCATTCGGTGTGCTTTTTCGAGTGGAGAGCTCGCCATGTACGAAGAACGCCACTATATATCTAAACTTTCTTATTGACCTCTCTCTAATGTAAATAAACGTCTGTTCTCTGTTTTCCCATATAAGCATTGCTTCTCGCTATAAGGGACGAGTCCGATGGGAGCCAGCTACCAACGACGAGACCCACAGGACTCAGGTCCCAACAACTGGATGGCAGCGGTGGGATCGAGCTCATCGACCAGGAGGCAATGCTGAGACCTGCTGTCTGGAGGACCTAGAGTCGGACAAAACTGCTTCGTGGCATCACTGACAACACTGGAAGGAACGCGTCCGAATTCATGACTGCATAGGGTGAGTGCACTGCTTTTCTTTGCTGAGATATCACCAGGCTTTGCGTAGGATTGTAAACAAAGCAGTGATTTGGTAACGGTGGACGGAAGTATTGATAGTACGTCAAAGTTGTTTAGTTAAAAGAGTTAGCAGCACCAAGGACCGCCATGAATTTGAAGGGACTAAAAAAACCAGAGTTGTTAGAGTTGGCCCGAGAGCTGGGCCAGGTAATTGCCGAGACGAAAAGAAAGCAGGAGATCATTGACGCCATCGAGAAGATCGGGGCAGATGACGAGGAGCTGAGCGAATGCTTGGAGGCTATTACGCAAAGGAAAGAGGAGCAGAGGCTCCGTGAGGAAAAAGAGGAGCAGAGGCTCCGTGAGGAAAAAGAGGAACAGAGACGTCGTGAGGAAAAAGAGGAACAGAGACGTCATGAGGAAAAAGAGGAAAGGGAAAGAGAACGTATCGATCGTATGGAAATGAAACGCCTAGAAATTGAACTAGCAAAGGCTCAATCAATGAACGGAGCTAGCGCAGTGGCACGAGAAAGAGAGCGCCGAATGACAGATTTGATGCCATCCTACGCGGTAGGAGGGGACATGGGTCTTTTTCTGGTGCACTTTGAGCGCACGTGCGAGAGGGAAAATTTTGCTAAAAACACGTGGCCCCAGCGCTTGCTTACGCTGCTGCCGTGTGAAGTAGCTGACATTATAGCCCGTATGGGTAAAGAAGACGCAGACGACTATGACAGAGTCAAAGCGAGTCTGCTCAAAAAGTACAGACTGTAAGCGGAGGCGTTCAGGCGAAAATTTCGTGAGATCGAGAAAGCCAAAGACGAGTCATACCCAGAGTTTGCGTACACCTTAAAGGTAAATCTGGAGGAATGGCTTAGAGAGGAGGGTGCGCTTGGCGACGCGGAAAAGACTCTGCAGTGTTTTGCGTTGGAACAATTCTTTCGGCGTCTACCTGAAAACATTAGGTACTGGGTTCAGGATAGACAAGGAGTAGATACTATCACGAGAGCGGCAGAGCTCGCAGAGGA
This sequence comes from Rhipicephalus microplus, assembly GCF_013339725.1. Taxonomy (NCBI): domain Eukaryota; kingdom Metazoa; phylum Arthropoda; class Arachnida; order Ixodida; family Ixodidae; genus Rhipicephalus; species Rhipicephalus microplus. The sequence continues at coordinate 61,084,739 of NC_051173.1, read as the reverse complement.
GTACGTAAATCGCCGTGCCCTCGAAGGCGAGGATGTCCCTAGGAGGGAGATTAGTAAATATCGGGCCGACAAGCCTCCGCGATGGACAAAGTCGGGTCGGTATATGCCGAAGGAGGGTTTACACTCCAAAGGAAGCGGTGATGAGAAAAACAAGAGAAAGGAAGAAGCACCCGAGAAAAGGGCGGAAGGGCAACAGAAAAAGGCGTTCGAGGCCAAGAAGCCGATAGTTTGCTATAACTGCCAACAGACGGGGCATATTTCTTTGGGTTGTAAGAACCCGAAAGTTGTGTTAATGTCACTCTGTAGTAATGACGAAAACATGAAATTGCTAGAGCCATACATCCGAGACCTAGTCGTGAACGGCCAACCGTGCCGCGTGCTCCGCGATTCGGCCGCCACTATGGATGTAGTGCACCCGTCCTATGTCGAGGAGAGTCAGTTTACAGGAGAATGCGCATGGATAAGACAAGCAGTAGAGACAAACAGTGCATGTCTCCCAGTAGCAAGAGTCCGCATCGAAGGCCCTTTCGGTGTTCTAGACACTGAAGCTGCCGTTTCGGCACATCTCCCAGTGCAATACCCGTATTTGTTCTCAAATAAATCAGAGTACTTGCTGCGACAAAAAGGAATTGGGTTCAGTGAGGGTATCGTACAGGCCTTAACTCGATCCAAAGCAAGGGAGCTCGCCGCTCAGACAGTTTATAAAGATCCGGTGGCAGACGAAACAGCTTCAGCGGCAGAGCCTTCTTTACCTGGCACGAAACTGGACCACCCTATAATGGAGCCTCAAAACACAATATCTAAAGAAAGATGTAAGAAACCGGATGAATCCGAGGCATCTCGAGAAGTAGAATGCACTATAAAGCTGTTAAATGTAAGTCCTACAGAACTGATAGTGGAACAGGAAAATGACTCCACTCTCCGTAACCTAACGCCAGACGCGAAGGAAGGGGTGGCTAAGCAAAACATTCAGTTCACCAAGAAGGGGGGCGTCTTGTACAGAAAGTACACGAGTCGAAAAGGAGTTCGGTTTAATCAGCTAGTCGTACCGTATCCTTTCCGCAAGGAGCTGCTGCACCTGGTCCACGGAGGTTTGTGGTCAGGGCATCTCGGCATCAAAAAAACAAAAGAATGTTTGTTACGGGAGTTTTACTGGCCCGGCTGCTTTCGGGAGGTGGAGGCATTTGTAAGAAGCTGCGACACGTGCCAACGCGTTGGCAAGCCAGGGGATAAGGCTAAAGCACCTATGAAGCTGGTCCCCATTATCACAGAACCGTTTCGCAGGCTAGTTATAGACACAGTGGGTCCACTTCCTGTAACGCAGTCCGGGTACCGGCACATACTCACAGTGCTCTGCCCGGCCACGAAATTCCCGGAAGCAGTACCGTTAAAGGAGCTCAGCTCGGAAGAGGTAGTTAAAGCGCTTTATCTATCTTTGCACGTGTAGGCTTCCCTGCAGAAATTCAGTCCGACCAGGGATCTGTTTTTACAAGTGCACTAACCTCGACATTTCTAGAAAAGTGTGGTGTTAAAATCATCCACAGTTCAGTGTACCACCCTCAGTCAAATGCTGTAGAAAAGGTACATTCAGTCATGAACGGCTGCTACGCGCCCTTTGTTATGAGCAAAAAGAGGATTGGGAGGCTTGCTTGCCCGCAGCTATGTTCGCGCTTCGGGTCGCTCCTCACGAATCAACAGGGTTTTCGCCTGCGGAGCTAGTTTACGGACGTGCTCTTCGCTCCCCACTTCGCATTGTTCGAGAATCTTGGGAGGGCCGGGCGGACGACCCTTCGGTAGTAGCATACGTACTTGAGCTGTTGGACCGACTTCACGCAGCTCAAGAACTAGCGGAGCAGGAAATGCGCAGAGCTCAAAACAACGCTAAGCGCTATTATGACAAGACAGCCCGGACGCGAAGCTTTCGAGTGGGGGAAAAAGTGATGATACTGAAACCCTCACTGAAGAATAAACTTCAGGTCCAGTGGGAGGGACCTGTTGAGGTAGTTCAGAAATTGTCAGACACAAATTACTTGGTTACTGGACTGGGAAGGCGTAAAACGCAACAGGTGTACCACACTAATCTGCTCAAACCGTACCAGCAGAGGCATGCCGTTGTAAACATGTCGCTCAATCAACCGGAAGAAATGCCTATTGATTTCCCGGAGTTAACAACAGAAAACAAAGACATTGGCGAGACTATTAGTAACCTGGTAGAACAGGCGGAGTTGGAGCCAGATCAGAAAGCGGAACTGAAGGAACTATTGTTTGACTTTAAAGAAACATTTTCAGACACACCTGGCAGAACCAAAGCCCTAGTTCATGATATTGAGCTGACATCTTCGGAACCAATTCGTTCTAAAGCTTACCGCGTTTCCCCGAGGCAACGGGAAATAATGGCCGCGGAGATAAACCGAATGCTCGAGCTAGGAGTGATCGAGCCAGGAGAGAGTGATTACACCTCGCCTCTGATCTTGGTTGAGGTCCCAGGGAAAGAGCCGCGACCGTGTATTGACTATCGGAGGCTCAACTCGATTACAAAGGACCAAACTTATCCAATTCCGCATATTGAGGAAAGACTTGAGCAAGTCAGCAGTGCCAATTTCATCTCGACTTTGGATTTAGTCAGGGGATACTGGCAGGTGCCTCTAACTGAAAGGGCTAGTAGGCTTGCGGCGTTTATTTCCCCGATGGGAACATTTCGGCCGAAGGTCCTTAGTTTTGGATTAAAGAATGCCCCTTATTGCTTTTCTGGCCTAATGGACAAAGTGTTACAGGGTATGGAGGACTTTGCCCTCCGTACCTAGATGATATTGCTATTTTTTCTTCTTCCTGGATAGACCACATGAAACACTTGCGAGCTGTGCTATGTCGTCTGCGTGAGGCCGGCTTAACAGTGAAGGTTGCGAAATGCCAATTGGGGCGCGCTGAGGTAGCTTATCTAGGGCATGTAATAGGCCAAGGCTACCGCCGGCCGTCAGAAGTAAAGCTGGCCGCAATAGACAACTTTCCCCAACCACGAACCAAGAAAGACATTCGGTCGTTTCTTGGATTGGCCGGTTATTATCAAAGGTATATCCCGCGTTACTCTGACATTGCAAGTTCCTTGACAGACGCTCTTAGAAAGACTGAACCCCAGACCGTAAAATGGGATGGGGCCAAGGAACATGCATTTTCTACGCTAAAGAAGGCACTAAAAAGTCAGCCAGTGTTGAGCGCGCCTGACTACTCTAAGCCGTTCATTCTTCAGTGTGACGCCAGCGACCGGGGTATGGGTGTCGTGCTTTGTCAGAGGGGAGAGAACGACCAGGAACACCCTGTGCTGTATGCCAGTAGAAAGCTTTCTGTTCGTGAGGAAGCATACAGTGCCTCAGAAAAGGAATGTGCCTGCGTTGTTTGGGCTGTGCAGAAGCTAGCTTGTTACATCGCCGGTTCTAGGTTCACAATAGAGACTGACCACTGTCCCCTCACATGGCTACAGTCCATGTCATCGAAAAACGGCCGTCTTTTGCGCTGGAGCTTAGCTCTTCAACAATACACCTTTGATATCCATTACAAGAAGGGTAAACTCAACAGCAACGCAGATGGTCTGAGTCGTTGTCCCTAGTACCCCGAGGGCTTCAAAACGATTTTCTGCTTTCTATCCTCGATTTGAGGCCCACTAGTTTTCTGTATTTATCCAATCATGTGTCAAGTGTTTTGTTTAATGTCTTCAAAAGTGGCTGATGTGGTGTTGCGACTCGGCGGGGGCCACAGGAATAAAGTTGAGGTAGAAGGAAATGACTTCCACAGGTGAATCTGAGTCTGGTGATTCTGAGTAGAGAATTGCCGTGTGCTTGCTTGTGTGTGGGTGTGCTTTCGGCGCCGTTTCCGCAGTTCCTCGTTTGTGGTGGGCGGAGAATATGGTGGAGGGGTTCACCTCATCCCTGCGAGCAACGCCCTCTTGGTCGATGATCATCGGATCCAGTGTTCGGGACAAAAGTAATAGAGGAAGAGCCGACAAGCTGCAATACAGATCCCGCTGCACAGTACCTGCTGGCCACTGCACCTCGGGATCTTCTTTCCCCGGCGGAGAGGCTGTTAGGACCGGCGCCAGGTCTGACAGTGGATCGGCGTTCCTTTTGATGTTCCTTTTGAGTCGCCAAACGGGTTGGCGGCCTGTGTCCGCCATGTATTGTTCCCACCTGGCCGGAGGGTGCGGCGTCCTGCCGCCGCGGCGCCGTGAGCAGTTCGGGAGACCACCGGTGCAGCTTCTTCTTTGGAAGATGACGGCGGCGGCGGCGGCCGGGAATCGTCCCGCTAATTGAACGAATCGTTCGGCACCATTTGAAGCTTGTTTACGGCGGCCCTTTCGATGGATGCAGTCATCAACTTCAGACCCCTCGCCCAGCGACACACCTTGACGGGGGGGGAGCCGCGTTCGTGCCACATGGCCGTGCGGTGACCACGCTTCAGTTTTGAACGTTCGCGTGGACCGTGCGTGCTCGTCACCCTCGCGGGTAATGTGTGGTCCGTGATTGGACGGTGCCCTCTGTACTCGGTCCCCGATCTAGGGATCTGGGGAGGACAGACCCTTTATAATGAGCCCCCACGGCTCATTCGGTGTGCTTTTTCGAGTGGAGAGCTCGCCATGTACGAAGAACGCCACTATATATCTAAACTTTCTTATTGACCTCTCTCTAATGTAAATAAACGTCTGTTCTCTGTTTTCCCATATAAGCATTGCTTCTCGCTATAAGGGACGAGTCCGATGGGAGCCAGCTACCAACGACGAGACCCACAGGACTCAGGTCCCAACAACAGCAGCGTTTTGTAGGAGTTCTGCGACATCGGATCCAAAAGAGTTGTTGCTAGGCTTACTTTTTATAACATAATTTTTTGCCATCACGTTCGTTGCATTGCATTCAACACATCGTCGTGTTGCCCGAACAAATTGGCTAATTGCGAAAGCTACCGGCTTGCAAACTCTCGGCGCCACGCAAGATGGAAGCGCGTGACGAGTCGACCTCCAAAAATCTGTTGTCGCCGTGGTCTTGGAGAGTTCCTATTAGCGGCTAATCTGACATCCCCTCGGTGTTGATGACACGGTTTTCCAAAATTAGGAAAAGTCGCAGTTTTCCCAGTGGCAGATGCAGTGACTGTTACTAATGCCATAAACGTGGTTTCGGCATTGTGCACAATCGACCTGCTCTTGCCAAATGTGAATTCTGAATAATGCCTTAAGGGGAGACGCTCCTCGAAAGCACTTTTTTTTTGTTATTCAACTTAGAGCTTCAGAAATTGGACCACTGATGCAGTTTTTCCTCCTGATTCCAAATCTGTAATCAGTTTTTACATAAGTGCAATAGTTTGGGAGTTGTGTTTCAAGTAATGGTGAAACTTGATAAGTTTTCCGGGAACTTTCGCGCATACTAAATGTTCATGCAGAGAGTTGTTCAATGGCTCCTTTTGCTCCCTATTAGCCATAGAGTGCCGATATCTAGCTAGAAATTGTGCTCCAACTTTGAAACTATGAAAAAAACATCTGTGTAGCAAACTACCCTTTTTTTTCCACTCGACCACCATTAAATTTATTAATAGATATTTACAGCTGATAGGTTGTGCTGATTCAAGTAGATATCGGCACCCTACGCACTCTCCTCAATGTGTGTGCCAAATTTCGTCGTCGTATGACCATTCTAAGTGCCCGAAACACTTCCCGCAAAAATGCAAATTGGCCAAAATTGCGAAATGAGAAAAACGCGTTTGAAAGTTTGAAAGTCTGTATTTACAAAAATGAAAAACGCAGTAGCACGAAACTTGTGCTGAACACATACACACATGTCCAGAGGGAATATCAGTTGTCTAAAACTCTCCAGCGCCGTAGGTTTTCCCTTCCCGGCTGGTGCGGCAGGACTCTTCCACCCGGGCCCTCTTGGCTGCACTGCGACGGTGTGCCCTCGCCTCAGCGGTCTGACGCACATTCATCTTGTGCATGCGCATGCTGTCTCGGCGGTCGCTGAGGGTAACCAGGGCCTCCGAAGGAAGCACCCCAAGCTCTTCCAGCACCTTTTCAAAGCTCGCGTGGCCCCGGTTGAACCACAGGACTGCAATGGCTGTGGCTGTTTCCACAGCAGTCCGGGAAGCAAACCGGGTCTTTGGACACAGCAGCCATATTTTGCTGTTCAGGGACTCGGCCGCGTTCTGTGTCTTGCCGTGGAGGCACCGGGCAAGCAGCTTCGCATCTGTGAGACGCTTGTAGATTGGGAGGACTGCCAAACCCTGGGCCTTGGTCAGGAGGGGGGTGTGGCACGGTGCAGGCTGGCCCTGCGCCTCAGCACGTCGGTGCTTGCACCACGAGTCTGGGCCTGCAAGACAGAACTTGTGACTTCCAGCACCGTCTGTTGAGCACGAGTGCAAACATGAGGCCCATATGGCAGTGTACATCTTGTGGACATTTCCCCGATTGTTCACAATGGCCACCTGAAAGTAAGTTTGAAGCTTCTGGATGGTGGTCTCCTTCAGCTTCTCCCCTCGTGGAAGTGGCGTTGGCAGCTTCCGCAGGCCGGTGCCCAGACGTTTCGCCACGTGGTTGGTGCACTCCTCTTTTTCAATTGGAGTGTCAGGGTACACGTTGGCATCACAGACCCCGTTGTAGGCCTTGCTGTCTCCATCGCTTAGGAAGATGGTGAACCGCAGGGGTGTCTCATAGTCCACAGTCCTCTGCCAAATGCGCACTGCAGCTTCGGCCTCCATGGCATGCGAAGAACAGTCGCAATTCTTCTCACAAACGGGATGATGAAACGCCTGCCATGTTTCTTCATCGCCTCCCATGTCGTTATGCAAACTGCACGCCAGGCAGAAGTTGGAAAGCACTTCATAGTCCAGGCACAAACCAGTGTCCAAGGACACTACAGTTCCCACACCATTGTGGCTTTTGTGGCCTCTTTTTTGCCATGTGCCGTCAAACATGACTGGCACGTCACTGTTACCAGCCACCTCTTTGGTGACGCTGCGTGCCCTTTGCATGTTTTCACAGACAGCCTTCACTGCCGCACTGTGAATCTTTTTGCCGATAGCATGGAAGGTCTTATGGTGCATAGGGTTTGGCAATCCAACTACTGCACAAAATCGTGAAAGTTGCTCATGCCCGATACCGACGGCACGCGCTGCAAGCACCACTTTCAGGTTCACGGCAAAGGCGTCACGCGAACTCCCGCTGTCGTAGCTTCTGCTTGCACCGCGGCCGCCATCTGACGCGACCCGCTTCGACGAGTACGCGGACGAAAGGATGCTCTCCGAGCACTCCGCATTCTCGCAGTGTAGCTCCAGAAACGCCGAAAGGCCTTTCCGCTTTTTATTCGGTGCCCGAACTGCGAGTTTACTCTCGTGACAAACGGGGCATGCCGCGCCTGCGACGACGGCCGTCAATGCACCCAACTCGCACAGCACTACGCTTTCGGCACGATCGGCATTCGGCCTGACGTCGTTTTCGAATAACGCGATCTTTTTCTGCGATGCACTCACAAAATTCACTGCAGCGTTGATCTCGTCGTCGCAGTTGCCATGGTCGACGTTGCCGTGGTCGATGTTAGGCCTACCGGCCGCTGGCCCGTCGCGGACATTTTCGTTGGCGGTGGCTTTCTTGTACGTCCTCCGCCGCTTCCCTCTGAACTTGTTCTTACTTCTGTATTTCCGATGGTCGGCAACGGCCTTTTTCGGGCTTGCCATCGCACGAAAACAGCGAAAAATAACTCCGGAAAACAGTGAAGCGAACTACGGCAAGAAAACACGGGTGCTGTCAGCCAATGGCGGCCCTGCGTTAGTGGCGCGCGGTTTGAAACGGCGGGAAAAGACTGTTTTTGTTGCTTTTTTTTTAGATTTTTCGTGAACGTACGAGACTTCAAGAACCGGGATCGTGGAGAGTAAGGACAACTCTACACGAGCCAGCGGCCGCAATATGGCGGACAGCTCTCTCCGCGGCCCCGCGAGCACGCGAACAGCAGCCCGTTTTGTGTGAATTTCGTGATGCCGCGCGTCACTGCCGCTCACTCAGACGCGTTTTTCACTGACTTCTGATGCTTATTTCGCTGTGATATTTTCAGATGTCAAAATATAATGTATAAAGATGATAAAGCAACAAAAAACAGAAAAGGTGAAATTTGGAAAAAAAACGCGACTTTTCGACCCGCGTCTCCCCTTAATGCCACTAAACCAGCTTGTGATGTAAAATTCATTAGTAACACCTGAAAAACAGCAGAATATTTGGCAGATGCAGTGAGATCTTCACAAAATGGCAATGGATTACATTTTCCAGGTGATCTGCACAGGTTCATTTTGTGCTGTGCTCAATTGCGGTCTGTCTGTTTCAAAGTAGTTTGCAGTGGAGTGGAAATAGTGACACTGTTACTATGAAAGCTCATATTAACGGAGAGCTATTTTGCACACTGAGGTCAGCTATACTGCATTTTTCCTGCATGCCCAAAGCCCGTGTCCGTGAGTGGTGCAAATAAGGAAAGGAAATTTTCCGCTTCATGTCTACCTCGAAAACTTTCTACGGCATGAAAACGAGAAAATGTTCAGATCTTAATGACACGCTTGCAGGTGTCGCCCCGCCACGGTTCTCTAGGGGCGAAGGTACTCGGCTGTTGATCCGCAGGTCGCGGGATCGAATCCTGGCTGCGGCGGCTGCATTTTCGATGGAGGTGAAAATGCTGTAGGCCCAAGTGCTCAGATTTGGGTGCACATTAAAGAACCCCAGGTGGTCGAAATTTCCGGAGCCTTCCATTACGGCATCTCCCATAATTATATGGCGGTTTTGGGGCATTAAACCCCACAAATCAAATCACGCTTGCAGGTATTCTCAAGCAGCTTCCAATAGAGCTTGTCAAGGTTTAATTGAATGGCACGGGATCGGGGTGTTTTCAGAAGAGACCTTGAAGAGGTACTGGCACTGAAATATTCGTCCCGTGTTTTTTTGCTGCAATGTGTTGCTGAGGGCCTGTTAGTCATAACGCGGCACATCGTTTGCTGCAGTATGTGACAGATAGTTATTTACAGGCTCCTTATTACCGACCTGTCTGTTTTAGCTTAAGAGAGCTCCATAAACGATAAGCCTCTGGGTGCAACTAAGTTTATCCCGGATATATCAAACACGGATATATGGAATTATTAGCGCTAATAAACAGTTGAGAAATCCCCTTGAATTTCCGTGGAGAAGTGTGGGATCGGTGCACCCGTATATCGAACTCCCGCACAGCGGCACATCCGCTATATCGAACGCTGCGCCACGCCGAAGGCAAGATTCATTTTTCCTAGCAAATATTGATCAATTTCTGGCTGCGTTCTAACAAGTTTTGATCTCTTTGAGTGTGCTGGTGACGAAAAGGCGGTATTATTTCATCGCGCTGATATGGTTCGTTGCGCAGCGCTTGTGAGTGCACTGGTATGTTTGATGCTCGATCTACGGGTCCCAATGCGCGGGGGTATTGTTTTTCACAAAAACGAATTTCCGATAACACCAAAATAAGAATGTGAAGTGATTTGGTGATCTCATTGCAATGTTCACATTCCCTTCCTTGTTTGTTTGTGCACAATAGCACACTAGCCTGAAAAGCATGGCCTTCAATATGTGCAACTTCATGGCGTATTTTTGGTGTTTGCGGTTTTAAAACGCACGTCTCAGAGGCTACGCTTTTTCTAGCTTTTAGCATGAAAACAGCTGAAAACAGCGGCTGCCAGCTACAAAGGCACAAGTGACATCGATATCGCGAACATGTTGATTGTGGAAACTCGACGTTGTCTTTTGCACTTTCTGGAGTTGTGAACTTCTCGCCTCGTTCCTGATAAATCCTAATTCGGGAGTTGAACTTAATGTTGACCCTTATGTAGCAATAAAAATTATGACTGATGCTTGGAGCGATTTCAAGCAAAGCACCGTCGTAAAGTTTCCTTGCGGGCCATGTGACGACTTCAGGTGTGTCATGACCACTGGCGCACGGTGCCTCGGTGAATTCTGCGACATATCAGCGTTTCCGGTCACCATCTTGGACAGTGAGGGACTTATCAGTGCAGATGACGACATAGCTGTTTATGACCGCATCGATAGTGAGATCATGGCTGCCGTGTCCTGTGCCAAGGAAGTGTACCCGTACGGTTGTGAATATGCCAACGCCATCGCTGCTGCTGCTAACCAACCTTCTTCCACGCTACAAAGCTTGCATCGGCGTTCTGCGTCAATCAACGCTGTTGATGCCGAAGGAGCTGAGTGCGCTTATTTAAAAAGCTTCAATGATAATGAGGATGACTGGAACTTGATGGCTTTTTGATGGAGGCGAAAATGCTGTAGTTCCGTGTGCTCAGATTTGAGTGCGCGTTAAAGGGCCCCAGATGGTCGAAATTTCCAGAGCCTTCCACTACGGCGTCTCTCATAATCATATGGTGGTTTTGGGACTTTAAACCCCACATATTATCAACTTGAATGCGCAAAAGAAGCAAGACAAACTTGCGGACTCTTTTCATGCGAAAAAAAGTGCGGTAACTTGCAGTTAACACCTTGTTCTCATTAAACTGTGAGCAAATCGATATGTTAGTGCTTGTAATGATTTCCGAGGCCTTAAATGCTTTAATGTAGGCCTTAAATATGCATATTTCTTATTCAGAATTATTGATATATTGAACTGTTTTACGATTCTCTTCGAATTCGATATATCCAGGATCGACCGTATTGCCACCTAGCTTGTGCAATGCTTCATGAGGTCAGCAGAAAGAGCTGTGACACACAGGGTCTGCATCAAGAAGTTCTTTTGAAAAGAAAATGGGAAAACAGTGTCGGCAGCAGCAAAAATGCCAGGCCTGCACGCAAGGTGCAGCACAGTAACCCCGAAAGCTAGAAGAGCGGCCTTTCAGAGCCTTTTATAAACACTCGTTGGGTAACTGCTGCAAGCACACTTGCTTGATGCCCACTACGGTATTAATAATAATAAAAATTTTAGGGTATTACCGTATAAACGCGTGTAAGGGCCGCACTTTTTTTTCAAGAAATGAGGGCCAATTTTCAGGGTGCGGCCCATACACGCAACGTGCAATTTTTTTTTTTTTGAAGCAAAAGAAAAAAACGTACCAGCTAGCGAACGAAGAACGTTTATTGCAGCATACAGCATATGTGCTTAATCGTCGTCGCTCAACGAGTCCTCAGACTCTGTGTCCGAGATGGTGTGTTGCGGAGCACCGTCCTCCCACAAGCAGTCATCTTCCGCGCCATCCAAGCTGTTGGATATACCGGTGACTTTAAAGCTTCGGGTCACAACGTCCGTCGAGACTGAGTTCCACGCCGACAGTACCCAACCGAGAACAGCCGCAAGCGGTGCCCTCTTCAGCCGTCCGGTCGGCGTCTGCTCGTGGCTGCCGCTTGCCATCCATTCCGTGTAGAGCCTTCTGAATTCCACCTTAAAAGGTCGATTAACGCTGACGTCCAAAGGCTGCAGCATTCCAGTGAGGCCGCCCGGAATCACGGCCATGTCTGTGCCGACACGGCGCAGCTGTTCCTTCACCTTATCGGTAAGGTGACCGCGAAAACTGTCTAATACTAAAAGTGACCGTTTGGCTAACAGCGCTCCTGGTCGGTTTTGCCAAACACACTTCACCCAGTCGAGCACCAAGTCATCGTTCATCCACCCCTTTTCTTGGGCTCGAACTATGACTCCCTTGGGGAACACTTCGTTGGGAATTCTTTTTCTTTTCAATACGACGTACGGGGGTAGCTTCCGCCCGTCCGCGGTCACACAAAGCATCACTGTGCAGCGTTGGCGCTCAGCGCCGGTGGTCCGCACGGCGACGCTCTTTTTGCCTTTCAGTTCGACTGTGTAGTTTTCCGGGCAGTCAAACTACACAGGAGTTTGATCTGCGTTCCCTATTTGCGACAGTAGATCATTATGTTGATGGCGAAGGCCGATGACATATTTGTGAAAACTAAGCACCTTATCGGTGTAGTCTTCTGGCAGCCGCTGGCACAACGTGGTCCTTCGCCGAAAGGAGAGATCCTTCCTTTTCAGGAATCGTCGCACCCAGCCAGTGCTAGCCTTGAAAGTCCCGGCTGGTATATTCTTCGCACGTGCCAAGGCTAGTGCCTTCACGCGCAGCATGTCTGTAGTTAGTGCATATCCATCGTTCCGCACTTCTGTCACATAGCGGAACAACTCTTCTTCTAGTTCCGGAAACTTGCATGGCTTTCCTCGGAAAGCGCGCTTTTTGCTGTTCGTGTTTTCCAGAGCTTCCTTTTGTGCGCACCATCTTCGAACGCACTTTTCGTCGACGTCGAATTTTCTGCCGGCGGCACGTTTCCCGTGCTCGAGCGCAAACTCGACCACCTTTAACTTGTAGCCAGCCGTGTAGCTATTCAGGTGCTTGCCCATCGTGCTACAACGTGAACGCTCGGCAGAAGACAAGCACGAGAGACAATACGGCGTGCACAACTCCTACAAATGGCCGGCTGAACTGCACAAGTTGGTGATGCTGATGCCGATATCGAGAGCACGTTTGTATAGTGGTGCGAGGCACGAAGGATAAAATCCCGGTTTAACCTTTAGGTAACGAGCGTATGAACACTAATCAAATAGTTGAAATATTTAGCAAACTTTATGAACACCTTAGCACGAAGAAAGTTAAACAAAATATACTAGTGACGCACCTGTAAACCGCTGTAAACTTTGATAGTGATGATGATGGTTGCGTTTTTTCGCGCCATCTATTGACGACGTTCAAAAGCTCGCATGCACGCGCGCATTTTGAATACGTGTGGGTTAATGAAAGTGTGGGTGCGGCCCTTACGCGAATTTTTTTTTTTTCGAATATGTGCGTCATAAAAACGGGGTGCGGCCCTTACACGCGTTTATATGGTATGCCAGCATTCGCTATGCTATTTTTGTAATTCTTCTGAGAAGCATGGTATCCGCTAAACAATTGCGAGGAATTTTGTGCCAATTGTTCATGCAGTGGCTGACGACGATGAGAAATTATGCCTGAAGTGGGTATGCTCCAACCCATTACGAAAACAAGCTTTTGTAATGGGTTGGAGCATTGGATGACCCACTCATTGCGCTATTCACATTGTCTGACGACTGCTTGTTCTTTCGCTGTTTTTAAACACTTTATAAGTCGTATTAGCGCGATTGCTTTCCCGACATCAAGCCTGGCTAAGGCAAGTTTGCCATCAAGTCTCAAGTACCGGTGTAGCTCAGTGGTAGAATACTGGTCTGGCACCCAGCGGACCCGGGTTCGTGCCCCACTGTGTCATTGGTACTAGGTTTTTTCGCTAATTTCGCACGATGTGGTTTCAAACATCGGCGGTAGCGGCAGCGGACAGCTACGGTGCTGTGCGAGACCCGAGGTGTCATCTCGTAACACTTCTTGCTGTAAAGCTTTCAACGTGGCACTGGGACCATTGACATGGCAGCAACCACTGAGAGGTAGTCTGCTGGAGCAAATGGGGCAAAAGAAAAATGAAGACCATGATGATGTCATATTTTGTATTACCAGAAGCGTGGTGATGGAAGGGAAGTAGGGGGGTCACTTTAGGTAATATTGCAAGCAAACTTCGAAATTTATGTAAAGCACCTTCCAAGCTATATTGTCTGTTCATATATATTGCAGATATACACACGTTCATGGAAATCGATCTCAAACGCTATGTAGAATGCAAAATTTTGTGTTTGTACCCTGTTAGAGCCAGCAAAACTGGATCACAGAAAAAAAGCGGTACGAATTTGACTTTCCATAAGAATTTATTTTGTTTAGCTCTTTCTTTTCTTCCGATTGTCAACATAGAGGCATACCATAGTTTTAAAATATCTTGTAACATTGCATGCTGATGCATTTTTATTCAGAACTTTTATAAATTGGGTATGCGTTGTGTTCCTTTAGGTGCAGTTTAAGCACATGCTACGCTTTGGGCTTTTACGCTGGACTCTTTTTAGTCAGTTGGAAGCTTCCTTGTCTAAAATAGTGTCAGGGCGCGGTGAGAGCCGTTAAACTTTGCATAGGCCAAAAGAAAATTGGGTTTACGCACTTCATTTAGAAGTACTGCATTTCGATTTTAGTGAATGACACAGTTCTATCCTATAAAATCTCGTTAATTCGAACTTTGTTAATTCAAACTTGCAGTTCATTGGAAATGACGGCTTGGTCCTGGCCCAGCCGTGTGTATTTCTATGGGAAAGGCTCCCAATAAATGGAATGTGTCGAAAATCACAGTGGTTAATCTGCTAGTCTTCATCCCTCCTAACAGAAGTGGGCCCTGAGTGGTCACAATGTGTTGTAAAACCAAACTAAACTAAATTTGCTAGAGATGCAAAACAACGAAACAGCAGCATTTCTCAGCACATGAGAATTTGGACGCTACTCTGGAGCTCTTGGGCAAGCTTCAAGCGATCATCTTGGAGTCGCAACAAAAGAAGCCCAAACAAACGCAAATTATTGATTGCATTTACTTTTAAGTTCAATAATTCTGCCATGTAAAAAAAGTCATATATTTCAACACTAAGGCTCACTGCTCACAGGAATGCATTCTGGTGCTCTTTCTGAGGTATCACTGACTGATCAATTAGTTTTCTTAGCTAGGAGTACTCCGTGCATTTAATTCACAAAATCACCTGCCACAAACACATGTAGTGCTTAATTCTTGATGATAACGACTGCAGAAGTAGCCTCTTTTGGTTGTGCCCTCGTGTTGTTGTGTGGCGTTTTTTCAAAGAAGCACTTACTCACTAATTCAAACTCCGCTAAATTTTAGCAAATTTATTGTCCCTTTCAAATTTGAATAACGAGCTTTTACTGTAATACCGGACATTCTAATCATTTGAATAAGGAAATTCTGGTGCAAATTGCATGGCAAACACTTACTAGAAAGATATTTGAAAGTTCTTATATTCTCACACCCCTAGATGATACCCGTTGCCTTGTAATGCTATGTGCCACTACCATCATGCCACCAGATTTCATAAATACACAATGCTTGCTGATCTTATCTTTTTGCAAAGTAGGAGGCTGGTAAAGTGGGCTGTTGGTTTTCCCATTCCTAGTATTGCAGTATTACTGTTGAAGAGGAAGTCGCGAGTATCATGATGAACTTTGGTTTCGTAAGGGCGAAAGGATGAAAAGTTTGGTAGCTGTTGTATTAATACTTGTTTGTAGCTTACTGTAAACTGAGGAACTGTTATACACTGTTAACTCGAAGGCTGGATCTAGAGTATATGTTATTCCGGGGGGGGGGGGGGGAGAGTGACGCTGTGAAGAATAAGTGGCGTGCAATTTCATTGGTTTGTCGGGTCCACATCGACGTAATAGACAGCTCTGAATGATTGCTAGTAAGGCTTCGAGACATCGGCAACTGTACTGGTGTCTGCTATTATACATTGCTAGCGTGCGTGTGTAATTAAGGAACAAAATATGCCATGCTCTTTGTCAATCTGAGTGCACCTCTCCGAATGTGAGCAGTGTATTTTGTGGCAAAAGTGACTTTAAGAAGCATTCTGCTAATGATAAGTCCAGGCTAGGTCATCTCAGTTGTTTCTTTCACAATCAACTCGAGATGCTCGGCGTGTGCAGTTAGGCTAGTTTGGCTACCTAGGCATGTGGACATGTAAGCAGGCAGTCAGCTTCATTTAAATGTCCATATAAGAACAGCAAAGGCAGCTGATGTTTTTTAGCACAAACTAGCCAGAACTATGAATTGATTGAATGAATACAAAGGAACAGTTAAAATCACATGGTTTTAAAATGCATTGAATACACAAAGGGCCATACAGATATATGAAACTTGTTTGAAGTACCGTATTTACTCGATTCTACCGCGCCTTCGATTGTAACGCGCACCCGGTTTCCACAATGAAAAAAAAAAAAATGACGTCGATTGCAACGTGCAAACATTTCTCTCGTTGGCCCGCACTGATCACACCACTCGGGAAAACGACTGCCTTTCGGGAGCGTCTTCTGTTTAAGTATGAGGTACGGGGGAAGCTTGTGCTTATCTGACGTGCAACGGAGCATCGCTGTCACTCTAGTTTTACTGTGGCCCGATGTCAGCACGCAAACTTGCTTTGCCCCCTACTTCTTGACGGTTGTGGCGCCAGGCATGTCGAAGTAAAGAGGCGTCTGATCGGCATTCTCGATTTGCCCAGGCAGGTAGTTGTTGTTGTGCCGCAAGTTTAGAACGGACCTCTGAAAACTGTGAAGCTTTTCATCATACTCCTCCGAAAACTTTTCGCATATGCCCGTTTGCCTTCGGAGGGAAAAGCCTTTCCTCTTCATAAAGTTAGTTACCAGCACCTGCTCGTTTTAAACTGGCTCCGCATTAGCCCTTTTTCTAAGGCTAACTGCATTGCCTGCTCTTGGAGCAGCTCTGTCGTCACGGGCCGCCGTGCCGCTCACTGCTCAATCATATACTCGCCGAGCAGCTCTTTAATTTGCGGAAACCGACCCTGCTGTGGTCCACTGAAGCCTTTGCGTGAATCTTTGCTGTCGACAATCTTTTGCTTTTGTTTCCGCCAGTCCCGCACGCTCGCTTTGGGAACTCTGAACAGCCGCGATGCGGCCCGATTTCCGTTCTTTTCGGCACTCACGATGACTTTTCTTTTAAGGGGAGATGGGAGTCGAAAAATCGCGTTTTTAGCGAAATTTCCCGTATTTCTGATTTTTATTGCATTGTAATCTTCAAACCTTCTTCTTTCATCTGTGAAAATTTCAAAACTAAATTCGAACCGCAAAATGCAAAAAAATGTGTATGAAGGCATCGCGGTGGCTCAAAATTTCGTGAATTTGCGCCGATATTGGCCATCTTTGACTGCGCGCTGCTCCCCGTCGCAGTGCCGCCCGCCATCGCGATCGGTTGGGAAAGTTGCGTACGGCCTTCTTCATACATCTCTGACGACCGCCGGTTACGTACGTGGGCAAAAAAAAATAAAAAACGAGGCCTTTTTATCACGTGGTTTGAGTGGTTTGAAACGCGCGGCACCCTAAGCCGCAACGCCATTGGCTACCGAGTCATTGTCAGCTGTGTTGGTGGCGGCCATCGGCATTTGGTCCGTCTGCTTTTCTGTGCGTCTACGCATATTTCCGCGATGACAAGCCCGAAAATGTGCAATGTGAGACCGCAGAAGTTTCGAATGAAGCACAAGTTCAAGGGAAGGCGGCGTAAAGCGCCCTGAACGACGGCGACGAACGAGAACGCGCCTACGTGTGCTGGGCCTGACGGCGGCATCGACGAGTGCGCGAGCGACAGTGGCTGCGATGAAGGGATTGACACTGCGCTTTCTTTCGTCAGTGCTTCAGAAAAGAAGCTCGGCTTCTTCGAAAAATACGAAAGACGGCGCGATGAGGTTTGTGCAACGACAGTTTTGTGCGGCACCCTCTTGCTGACGGCACTTGTGGCAGGTGCGGCATGCCCTGCTTGCGGTATTCAAAAACTTGCCGTTCGGGAGCCGGCAGAAAAGCGCAAGGAACTTTCGTCGCTCCTCGAACTTCATTGCGAAAACAGCGAATGCTCAGCGACTGTTCTTTCGTGCTCCTATACGTCACTGCGTGTTACCGCGGACGGCAGCAGCCGAGTGAGCCAACGGTACGACAGTGGGAGCTCCCGAGAGAGTTTCGCTGTAAATGTGAAGGCGGTGGTGGCTGCACGCGCTGTCGGCATTGGGCATGAGCAATTGTCGATATTTTGCTTCATTATTGGACTCCCAAAGCCAATGCACCACCGAGGATTTTTTTCGATAGCAAAGAAGGTGCACACCGCTGCCATGGCAGCTGTGAGTGAAAACTTGCGCCGATCCAGAGAGTTGACGAAAGAAGTAGCAGGCGAAATTGATGTGGCTGTAATGTTCGACGGCACTTGGCAGAAGAGGGGCCACAAAAGCCACAACGGGATTGGCGCAGTTATCTCCTTAGATACTGGCCTCTGCTTAGACTTCGAGGTCATATCAAATTACTGCCTGACATGCAGTAGGCACAAGGATATGGGCCCAGACGAGAAAGTGCGGCAGGCATTCCATGGCCCAGTCTGTGAAAAAAAATGCAGACTGTTCCTCCCATGCCATGGAAACGGAGGCTGCAATGCGCATTTGGCAGAGAACATTGACTTATGACACCCCACTGCATTTCATGACATTCTTGAGTGACGGTGACAGCAAAGCATATAGTGCAGTTGCAGAGTCAAAAGTCTATGGTGCTGTCAATATAGAAAAAGAAGACTGCACTAATCATGTGGCCAAGAGACTTGGCACCACGCTACGGAAGCTGCATGTGCCATTACCACGAGGGCAGAAAATGAAAGAGCTAGCCATTCAGAAGCTCCAAACATACTATCAGATTGCCATAACAAGCAACAGGGGGAGTGTACGGGATATGTACACTGCAGTATGGGCTTCGTACTTCCACTCATGCTCTACTGACAATGCTGGCAGCCACAAGTTTTGCCCTGCAGGAACAGAGTCGTGGTGCAAACATCAACGCGCTGAAGCACTTGGTGAACCTGCACCACGCCACACACCTCTCCTGACAAAAGCACAGTGATTGGCTGTTTTGCCCATTTATAAGCGGCTAACGGATGAGAAGCTCCTTGCTCGATGCATCAAAGGGAAAACCCAGAACACATCGGAATCCCTGAACAGCAAAATTTGGCTACTTTGCCCCAAGACTAAGTTTGTGTGGTTCAACAAGGGTCATGCTACTTTCGAGCACATCCTGGAAGAGCTCAACATACTGCCATCTAGAGATCTAGTTACTTTCAGTGATTCCCGCGATGCGAGGCGCATCAAGAGAATGTCCGAGCGTCTGACAGCAGAAGCAAGGGCCCACCGTCGTCGTGGAGTGAAAAGGGCACGGCTAGAAGAGAGTGCTCGCAAGGACCGTGAGGGCACAATCTATGCTGCAGGACAGTTCTAGTAACTTGCAGTGCTTTTCAAAGTTCTGTTGAACATTATGGCCAAAGATTATGCATTTCTAACAACTCTGTGATAAAAAAAAAAAGGTTTCAAACTTTCAAATGCATTTTTCTCTTTTTGCAGTTTTGTGTGATCTGTGCTTCTTATACACGCTAGTTCGTATACTTAGAATTGTCATACCTCTATGAAATTTTGCACATAGCATGATGAAGCCCCATAGAGTGCAAGTATCTATTCAGATTGTCAGTGCTGCTTGATTATGTTTTTCAAAAATTACATAACATTGAAAGCCCTTGGCAACCAGAGCCATAGCAAATTTTTCTATTTTATTATTGTATTTCACCTTTTTACACACAGAACTTATATAGTTTTTTGCACTCTACAGTTCCAAAGGATCATAGTCAGCTATATCTGCATGCTTCATCTCAAATTTTTATAGGTACGGGGGAAGCTTGTGCTTATCTGACGTGCAACGGAGCATCGCTGTCACTCTAGTTTTACTGTGGCCCGATGTCAGCACGCGAACTTGCTTCGCCCCCTACTTCTTGATGGTTGTGGCACCAGGCATGTCGAAGTAAAGAGGCGTCTGATCGGCATTCCCGATTCGCCCAGGCAGGTAGCCGTTGTTGTGCCGCAAGTTTAGAACGGGCCTCTGAAAACTGTGAAGCTTTTCATCATACTCCTCCGGAAACTTTTCGCATATGCCCGTTTGCCTTCGGAGGGAAAAGCCTTTCCTCTTCATAAAGTTAGTTAGCCAGCACTTGCTCGTTTTAAACTGGCTCCGCATTAGCCCTTTTTCTAAGGCTAACTGCATAGCCTGCGCTTAGAGCAGTTCTGTCGTCACGGGCCACTGTGCCGCTCACTGCTCAATCATATACTCGCCGAGCAGCGCTTAAATTTGCGGAAACCGACCCTGCTGTGGTCCACTGAAGCCTTTGCGTGAATCTTTGCTGTCGACAATCTTTTGCTTTTGTTTCCGCCAGTCCCGCACGCTCGCTTTGGGAACTCTGAACGACCGTGATGCGGCCCGATTTCCGTTCTTTTCGGCACTCAGGATGACTTTTCTTTTAAAAGCGGCATCAAGGTGCACTGGTCGAGTTTTTGGAGTCGGCCCTTCCATGCCGTCGATGCTAATGCACTACAAGATGATGAACTCCTCAGCACACGTACGAAGTGCCGCACATGGGAAACACATAGGCAGAAATGGCCGACACGCCTTGCCGACGCACGTAGGGGGCGGCCATTTTGGATATGCCGATGGCAATAGAATGACTGTATTAATTTTTTTTTTCGTACTCGATTCAATGCACGTGCGATTTATGAACTCGCTTCACCGGAAAAAAGGTGCGCGTTAGATTCGAGTAATTACGGTAACCAGTAGTTTGAGTGAGAAATATTGGGGGTCTACTGTAGCAATGAAGTACTAGAGACCCATGTGGGGGGGTATAACAAAATATATATATTTGCCAGACAGAAAATTTACTGACCACTGTGCATGGTGTATATTGCCCTAGGGAACTAGACCATCCTGTTTAGTGGTATCTTTCATTTTTCGCGTGTCTAGTTATAGGTGTGTGCTGTGTAAGCACCTGCGTGTGACCTCCGTGCTCACATGGTAGGGTGGGGTGGGGTAAAAGGAGCCGAGTGACTGTGGTGACAGATGGCATATCCAGCCTGTTGATTTAAATTATTTAGTCCTTTGAGGGTCGAATTTTTTCAAATACCCCCATCTGCCAGGGTCAATGTTTTTATGACTTATTTAAATTCTTCAGACGAATCTATTGCAGAAAAAAATTGTAATTTTTCAAAGGAGATCATAAAATGACAAAAGGATTGCTTGTGTTGTTATATGCACATAGCTTAATCATGACCGAGAGAGAGATACGTTTTATAAAAGAATCTCTGCGAATGTCAAAAAATTATGCATTGCAACAAAAGTATGTGTTGTTCATGGACGTACAAAAATAAGTGCATGAAGTGGTGTCAGGTGTCAATAGGAAACTTTGAAAGAAAAATGTCGCTTTTGATCCAATCAGCAAGGTCTTGCTATGGATATCCTTAAGGTGTCGCTCGCTCATCAGTTTTCGAGTTTTAACTTATCAGCAACACCTCATATGACGGGCTCACATTTACACTCTCATATTCTGCTTCAGCACTCGAATGGCGATTTGTAGGGACTGTTGCTAGACTCGCTTGCAGAAGAGAAACCGGCACGCACTTCGACAGCGACAGCAAACTACATGGGTGAGCGCACCTGAAGAAAACTGTGTAGTTGTGAGCATGTCCTAAAAGCAAAACAACTCCGAAACATGTAATAATCCTTCGTCTGAGTACCTACTAGACAGAAGCAGCTTTTGCGAGTCCCCAAAATAGGAAATGCAAACGTAGTGGCATGGTTTCTGTCAATCAGTGCCTGAACAGAAACGTGCTCAATCACTTATCAAGGAGCAATGATTGAGAGATTAACAAATCGATCGCCTTTTGAAAGATTTTAAACTACAACACCATCAGTTCTGTGGATGCAACGAGCAGGAACTGGCCGAAGAACAGAACTGAAACTATCTGGCGCACCGCTGTAGTAAAGCACAATAAAAAAAAGGAGAGACATCCACAGCTGGCGAGAAATTCCACGCATGCCCACAGTGTGGCAGGACATGCCTAGCAAGGCAAATGTTTTAAAAAGGTGCACATTTTAAACATACAAGCATGTTCATCTTGACCCTCCTGTGACTGTTAGCGGAGGACGTACATATACAGTGGCGTTCGCTCTTAAGGTGAACACAGCTCAACGTGGCAGTACTCGGAGGAGCGCCAGTGCTTGGTAGACTGCCGCTGCTTGGAGAAGTGCCAGTGCTGTCTACATCGCCGTGCATGGAATCGAAGCACCGCAAGTGCACCCGAGTATACCACTCTTGTTTTACCACAGACAAGCAGGACCGGTGCCTGGCTATAACAGAGCAGCGTGCTTGAGCGATGTAGCAGGCGATGTAAAGTATCTCCTGTGTGCAAGTCTGCCACTACGCTTCAATGCGCGGCCATGCAGGCTGCAGTGGTGTGACTGCGCATGAACTATTTGACCTTCAAAGGGCTAATGAGATTGTTAGTTCTCTATGGTGTTGTGTCGAATAAAGAAATGTGAGCCCTTAAAATTTCCTTCTTCGTTTCTTGCTTCCTCATTGTCATCTTTTGCATTATTCGCAACAGGGACTACTTGGTCAGTTTACACTACAGTCCGTATTTTATTGTTCATTGCTCAGTTCTTAATTCATCTGGAGATTGTACAGTGCTCTAAATAAAAGAAATAAATGACAACCTGAAATGAAATGAGTACAGTAGGCTTTTAATAAACGAAACCTGAAGAGACCGGGAAAATGTGTTTCGTTTCACTGGAGTTTTATTTACAGGGGTGCAGAGTCTAAGTACGAAACCAATCAAGTCTGAGGCAGTTTCCCCACTTAAGCAGCAGTTTCATTTAACAGATTTTCATTTATTGAGGGTCTACCATAGCTTCAAAAGGCAAACTTGGGAGGAGTTGGAGGGGCAGCATCCATTGTCAAAGGTGTTCGTGCAGTCTGGCTCTCTAAGTTTCTTGTTAGCCTATTTTTTTTTTAAAGTAGTTTATCAGTGTTGACTAATTGCTGCATGTTTTCATCGAAGAGTACGTTTACACTTCCACTGCATATTTTTTTTTTGCAGGCTAAGAACACCCTGAAGAAAGCATACGGTGACAGGGCACTCCTGGTAGTCATCACACAAAATGACAAGACAGGAGGTGTTGTTCGCAAGGCTCGTTCACTCCTTGCAGCTGGTGACGTAAGTACCTATTGCAAATAGCTTAACCGTTGTGGGGAAGCATGGTTAGCAGCATTCCTCCACTGCTGTTCTAGTTCTTGGGACTCTGGTACAGTGGTGTTGCGACATTGGTAGCTGACCCACGTCGTCCGACTTATCGTTCAACTTGTGCCGAAAAGAGAATTGTTTGTACAAGAGAACAGATTTATTTACAGTGTAGACTGCTTATAACGTAACCGCTTATAGTGCAGAACCAGTTACAATGCGGTATTTATCGACTCCCGTTTACCCTCTGATAGAAACCCATGTATATGCATAGCGCTTATTGTTCCCCAAAGATGAAAGACTGGTTACAATGCGGTTGCAGGAAAATCTTTCGGACAAATCCAGTAGCAAGTGCGCATCTGAAAGGAGGTGCACTGGGGAGTGAGCGACGAGGTTGTTATGGAGGAGGAGGGCACACAGAGCGAATGAAGAAAGGGCGGAGGGAATAAAAAGAAAAGGAAAGAAGACCCTGGCATGCTGCATGGTTGCATGCTGCATGCTGCATGGCATGCTGCTCGGCAACTGTGCGTTTGCACTGGCTCTGATTGCAGCTACGGTGCACGCGTGGCTTCGGCCATGCGTGGCTCAACATAGCATGTGGGATCTTGTCTTTATCAACTTCGCGTAATAGTTTCCTGTCGGGAAAAGCGTCGTCGTTATCGAACTTGCTATAGATATTGTGTTTGCTACCTTGTCTGTAAATTCGAAACCTTCCGGAGCTTTCGCCTTTGCTACGAGTGTGCTGTGTTACATAAGCTTGGTTGGTTTTCGTCGTTGTTGATATTCGACCCCGAATGCGAACTTCGTATTATGCACACTTGTCACAGGTCCCGTTAATTCGGGAGGCGATCGCCGGGCTAATTCCAAGGGCCGAAGTATCGGCCCTCGAACCGCACCACGAAAGCGTGGACAATTTAGAAGTGGTCCTTTTTGACGCGCCAGCGGACGCCGGCTGTGGCCCAAAGAACAAGTCAGAGCCGAGAGTTGATAAACAAAACAAAATTATATTCTCAATAATGGCAGATCAAAACAATACACAAGTATGCACACTCCACAATAGTTGAATACAATATGTCACCAATCAAACAACGTACTACACAGTACAATCAGCCACACTCGAAACAACGGACACAGACAACAATACGCACTACAATGCAGTCGCATGCATCGAACAACCAAGACACTTAAAGACTAAAGAGATAGAAAACCTATTCAGTCCAAAGTTCTTGGAATAAAAGTCTGGATTATACTCTTCCAAGTGGATTATACTCTTCCGAGAATCACTCACTCAAAGTCCAGCGTTGTTGTCGTTCCGCTGCCCCCGAAGTTTCTCTCCCAGGAAACCTCTGTCGTTTCGCTGTCCCCGAAGTTTCTCTTCCAGGAAACCTCACGACTTCACTTGGCCGCTCTCCAAGCTTCAAACTTCTTCGCCGGAAACACGTCGGCTTCACATTCGCAGCTGTTGCCACGCGTCTTCGCTCGATAGCGGTAGACACACGCTCTTGCCTGTAGCTCGAGCCTTCACCCCTCAGGTGGAAATCCTCTTCTTCTCCTGCTTTGTCACTACGGACAAAACCTTCGCCGACTACACGGCGGAATGCCCTACGCGCTCTGGCGCTAACTTCCGTCTTCTCCTCCTTTGTCACTAAGGAGAAAACCTTCACCGACAGACGCGGCGGGATACCCTACGCACTCTGGCGTTAACTTCCTTCTTCTGCTGATCTCCCATCTCGGCTGCTCGATTAAATACCTTCCGCGCGAGATTCCAGAAAGTTCTCATCATTTCGTTGGCGCGATACGCAGCGAAGGCTGGGGAAAGGGCGAGACGGTTCGAAAGCCGTCCGCGAAGGATGACGCAACCCGGCATCACCCCGCCCCTTTCCATCTAGAACATTCCCGGGCTTGCTCGGGCGCCGATGAGAGAGGAGGTTCGTCGGCGAAACCACGCTTCCGAGGGGAGAAGGACGCGCGCCCGGGGAGTCTTTGGATGCTTGTTTTCTCTTTTTTTTTTTATCGTTGACCTCTCGGCGCTTCGTCGCGAGAATTTGGCGGCGCGCACGTTTTTTTGAGCGCTCGGTTTGTGACACTGCCCCCCACTTTAAGAATATTATCTCATAATATTCAAAACCACACAAACGAGCGCGAACAGTCCCCACACTCTCAGAGACTGTAACATAGTCCGTCGCTCATGGCACGTCACATTCACAATAGATCACTCAATACAATTGTACATTGCAATTCAATCTCACAACACATAGAATATAGACACAGGTACATGAATACAACTATGATATCCTTAACCCCCGTTTGTCCCCTAATCCACTCTGCTCTCTTCTTGTCTCTTAAGGTTACACCTACCATTTTTCTTTC
This sequence comes from Rhipicephalus microplus, assembly GCF_013339725.1. Lineage (NCBI taxonomy): Eukaryota > Metazoa > Arthropoda > Arachnida > Ixodida > Ixodidae > Rhipicephalus > Rhipicephalus microplus. The sequence continues at coordinate 61,059,624 of NC_051173.1, read as the reverse complement.
CATTGCTCGCTGCGTCGTCCTCAATTTAAGCTGAACCCTCTTTGTAAGTCTCCAGGTTTCTGCTCCGTAGCTAAGTACCGGCAAGATACAGCTGTTATATACCTTCTTCTTGAGGGATAGTGGCAATCTACCTGTCATAATTTGAGAGTGCTTGCCGAATGTGCTCCACCCCATTCTTATTCTTCTAGTTACTTCAATCTCGTGGTTAGGCTCTGCGGTTATTACCTGCCCTAAGTAGACATAGTCTTTTACAACTTCAAGTGCACTATTACCTATCTCGAAGCGCTGCTCCTTTCCGAGGTTGTTGTACATTACTTTCGTTTTCTGCAGATTAATTTTAAGACCCACCTTTCTGCCCTCCTTGTCTAACTCCATAATCATGAGTTGCAATTCGTCCCCTGAGTTACTCAGCAATGCAATGTCATCGGCGAAGCGCAGGTTACTAAGGTATTCTCCATTAACTCTTATCCCTAACTGTTCCCATTCTAGGCTTCTGAAAACCTCCTGTAAGCACGCAGTAAATAGCGTTGGGGAGATTGTGTCCCCCTGCCTCACACCCTTCTTGATTGGTATTCTGTTGCTTTCTTTATGAAGCACTATGGTAGCAGTTGAAAAATGGTAGGTGTAACCTTAAGAGACAAGAAGAGAGCAGAGTGGATTAGGGGACAAACGGGGGTTAAGGATATCATAGTTGAAATAAAGAAGAGGAAATGGACATGGGCCGGGCATGTAGCGCGTAGACAGGATAACCGCTGGTCATTAAGGGTAACTAACTGGATTCCCAGAGAAGGGAAGCGGGCTAGGGGGAGACAGAGGGCTAGGTGGGCAGACGAGATTAAGAAGTTTGCGGGTATAAATTGGCAGCAGCAAGCACAGGACCGGGTTAACTGGCGGAACATGGGAGAGGCCTTTGTCCTGCAGTGGACGTAGTCAGGCTGATGATGATGATAACATGAATACAATACTCCATCACATACTTCAAGCAATACAAATGTACAAAGGTCTGTCTTTACAACAATTGTACCATACTATACATCACATCACCGTAACAAAAATTTTGATTCACTCGACATACAGTTGCGACACAGGACAACAACCACATTAACTTAACATATAGCACTGTCAAACACATTCCAATTTGACCTCAACACCTATACCGTGTACTTCGAGCTGCGCTTGCGTCCTTTCTTGCGGTGCTCGCTCGATCTTTTCTTGTTTTTCCTCGTTTTGTTCCGGCGAGCCCTTTCCACCGATGGTATATGAGGCGGCGTCTCAGCCATCGTTGTCACTTTCGACACCGTTAACGGGTCATAACATTCAACCGATCCTGTCACCCGCTTGTTTATGTCACGACATTGGGCATGGCTGGCCGACTCCGTCACTTTTACACTGTCGGTCGGTTGAGGTTGAGCTGACATAAGTCCAGCTGCCCAGCACGTAAACTCATTCAATACGATGATGTTCTCATTCACTGTCTCTTGCGCCCAGGCTTCACCTTGGGCTCGAGTGAAATCCTTCACGCGATTGTTCTCTGCTGTATCTCGCGGTCCCTGTGTCGGCGGGGGCTCCATCTTCGGGTCTTCCCCCAAACATTCTGGATCATTCGGCCCTCGCGCCCCGTCGATGTTTCTGATGACGAGGTCGTACAGGGGGGTCGTCATGCATAGAGCCGTAACCTTCCCGCTGAAGTACGGGGTTTCAACCTCAATTTCTGCTTCGGGAAGCATCCGAACCGTACTGTCAATTAGGCAAACCGGTTTCGTTTTGCCTGTCAACTCACCTTCCCGTACCAAATTTCTCCACACGATAACCGTGGAGCTACCGGTGTCTCTTAACACCGTAATCTTCCTGCCCGCAACTTTTCCAGGCAGTGTTGGCATTCCCTTCGTAACACCGGTTGGTTGTTTTGTCATTACAGCACCCACAATAGGAAGTTTCTCCCCATTTTTCAACTCTACGAATCCGTCGGTGACGGCATCATCATCGGGTGTCGGTGCTGCTAGCACGCAAGATACCTGGTGAGTTTGACTCGCTCCGTTACGACAAGCATCTGCTTTGTGCCCAGTCTGACCACATTTGAAACATTTTACAACCGTAGGGCTCGTGAAGTTAGTTCGACAGTGGTTAGCGCGGTGACCCACTCGGTTACACAGAAAACATCGCGGAACACTCTCCGGTGCACGCTTCTTTTGTTCGGGTGCCAAATTTTTCGAATCTTCGGGACACTCCTTCTTGACCTTGGCCAAATTAGTGCCACCTTGCGCTTCCAAGAATTGATCAGCCAATTCAAGCATGCCTTCAAGTGACTCAGCCTTCCTCTCTATCAAGTACAGCGACAGGCTTGGGTGGCAACTAGTAAGAAATTGCTCTCTAATAAGGAGCTCTCTAAGCTTATCGTACTCCTGCGCTGTCCCTGAAAGTTCAATCCATCTGTCGAAATAATGGCAAAGTCGGGCGGCATACTGCGTAGCCGTCTCACCATCAGCTGGCTTTCCTGTCTGAAATCTGTCCCGGAATCCTTCCACAGTAAATCTAAATCGCTTCAGCAAAGCAGTTTTCACCTTTGCATAGTTGGCTGCATCGGTCGGCGTCAGCCTACCGTACACACTGAGCGCTTCACCACTCAAGCAAGTACTCAAAGAAGTTGCCCATTGATGTTCTGGCCAATTCTGGCTCCTTGCAATCGTCTCAAATCTGTGAAGGTGCGTGTCAAGGTCATCCTTCCTCTCATCAAACGCTACGAGCAGCTTGCTTGGGTTCAAGCGGAAGCCGTGGTCCTCCCGTTCGCTGCTTTCAACTCTAGCTTGGACCGGAGTTTCACTTCGCTGTTGCAAACGGAGCCACTCGAGTTCCATCTCGTGCTGTCGCTGCCTTTCCCTTTCCTCTCTTTCTTCTTTCAGCAGTCGCTTCTTTGCCTCTCTTTCTTCTCTCGCCCTTTCGGCTGCCAACTTTTCTCTCTCCAGCTCCAACTTCAACTGCTGCTCTCTTTCTTCTTTCAGCTGTCGCTCCTTTGCCTCTCTTTCTTCTTTCGCCATTTCAGCGGCCAGCCTTTCTTTCTCCAACTCAGCTGCTTTTTCTTCCTTGGCCCTCTCAGCTGCCAACCTCTCTCGTTCCAACTCAGCTGCTTTTTCTTCCTTGGCCCTTTCAGCTGCCAACTTCTCTCTCTCCAACTCAGCTTCTTTTTCCGCTTTGGCTCTTTCGACCGCCAACCTTTCTTTTTCCAGCTCAGCAGCCTTTTCTTCTTTGGCCCTCTCTTTTTCTTCTTTTTCCTTCTGGGTGACCCACTTCCGTAGTTCGGCGCCAGAAAGACCCATCTTCTCACCAAAAGCGACTAACTTTTCGAGATCCATTGTGTCTCGCAAATAAAACCTTGCCGCGTGCAAAAAATATCTGCCTAAATCAGTATATCGGAACACTCTCCTGCACTCGTTAACGAGAACACTGAGCAACACACAAAATCGTTCCGATAGCACTATCAACAACTCGAGGCTCTTTCTCACTACTTTGGACACACTGTGCACCAAAAGGTCCTCGTCGCGGATGCCAGATTAATTGTCACAGGTCCCGTTAATTCGGGAGGCGATCGCCGGGCTAATTCCAAGGGCCAAAGTATCGGCCCCCGAACCGCACCACGAAAGCGTGGACTATTTAGAAGTGGTCCTTTTTGGCGCGCCAGCGGACGCCGGCTGTGGCCCAAAGAACAAGTCAGAGCCGAGAGTTGATAAACAAAACAAAATTATATTCTCAATAATGGCAGATCAAAACAATACACAAGTATACACACTCCACAATAGTTGAATACAATATGTCACCAATCAAACATCGTACTACACAGTACAATCAGCCACACTCGAAACAACGGACACAGACAACAATACGCACTACAATGCAGTCGCATGCATTGAACAACCAAGACACTTAAAGACTAAAGAGATAGAAAACCTATTCAGTCCAAAGTTCTTGGAACAAAAGTCTGGATTATACTCTTCCGAGAATCACTCACTCAAAGTCCAGCGTTGTTGTCGTTCCGCTGCCCCCGAAGTTTCTCTCCCAGGAAATCTCTGTCGTTCCGCTGTCCCCGAAGTTTTTCTTCCAGGAAACCTCACGTCTTCACTTGGCCGCTCTCCAAGCTTCAAACTTCTTCGCCGGAAACACGTCGGCTTCACACTCGCAGCTGTTGCCACGCATCTTCGCTCGATAGCGGTAGACACACGCTCTTGCCTGTAGCTCGAGCCTTCACCCCTCAAGTGGAAATCCTCTTCTTCTCCTGCTTTGTCACTACGGACAAAACCTTCGCCGACTACACGGCGGAATGCCCTACGCGCTCTGGCGCTAACTTCCGTCTTCTCCTCCTTTGTCAGTAAGGACAAAACCTTCACCGACAGACGCGGCGGGATACCCTACGCACTCTGGCGTTAACTTCCTTCTTCTGCTGATCTCCTATCTCGGCTGCTCGATTAAATACCTTCCGCGCGAGATTCCAGAAAGTTCTCATCATTTCGTCGGTGCGATACGCAGCGAAGGCTGGGGAGAGGGCGAGACAATTCGAAGGCCGTCCGCAACGGATGACGCAACCCGGCATCACCCCGCCCCTTTTCATCTAGAACATTCCCGGGCTTGCTCGGGCGCCGATGAGAAGAGGTTCGTCGGCAAAACCACGCTTCCGAGGGGAGAAGGACGCGCGCCCGGGGAGTCTTTGGATGCTTGTTTTCTCTTTTTTTTTTATCGTTGACCTCTTGGTGCTTCGTCGCGAGAGTTTGGCGGCGCGTCCGTTTTTTGAGCACTCGGTTTGTGACAACACTATTCTTGGTTCACTGTTCGAGTGTGATCTTCTCGACGCCAGATCTTCATGTCTTGGACAAACTTCCTGTGACAACCAAGTTATTCAATTATACGAGTTGCGAAGCAGTTTGTGGAATATTTAAGAAGTTAGCTGGCCTTCACATCACCTGGGAGCAGCAACACAATACATAAATAATAGTGGGCGTGCAGATCACCAGGTGGCGCGACAATCCTGACAGGGGGGGGGGGGGGGATGGCAATGACGTTTCTGGACTTGAATACATGGGCCTATGGGGAGTTTTGCAACTCATATGAATAAATAACGTTGGTGACAACATGCCGAACAGCAGGCTAGGCCTAATCTGCGTTGGTTGCATTTTGATAGCGGTCGCCTGCTATGTAAGGTATGCTTTGGTAGAAATTCAATTAGACTGTTCGTGATGTTTGTACTTCATGGGAAGGGACATATGTTGTAAATGAAAGTTAGGGCGTCACATCGTGCGCTCGAATGGGGTTTGCGATTCAGTTGCATTGTCTTTAAATGAGGTGCGCATGCCCGTGAAATTGAACGAATGGCGTCTTTCAGCTCATGGAGTTCCGGACATGATTTGACAGTTTCTATGTAATGTGCGTAATCGGGGAAGTCTGAGAAGTAGTCGTTTAATTTCCGTGATGGTGCATTTTTTCGTTATACTCCTTCCTCCCCTATTCACATCCGTTTCGTTTTTTTTAACAATTGGGATATTTAAATGGTTGTAATTAAGCACCACACATCGTCTGCTTCGATTCTCGGACATGCGAGACAGTGTGCTCAACACATTTTGCGCAAGTGCGGTCCTTGAAAAAGGTTGTTTTACTAGTTGTACAATACCGCTTACACAGTCTGTCCCGGATATATCAAACTCGTATATATCGAATTAATAGCTATATCGAACAGCTGAAAAATCGCCTTGAATTTTTCATGCAAACGTATGCGACTGATGCACCCCTATATCGAACTCCCACACAGGGGGACATTCGCAATATCGAATGCTGCGCCGCACCGAAGCCCAGGAAGTGCATTTTTCCTAGCACGTATTGATCGATTTTCGACCGCGTTCTAACAAGCTCCGATGCCTTTTCGCCTGCAGGTGACAAAAAGGTGAGGTTGCTCTATCGCGCTGATCTGGGTCGTTGCGCGATGCTTGCAAGTGCACCGGTATGTTTGCTGCGCTATCTGCAGGTCTTAACGCATGGGCATAGTGTTTTACAAAAAGGCTAATTGCCAAAATGGGATTTCACTGATCTCGTTGCAATGTTTGCATTCCTTTCCTTCCTTGCTTGTTAGCACAAAATGGTGTGTAAGTCTGAGAAGCATGGCCTTCGAGATGTGCAACCTCGTGACATATTTTTAGTGTTCTCAATTTTAAAATGCATGTCTTGGAGGCTACGCCTTTTCTAGCTTTTCGCATCAAAGCAGCTGAAAATAGCGGCTGCTGGCTACAAAGCCACAAGTGACACCAATATTGTCAACATGTCGACAGTGGGAACTCGGTGTGGCCTTTTGCGCCTTGTGGACTTGTGTACTTCTCGTCTTGTTCTGGATAAATCCTCATTCGGGAATTGAAGAGAACCTTGGCGTGCATGTAGCGGTAAAAATTGTGACAGGCGCCTGGAGCGACATCAAGTAAAGCACAGTCATAAACTTTCCTTGCGGGCCAGGTCATTCATGACTGCTGACAACGATGTATGGTGCCTCAGTGAATTCTGCTACTTCTCAGCATTTTCAGGCAACATTTCGGACAGTGAGCGACTTCATCGGTGCAGATGACGACGTAGCTGTGTCTGACTGCATCGATGCTGAGATTGTGGCTGCCGTTGGCAGTGCCGCGGAAGTGTAGCCGTGCTGTTATGAATATGGCAACAACTTTTGCTGCTGTCACTAACCAATATTTTGCCGTGCTTCAAAGCTTGCTTCGGTGTTCTGCATCAATCAACGCTATTGTGGTCAAAGGAGCTGAATTCAGTTATTTGAAAAGCTTCAGTGGACTTGAGGATGACTGGAACTTAATGGCACGTAAGAAGCAAGACAAGTTTGCGGACTATTTTCATGCGAAATAAGGTGTTGTAACTTGCAGTTCACACCTTGTTTTCATTATACTGTCAGTGAATTGTTATATTAGCACTTAAAGCGATTTTGGAGGCTTGAAATGCTTGAATTTCGGCCTTAAAATGCACATATTTTGTATTTCAAATCATTGACATATCTATTTTCCAATCCTCTTCAAGTTTGATATATTCGGGATAGACTGTAGTGCAGATATTCACGACTCACGTGACTTACATTATAAGCAATCTACATAGTTGCATGAGAGAGAAAGAATGAATTTTTGTACTGAAGTTGTGGCATACAGTGGAGTCTCAATAAACGGAAATCGCTTAAAGGGGTACCTGAAACACTTTTTTGAGTAACCATGGAAATAATTCACTCTAAAAGCATATTGCCTCACAAATTAAATGCTGCAAAATTTTTAAAAATTAATCCAATACCAGCAGAGTTACAAAGATTTGTCACACGCTGCAATCGCATTCTCTCTTCTCTCGTCCTGATGAAAGCACTGGAAACTAAGCAGGGACGGATGGGAAGGGCAAATAAGAAATGTGACGCGCGCCATATGACCTTGAGAACTTTTTTTTTTCGAATACAAGGCTTTTCTAGTGCGATCGCGCGTGCACGCGAGGACAAGTGACGGCCTCTCGCAGCGATCCCTGTAACAACTGAGTGCGCCATGTTCAAATCAGCCAATGGCTGATAGATGGGTAATCTATGTGTGATTATTGAGCGTCCTCTGTCATTTGTCCAGAGAAGAGAAAGTGATTTTTAGCTGTCTTTGATAATTGTGAATTCAAGGCCGCTTGCTGCGCTATAACATTTAGCTCACGTGTTCTTGGGAGCCTCTACTACCGATCGGCTGCGTTTTCTGACCATGCTCAAACAGTGTTGTAGGGCCCCTTTAAAGGGAATTGCAGCTTAAACGAAACAGTAGCCTGTAAGTTGGTTGGTTTTGTATTCACACAATGTAAAACGTTTCAGTAAGCAGAACCAAAATTTCCACGCCGCCGTGCAAACAGAACCGTAAATGGAACTTCTGGCAGACCCATTGCCATGAGCATCGACATTTTCCGTTTCCGGCTTTTTTGTTTTTACAGCCAGCCTCGTAGGTGCTCGTAGGCTTCGTCTCACCGGTAGACTGTGTGACGAATGCTTCATTGCTGTTTATCTCATCGTTCAGTCTCGGTTCCAGTGTCCGAGGTCATAGCCGCGTCTTTCCTGATGTCGTGGTGCCTTTCATGCTTCATTGCAAAGTTGGTGTCTTCCGACTTAGGTAACTCGTAAGCGCTCGCAAAGTTGAGGCCTTGTCTTTGCTGTATCAATGGCAGGGCAGAAGGGCGCACATCACGCGCTGACGTTAGAAAAAAAGATCTAAATCATTCTCGATTTTGAAAGCGACTTCTACTCAAAGTCGGTGCTCGCGACGAAGCACGACATCCGGAAGAGAAGCCTCGCAAGAATCCTGCACGACAAGGACAAGCTGCGGAATGCCTTTGGAACATCCTGATTCGGGCTTCAACGGAAGCGTCTGCGACATGGCGACCACAAAGGACTGGAGAAGTGTCTCGTGTTGTGGCTTATGAGAACCGGGAGCCAGAACATTCCTATGAACGATCTTCTAATGCGTGCCAAAGCTGAAGAGTTTGTTCTTCAACTCGGTATAACGAACTTCTTGTGTAGTGAAGGTCGGTTGACGAGGTCTAAAGAGAGAAATGGCCTCGTTTTCTGCATCATTGCAGGAGAAGCTGCAGCAGCTGACGCGACTGCATGTCGCGACTGGTGGGCAGGATGGCTGCCGTAGAGCATGCTCCAATTCAAAGTTGACGATATCTATAATGTAGATGAAAGAGCGCTCTTTTGTAAGCTCCTGCCATTGAAAAAAGGTGAGCTGTGCACTGGGGGCAAGCTTAGCAAAGAACGACTAACTGTCTTAGTAGGAGCCAACATGTCAGGAAGCGACAAATTGAAGCTGCTTGTTATCGGAAAATTACAAAAAATCCTCGCTGTTTCAAGGGCATCAGTGCTGTGCCTGTCACTTACGAGTCGAACTTGAAAGCTTGGATGACACAGGCTAATACTCGGCCGTCCCGCCCCCACCAGCCCTCGACCCTTCGGCCCGCGCAACGAGCGGCGGTTGTGGATGCCCCAAGGGGCTGGCCCAGGCTACACCGCCTCCCAACAGAGACTGGAGATACAGAGTTTCGGGTCTCAAGGCCTCACCCAGTCGAGGCCAAATCGAACTAACAGCCCCCACGGGGCTCCAGTGCATCGAGGAGCAATGGATACGTCGGCACATTGGTGCCGAAAGAGCGGCGTGGCTCCTTGGAGCGCGCCAAGAAAACAAAAAGCAAATAACAGGGCCTGGCGACGGCCCTGTTAAGTGAACTCAAACTCCTCGTCTAAACAGCCACTCGCTTTTCGTACACACAGCATTATTTTACATTCACCATGAACACTCAAATTATACAATGGAACGTCAGGGGCCTTCTCAGAAACCTTGACGACATCCAAGAACTCTTACACGAACACTCACCAAAAGTGCTGTGTGTACAAGAAACACACCTTAATTCAAAACACACAAATTTTCCTCGTAAATACGTTAATTTCGAAAGGACCGTGATGATGCCATGACATCATCCGGAGGTGTTGCCATCATAGTGAATCAAGGAATTGCATGCACACACAACTCCAAACATCCCTTGAGGCAGTGGCTGTTCGAGCAGTTCTTTTTGACAAACTGATCACAATCTGTACTATTTACATTCCTCCTAGCTATCAGCTGCAAAAACGTGATTTACACTCTTTAATTAATGAACTTCCGGAACCTTATGTTCTCCTTGGAGACTTTAATGCGCATAGCAGGCTATGGGGTGACTCTCGGTATGACGCGCGAGGTCGACTGATCGAACAGTTCCTTCTCTCGTCGAGCGCGTGTCTCCTAAATCGAAAAGAACCAACGTATTATAATCTCGCCAATAACACCTACTCCTCCATAGACCTAAGCATAGCATCTCCATCTCTTGTGCCTCTACTCCAGTGGAATGTCGTCAGTAATCTGTACGGAAGTGACCACTTCCCCGTAGTTTTGAGCACAAATACAGTAACTGAGTGTCCACCACGTGTTCCCAAGTGGCTCATAAACAGAGCCGACTGGGAACAGTTTTATACCATCGCTCGTCTAGGTTGGAATGACATATGTACTTTGAACATTGATGTTGCTGTCAACTTCTTCACAGCGTTTTTTATTGATGCTGCAACAAAATGCATCCCACAAACAAATGGACACCCTGGAAAACGGCGTGTGCCATGGTGGAACTCTGAATGCCGAAACGCGCGCAAACAGCAAAACAGAGCTTGGAGGCTGCTTCGGAACTCACCGACAGCCGAAAATCTTGACACCTTCAAGAAAATAAAGTCTCAAGCTAGGAGAACGCGTCGGCAGGCCAGAAGAGAAAGCTGGCAGAAGTTTTTGTCAGGGATCAATTCATACACACAAGAGGCCAAAGTCTGGAACATGGTCGGTAGGATAGCAGAAAAACAAGTACACACACTTCCACTCGTAAACACTCAAGGTGATACCTTGGAAGATCAGGCAAACTTCCTCGGTGCACACTTCGAACGAGTATCCAGCTCGTCCCACTATACTGACACTTTCCAAAAATACAGAACAAGAATAGAAAAGCAGAAACTCGAACAGAAATCCACTAGATACGAGGCATATAACCAAGCTTTCAGTCTAGCTGAGCTCGGAACATCTCTAAACTCCTGCAGTACTTCTGCCCCAGGCTCTGACCGTGTGGTGTATGAAATGTTACAAAACCTACCAGCCGAAACACGAAAAACCTTACTTTGTTTGTACAATGCTATCTGGTTTTCTGGCACTTCCTACCTCCTGCAAAGAGGCTATTATTATTCCCATTTTGAAAGAGGGCAAGGACCCTTCTTTAGATTCAAGTTATAGGCCTATTGCACTTACAAGCTGCTTGTGCAAAGTATTCGAAAAAATGATAAACTGCCGACTTGTACATATCCTTGAAACAAACAATTTGCTCGACCCATTTCAGTGCGGGTTTCGAGAAAGTAGATCCACCACAGACCACCCTGTTCGTATCGAGGCACAGATCAGAGACGCCTTCGTCCATAAACAATATTTTCTCTCTGTGTTTCTCGATATCAAAAAGGCGTATGATACAACATGGCGTTTCGGAATTCTAAGAGACCTGTCCCACCTTGGTGTGCGCGGAAGAATGTTTCATATAATTGAAAGTTACCTGTCAAACCGGACATTCCGTGTCCGTCTGGGCAATGTGCTCTCTCAAACATTTGTCCAGGAAACAGGCGTGCCACAAGGTGGTGTGCTTAGTTGCACACATTTTATTATTAAAATGAAATCTTTGCACTTGTTCATTCCCCGCAATATGTTCTATTGTACATATGTCGACGACGTTCAGCTTGGCTTCAAGTCATGCAACTTGGCCATGTGTGAGCGGCAGGTTCAGCTGGGTGTAAATAAGGTCTCCAAATGGGCAGATGAAAACGGATTTCGACTTAACCCACAAAAAAGCACGTGTGTCTTGTTCTCTCGAAAGAGAGGCATGCACTCGGAACCTGACATTCGACTGAACGGGCAACGTCTGTCCGTCAAAGCCGAGCATAAATTCTTAGGCTTAATCTTGGACAACAAGTTGACCTTCGTACCCCACATAAAGTATTTAAAAACAAAATGTTTAAAAGCCATGAATGTTATAAAAGTGTTATCACGTACTACGTGGGGTAGTGACAGGAAATGCCTCATGAACCTGTATAGAAGCCTAATTCGCACCCGTTTAGATTATGGGGCCATTGTTTATCAGTCTGCGACTCAAAGTGCTTTGAAGATGCTGGATCCCGTGCACCATTCGGGCATCCGCCTTTCTACGGGTGCTTTTCGCACCAGCCCCGTAGAAAGCCTTTACGTTGAGTCAAATGAGTGGTCGCTTCATCTGCAAAGAACCTACATGTCCTTTGTACATTTCCTTAAGGTGAAAGCAGACAAGAGGCACCCCTCATACTCTACTATTAATGACTTGTCGAGCTCCATTCTTTTTCAAAACAGGCCTTCAATGAGGCAGCCCTTCTCAGTTTGCCTGAAGGGTCTAGCTGAGGACACTGGAGTGTCACTCGAACACAGTTTAATGGCTCCTGTAGCATACCCGCCACCGTGGCAGTGGCAGACTATAGATTGCGATGTGTCTTTCCTAGAAGTTACGAAACATGCGCCTATTGCCCATATTCGAACATACTTCTTGGAACTTCAACACAAATACACACGTCCTGAGTTTTTTACAGATGCCTCTAAGTCTAACTCCTCTGTGTCCTACGCTGCTGTTGGCCCTTCCTTTTCGGATGCTGGCCCTCTACATCCAGGCACAAGTATTTTCACAGCGGAAGCTTACGCGATACTTGTGGCAGCTAAACACATCAAACAATCACAAATACAAAAAGCAGTAATTTATACAGATTCCCTCAGTGTGGTAACGGCTCTGCACAGTCTTAAAAAACAAAAAAACCTTGTCCTCGTTTCACTTTACTCCATTTTATGCACACTCTACACACTCAAACAACATGTTGTAGTGTGCTGGGTGCCAGGGCACCGTGAGATCCAAGGCAACGTGAGGGCAGATCAGCTCGCTGCATCCGTCCATGAGAGCACCGCCATTACATCCATATCAATCCCGGCCCTTGATCTTAAGCCGTCTCTCAAACGAAACCTCAGGGACTACTGGCAGAGCAAGTGGGATACACACACACAAAACAAACTACACGTTATCAAGCCACACCTTGGCCATTGGCCACCAGTATCGAAATCACGTCTAACAGAGGTAACACTAACAAGACTCGGGATAGGACACACATACACGACACACACACATCTTTTGTCGGGTGGTGATCCACCATTGTGTGATAAATGTGGTGAGGCATTAACAGTTCTTCACGTTTTAATTCAATGTAAACAGTTAGAAACTCTAAGAAAACAACATTTTCCATTACCCTACCGACAACGTATACCGTTACACCCTGCAATGTTCATCGGTAGGGAACCGCTTTTTAGTCATAAGTCCTTGTTAACGTTTTTAAAAGCACTTCATAGTTTTCATATCGTATACCCGGGCATTCCGTAGCACAACCTCTCAAGAGAGGTTTTTGCTGCGGTGGCTACCCAAGAAAGCACTTGCCTCACGGCCCTTGGACGCAAGGGTATGAACGAGTGAGGCACTTGTGCTACATGTCCATACATGTCCACCATCGTTTTTATTATCATTAACTTTTGCCATCTATTCGCACCACACACACCTTTCACGGCATGGTCATGATTTTATTACTTGTATGTTTTTACCCGCCTTGTTGCGAGGAATTTTATGGCCCTTATACCCTTATACAGCCGCTAATCACAATCATTGTCCACATTCTTTGTCCCATGAACTGGCGCTCTTTGGCCGTCAAATGGCCTTTGCACCAAAAAACACCATATATCATCAATGCTTGAATTTCGGCCTTAAAATGCACATATGTTGTATTTCAAATCATTGACATATCTATTTTTCAATCCTCTTCAAGTTTGATATATTCGGGATAGACTGTAGTACAGATATTCACGACTCACGTGACTTACATTATAAGCAGTCTACATAGTTGCATGAGGGAGAAAGAATGAATTTCTGTACTGAAGTTGTGGCATACAGTGGAGTCTCAATAAACGGAAATAAACGGAAAACGGTACCTGAAACACTTTTTTGAGTAACCATGGAAATAATTCACTCTAAAAGCATATTGCCTCACAAATTAAATGCTGCAAAATTTTAAAAAATTAATCCAGTACGAGCAGAGTTACAAAGATTTGTCACACGCTGCAATCGCATTCTCTCTTCTCTCGTCCTGACGAAAGCACTGGAAGCTAAGCAGGGACGGATGGGAAGGGCAAATAAGAAATGGGACGCGCGCCATATGACCTTGAGCACTTTTTTTTTTCACTTGTCCTCGCGCGTGCACGCGAGGACAAGTGACGGCCTCTCGCAGCGATCCCTGTAACAACTGAGTGCGCCATGTTCAAATCAGCCAATGGCTGATAGATGGGTAATCTATGTGTGATTATTGAGCGTCCTCTGTCATTTGTCCAGGGAAGAGAAAGTGATTTTTAGCTGTCTTTGGTAATTTATTGTGAATTCGAGGCCGCTTGCTGCGCTATAACATTTAGCTCACGTGTTTTTGGGAGCCTCTACTACCGATCGGCTGCATTTTCTGACCATGCTCAAACAGTGTTGTAGGGCCCCTTTAAAGGGAATTGCAGCTTAAACGAAACAGTAGCCTGTAAGTTGGTTGGTTTTGTATTCACACAATGTAAAAAAGTTTCAGTAAGCAGAACCAAAATTTCCACGCCGCCGTGCAAACAGAACCGTAAATAGAACTTCTGGCAAACCCATTGCCATGAGCATCGACATTTTCCGTTTCCGGCTTTTTTGTTTTTACAGCCAGCCTCGTAGGTGCTCGTAGGCTTCGTCTCACTGGTAGACTGTGTGACGAATGCTTCATTGCTGTTTATCTCATCGTTCAGTCTCGGTTCCAGTTGCCGAGGTCATAGCCGCATCTTTCCTGATGTCGTGGTGCCTTTCATGCTTCATTGCAAAGTTGGTGTCTTCCGACTTAGGTAACTCGTAAGCGCTCGCAAAGTTGAGGCCTTGTCTTTGCTGTATCAATGCCAGGGCAGAAGGGCGCACATCACGCGCTGACGTTAGAAAAAAAGATTTAAATCATTCTCGATTTCGAAAGCGACTTCTACTCAAAGTCGGTGCTCGCGAAGAAGCACGACATCCGGAAGAGAAGCCTCGCAAGGATCCTGCACGACAAGGACAAGCTGCTGAATGCCTTTGGAACACCCTGATTTGGGCTTCAACGGAAGCGTCTGCGACATGGCGACCACAAAGGACTGGAGAAGTGTCTCGTGTTGTGGCTTATGAGAACCGGGAGCCAGAACATTCCTATGAGCGGTCTTCTAATGCGTGCCAAAGCTGAAGAGTTTGTTCTTTGACTCGGTATAACGAACTTCTTGTGTAGTGAAGGTCGGTTGACGAGGTCTAAAGAGAGAAATGGCTTCGTTTTCTGCATCATTGCAGGAGAAGCTGCAGCAGCTGACGCGACTGCATGTCGCGACTGGTGGGCAGGATGGCTGCCGTAGAGCATGCTCCAATTCAAAGTTGACGATATCTATAATGTAGTTGAGCGCTCTTTTGTAAGCTCCTGCCATTGAAAAAAGGTGAGCTGTACACTGGGGGCAAGCTTAGCAAAGAACGACTAACTGTCTTAGTAGGAGCCAACATGTCGGGAAGCGAAAAATTGAAGCTGCTTGTTATCGGAAAATAAAAAAAAATCCTCGCTGTTTCAAGGGCATCAGTGCTGTGCCTGTCACTTACGAGTCGAACTTGAAAGCTTGGATGACACAGGTCCTCTTCAGCGAATGGCTGCACACAGATGTGCAATTTTCGCGACAGAATAGGAAAGTTATTTTTCTTGTTGATAACTGCCCTGGACATGGTACTGTGACAGGACTGATTTTCGATGGAGGCGAAAATGCTGTAGGCCCGTGTGCTTAGATTTGGATGCACTTTGAAGAACCTCAGGTGGTCGAAATTTCCGGAACCCTCCACTATAGCGTCCCTCATAATCATATGGTGGGTTTGGGACGTTAAACCCCACAGACCAACCCAAATCAGGGACCTCGGAGAAGGTGGCTGCGGTCTCAAACTCCTGCAGGCGCTAATCGCTGCGCTTAGGTGAAGACATCACATGGAGCAATGATACCGTTTCCAGCGGTGCCATCCCATGCTGTCAATGCTGTGCAAGAGAGGTGTGACTGTGATTCCCCTGTCTTGTTACTCAAAACCTGACCGCGGCCGTGTTCCTGCCTCACTCAAACCCCTGTCACACGGGCACCCGCGAAGACCGTTTAACTCCCTCGTCCTTACGACAACGAAGATGCGGTCCGTGTCACACGGCCACCCTTACCCAAACGAAGGTAAACGGAGCGTTTCGCAAAGGACATTCAACGATCTCCCTCCGCAGCGAAACGAGGTACTCTCATCCCCAGCAGTCTAGAGGTCAGAGAAAAATTTCGAGCACTAAGTGGCCGCAGTGAAAGAATGATACATTTTGGCAATCTTAAACATTCTTTCGTTGCAGTACTCATTCACAACGCGTGTTTGTTTACATATATTTACGCACGCCAGAGTTCACTTACTCTCAACACCGATGCTCTACACTCCGTGCCTCGCATGTGGTGCCTCGCGAGTCGGGCCGGCCGGCGCCATTGAAAAATATTTCGTCCATGCGTGTGGTGGTGGTCGTCGCTGTGTCACTCATGGCTGAAGAACACAAAATGTGCGCTCACGAGGCAAGGAAGCACAAGAACGTTCGTACACAAACATGAACACAGGCAACAAAACAACTAGAAGCACAATGTGGCCAGCGTCACTAGCAGCAACGCTACATTTAGCAAATTCGTTTTTCTTTGAAAATATTTTTATGGTTTGTTAGCCTCTTACCTCCTTAATAGTGGTTTTTTGTAAAAACCCTAGAACGAGGATTCACTAAAAAATCAATAAAGATGAAATTAGAATACTTTTCTGAAAATCAAACAGCGCCAGCTGAGCCCCCTCGTGCCAACTGTTACAACCTTTTCATTGCCGTTTCGCACTGCCACAACTCCTTCTCCGTCGAACCACCTAGGGGAGATTTACGTTGACGGTGTTCAACGGAGTTTAGTGGTGGCCGTGTGGCAGGAATATCAGTCACATGTGCCCCCTCCAGTAAAAGGAGCCATGATTCTACCTAAGGACCATTCCTTGGGGGACTTTTAGACTGACAGGTTCACTCACAATGGCACCTGCATGATGATTTTTAGAGCTGGTCGTACCTGCAAAACCAAGGAAAGCTTAAAAGAACTAAGTGGCTTTGAGTTGGGTGTGTGCAAACGTCTGAAAGTTTTAGTATTCTTCAAATATTACTTTTTCGTTGTTTGTATGCGATTAAGAGGTTTGAATATTCAAATCTCTTTGAACATTCAAAAAGATAGCATATTCAGTTGATCATCTTGTGAAAAAAATTTTTTTTTCATATTTACGCTGAAATCCAACACCGTACAGTGTTGACAAGAGCAGGGATAACCCATGTAAGCGCACAAAGGTGCAGTATTCACCAGTGACAAATGCTGCAGTACGTACGACTTATTGCCAAAGCAGCTCCAATGACTTTGATAGGCAGCGCTGCTGCAGGCAGTGCTGCTGCTGACCGCATTAGACATATTTAAGGGTGGACGTGGTGTGTTGAGATATTTTCTGTATTTGTGGACCAAACATGATGAAAATATACATGCTTATGTAGTTTCTCCTGCTGATTTCAATTATGCAAAAATTTTTTTGTAGGTCAATTAATTTAGAAGATACACAATACTGCCACTCTATTGTTTTCGGAGACAATAGAAAAGAAAGTGTTTATCAAAAAGTAAATATTATTGTATAGCTAGACAGTGCAATTAGCAATAAGTGCAATGCTGCAAGGAGATCCTAAATTAAAGAAAACTAGTGATACTGCAGATGATGAAAGTTAGCCATGGGAGCCATGGGAGCCATGTCATGGCTATCACATACAAAAAAAATTTATTACCTTCTAAATTTATATGGGCAGCAAATGGAAATTGTGCTTTCAGCACTTTCTAATACACTGATTGCGCTTTACGTTAATGAAAAAATTATTGCTTTAGCTGTTCTAGATTGCAAGATATCAACCCGACAAACTAGTAAAGTCACCAAAAAGCATCTTTCCAGAAAACTGAGAAAAATAAATAAAACTCATTCATTTACATAACTGCACTTTAAAGTGCTCAGTATGTACCGGGCATGTAGTCCTTTTGCCTGTGAGTCCCTGTGTGGCGCTTTTTCAGGGACTGGTGCATGTTCTCCGTTGCTTGTCGCTTCTTGACTGATGCTGCCGTGCGCCATCGGTCCTTTTCAGCCTTGCGGCTGTGGCTTTGCCAGCTGGGGTTTAGGCTCAGCTCTTTCATAATGTCTTCTGATGCCTTTTTATTGCCTGCATTCAACTTGAGCACTGCTTCTGCCACAGCTGCCTCCGCCGTGAATTGCGAAGCATGTCGCTTCTTTGGTGCCAGTGCCCACATCATTGAATGCAGGCATTCATTGTTATTTTGGGTTTCCCCTCGCTGGCATCGTTGCAACAGCATTTTGTCTGACAAGTGCTCATAAATGGGAAGTAAGGCTTGTCAGACATGTGGAGGCAGCTTTCGACGATGTTTGGGAATGGGTTCCCCCTTGGCCTTTGCTGCATTTTGTTTGCACCAGGAATTTGAACCAGATGGGCACAGAGTGTGGTTTATCACATCATCATTGGATGTGATGTGATAAGTGGCCATCACTGCTGTGTGCATAGCATCAACATCACCACTGTGTGTCTTCAGAGCCCACCCATAATAATTGGTGAGCTTGGAGATCAGGTCTCCTGTCAAGTGGCCAAGACTCTCAAGGCCAAAGCCTTTGTGTTTTGCAATCAAGTTGCGCAAAGCAGTGCCCATATGTTTTTGGACATGATTAATGCAGTCCTCTTTTTCTAATGGGATACACCCATAAACCTTATCTTCTTGTAGCGCAAGGTAACTGCGGCTGTCCCCGTCGCAAAGCACCGTGGTGTAGCGCAGGTTTTGTCGCTCAGGTGACTTCCTGAAGAGGATGAGGGCAGCCTCAACCTCCATTTCCACAGCCTTCTTGTTACTGTTTTTCTGACACTGGTGGTGTTCCTTCCACGCTGCATAAGAAGGGTCACATTCCTTTGGGCACGACTCGCATCCAGCACAAAAGTTACTCAAAACAACGAAGTCAAGCCCCAGCCCGCTGAACAATTCTATGACGGTGCCGAGACCGATATGCGACGAATGACCGCGACTCATCCATGACCCATCAAACGACACCGTGATGTTTCCCATGTGGCCTATATTAAGTTCGGCGTAAAGTTCGCGAACCGACCGCGCGCAGTCGCTCGTCAAATTGCGTGCAACACAATCGACCGCGGTTGCCACTTTCGTCTTCATGTAGTGTTGCCACGTTTTTGTGTGAAGACCCTGATGGCTGATGCCCATCAACGAGAACACATCATTCAGCGCGGTCTGTCTGTTCCCCGTTGCCTGCATGGCATGCGCGGCCAAAACGTTCACAGCAAAAGGTTTCATGCGCTCATTGCTACATACGTGCGGCGAGCTCCACAACGACGCAGTCTCACCACAGGTCGAACACACAAAACGCAACTTCACGGCGAGTCCTAATTCCCAGTCGTCGCGGACAATCTGCAGTTCTCTGTTGCATGCTTTGCACTTTGCAAATGCCAACAAAGTGCTGTTCACTATGTCCAAATCTATAATTGTCAACGTGGTTCTATCAGGCGGCCGAACTGCTTCGTCGGCACCGTCAACCACGAATGGGCGTTTCCGCTCCATCGCTGCAGCGGACAACAACTCCGATAACTTATCTTCGGCTTTAGCTCGCTCCTCTTTCAAGTCAGATTGTTGCCGATAGATAGTATCTAGACGCACGCGACCGCTGCTCGAAGGCTCTGCGGATGACTGACTTTGCACAGGCTCTGTGACAACTGATGCGGTAGCTAGGCCTTCCGTGGTAGCGTCGACGACTTTGCCATGGGACGGGGAGAGTGTAGCGTCTCACGGGTTTTGCTGTATCACGGAGCACTTCTTGAAATTCGCTACTAGCGTCCTTCGCACTTTTCTCGCACCAAACTTGTGCCGCGTGCGGAATTTGCGCTCAGGATTTGACATCGTGAAACTTCTCCGCTGACTGTCACACCGGTCCCGTTAATTCGGGAGGCGATTTCCGGGCTAATTCCAAGGGCCGAAGTATCGGGCCCCCGAACCGCACCGCGAAAGCGTGGACAATTTAGAAGTGGTCCTTTTTGGCGCGCCAGCGGACGCCGGCTGTGGCCCAAAGAACAAGTCAGAGCCGAGAGTTGACAAACAAACAAAATTAAATTCTCAATAATGGCAGATCGAAAACAATACATAAGTATGCACACTCCACAATAGTTGGGCACAATATGTCACCAATCAAACAACGTACTACAAAGTACAATCAGCCACACTCGAAACAACGGACACAGACAACAATACGCACTACAATGCAGTCGCATGCACTGAACAACCAAGACACTTCAAGACTAAAGAGATAGGAAACCTCTTCAGTCCAAAGTTCTTGGAACAAAAGTCTGGATGATACTCTTCCGAGAATCACTCACTCAAAGTCCAGTGTTGTTGCCGTTCCGCTGCCCCGAAGTTTCTCTTCCAGGAAACCTCGCGTCTTCAATTGGCCACTCTCCAAGCTTCAAAGTTCTTCGCCGTAAACACGTCGGCTTCACACACGCAGCTGTTGCTACGCGTCTTCGCTCGATAGCGGTAAACACACACGCTTGCCTGTAGCTCGAGTCGTCACCCCTCAGGTGGAAATCATCTTCTTCTCCTGCTTTGTCTCCACGGACAAAACCTTCGCGAACTACGCGGCAGAATCCCTACGTGCTCTGGCGCTAACTTCCGTCTTCTCCTGCTTTGTCCCTGTGGACAAAACCTTCGCCGACTACACGGCGGAATCCCTATGCGCTCTGGTGCTAACTTCCATCTTCTCCTGCTTTGTCCCTACAAACAAAACTTTCACCGACTACACGGCGGAATCCCTACGCGCTCTGGTGCTAACTTCCCTCTTCTCCTGATCTCTCACCTCGGCTGCTCCATTGAATACCTTCCGCGCGAGATTCCAGAAAGTTCTCGTCATTTCGTCGGCGCGATACGCAGCGAAAGCTGGGGAGAGGGCGAGACGGCTCGAAGGCCGTCCGCGATGGATGACTCAACCCGGCTTCACCACGCCCCTTTCCATCTAGAAAGTTCGAGTGCTTGCTCGGCCGCCGTTGTGGGGTGAGGAGGTTCGTCGGCGAATCTAGGCTTCCGAGGGAAAGAGTCGCGCCCGGGGAGTCTGGATGTTTGTTTTATTTTATTTTTATCGTTGACCTCGCGGCGTCACTCTGGCGTTTTGTCGCGAGGAGTTGGCAGCGCGCTCTTTTTGAGCGCTCGTTCTGTGACACTGCCCCCCACTTTAAGAATATTATCTCATAATATTCAAAACCACACAAACGAGCGCGAACAGTCACCACACACACTCACAGACTGTAACACAATCCGTCGCTCATGACACTTCACACTCACAATAGATCACTCAATACAACTGTACATTGTAATAATTCAATTCCACAACACAGGAAATATAGCCACAGGTACATGAATGCAACACTCCATCACATATTCCAAACAATACAAATGTACAAAGTTCTCTCATTACAACAACTGTACAATACTATACATCACGTCACAGCACAAGCACTTCGACACTTGTGACACAGGACAACAACCACATTACTTAACATATAGCACTGTCCAACACATTCCGGTTCAACCTCAACACTTATCTTGTGCATTTCGAACGGCGCTTGCGTCCTTTCTTGCGGTGCTCGCTCGATGTCTTCTTATTGTTTTTGCTCGTTTTGTTCCGGCGAGCCCCTTCCAACGACGGTATCTGAGGCGGCGTCTCAGCCATCATTGTCACTTCCGACACTGCAAACGGGTCATGACGCTCAACCGATCCTGCCCGGTTATTCACCCGCTTGTTCACGTCCCGACATTTGGCCTGGCTGGCCAACTCCGTCTCCTTTACACTGTCGGTCGGTTGAGGTCGTGCCGACGTAAGTCCAGTTGCCCGGCCCGTGAACTCATTCAACACGATCATTTTCTCATTCACTGTCTCTTGCGCCGCGGCTTCACCTTGGGCTCTAGTGAGATCCGTCACGGGCTGCTCCTCCACTGTATCTCGTGGTCGCTGGGTTGGCGAGGGCTCTATCTTAGGGTCTTCTCCTAAACATTCCGGATCATTCGGTCCTCGTGCCCTGTCGATGTTTCCGATGACAAGGTCGTACAGGGGGGTCGTCATGCATAAAGCAGTAACCTTCCTGCTGAAGTACGGGGTTTCAACCTCAATTTCTGCTTCGGGAAGCATCCGAACCGTACGGTCAATTAAGCAAACCGGTTTAGTTTTGCCTGTTAACTCACTTTCCCATACCAAATTTTTCCGCACGATAACAGTGGAGCTGCCGGTATCTCCTAACACCGCAATCTTTTTGTCCGCAACTTTTCTAGGCAACGTTGGCATTCCCTTTGAAACACCGGTTGGCTGTTTTGTCATTACAGCACCCACAATAGGGATTTTCTCCCCATTTTTCAACTCTACAAATCCGTCGGTGACGGCATTATCATCGGATTTCGGTGCTGCTAGCACACAGGATACCTGGTGAGTTAGACTCGCTCTGTTTCGACATGCGTGTGCTTTGTGCCTAGTCTGACCACACTTGAAACATTTTACAACCATGGGGCTCGTGAAGTTAGTTCGGCAGTTTTTAGCACGGTGACCCACTCGGTTACACAGAAAGCATCGCGGAATGCTCTCCGGTGCACGCTTCTTTTCTTCGGGAGCCGATTTCTTCGAATCTTCAGGACACTCCTTCTTGACCCTGGCCAAATTACTTCCACCTTGCGCTTCCAAGAATTGATCAGCAAATTCGAGCATGCCTTCAAGTGACTCAGCCTTCCTCTCTTTCAAGTACAGCGACAGGCTTGGGTGGCAACTAGTAAGAAATTGTTCTCTAATTTGAAGCTCTCTAAGCTCATCGTACTCCTGCGCTGTCCCTGAAAATTCAATCCATCTGTCGAAATAATGTCAAAGTCGGGCCGCATACTGCGTAGCCGTCTCACCATCAGCTGGCTTTCCTGTCCGAAATCTGTCCCGGAATCCTTCCACAGTAAATCTAAATCGCTTCAGCAAAGCAGTTTTCACCTTTGCATAGTTGGCTGCATCGGTCGGCGTCAGCCTACCGTACACACTGAGCGCTTCACCACTCAAGCAAGTACTCAAAGCAGTTGCCCATTGATGTTCCGGCCAATTCTGGCTCCTTGAAATCGTCTCAAATCGGTGAAGGTACGCGTCAAGGTCGTCCTTCCTTTCATCAAACGCTAGGAGCAGCTTGCTTGGGTTCAAGCAGAAGCCATGGTCCTCTCGTTCGCTGCTTTCAACTCTAGCTTGGACCGGAGTTTCACTTCGCTGTTGCAAACAGAGCCGCTCGAGTTCTATCTCGTGCTGTCGCTGCCGTTCCCTTTCCTCTCTTTCTTCTTTTGCCCTCTCAGCTGCCAGTCTTTCTCTCTCCAACTCCAACTTTAATTGCTGCTCTCTTTCTTCTCTCAGCTGTCACTCCTTTGCCTCTCTTTCTTCTCTCGACCTTTCGGCTGCCAACTTTTCTCTCTCCAGCTCCAACTTCAATTGTTGCTCTCTTTCTTCCTTCGCTCTCTCAGCTGCCAGCCTTTCTCTCTCCAACTCAGCTGCTTTTTCTTCCTTGGCCCTCTCAGCTGCCAATCTCTCTCGTTCCAACTCTGCTGCTTTTTCTTCCTTGGCTCTTTCACCTGCCAACCTCTCTCTCTCCACCGCCTTTTTCTCCTTCTGGCTTACCCATTTCCGTAGTTCGGCGCCAGAAAGACCCATCTTCTCACCAAGAGCGACTAACTTTTCGAGATCCATTGTGTCTCGCAAATAATACCTTGCTGCGTGCAAAAAATATCTGCCTAAATCAGTCTATCGGAACACTCTCCTGCACTCGTTAACGAGAACACTGAGCAACACACAAAATCGTTCCGATAGCACTATCAACAACTCGAGGCTCTTTCTCACTACTTTGGACACACTGTGCACCAAAAGGTCCTGTCGCGGACGCCAGATTAATTGTCACACCGGTCCCGTTAATTCGGGAGGCGATCGCCGGGCTAATTCCAAGGGCCGAAGTATCGGCCCCCCGAACCGCACCACGAAAGCGTGGAAGTGGTCCTTTTTGGCGCGCCAGCGGACGCCGGCTGTGGCGTAAAGAACAAGTCAGAGCCGAGAGTTGATAAACAAACAAAATTACATTCTCAATAATGGCAGATCGAAAATAATACATAAGTATGCACACTCCACAATAGTTGAGTACAATATGTCACCAATCAAACAACGTACTACAAAGTACAATCAGCCACACTCGAAACAACGGACACAGACAACAATACGCACTACAATGCAGTCGCATGCATTGAACAACCAAGACACTTAAAGACTAAAGAGATAGGAAACCTATTCAGTCCAAAGTTCTTGGAACAAAAGTCTGGATGATACTCTTCCGAGAATCACTCACTCAAAGTCCAGCGTTGTCGTCGTTCCGCTGCCCTCGAAGTTTCTCTTCCAGGAAACCTCGCCGAAGTTTCTCTTCCAGGAAACCTCGCGTCTTTAATTGGCCACTCTCCAAGCTTCAAACTTCTTCGCCGGAAACACGTCGGCTTCACACACGCAGCTGTTGCCACGCGTCTTCGCTCGATAGCGGTAAACACACACTCTTGCCTGTAGCTCGAGTCGTCACCCCTCAGGTGGAAATCATCCTCTTCTTCTGCTTTGTCTCCACGGACAAAACCTTCGCCCAGCGGAATCCCTACGCGCTCTGGCGCTAACTTCCGTCTTCTCCTGCTTTGTCCCTACGGACAAAACCTTCGCCGATTACACGGTGGAATCCCTACGCGCTCTGGCGCTAACTTCCGTCTTCTCCTGATCTCTCACCTCAGCTGCTCCATTAAATAAATACCTTCCGCGCGAGATTCCAGAAAGTTCTCGTCATTTCGTCGGCGCGATACACAGCAAAGGATGGGGAGAGGGTGAGATGGCTCGAAGGCCGTCCGCGATGGATGACTCAACCCGGCCTCACCACGCCCCTTTCCATCTAGAAAGTTCGAGTGCTTGCTCGGCCGCCGTTGTCGGGTGAGGAGGTTCGTCGGCGAATCTACGCTTCCGAAGGAGAGAGTCGCGCCCGGGGAGTCTGGATGTTTTTCTTTTTTTTTTGTATCGTTGACCTCGCGGCGTCACTCCGGGTTTCGTCGCGAGGAGTTGGCGGCGCTCTTTTTTTGAGCGCTCGTTCTGTGACACTGACACTGGTGCAAAGTAGTGCTCTTGCGCCTCAATACCCGGAGCAGATGAAGCCAGGAGCCTTCACCAATAGGGAGGCAAGCTCAAGTCCTGTGCGCGAAGTAGCGAATAGGAAGGCGCTCTGATACTTATTTTTGCCGCTCTTTTGACAAGCTGCCAATGGTTGAATTGGACCCATTCTGGCAGGAATTTGAAGGTGGAAGACGGCTCTCTCGTAAGAGACCAAGAAAGCCGCGCTGAAAGGGCAGGGGCGCGTCACGGAAAATGTGCAATTTCAGCGTCGATTCGGCTCTGATTTATCTAGAAAGCGCCTAGTAAAGGGCCTTAGCGGCTAAAATATTGATATTATAGGCATGAAATATCGATATAAGTGCACTAGTAGCTGTAGATTTCGAAAACGCAATAAAGAAAGAAGAGTTTTTTTGCAACTTTTTGGTCTCCACAACCCGTGTCTCCCTTAAAGGGGCCCTGAAACACTTTTTCAAAGTAACCATGGAATGAATTCACTGGTAGAGCTTATTGCCTCACCAATGAAACGCCGCAAAAATTTCAAGCATCCGTCCAGTATGAGGAGAGTTACAAAGATTTTACACATGCTGCAATCACATTCTCTCTTCTCTCGTCCCGATGAAAGGGCTGGAAGCTAAGCAGGGAGGTATGGCAGGGCCATACGTCATGCACGGCTCGTCACCTTGAGCACTTTTTTTTCTTTGAATGCGCGGCTTTTTTAGTATGATCGTGCACGCACGTATAGACAAGTAGCGGCCTCCCGCGGCGATCTAACGAGCGAGCGCCATGTTCAAATCAGGCAATGGCTGATAAATGGGCTTGCTACCTGTGATTTTCGGGCATATTGGGTGATTTATCGAGAGAAGAGAAAGCAATTTTTAGCTGACTGTGATAATTTCTTGTGAATTCCAGGCCGCGTGCTGCGCTATAATATTTGGCTCGCGTGTTGTCGGGAGCCTCTACTACCGATCGGCAGCATTTTCTGACCATGCTCAAAAAGTGTTGCAGGGCCCCTGTAATAGGCTGCCATAACATGCTGCGCAACTACTCGCTTACTTTGCAGGACCTTGTTCGCAGACTCAATAGCTAACAACTGCCGCATTGTCACATCAAGACTTCGTTCTATAGTGCACGACGGTGTACTAGCATATGCTAAAGCGAAAATTTTTGTCTGTGATTTGGTAAACAAACAAAAGAGGGAAAATTAGTCCAGCTTGCACAAAGTCTCATTGCGGCATTGCTGGTGGGCACGTTTCAGCTTCTTGTCTTAACCATCTCATCTGAATGCTTGGGTTGTTATTGAGCGTGCACCACTTCGTGGTGAGATAATTTTCTATCTACGATATACGCGAAACCTCAACCGTAACAGCTCTAAAGAGTCCATTGTAGTTGTAATAATATTTACCATGGCGTCACGTTTATCTGCTTTGTGAGAGAAGCGGCATATGGGAGCAGACAGATATTTGAGCTTGGGTTTGTAGAGTCAACATACTGTATAATAGTCAGTCAACATACTGTACATGGAGCTCTGTGGGAGGTTCTCCAACTTTAAATTTATTGATTGTCAGCACTAAACTTCTGGCAGGTATGCTCCAAATAAGTTTTACTGTACCTAAACATATATAGCTGAAACGCTTGGTGTTCTTTCATTGTGGTACTTTGTCTGCCTGTAACTGCAAGGTGTTGTAGACGCATGTCTTGCATAAGTATGAATAATAAAGCTTGGTACTGTTTTAAAAATGTTCAATGCTCCAGATGTCAGTAATAAAAATACTGTGACCCTTGACCATACCTGTGTACTCGAGTATGTGAATTATACTCAATTAGTGTAGTTTTACTTGATAATTGCTTTAGTTCATGACTTAGAAATAATGGATGTTCAGAGGCTACTGACGGGGCATCAGCAAAATCTTTGCTTCAGGTTGTTACTGGTGTACCATGGTACACTGCTCTTCTGGTTTAATTTCTTCAGTGCTAATATGCGCATATGGCTTCACGGTGTTGTCTTGTGTATTCAAGACATTTTGGCATACTTTGAATTATTGAGGATCATACACCATGACTTTTATGATCATGGTGTACACTGTGCATTGTTCCAACAATCTAGATTTTTTTGTCTTTTGCGAGCTGTATCGATAGCATTTGGTTCTCATAATACAAATGCTAACATGTGTAGGCACTTTCGTTTTTTGGTGGTGAAGCTCCTTATGGCGTGGCTTGTGTGTCCCTCGTGTTTGTTGTGCGGAACCGCCTCTCGTTAGTTCTTGAACCGGCCATAGATAGTAGTACTTGTACTATATAACGAATGCTTATACGCTGAAAAATACAAGTGGTACGATACTAAAGGGTGTTACTTGTAAAGAGATAATTAATATAAGGTGAGTTTTATGAAAACAGGATTGACGTCTGTACGGAAGGAGAGAGATGATTGCACGACTACGAAAGTGTGTTGGTGCCATACGCTAGGGGGCGCTCTATAGTACAGTAAAAGTGCCGTTCCTGGCGCACGCGCATTCAGAGGCTTAGTGGCGGGGGATAGACAAGGCTGCCTATCGGCGTGCGCGCAAGGCGGCAGGGACTCACGCTCGAAGAAGTGACCCCCACGTGCGGGCGTGAGAGGCCAAAGTGAAACGTGAAGCTGCACAATGGGCAATAGTGCAGTGAGGACTCTGCAGTACGAGAGCAGGAAGCCGAATCGGTGCAGGAGCGACGTGCGGACGCAGCTTCGGCCCACTCTCCATCATTCGCCCCATGGATATGCTGTCATTTTTAAGTTCACCTTGTAATATGCCACTTGTGAGTGTAACGACCATATATGCATGTCTTCTATTGTGCTATGCCTTTTTTTTTACTACAGCCTAAAGTGGTCGGGCGCAGGCGGTCGGACATATGCCTAGCAACAGGAGACCTATGCTTAGGGGTCCTGTTGCTAAGACTATGCCTAGCATGGCCTAGTTCTCCTGGTCGTAAGAAATAGGTGTTGAACCTATGCATAGGTCTCCCGTTAGCGATGCCTTACATTTATAAATTCTGTCAATACACAGGAGAATGAGGCACAACAGAACGCTGAACCACCCACATCGCCCGCTGTCAAGGTGGCTGCCCCTGCTGCCCTCAAAGATGGCGGCAGCTGGAACTTGGCAACTCCGTGGGACCACGAGGCGCACGTGGCCTTTGTGCTGATTGGCTTCGTGCTGCTACTCTTGGCACTAGCCCTGTTTGGCATTTCGGTAGGCCTGTGGTTCATGGACCCTGGCCGAGACTCCATCATTTACCGCATGACGACGCAGCGAATGAAGAGGGACTAGTTATGCTGTCAGCACTGCTTGCGCGAACTTGTGAGGAAGTGGGTTTCTTGGCAGCAAGGGTTGGACTCTAGAAATATTAGGTTTTTCCAAGCCTTGGTGTTATTGCCCAGTTTTTGCACATTCTGTTCGGACATCAAGAGATGGGGGGAAGGGCGATCTTCATGTATATTAGGTCAAGGTAGGCTAAGGGCTCCCAAACTCTTTCTCTAATTAAAGAGTCTTGAACAATGGCAAGGAATGACTTGCTGAAAAAAGAAATGAAGAATGCATTGGGGTAATTTCTATGTTATATTTATTTCATGAAAAAGCTATGGAATTTATATGAAGTGTGCTTGACTGATGTACATAGAGCACAAGGAACAGTGTTACAACATTGCATACTGGGGCGTGATAGGTTTTTTGCTGGAAATGTGAATGGCATCAACTCTCATATGATGAAACCTTATATAAGGTGCGTTACACTGAAGTGAATACAAAAACTGTATTGTATCAAGGATAAGGTTGATGGCAGCTCTGTTGGCTGCATTGGAGTGAAAGAATATGTGTGAAGTAAAGAGGCAAGTACTTTCCTTGCTGCTCTGGAATGGGGAGAAAGTGAAATGGAGGGAATATGTCTTTGGAGCCCTTAGTCAACCTATACTATCTGCCCTGTGCGAAGTTGTAAATTACATTGTAATGATATACTAGTATTCAAGTTGTCACTTTTTCATCTGGCAGCAAGATGATTTATGATTTGGCCTTTTTCTTTGGCTATGACCGATGATGTTTTCAGGCATACAATGTTAGCACGGAGGATGTATAACATGTTGTCAGGTTATCGACGATTCTCTCGGCACTACAAGCGGCTCATGGTGTGCTTTCTTCTTCGTACAGCGTTTTTTTTACGTATTTTTTTTGAAGCAATAGCCAAGTTTCTTTTGTCTTACCACTTCTTAATGTGGAAGACCTGACAGTTAAGGTGTTGAAAATTGCGATGTGTCATGTTTTGTGTTTTATTGCAACTGTTTTTGTGTTTCATTGGGTGTAGCGAAGTGCAGCGGAAACATGAGTGCACAGGGTGTAGGAGGTAAAAGAGGCTCCCTGATGGTATATATGCTTTGCAATATTATTTGTGCATTGACTTTTCTGTCCAGGATAGTAATGTAGCTTTGTAAGTCAACTTATTATGCGCATATGTGAGGCATGAATTGTTGGTTTCTATAACTTCATTTCTTCTCCTATTCTACAAGAGCACATTTTTGGCAGTTTACTGTATAATTAATGTGGATTGTTCTTCATTTCACAGATCGCTGCAGATAAACCACCAGACATGGCTTTTTGTTCAAATCATGCCTATATATATATCTATTAGTCTAGTGCGGGTTACTATGTAAGCTATCAGTTTAATGTTTTTGCTCTAGTAAAAATCTTTTCGATATGTCAATGGAGTGTAGATAGTGTAGATTAGAGTTTAGTGTTAGTTTTTTTTATTTCACTCATGAAATGAAATGTAAATAGAGATGAATCATGTGGTTCTTGCAGTGAAAGTTCTCGATCGTCTTGTTGTGTGTGGACAAAAACGACACATTATTGTTCTGGCTCTGTTCTTTGCCCAGTCTTCAGCAGTCGCCCTAAGTGTACATACATACCTGCTTGCATGTCGAAACCTCTCAGTGCTTCTATCGTGAATTTGAAAAGTTTGCTGCAGTGTTCATAATGCTGCATTTGCAGTGTTTACTTGAATTTATGCGCTTTTCACGGCTTCAATTCTAGTGGGATAAACCTTTCATGAGTGGTTGTCCGATTCAACACAACTTAGGTAAGTGCATCTAGTCGTCAATATAATAGTTATGATGCTCAATACAAATGTACGAATCGACGGCAGCAGCTTGATCAATATTGTAATTTGCAATTGTGTGGATGTGACTGCGAGGCATAACCGCATGCAGGTCGATAAATTGTGACATCTCTATACATAACTTGCATTGATGTTACTGTGGTAGCCAGCTTCGGGTACCAGCTAGTTGAGATGCTGCGTAAACTCTTGCTTGAACGCGCATGGTAAGAAACGGGGGCATCAGATTAGTGCCGAGGCCCCCTCCAATCTTTGTGCTGTCCGTTGGCACAGCTGGTGAACAAAGGCATGCGGCGAGAGCACGCACAAAAAAAAGTGGGGAGCGAACCATGCACTGACATCCTCAAATGTGATACAAATTTACGCTGTCGGCCGTCTTCGCTATCCAGTGGTGAGAACCTGTGAGTGACATCACAAGAAAGTTATGTATCGACTACTCACTGCCATCTTCAATAAATGCATAAGTTGTCTGTTTGATATATTTTAAAGCTTGTTTTTTTCTTTGCTGCGTCTTGATTTAGCAGCCCAAGCAGCATGCTAAACACTCTTTTACTTCAGAATAGCTGGTGGTAGTTGCAAAATGACTGTGTGAACCAAAGTCTTTGCGGATGTCCTCGGGAGCCCAGCTTGTGCGACAAGCCTGTATACTACATTCCATGTGTGGGAGGGGATTGTGTTGCTCACGTGTTTGTGGCATTGTAAATGGCTGTCCAATAAAAATTTAAGTTATATTGTTTCTGTTCTGTGTCGCTTGATAGCATGTGAGTGGATTCTGAAAGCTAGAATCTTCCATACATAGTAAAGTTCACCAATATGCACTGCTCGCCACTGGCTTATGGATACCGCTCTTTATCTCGAGAAAGTGCACTTGTATTAGCCTTGTTAACGATTTGAATGGAAGCAAGGCCCTTAAGGCTTTGCACGGTTAAAACGGTTAAAAAAAGGCATATTCAGTTCCAGTTTTCGTAGTTACATATACATCAAGTACCTAGAACTTGTATACAGATGAGGGGCCCAGAGTATGAATGACCTTTCGACTTTCGTATTCCCTAAGGCTACCAAAATTTGTGAAGGGCTCCTAAAAAGGTTCACAAAAGGCAACCTTCAACAAGAACAGACCCAAAGAGACTGAAAATAAATTGACAGTCATTCTATCTGCACGCCGCATGGTGCGTAGTTAAAAGCAGGTAGCCACTAAATATAAAGTACAAGTACTATTTTCTGTGAGAAACGGGTGAAGTACGCTAAGCCATGGCAAATGAAGATTGGTGAATGTCTATCGCCTCCTGTCAGATTAAGCACACACAAAAATTCATCCCGTGGTTCATGTGGGTACCCTAAGTAATACTGATATTGTGTGGCTAGGTGTTTTACGGACAAGCTCGTTGCATTGCTGGTGTTGGAAAGCATAAATGCTGCTGTCCAAAATTCTACGACTTTTGATTTGGCTTGACGTTATAGAAGATGCCAGGAGATCTCCCTCTCCGTGCGATGAACTCGGCGTGCCTCTTCCCTCTATCCTGTGTTGGGAAGGAGGCAGTGTTTGACGTTTCCTCTTCGGAGGCGTAGATTAAGATGACAATCTCATGGGACTGTCCTGGCCTCAATTGTTGTTCCATGCAGCGAATTTTGGGAAAACCAGGGCATAAAACGCGAGCACCGAGACACTCAGGTGGGCTTATTCATTCATGTAGTATTATCTTGTATATACTTCTTAAAACGTTTCCTTTACAAGCTCCGGCTCCTCTAATCGTCTTCCCCCGAGACGCTGATGGTCCCGGTTGGGACCACGCTACCCAAAGTGGCAAAAATGGTACGAGTGGTGGGATGCCTTAACGCCAGTTTCGCAACAGCCAGAAGAATGGCACAACCCACCACGGGGGATCGGTTACGAAACATGCGAAATTTGTAAAAAAATAAGATGGCGAAATATGCGAAAAAACACGGCATATTCACAAATTGAACCGGGAACAACGCCCCCTGAAATACGTCACAGCTCTGCTATAAAACCACCGCTCCAGCGAGGATCAGCCGTCATTTCACGGGCAGTCCAGGCAGCAAGAGAGCCGTAGCATTTACAAGAACGCAGCGCCCGTAAGAGAACGCTCGTGGTGGAAACGCTGGTGGTGGCAGCGAGGATCAGCCTTCATTTCACGGGCAGTCCAGGCAGCAAGAGAGCCGTAGCATTTACAAGAACGCAGCGCCCGTAAGAGAACGCTGGTGGTGGAAGCGGGCAAGGTGTCTTCGGAAGCGGTCAGCGCTACTAGGAATCAAGTGGGCAGAACCGGGAACAACGCCCCCTGAAATACGTCACAGCTCTGCTATAAAACCACCGCTCCAGCGAGGATCAGCCGTCATTTCACGGGCAGTCCAGGCAGCAAGAGAGCCGTAGCATTTACAAGAACGCAGCGCCCGTAAGAGAACGCTCGTGGTGGAAACGCTGGTGGTGGCAGCGAGGATCAGCCTTCATTTCACGGGCAGTCCAGGCAGCAAGAGAGCCGTAGCATTTACAAGAACGCAGCGCCCGTAAGAGAACGCTGGTGGTGGAAGCGGGCAAGGTGTCTTCGGAAGCGGTCAGCGCTACTAGGAATCAAGTGGGCAGAACCGGGAACAACGCCCCCTGAAATACGTCACAGCTCTGCTATAAAACCACCGCTCCAGCGAGGATCAGCCGTCATTTCACGGGCAGTCCAGGCAGCAAGAGAGCCGTAGCATTTACAAGAACGCAGCGCCCGTAAGAGAACGCTCGTGGTGGAAACGCTGGTGGTGGCAGCGAGGATCAGCCTTCATTTCACGGGCAGTCCAGGCAGCAAGAGAGCCGTAGCATTTACAAGAACGCAGCGCCCGTAAGAGAACGCTGGTGGTGGAAGCGGGCAAGGTGTCTTCGGAAGCGGTCAGCGCTACTAGGAATCAAGTGGGCAGAACCGGGAACAACGCCCCCTGAAATACGTCACAGCTCTGCTATAAAACCACCGCTCCAGCGAGGATCAGCCGTCATTTCACGGGCAGTCCAGGCAGCAAGAGAGCCGTAGCATTTACAAGAACGCAGCGCCCGTAAGAGAACGCTCGTGGTGGAAACGCTGGTGGTGGCAGCGAGGATCAGCCTTCATTTCACGGGCAGTCCAGGCAGCAAGAGAGCCGTAGCATTTACAAGAACGCAGCGCCCGTAAGAGAACGCTGGTGGTGGAAGCGGGCAAGGTGTCTTCGGAAGCGGTCAGCGCTACTAGGAATCAAGTGGGCAGAACCGGGAACAACGCCCCCCTGAAATACGTCACAGCTCTGCTATAAAACCACCGCTCCAGCGAGGGTCAGCCGTCATTTCACGGGCAGTCCAGGCAGCAACGAGGCTGAACGACAGCTAAAAATTTACCTTGCTTTACGCAGGTACGTGAACGACTTGTACTTTGGCTTCTTTGTTCCTGGACTGCTCAGGGAATGACGGGTATTATGGGTGATAAGCCGCCCACTACTGTGAAGGAACTAGTTAAGGCCTTGTCAGATTTTTCTGCTAGAATTGATACCAAACATGATGAGCTAAAGAAAGACATCACAAAGGTTATTGAAGGCGAACTACAAACTCTTAGACAGTCAATCAACTTCATGAATGAGCAATTCGAGCAATTCAGGGTGGAACTTGGCGAAACAAAGAAAGAACTTGCTGCGGTGCGAGCAGAAAACCACGCGATTAAAAGCGAAAACAGTCGCCTCGTCAAGAATATTAAGGAAATAAAACAGGAACTCACTGCTCAGCAACAATATAGTAGACAGAATAACCTAGAAATAAAGGGAGTTCCTGTGATGGAGGGGGAAAACTTGGTCTCCACAATGCAACAGCTTGCCAGCTACCTGAAAGTTGAAATCAAAGAAACAGATATAGACGTCGTGCACCGAGTGCCATCAAGGAACGCGTCAACACCTAACATCATAGTTAGGTTTCTTTCGAGAGCTGTGAAAGATAATGTTCTGAAGACTGCTAAGAAGCAACGACTTAACACGACAGCTTTAGGTTTTCAGGGCATCGCATCTCCAGTGTACATAAATGAGCACTTGTGTCCGGCAAACAAGGAATTGCTAACAGCAGCTCTAAAGACAAAGCGGGAAAAAAAGTGGAAGTACACCTGGGTAACTGGTGGAAAGATTTTGATGCGGAAGGCGGATAATTCACGTGTGCTTCACGTCACATGTGCTGAGGATCTTTCCAAAGTTGTTTGAGGATTGCCTGCTTGTTTCTGTAACCTGGAGTTTCTTATACTTTTAAATGGCGTTTTCTTTTTCTGAGGTTGAAAACATATGGCTGCAGCAGGATCATTTCGCAGTATTACATTGTAATATTCGCAGCATAAAAAAGAACTTCGATCATCTGCTTTCGTACTTATCACAGCACTCGTTTAAATATGATGTCATCGCTATAACTGAAACTTGGCTTCGAGAAAGCGAATCAGTTCATTTACCCGGCTACGTCATGCTTTCGCAAGCTAGAAACAGTGCTACACGAGCAGGGGGTGTGGCGCTATTTATCAAAGACTGCTTTAGTTTCGTTCACCTTAGCAATAGCTCATGCTGCAGTTCATCGGCAGAGACTCTTTTTATTCATCTTCAGAATGGTGTCATCATCGGTGTAATATATCGTCCACCAATTTCCAGTGTGGCTGATTTCATTACTGTGATGGAAAGTACCATGATACCCATTGTGGCCTCTAAAGCACCTATTATTGTCTGCGGTGATATTAACATAGACGTGTCTGGAGATACATGTGATGATTACGTGTTTTTGCTACAATCAGTTAATCTGAGAAATGTTATTTCATCACCCACTCGCATAACAGACCACTCGGAGTCGATTATTGATCACGTGTTGTGTAACGCTGACCTGGATGTATCGGCAGGCGTATACGCTGTTGCTATTGCGGATCACAATCCCACCTTTCTATTTTTACCCCAGAAATACATTTGTGCTCCTGCCATACCTGCCATTAAACGAACAACACGTGTCGACTATAATTCCGTGCAAAAACTACTACAAGGAACGAATTTTGATGCCCTCTATGATGAAGACGTGGACGTCGAGTGTGATAACATTGTAAAATGCATTATGGATGTCATTGAACGATCAACGCGTAGCTGTTCGCGCCGAAATTATGACCATGCCATATGTCCATGGATGAATAGAAATATACTTGAGGTTTTGAAGCTGAAAGATTTTTACTACGACAAATGGAAAAATAACAGGAGCAATGAATACTACCATCAAAATTTTAAGCTTTACAGAAACAAGTCAGTAGCAATGATAAGAAAATCCAAGAAGTGCTACTATACCAACCTAGTGAAAAAAAATGATGGTAACACGAAGAAAATATGGCAGATTGTTAAAGACGTCACTGGCATGGGTAGCAAAGAACGCATTACACCTGATAATCCAACTCGTGAAGTGGCCGACAACTTTAACGATTACTTTACTAATATTGGTCTCAGCCTTGCGAGGAAGTTCCCTACTCATATGCAGAATTTAAGTGCACCCTGTACTGTTACCAATAATTTTGATTTATGTGATGTAACTGAGGATGACATCCGACAAGTAATTAATAAGTTACCTGGGAACAAGGCAGCTGGACATGACGCCATATCATCAAGGATTTTAAAGGAGAATATTGATGTATTGTGTGGTCCCTTATGCCATATATTTAATCATGCATTTTCCTCTAAAACTTATCCTAGTATACTTAAGACCGCCAAAGTAATACCAGTGTACAAATCTGGTGATCGGAATCTTCCGGACAGCTACAGACCAATATCTGTTCTGAGTAGTATTAACACTACGCTTGAAAAACTAATTTCGTCGCAATTAAGGCGCTTCCTGGGTGAACAGAATGTACTTTGTCCCCAGCAACACGGCTTTGTTGCAAACAGGTCCACTTCAACTGCTGTTTCGATGCTTACGCGATATATTAATTCCGCGCTACATGAAAACAACATAGCAATAGCAGTATTTTTAGACATACGAAAGGCATTTGATGCTATTAGTCATTCCATTTTACTGGAAAAAATGCATTCTTATGGGATAAAAGGTAACTCGCTTGATTTTTTTTCTAGTTATCTATCGGCACGCAAACAAAAGGTAGTCATTGGTGACATCAAATCATCCTACGGTTATATTAAATGCGGGGTGCCACAGGGTTCAGTTTTGGGCCCTATATTGTTCTCTCTTTATATTAATGATGTCCCGCGATCCCTACAAAGGTCAAGGGCACTGATGTACGCGGACGACACTGTTTTAGTTTTCACAGGACACTCCTTAGCAGATTTACAAAATGACGCGATGACCGATTTATCGAACATTTCGGAATGGTTTGCCAGGAATCAGCTGACAGTTAACTGTACTAAAACAAAGTATATGGTGTTTCACTCTCGTAGGAAACATATTGACGCTGAATCTCTTAACCTAACAATAAACAACACTCCTATTCAACAAGTTCCTTGTTTTAAATATTTAGGCGTCACTTTTGATGAACACTTACACTGGCATGAGCAAGTACAAAGTGTGTGCGCAAAGCTAGCCTATGGCTGCTATTCTCTAATAAAAGCTCGCCAATATTTTCCACAAGCTATACTCCGCACACTCTACTTTTCATTGTGTCATTGTCACATAGGTTACTGTCTGGAATCGTGGGGTGTGACGTACAACAGTTATCTAAAAACTCTTGAACGACTTCAAAAGCGTACACTGAAAATCATAAGCCAAGGTGAATCAGTAAGTAATATTTTCCAATCACAACGCATTCTCTCGGTTCCGATGTTGCGTGACTACAAAATTGCTGTTTCAGTAAATAACATAATTAATAGAAATTCACCTTTGCTTGCTGATCTTTTTTCAATTCCTAAACGCAATACGCGACATGCTTCGAATGGTAATTTCAATCTGCCCAAATGCTTTAATGTTTACGGAGAAAGACTGATACAGTTTAGTGGAACAAAAATATGGAACACGGTCCCCCTAGAGATTAAAACGGCACGTAATTTCAGCATGGCATGTAAATCATTTTTTCTGTGCAGTCAAGACATGTAAGCATGTGTGTGTGATTCGATTTTCATTGTATTTTTTTAATAAGTGCCTATGTATAGAAACTAGCTGCAAGCTAATAAGTATGCATATCTGCAAGAAAAAATGTATTACTGTGTTATCTGTATCACATGATTGTTTTTTTTTATGTTGTTACCTCAGAGCTGACCTGTACACTTTTTTATGTTGCACATTGTATTGGACCGTCCACTAGCCACTTTAGGCTGTCGGTCCAAATAATCCCTGTAATTGCATATATCTATTTATGAAAATAAAGCTTCATTGATTGATTGATTGATTGATTGAAAATGAATGATGGTGGGCGAAGCAGTAGGATCATTTGGTGTTACCCTTAATCACCTGTGACCCTGACCGATCATGCATGTAAATGAGTGCCAAGCGGTACATTTATCTACAATATGTTTATTGGAGTTGGGAATTTTGCTTTGCCTTCATTATTACTGCTTTGTGGTATCGGATAGAGCCCTAAGAGTGCAATTACGATGTGTGGGCACGTTCTCCTGGTGGTTGTTGGTTGTTTGCAGTCACACGAAATCCATCGTAGAGCGTATCTAGGCTCCATCTACTGCTTGATCTCTTCGTTGTCCGTGCCAATCATCGTCATGGTGTATAGGGAGTACCTTGCATGGGCTGATAGCTGAGAGAGAATATGTCATCTGGCACGCAGTCATTCATCATTGTCAGGAACATGATCGGCATCCTCGTAATTCGCGGTGGCTACGGCACACAATGCCGAGGGACACGCCTCGAAATAGGAAGTAAACAACGTTAGCCCAGCAAACAGCCGACAATGTCAGAAAAGCAGAAACTCTCTTCCCTTTGCACGCCGTAGGGCAATGAAGCCGGAAATGTATAGGGAAGATGAAGAAGTTCCTTCCTTCCTTCCTTCCTTCCTTCCTTCCTTCCTTCCTTCCTTCCTTCCGTCCGTCCTTCCTTCCTTCCTTCCTTCCTTCCTTCCTTCCTTCCTTCCTTCTTTCCTTCCTTCCTTCCTTCCTTCTTTCTTTCCTTCCTTCCTTCCTTCCTTCCTTCCTTCCTTCCTTCCTTCCTTCCTTCCTTCCTTCCTTCCTTCCTTCGGAACAGTCAAGAACCCTACTGACTTGGCGCTCATTAGTTCCACCTCAACTGAAACGCCTGAAGTTAGTATACGCCACACGCCACTATGGCATACAGTTAAATGAACTGACCGATTCTTTAGCCCGCGCTTAGCTTGATCGTCCTATGATTTCGATACTCCTAGAAATTAAATACATAGTATCCATCAGATATAGAAAATTAGGGTTTTGTACAGATACGATGGAGAGTATTACTAAATTGACAGACTATTACCACCTCAGATATCCTTTGATCCTCAGTGGCGTCAATCAAGAAAGTTAGAAATTAAATTGACCAAATTTTGATGCCGTCTTCCCCATTGAACTTTTATTTACACAGAGTTTGTCTGGCGATATCTCCCCTGCGCCCACTCTGCGAAGAAACAAACCATTGAGCATATCTTGTTGCAACTATTCATTAATTAGGAAAATACTTCTAGTTATTTCGTTTTCCACAGTAGGTTTAAATTGCAGATTATGTCAGTTTTGGCACCACCAGCTTGGCACATTGCCACAGGTATGTACTTGATGAAGTATGTAATTTCATTCTAGAATATAATGAACCTATGCCAATATAACGTCCATTTTAATATATACTTGAATAATACTAGTGATACAATTGGTAATATGAATAAATGTAGGAAATCGATTCGATTTTGATCGAGTGAGGTAGACTCAAGCGTCTGGTCAGCTGAAAATTTCAGTCTTTCGATACAGTATTAGCTCCCATTTTCTTTTCTTGATTTATAAAATGCGAAGCATTTCTTAGCAAACTTTGGGGACTTTGAGCGTATCTATCCATCCATCCATCCATCCATCCGTTGATTGATTGATTTGTGGGGTTTAACGTCCCAAAACCACGCTATGATTATGAGAGACGCCGTAGTGGAGGACTCCGGAAATTTTGATCACCTGGGGTTTAACGTGCACCCAAATCTGAGCACACGGGCTTACAACATTTGCGCCTCCATCGGAAATACAGCCGCCGCAGCCGGGATTCGATCCCGCGACCTGCGGGTCAGCAGCCGAGTACCTTAGCCACCAGACCACCACGGCGGGGCATCCATCCGTCCGTCCGTCCGTCCGTCCGTCCGTCTATCTATCTATCTATCTATCTATCTATCTATCTATCTATCTATCTATCTATCTATCTATCTATCTATCTATCTATCTATCTATCTATCTATCTATCTATCTATCTATCTATCTATCTATCTATCTATCTATCTATCTATCTATCTATCTATCTATCTATCTATCTATCTATCTGCCTCCGACTTTTAGATCTCCTGGCCATTTCGATAATGGTATCGATACCAAACTTGGTATGGCATAACATGACTTACTGTATGAAGAACATATTTGACTAGTCATAACATGAAAATCATGACATAGATGTCATGAATGTCATGATTTGCATTTCAGAGTCCTGCTGCTCTTGCGGTGGTTTTGTTCACATGACATGTTGCAAAACTGGTATGCTATAACATGATTGCATAGCAAACGCGAGTGACAGACCCTAACATGAAAATCGTGACTTGCGTGTCATGTAACAACATGACTACATTCCGCTAGCGTCACATATACCAAATTTGGTATTACGGGACGTGAATGGATGACGAAGGTATGGGACTGGTACTGGTGCAAACAAGATAAACATGAGATGCGTGTCATGTAACAACATGACATCATGCTATGCTCATGATGCGCTCGTGGCTGTTTCGCTAACCTCACGTGTACCAAATTCGGTATTACGTGATACGAACGGACGACATAGGTAAATGACGCATCCAAACATGATAAACACGACATGCATGTCATGTAACAACATGAGTACATGCTACGCTCATAATGCGCTCGCGGCCGTTTCGCTAGCTTCACATATGCCAAATTTGGTATTACGTGACGTGAATGAATGACGAAGGTATGTGACTGGTGCAAACGTGATAATCATGAAAAGAGTGTCGTGTGTGAACATGACTACATGCCACAGTCAAGGCGCCAAAACATTTCGACGTGATACGGTGCGCGTGCTCACTGGCGTTCATTTCGTTGGGTCACGCCGGCGTTGCCACGCCAGGCACCGGTCCTGCAATATAATCGCAGGTGCGCGCCGTGCTGCGTTGCTTTGACTTCACACATGCACGTTTCAGCGCGTCCGACGTCTCTCCGTCACGAATAGAGGGAGGTGCAGTGTAGTCTGGGTAACGCATCGGCGCGAAATGCAGCATGTCGCATTCCGCGCCGGTTGCCGTCGGGCCGCGCCGACGGACGCTGGTCGCGCCTGTCGTCACACTATAGACGCTTTTTGCTAACGTAGTGTCGCAGTGCCCAGCGCGCGCGCGCGTCAACGCTACATCGGAGTATATTGGGCCCTTCATGATGCACTCGCGGCTCTTTTGCTAGCTCCACATACCAAATTGGGTGTTACGTGACGTCAATGGATGACGAAAGTATATCACTGTTGCAAACATGGTAATTCTGACACGCGTGTCATGCAAGAAGATGACAACATACCACGCTCATAGCGTGCTCGCGTCGTTTCGCTAGCTCCACATATACTAAATTTGGTATCACGTGATGTGAATAGATGATGAAGGTAAGCGTCACATCCAAACATAATAATCATAACATGAAAGTCATCTATGGCATCATTTACCTCCACCTCGTAACTTTGTGCTGATTTTAAAGTGACATATACACATTTCTCATTCGTGCTTCGCATATGTCATCGATTCCCACTGTACGTGAAATTTTAGTTATTTTAGTTATTCTCAAAAGATAATTTGCTATTTCTTTTTTTCTTCGTACAGTCTAGTACTAGGTTGACAAGCAT
The DNA here is from genome assembly GCF_013339725.1 of Rhipicephalus microplus. Classification (NCBI taxonomy): domain Eukaryota; kingdom Metazoa; phylum Arthropoda; class Arachnida; order Ixodida; family Ixodidae; genus Rhipicephalus; species Rhipicephalus microplus. The sequence goes on along the minus strand of NC_051173.1, from coordinate 61,018,457 downwards.
TGTATTGTGTTCACATATAGGCTACTACAAGTTTTCCTGGCCAATCCCCCCGAGTGGGTATGTGCCATTTAGTGTTCATTGGTAGAAGAAGGTGTTTAATGAGAAGAAGTAGGAAAGGTCGGCCTTGAAAGCGGGTTTCTGGCCTGCTACAGTGTTCACAGGTAACAAACAAATAAGGTATGGCGCATTGTAGCGCAGTTTTACAGCGAAAGCTGTTATGAGATAACAACTCGGGTCACGCGCAGTTGTCCGCCACCGCCACTGGTGTCCGTAACCACATGGCGCGAAATTAGAAATTTAAAGGGGCCCTGCAACACTTTTGGGCATGTTCAGAAAATGCTGCCGATCGATAGCAGAGGCTCCCGACAACACGCGAGTCAAATATTATAGCGCGGTAGGCGGCCTGGAATCCACAATACTTTATCAAAGTCAACTAAAAATTGCTTTCTCTTCTCTCGACAAACCACGCAATATACCCGAAGATCACACGTAGCAAGCCCGTCTATCACCCATAGGCTGATTTGAACATGGCGCGCTAGGTCGTTACAGAGATCGCCGCGGGAGGCTGCTACTTGTCCACGCGTGCGCGCGCGATCACACTGACACAATCGCGCATTCAAAGAAAAAAAAGTGTTCAAGGTCACGGGGCTCGCGTGACGCTTCTCTGTGACCCTGTCATCTCTCCCTGCTTAGCTTTCAGCGCTGTCGTCGGGACGAGAGAAGAGAAAATGCGATTGCAGTGTGTGTCAAATCTTTGTAACTACGCTTGTACTTGACGGATTCTTAAAATTTTTGCGGCGTTGAATTCGTGAGGCATTAGGCTCTTCCAGTGAATGCATTCCATGGTTACTCGAAGAAGTGTTTCAGGGGTCTTAAGAAACCTGGCACCAAAGACGCAGTGGGGCTCGAAACCCGAGTCTGAGGGTACCGGTGCGTGATCGGCAACCTGCAACGAGCGGCGGTCAACGCAAACCAAAGATATGGCGGCTGAGTCGGAGAGAAAGGCTTTGAAGGTGGTGGAAAGATAAACAGAGAGGTGGCATAGGTGGGGGGGTTTTCAACGAGGACAGGAATCACTTCGATGGGGGCGGCTAGGTCATGAGTGTGGTTGGCGACTTGCAGGATCGCGCAGTAGCTTTTTGGGGGGCACGCAGAGCCCTTCGGGTGGGCAGGATAGCTAGTAACGAGGAAAACAACAAGGAGACTCTTCGACAGGTTGGGTATGGACAGATACGATCCAAGTAGGCCCAATATCTAAGATAGGTAGAGTCCGGGGCATAAATAGACGTAGCCACGAGCGCCGAGCCAATTCAGACATAGGGTATATTAACATGCAGGGTGGTAGGAACAGGCTGAAGTGGGAAGAGATAGAAGAACAGCTAAGGGAAGAGAGGCCGATGGTATACGGTTTTGTAGAAACACATCTCAGGGACATGGAACAACCTCCGAACAATCCGGACTACGCGTGGGAATATTGTAATAGAACAGAAGGCAGCAGAAAGGGGGGTGGTATTGGGGCATTCATTCATAAAAGTACAGACTGGCAAAGGGTCAAGCAGGAGTGCAAGGAACATTTATGGCTAAAAGGGAAAGTGGCAGGTCAAATGACACTCCTTGGTTTCGTGTACTTGTGGACGGGAGCAAAGGCCAGAGAGGAAAACCAGACAATGGTAGAGTGTATATCAAAGGACATTCAGGAGTTAGGAAGAGAGTGCGAGATAATTATACTAGGAGACATGAATGCGCACATAGAAGATATAGATGGGTATACCGACCCGACAGGCAAAATGATCATGGATATGTGTGAAAGGCTTGATTTGATCATTTGCAACAGTACCGAGAAGTGTGAAGGGCAAATAACATGGGAGGTAGGAAGGCTTCAGTCGACGATAGATTATGCACTGATGTCACATAGGATGTATGATAAGCTCAGGGAAATGCACATAGATGAAGGTGGCTCCAGAAGTCTGGGTAGCGATCACAAACGTATCAAGCTAAGTTTTGGAAGAGCAGTGAAAGTGGGAAGGAGACAAGATGAGCAACTACAGGAAAATTTTTATCCAGAAAGGCAAATTGAAATAGCCACTAAACAAATTGAGAAAGTAATCACGGAGGATAATAAGACAGTGTGGACATACACGAATCTAATTAGACTCTTTGAGCTAGAGCTTGCTAAGACGCGTGACAAGCCACCCCGGAAAAGAAGACACAAACCCAAAAGTTGGTGGGATGAGGAAGTTAAGAGAGCCATAGCAAAACGTCAGGAAGCCTCTAGGGAACACAGACATGCTAAGCAGCGGGGTGAACCGACAGATGATGTTGAAAGAAAATGGGCAACCTTTCTAAGCTGTAGAATGGATGCATCCCTTCTGATCAATGAAAAGATTAGAAGGAAGGGAGCTCAGTGGCTGGCAGAAGTACATAAAAAAGATAGAAAGGCAGCTGCGAAATTTTGGAACCATCTAAACTCCCTAAGAAATGAGACGAGCCTAGAGCAGATTTTTATAACTACAGCCCAAGGTGCTAGGCTAGAAGGGGACGAAGCTATTGAATATATAAGAACAAGGGTGACATAAAAATTTCAACAAAGAAGTACTTTATGCACCACAATAGACAAGGACGAATCAAGTAGTGCAATGGCTCCATTTTCACAACAAGAGTGGGAAAGGGCTGAGAAAAGGGTTCCTAGTAGTACATCAACAGGCCCAGATGGCATTCCAATTAGGCTGATAAAGACATTAGGTCCGAAGTCCAAGCAGGCTTTGAGAGAGGCAGTGAGCACAATAATATACGATGGTGAAGTTCCCGATGGATGGAAACTTAGCAGGATGAGCATGATCTATAAAGGAAAGGGGGACAAAGCTGACATAAACAACTACCGTCCTATAACAGTGACATCAGTGGTCTACAGGCTGGCGATGCAGATTATAAAGGAAAGACTGCAGGCGTGGATAGAGGATGAGGGGGTGCTGGGGGAACTGCAGAATGGGTTTCGGAAACACAGGAGGTTGGAAGACAATCTGTTCTCACTGACGCAGTGCATCGAAATAGCAGAAAAGGAACACAGGCCCCTGTGGCTAGCATTTTTGGATATCAAGGGAGCGTACGATAGCGTGGTTCAAGAGGAATTGTGGGGAATACTGGACACACTAGGCGTGGAACATGTAGTCACTAATCTTTTAAAGGGTATCTATAAAGGAAACAAGGTAGTTATAAAGTGGGAAAAACAGGTATCCAAGCCTGCAGAGGTAAAACGGGGGCTTAGGCAGGGCTGTCCCCTGTCACCCTTATTATTCATGATGTACCTACAAGGATTAGAGGCAAAATTAGAGGGAAGTGGACTGGGCTTCAACCTCTCTTTAGTCAAACAAGGAAAACTTATTGATCAGGCACTACCAGCATTAATGTACGCAGATGATATAGGGCTAATGGCCAACAACAAGGAAGCTTTGCAGAGATTGATGGACATCTGCGGTAATGAGGGAGATAGGTTAGATTTTAGATTCAGTAAGGAAAAATCAGCAGTCATGATTTTCAATGACAACGAAGGTAGTGAGCTTAGAATACAGGAGGTCACGCTAGAGATAACAGATAAATACAAATATCTGGGCGTATGGATAAGCAATGGGACCGAGTATCTGAGGGAACACGAAATATACGTGACGACTAAAGGTAACAGGAATGCAGCAGTCATGAAAATAGGGCACTGTGGAATTACAATAGGTATGATGTTGTGAGAGGAATATGGAAAGGGGTCTTGGTTCCTGGGCTGACGTTCGGCAATGCGGTCTTGTGCATGAGATCAGAAGTTCAAGCAAGATTAGAAATTAAGCAACGTGGAATAGGTAGGCTTGCTTTAGGAGCTCACGGGAATACACCAAATCAGGTAGTACAGGGTGATATGGGATGGACATCATTTGAGGGCAGGGAAGCTAGCAGCAAGATAAAATTTGAGAAGCGATTGAGAGAAATGGGGGAAGAGCGTTGGGCTAGGAAGGTATTCAGCAACTTGTACATGAAGAATGTCGATACAAAATGGAGGAAGCGAACCAGGAAGTTGACTGGTAAATACTTAGAAAACAGCAGGTGGCCAAACCAAAAAGAACTATCGGTTAAGAAGAAAGTGAAGGAAACGGAGACTGACATGTGGAGAATGGGCATGATTAAGAAGTCCGCACTAGAGATCTATCGAACTTTTAAGCAGGAAATTGCCAAGGAAAGGATCTATGATAATACTCGGGGTAGTTCTCTACTGTTTGAGGCCAGGACGGGAGTACTGCGAACCAAGACATATCGGGCCAAATACGAAGGGGTAGACACAGTATGCAGTGCGTGTGGAGAGGAAGAAGAAACTGCCGAACACTTGATAATGTTCTGTAAAGGGCTTCACCCTATAGTTCAGGATGATGGCGCAGAGTTTTTCAAAGCACTGGGGTTTAGGGACCGGGAGGGCAAAATAAACTTTAAGCGGGTAGACTTAACTAGAAGGAGGTTATCTGATTGGTGGCTAAAGTCAAGGCACGACTGAAAATTAAACTCTTCACTGCAAAGTACGAATCCTCAAACTCACTTTTTAAGGAAAAAAAAATAAATAGAGTTTTTGGTTCATTAGGTATTACGGCTTGGTGGCGCTAGCCACCGCCCGATCTAAAGGGTACAGCCATATCCATCCATCCATCCATGCTGACGAGGCTGACGCGAAGTGTAGGCAATGTGAGGTCGAGGAAAAAATGGAGAAAATGATGGTTGCCCAGAGTAAACTGCTGATGAGAATCGCCGATCTCGAGACTGCGTTGGCGACAGAGCAAGAGAAAACGAGGGCAATGGGAGAAAGACTGAAGTCCGCCGAGGAAGCGCTAGCGAAGCTGAACAAAGAAGCGACCTACCGAGAGAACAGTAGGGAACCGGCAACCAGAACAGTGGAGAAGGAAAAGCAAGCAAGTTTGGAAAAAACAGGTTTAGCCGGTTCAACTGTCGCAAGGCCCAGCTTCAGCGAGGTAGTGGTGGGGCAGGGAGGGAACAAAGCAGCCGGCGTCACAGGTTACGCAAGTAGCCCCCAGGTGCAGAACGCTCCAGCTGAAAAGTCACAGCATGTGATAATCGCCGGGGACTCGAATTTAAATCGATGCACAGAAGCCATCAAAGAGAAGGTAAGAGGTGACAAGAGGGTTGCAGTAGGGGCGTTCCCAGGACGCAAGCTGGAAGCAGTCATGAGGCAAGCGAGCGCAAAGCTCAAAACGACAGCTGATAGACGAAACCTCGTGATAATTTCAGGCGGTTTAAACGATGTCCTAAATGAAGATGCAGCAGGACTAGCAGCCACACTGGCGAAAGGCGTCAATGACATGCGCGCCACTTCCCCTAAGGTACAGGTAGGGATATGCACGATACCGGAGGTACCGGTGCGTGATAGCAACCTGAAAAGAGCGGTGGTCAACGCAAACCGAGAGATATGGCGGATGAGTCGAGAGAAAGGCTTTGAGGTGGTGGAAATAAACAGAGAGGTGCATAGGTGGGGTGGTTTTCAACGAGACAGAATTCACTTCGATGGGCGGCTAGGTCATGAGGTGGGTTGGCGACTTGCAGGACGCGCAGTACCTTTTTTGAGGGGCAAGCGAGCCCTTCGGGGTGCAGGATAGCTAGTAACGAGGAAAACAACCAGGGAGACTCTTCGACAGGTGGTATGGACAGATACGATTCCAAAGTGGCACCAATATCTAAGATAGGTAGAGTCCGGGGCATGAATAGACGTAGCCACGAGCGCCGAGCCAATTCAGACATAGGGTATATTAACATGCAGGGTGGTAGGAACAGGCTGAAGTGGGAAGAGATAGAAGAACAGCTAAGGGAAGAGAGGCCGATGGTGTACGGTTTTGTAGAAACACATCTCAGGGACATGGAACAACCTCCAAACAATCCGGACTACGCGTGGGAATATTGTAATAGAACAGAAGGCAGCAGAAAGGGGGGTGGTATTGGGGCATTCATTCATAAAAGTACAGACTGGCAAAGGGTCAAGCAGGAGTGCAAGGAACATTTATGGCTAAAAGGGAAAGTGGCAGGTCAAATGACACTCCTTGGTTTCGTGTACTTGTGGACGGGAGCAAAGGCCAGAGAGGAAAACCAGGCAATGGTAGAGTGTATATCAAAGGACATTCAGGAGTTAGGAAGAGAGTGCGAGATAATTATACTAGGAGACATGAATGCGCACATAGAAGATATAGATGGGTATACCGACCCGACAGGCAAAATGATCATGGATATGTGTGAAAAGCTTGATATGATCATTTGCAACAGTACCGAGAAGTGTGAAGGGCAAATAACATGGGAGGTAGGAAGGCTTCAGTCGACGATAGATTATGCACTGATGTCACATAGGATGTATGATAAGCTCAGGGGAATGCACATAGATGAAGGTGGCTCCAGAAGTCTGGGTAGCGATCACAAACGTATCAAGCTAAGTTTTGGAAGAGCAGTGAAAGTGGGAAGGAGACAAGATGAGCAACTACAGGAAAATTTTTATCCAGAAAGGCAAATTGAAATAGCCACTAAACAAATTGAGAAAGTAATCACGGAGGATAATAAGACAGTGTGGACCTACACAAATCTAATTAGACTCTTTGAGCTAGAGCTTGCTAAGACGCGTGACAAGTCACCCCGGAAAAGAAGACACAAACCCAAAAGTTGGTGGGATGAGGAAGTTAAGAGAGCCATAGCAAAACGTCAGGAAGCCTCTAGGGAACACAGACATGCTAAGCAGCGGGGTGAACCGGCAGATGATGTTGAAAGAAAATGGGCAACCTTTCTAAGCTGTAGAAGGGATGCATCCCTTCTGATCAATGAAAAGATTAGAAGGAAGGGAACTCAGTGGCTGGAAGAAGTACATAAAAAAGATAGAAAGGCAGCTGCGAAATTTTGGAACCATCTAAACTCCCTAAGAAATGAGACGAGCCTGGAGCAGAGTTTTATAACTGCAGCCCAGGGTGCTAGGCTAGAAGGGGACGAAGCTATTGAATATATAAGAACAAGCACGCAGTCGCGTAAAGCACGACTGCGTGCTTCCCAGTTAGGACTATCCGGAAGTAATGACAATCCAGTCTTTGTCAATGAACATCTTACCATTGCCAATAAAAAGCTGTTTAGTAAAGCGCTTGTTCTAAAAAAGGAAAAGAAATGGCGGTTCCTCTGGACAGAGAATTGTCATATCAAGGCCCGCAAGACAGAAGGCAGCAGGGTATTTTGGATTATTACGGAATCTGATCTCAACTTCTTCACGTGACGTTGACAAATTCGGTTCGCTTTTCCCACCTCATAGCTTTCGTCGTGTATCATCATGTCGTTGCTTTCTTTCGAGGAAACTAAATCCCTCCTTGCTAATTGTACTTGTTCATTGCTGCACATCAATGCGCGTAGTTTGCCAAAAAACTAGGATAACATTATTGGATTCACTGACTTACTGTGCCATTCCTTTTCATTTTTGTGTATTACTGAAACATGGCTAGGATCTTGTGATGGCAATCTGTACGGATTTCGATCGTTTAACTCTGAATATTGTCACCGCGATTCGGGTCGCTACGGCGGCTCGGCCATATTTATATCGCCCGAGATAAAGTACAAGCGCAGGACTGACCTATCTTTGAATATTCCGAACTGTGAATCTGTATGGATCGAGGCTGCCTTCCCCTCCTCTGTTAATCTAAATAAAGTGATCATTGCATGCATTTACCGTTCTCCATCTTCGTCTATTCCGCATTTTCTACATAATTTAGCTGCTGTACTCGACATTATCACCGCAGAAAATAAGCAAGTTGTTTTGGTTGGTGATATCAACATTAAGCTAATGGATACAGATAACAACAGCACCATTGCATATAGTGATTGTTTTCTTGGCTTCGGGCTTGAATCCTTAATTTCATCCCCTACTCGATTTTCACCCACTGGAACAAGCACGCTCATTGACCACGTATTAAGCAATTTTTCACCAAGCCCTAGCGCAGGAGTCATTGATGTGTGCATCACTGATCATCATCCTGTCTTTTTAACTTTCGCCGTAAATCTACCTCGCCTTAACACGTGCCATTTCACGTCAACCTTCGATCAGGAAAACTTTATCAAGGCAATTCAAGGCACTGAGTGGTCTTCCATTAGCACCTTAGAAAATCCTGAAGAAGCACTAGGCAACTTCTGCTCCCTATTTCTTAAAGCTGTGCATGCAAACACTAAAACTGTTAAATGCAAGAAAATACATAGGTTTCAACGTAATCCCTGGTTAACTCAAGGCTTGTTAACTAGTATGCGGAAAAAAGATAATCTCTACAGGAAAACAAAAAACAGCCATTTAATGTGAATTTGAGACTTAGGTATAAAAAATATAGTAAGATGTTGAATAAACTGCTGAAACAATCAAAACGACTTATTATGAAAAGAATTCTGTAAAGCAAGAAATGACCCAAAGAAAAAATGGAAACTTTTCAATGACTTTTTAAACAGACCTCAGGTAGTAATGTAATTGATAAAATTAGGTATAAACAGCAAATCTGTACTGAGTCCTCTGACATAGCTGAGTCTTTTAGTGATTACTTTTATGAAATATACAATGATAGGCCCCAAGTATCCTCGTACACCCTTACCCGCTGTATCCATTCATTCTTTCTATTTCCTGTTACCATTGACGAGGTCTATTCTACAATCCTGAGTCTAAAAAGCTGTAGCGCTGGACTAGACAATGTATCGGCGTTTCATTCAAAACTTGCTGCTTCAGAAATCTCAGAAGTCTTAAGCTATAATTAATGTCCTTTTTAAACATGGTATATTTCCGAGCTCACTGAAAAAAGCCAAGTTAATCCCAGTACACAAAAAAGGTGATACGACAGATGTCCGTAACTACCGCCCTATTTCTATTCTGTCTTCCATCAGCAAACTTATTGAAAAATTATTTCTGAAACGTATTAACAAGTACCTTAATAAATTAAGCTGCTAAAGCCTTGTCAATTCGGTTTCCGGGCTGGTAGTTCTACGAATTTAGCATTGCTATCATTAACCGATTTCTTGAAAACGTCCATCGACAACGGTAATTTCACAGGGTCTGTATTTCTTGATTTCACGAAAGCCTTTGATACCATCAGTCATAATATTTTATTTAGCAAGTTAGAGTCCTTGGGTATCACTGGCCCATCCTTGACCTTCATAAAAAACTACCTTCTTGATCGTGAACAATCAGTCTGCATTGGGGGGGTTAATTCTAATGTTAAAATAATTAATCAAGGGGTCCCACAGGGTTCTATTCTTGGACCCTTACTGTTTTGTATCTATATTAATGATTTGCCTGACTGCCTTCAAGATTCTAAAGTTATTCTTTACGCTGATGATACGACCATTTCCATCTCGCATAAATCATTACCTACTCTGATCAATATGTTGAATAAAGTCGTTGAATGGTGTCGCTTAAACAACTTAATTTTAAACCCGCTCAAAACTCAGTTCATGGTTTTTAAAACATCACAAAAAATGCTACCTTTCAATCCACAAGTGTTCATTGACAATCATTTCATTCCTGCGTCTAACTGTGTGTGTTTTCTGGGCGTAAAATTAGACCCTCATTTAAAGTTCACCAATCATATTCTTTACGGCAAACAAAAAACAGCATTTGGTATAAGATCACTCATCAAATCTCGTCCTTTTTTTCACTTGAAGCCTTATTGTCTTTATACTTTGCATTCATACATAGTCACATCACCTATGGCATCACATCATGGGGAAATACATATAACACTCATATTTCGTCGGTACAGCACATTCAGAATCAGGCCATTCGCATTATTACCAACAGTTCATTTTATTCTAATGCTACCCCGCTTCTTCAGGCTAACTGTATTCTTACTGTGTCTGGCTTATTTAATTTTCACTTAATCATATTGTTATATAAACAACTTAACAAACAGCTTGTGTTTGATTTTATCGATGCTAGTTTACTCACTAACATTAATAGCACTAGATTCGCCCACAGTCACAACTTCCTTTTACCTAAATGTAACACCAATTATGGCAAAATGACGTCCGCCTTCGCGGTCATTAAATTGTGGAATAACCTGCCCTATACACTAAAATCATCATCATCTTTTCATGCATTCAAACGTGAACTTAAAAACTTCATCTTGCATAACTAGGTTGACAACGATGATTACTTAACGATTGTTATGTATCCGGGCATGAAATTGGTAAGCCTTTGCAAATTTAGATTATTGCTTTATGGCGTGATTATGTTTTACTTGTAAAACTTATTACTATTGTTCTTGTGTCGCATTCTGACTGCATTTTTGTTTACTTGATGTTATTTTATGTAAGTTCACTGTTTGCTTTTCACTTATGTTGCGTATTTTACGTGCTGTTATAATTATTATTTTATTGTTATTGTTAACCGAGGGTCCCACTGCTGTCGCTTAACTTTGGGACCCTCGTCTGCATACTACATTCTACAAATTTTGTATTTTGAATGAATGAATAAACTGAACTGAACTGAACTGAAAAAAAAGGGTGACGTAAAAATTTCAACAAAGAAGTACTTTATGCACCACAATAGACAAGGACGAATCAAGTGGTGCAATGGCTCCATTTTCACAACAAGAGTGGGAAAGGGCTGAAAAAAGGGTTCCTAGTGGTACATCAACAGGCCCAGATGGCATTCCAATTAGGCTGATAAAGACATTAGGTTCGAAGTCTAAGCAGGCTTTGAGAGAGGCAGTGAGCACAATAATAATAGATGGTGAAGTTCCCGTTGGATGGAAACTCAGCAGGATGAGCATGATCTATAAAGGAAAGGGGGACAAAGCTGACATAAACAACTACCGTCCTATAACAGTGACATCAGTGGTCTACAGGTTGGCGATGCAGATTATAAAGGAAAGACTGCAGGCGTGGATAGAGGATGAGGGAGTGCTGGGGGAACTGCAGAATGGGTTTCGGAAACACAGGAGGTTGGAAGACAATCTGTTCTCACTGACGCAGTGCATCGAAATAGCAGAAAAGGAACACAGGCCCCTGTGGCTAGCATTTTTGGATATCAAGGGAGCGTACGATAGCGTGGTTCAAGAGGAATTGTGGGGAATACTGGACACACTAGGCGTGGAACATGTAGTCACTAATCTTTTAAAGGGTATCTATAAAGGTAACAAGGTAGTTATAAAGTGGGAAAAACAGGTATCCAAGCCTGCAGAGGTAAAACGGGGGCTTAGGCAGGGGTGCCCCCTGTCACCCTTATTATTCATGATGTACCTACAAGGATTAGAGGCAAAATTAGAAGGAAGTGGACTGGGCTTCAACCTCTCTTTAGTCAAACAAGGAAAACTTATTGATCAGGCACTACCAGCCTTAATGTACGCAGATGATATAGTGCTAATGGCCAACAACAAGGAAGATTTGCAGAGATTGATGGACATCTGCGGTAATGAAGGAGATAGGTTAGATTTTAGATTGAGTAAGGAAAAATCAGCAGTCATGATTTTCAATGACAACGAAGGTAGTGAGCTTAGAATACAGGAGGTCACGCTAGAGATAACAGATAAATACAAATATTTGGGCGTATGGATAAGCAATGGGACCGAGTATCTGAGGGAACACGAAATATACGTGACGACGAAAGGTAACAGGAATGCAGCAGTCATGAAAAATAGGGCACTGTGGAATTACAATAGGTATGATGTTGTGAGAAGAATATGGAAAGGGGTCATGGTTCCTGGGCTGACGTTCGGCAATGCGGTCTTGTGCATGAGATCAGAAGTTCCAGCAAGATTAGAAATTAAGCAACGTGGAATAGGTAGGCTTGCTTTAGGAGCTCACGGGTATACACCAAATCAGGGAGTACAAGGTGATATGGGATGGACATCATTTGAGGCCAGGGAAGCTAGCAGCAAGATAAAATTTGAGAAGCGATTGAGAGAAATGGCGGAAGAGCGTTGGGCTAGAAAGGTTTTCAGCTACTCGTACACGAAGAATGTCGATACAAAATGGAGGAAGCGAACCAGGAAGTTGACTGGTAAATACTTGGAAAACAGCAGGTGGCCAAACCAAAAAGAACTATCGGTTAAGAAGAAAGTGAAGGAAACGGAGACTGACATGTGGAGAATGGGCATGATTAAGAAGTCCGCACTAGAGATCTATCGAACTTTTAAGCAGGAAATTGCCAAGGAAAGGATCTATGATAATACTCAGGGTAGTTCTCTACTGTTTGAGGCCAGGACGGGAGTACTGCGAACCAAGACATATCGGGCCAAATACGAAGGGGTAGACACAGTATGCAGTGCGTGTGGAGAGGAAGAAGAAACTGCCGAACACTTGATAATGTTCTGTAAAGGGCTTCACCCTATAGTTTAGGATGATGGCGCAGAGTTTTTCAAAGCACTGGGGTTTAGGGACCGGGAGGGCAAAATAAACTTTAAGCGGGTAGACTTAACTAGAAGGAGGTTATCTGATTGGTGGCTAAAGTCAAGGCACGAGTGAAACTTAAACTCTTCACTGCAAAGTACGAATCCTCAAACTCACTTTTTAAGGAAAAAAAATAAATATAGTTTTTGGTTCATTAGGTATTACGGCTTGGTGGCGCTAACCACCGCCTGATCTAAAGGGTACAGCCATATCTGTCCATCCATGCTGGGGTTTAGGGACCGGGAGGGCAAAATAAACTTTAAGCGGGTAGACTTAACTAGAAGGAGGTTATCTGATTGGTGGCTAAAGTCAAGGCACGAGTGAAAATTAAACTCTTCACTGCAAAGTAAGAATCCTCAAACTCACTTTTTAAGGAAAAAAAATAAATATAGCTTTTGGTTCATTAGGTATTACGGCTTGGTGGCGCTAGCCACCGCCCGATCTAAAGGGTACAGCCATATCCATCCATCCATCCATGCTCCGCTGCCTCCAAGCGCGTTCACGGGCGCAGTGTGCGCGCCACAGCGCTATGGCCATCATATCAGCGCTGAGTACGAGGAACAGAACCAACTGCGGCGCCTGAATTCTTGAAGATGAACGTTTTATCCACACAATACAGCTCGTTCGTTGCATGTGATGAGGTTAAAATGGTATAGTCGACCTCTGAGAGCACCGCTTACCCAGTCGCAACCATTCCGGCAGCTTTCCCGGATTTTCGCACACGCGTGTTGTCACAAGCAACAGTAATCCATTACAGCGCACAAAATTCAGAGAGAAAAAGCAATATTTATTTTGTCGTAAGGTGGACTAGAACTTCCCGTAGGTAGACGGCGATGACTCCGCTTTCCGTTTCGTCGGCTGTCGAGGAGCCGAGGTGGCCGAGGGGCTACGCGCTGCAGGTTTTTTACGCGGCCTCTTCGTAGCCGGGACCACATACGAAGGATACTGATCGAAGACCATGGGCACGGCTCCTGGACGCAGTTTCCGGATACGATATCCGGGAACATAGTCATTGTCGGTGAAGTGTTTGCTGCACACTATAGTCGATGCGGACTTCTCATTGATGACGAGGTTTTCGCGTGAAACATTTTTCCTCCACTTCGAACACAGTTCTTCATCGCTAGGAAATTGGTGGCACGACACACCCGGTGTCTTCCCTTGCTGTGATTTACACAGCGGCACGCAACAATAAACCATGGCTACGCTAGTGCAGTTAGCGTGCCTGAGCGTGTCTGATGCATTGTTAACCCGAGGTCATCGAACGCAGTCAAGAAAAGTCGCAGTCGGCGACGCGGGGAGCCGGCGGAGCTTACAGTGAGGTGGTGCTGCCCTCTACGCGTCATAAAAAAATATATGCGCGGCGCCGGTATTGAGAAGGCCGTAAGGAGCGTGCGGAAGGAGCGTCGAGTCCGGCCGTGGCTTCACATATGCCAAATTTGGTATTACGTGACGTCAATGAATGACGAAGGTATGTGACTGGTGCAAACATGATAATCATGAGAAGAGTGTCGTGTGTGAACATGACTACATGCCACAGTCAAGGCGCCAATACATTTCGACGTGATACGGTGCGCGTGCTCACTGGCGTTCATTTCGTTGGGTCACGCCGGCGTTGCCACGCCAGGCACCGGTCCTGCAATATAATCGCAGGTGCGCGCCGTGCTGCGTTGCTTTGACTTGACACATGCGCGTTTCAGCGCGTCCGGTGTCTCTCCGTCACGAATAGAGGGAGGCGCCGTGTTGTCTGGGTAACGCATCGGCGCGAAATGCAGCATGTCGCATTCCGCGCCGGTTGCCGTCGGGCCGCGCCGACGGACGCTGGTCGCGCCTGTCGTCAGACTATAGAGTGCTCGCTTTTTGCTAATGTAGTGTCGCTGTGCCCAGCGCACGTGCGCGTCAACGCTACATTGGAGTATATTGGGCCTTTCATGATGCACTCGCGGCTCTTTTGCTAGCTCCACATATACCAAATTTGGTGTTACGTGACGTCAATGGATGACGAAAGTATATCACTGGTGCAAACATGGTAATTCTGACACGCGTGTCATGCAAGAACATGACAACATACCACGCTCATAGCGTGCTTGCGGTCGTTTCGCTAGCTCCACATATACTAAATTTGGTATCACGTAATGTACGTGAATAGATGATGAAGGTAAGCGACACATCCAAACATAATAATCATGACATGAAAGTCATCTATGGCATCATTTACCTCCACCTTGTAACGTTGTGCTGATTTTAAAGTGACATATCAACATTTCTCATTCGTGCTTCGCATATGTCATCGATTCCCACTGTACGTGGGATTTTAGTTATTTTAGTGATTCTCAAAAGATAATTTGCTATTTCTTTTTTTTTCGTACAGTCTAGTACTAGGTTGACAAGCATTGTATAGTGTTCACATATAGGCTACTACAACTTTTCCTGGCCAATCCCCCAGAGTGGGTATTTGCCATCTAGTGTTCACTGGTAGAAGAAGGTGTTTAATGAGAAGAAGTAGGAAAGGTCGGCCTTGAAAGCGGGTTTCTGGCCTGCTACAGTGTTCACAGGTAACAAACAAATAAGGTATGGCGCATTGTAGCGCAGTTTTACAGCGAAAGCTGTTATGAGATCACAACTCGGGTCACGCGCAGTTGTCCGCCGCCGCCACCGCCACTGGTGTCCGTAACCACATGGTGCGAAATTAGAAATTTAAAGGGGCCCTGCAACACTTTTGGGCATGTTCAGAAAATGCTGCCGATCGATAGTAGAGGCTCCCGACAACACGCGAGCCAAATATTATAGCGCGGTAGGCGGCCTGGAATCACAATACTTTATCAAAGTCAACTAAAAATTGCTTTCTCTTCTCTCGACAAACCACGCAATATACCCGAAGATCACACGTAGCAAGCCTGTCTATCAATCATAGGCTGATTTGAACATGGCGCGCTCAGTCGTTACAGAGATCGCCACGGGAGGCTGCTACTTGTCCACGCATGCGCGCGCGATTACACTGACACAATCGCGCATTCAAAGAAAAAAGTGTTCAAGGTCACGGGGCTCGCGTGACGCTTCTCTGTGACCCTGTCATCTCTCCCTGCTTAGCTTTCAGCGCTGTCGTCGGGACGAGAGAAGAGAAAATGCGATTGCAGTGTGTGTCAAATCTTGTAACTACGCTTGTACTTGACGGATTCTTAAAATTTTTGCGGCGTTGAATTCGTGAGGCATTAGGCTCTTCCAGTGAATGCATTCCATGGTTACTCGAAGAAGTGTTTCAGGGGTCTTAAGAAACCTGGCACCAAAGACGCAGTGGGGCTCGAAACCCGAGTCTGCTGGGTGCCAGCCCAGTGTCCAACCACTGAGCCACGCTGGTGCTTGCGACTTGTTGGCAAACTTGCCTCAGGAAGACTTGATGTCGGGAAAGCAATCGCCTTAATGCGACTTATAAAGTGCTTTAAAACAGCTAAAGAACAAGCAGTCGTCGCACAATGCGAATAGCGAAACGAGTGGGCCCCCCAATGTTCCAACCCATTACAAAAGCTTGTTATTGTTCCCCTATTAACTGTGGCGCATACCCACTTCAGCCATAGTTCTTTATCGTCGTCAGCCAGTGCTTGAACAATTGGCACGAAATTTTTGCAAATGTTTAGTGGTTACCACGCTTCTCAGAAGAATGACGAAAAATAACTTAGTGAATGCTGGCATACTATACCTAAATGTTTATTATTAATGCCTAGCATGTGTGCTTGCAGTAGTTACCCAATGAGTGCTTTGAAAATACTATGAAAGGCCGCTCTTCAAGCTTTCGCTGGGACTGTGCTGCGCCTTCCGCGCAGGTCTAGCATTTTTTCGACTGCTTTCGTGGAGCGGAAACGCCCTTCAGTAACCGCCCAGTTTCAGGCTCTCATCTAATAATATAAACCAGCTGCAATGCGCAAGACTTATCTCATCGCTCTCTTCGATTTCGGCTCTTGCATTGAAGATAGGCTGGTTAAATATACGAAGTTTAGTGGCGCAGAAAAAGCAAACGCAGTTAGAGAAAATGCTAATTGAAAATGACGTGGATGTGTTATTCTTGCGAGGATCGAAGATTGAGAGCGTCAAGCAAGCGGATCGCATGAGAAGCTTTTTAAAATGTACTATAATGTATACGTGTATGCCATGCCGTTGGTAGGTCTGGAGGGTGCATTTTATTTTTAAAGAGCTCTATTGGTCTCGCCGAAGAAAGAGTGGTTACTTCTGATGATGGAAGATTAGTCCTCTGTGATTTTTTTTTTCATCTGGAGAAGAATGATAAGTCATTTGTGTGTACGCGCTAAATAGATCCGCCGACAGAAAGGTTTTTTATATTATGTAGCCACGTTACTAAAGCGCGAGAGAGTTGTTGTATTGCTTGGGGACTTCAATTGCGTGTACATGCTCGAGGATAGTGTTAAGAATGCACCAGTCCGCGATAAAAGTGCCGTGCAGTCATAGTCATATCAGCCGGGGGGCGGGGGCAAGGGGAGCGCGAGCCCCACCACTGAGAAAAGTTGGAGAGGCTGAGCGCCCCCCCCCCCCCCCACCACTTTTGAGAGTAGTCACTGTCAGCTGCACGTTGGGGAAACCAACAACTAAGGCGAAGTTTTAATTCACCACTGTAAACACTCACTTACATTGTTACGAGGAAATTAAAACGTTACCAGGAAATGTTTTAATGTAGTAAAATATTTCGTATGTATCTGCTGTGATGATTCTCTTTCAATGTTCTTTGCGGAGCAGGCTGCCTATGCGACTCTTTCGCGCCTTGAATTGTAGCATTGCAAAGCGGGCTACAGTGCAAGGTGCGAAAGCGTCTCGGACTTGCTTTGTTACGAATGGGAACGAGCAATCACTTTATGGACCAGTCAGAGCATTTGCTGCTTCAGGAAAATTATTCTCTTTCATCGGAAACGAATAGCGTCATCGCTACTTTATCGAAGCTGCTGTGAGCCGATGATTGTGACGAATCTTTTTAAATGTTTTAGTCCTGCCGTAACATGCAGAAGCGCCGCAAAAAGGTTTGTGCTTCAGTCTCTGATAAATCTGATCAGCCTTGCTTACGGTAGCTTGGAACGATGACAGCAGTTTGCAAAGTGGCGAAGAATAAAGCAGTGAACTCGAGTACAGTCGCAAGCTCAGCTTCAAAGCTTATCCCGCAGCTTGGAACACAGGACCAAAGAAAAGGTGAAAGATCGTGTTTTTTTTTATGATGAAGGCCTAATTAGGAGTCGGTCCAGTTAATCTTCATTCAACTTGAATTGTCTTTTAAAGCTCGAAATAGAACTCTGACAGAAAAAAAGGACACGCGCGCCGCGCAGCTTAGTTATCTCTCTCTGAGCAAGGATAAGCTCACAGAGATAGATGTACACGCGCACTTGCACTCTAAAAAAAAAATCCTGAGTAACTGCGCAGTTACCAAGATAAGAGCTCTTCGCTTCTCCAAAGGGTAAATGTGCGGAAAATATTGCACACGGCACTGCAGGGAGGGGTACATTCCTCATTGTGGAGTAAAGCACTCGTTCTTTTGGGTAATTGCAGGAATGTTCGCGCCGTGTGCAAACGATCCATCGGTGCCTACACAAGCCTGTTTCATTTCAGATCGTTCTGTAGCGGGGTCTGGTGTAGTGGTTAGTGTAGGCGCATGCTGACTGAATGGCCGTGAGTTGATTGATTGATATGTGGGGTTTTACGTCCCAAAACCACCATATGATAAGAGACGCCGTAGTGGAAGGCTACGTAAATTTCGACCACCTGGGGTTCTTTATTCTTTAATGTGCACTGAAATCTGAGCACATGGGTATACAGCATTTTCGCCTCAATCAAAAAGCTTATATATATATATATATATATATATATATATATATATATATATATATATATATATATATATATATATATATATATTGTGAGCATCATTACTCGTTCCATCTTTTCATCTGTACATACTCATCATCACCACTCAAGTTTAGGTTGTGGGGCACACACTCGAGAGACAATAAAGAAGAGTCTTGAGGGTACTGGACGCCATCTTACAAGTGGTGGAGAGTGCTGCCCGATTCCTGCGTCCTCTCGCGCTCTCGGACAACCCCAGCATCTTCTAGAACACATCCCTGGAGCTCCGTTCAGGCCGCCGCTTAAACGACCTGGGTTCGGTAATGTCGCAAGCCGACCAGCCCAGCGCAGCATGCTGCGCCACCGCTCCCACCGCCAAGAAACCCTTCTCACCTGGTCACCAGCCCTCAAAAGGATCCTCCGCTGTTCGCAGGGCTTGCGGGTGAGGACGTGGAAGACTGGCTCGAAGCGTATGACCGCGTGAGTGCCATCAACAACTGGGTGAGCGTGTGAAACTCACCCACGTTGCATTCTACTTGAGCGGCGTCGCAAAAACGTGGTTTTAAAACCACGCTACAGATTTTTTGACATGGCCCGCCTTTAAGCGCCAGCTCCACCAGATTTTCGCCAACCCGTCGGTGCGCTCGGATATCGCCAAGAAAAGGCTTGGTGCACGTGTTCAACGCCCCGGCGAGTCTTACACTTCTTACACTGAAGATGTTCTCGCCCTTTGCCGCCGCATCGACAACCGTATGGCGGAAAATGACCATGTGCGCCACCTGCTAAAAGGCATTGCGACTGTCGCTTTTAATGCGCTTGTGGTGCAGAATCCTCAGACCGTAGCCGATGTCGTAGCTACCCGTCAGCGCCTCGAGGAGCTTCAAACCACTCGAATGCAACCTGATATGCTTGATTTCAGCTCGAGTCATGACAAAACAGAGCTGCGTGCACTGATCCGCTCTATCATTCGTGAGGAACTTCATGCACAGGCTTCACCTCGCCACCTTGATATTCGAACGACGCCACCTGCTACTAGTTTACGAGACGTCATGAGGGATGAACTGGCCTTGATCACAGACACACTAGTTCCGAGCTCACATCCCGTGCCCATGCCAAGTTATGCTCACGTTGCTGCAACGACGCCTGCGCCCCACCAAAGCCTGGCCTTGATGACTGTCACACCTGTTCCGAGTTCATATCCTGTGGCCATGCCAACTTATGCTCAGGTTGCTGCTAGGACACCTGCACCCCAGCAAAGCCCAATGCAGCTACCAGAGCCCGATGTGCATGGTTCGCTCAACTCGCTCGCACTACGACCACCTTCTCAGCCTTACAACACTTGGCGCACTACACGACCGACTTGCTTTTATTGTGGCATCCGTGGTCATATTTCAAGGTTTTGCCGACGCCGTCAACAAGACGAAAGACGAAGCTACGGTGACTATGAACGGGACGACTTCTACCCAACTGGACCACGCTATCGCCGACTGTATCAGAACAGCACACGCCGGTCGCCGTCTCCGCAGAACTTTGCCTCAGTTAGCAGTTCCCGTTTCTCACGTCGTCACTCACCTTCACCGATGCGGCGTTCCTCCTCTCCCCTTCAACCTTCTACTTCCATTCCCGACCGCCAACTGGAAAACTAAACAGTGCAGCTTCGGGAGGGAAAGCTGCACCTTTCGAACTGCGTCAAAATCCCCCAGACCACCCATCAAATGTTTTATTGGTGTATGTTGAAAGTATACAGAGAAAGGCACTATAGTAGACACAGGCGCATAACTTTCCGTAATTCGTGCAGACTGTTGTGCCCGCTTAAAAAAAGTTAGGACGCCATACGATGGCCCTCCCCTTCGTTGCGCAGCTGGAGTACCTATTCAGCCTTCAAGTGTTTGTACAGTCCGCGTTTTCATAGATGGCATCCTTCACCACATTCAGTTTCTTGTAGTTCCTTTGTGCACTCACACAGTCATTTTAGGATGGGACTTCCTTTCTTCGGCATCAGCTTTCATATCGCGTCGTCAGCGAGTAATTCATATGTCAGCTAGTGAGAGTTCATCTGATGTCGATCCAGACAGCTTCCGTTTCGTTGCTGCCGCGGATTGTTTCATTTCGCCAGGAGATGAACGAATCCTCACGATCGCTTCGGATACTATAGTTAACGGTTACGTGTTCATTGCTCCATCAGTTCGCTCCAAACCTGCGGGGCTTACCATTGCACCCGGCCTTGTGCGGTTTAACGACGGTAAGGCATTAGTCACCGCCTTGAACCCAACTTCTTCACCAGTGATGCTGCCCCAGGGCACTGCTGTGAGCTACTTCGTTGACAGCGAGCCTTTTTCGCTGGTTCCTCTCCACGCAGAATTACCGCCTTTGTCTGCTACAACCGATGCCAAGGAAACCACTGCTGCTTTAAATGCTACCATAAATCCTCACCTCTCTGCTGAGCAAAATAGAGACCTCTTAGACCTTCTCCAAAAGCACAACCTTTCGTTGGACGTACATTTCAAAGTTTTGAGCCGAACCTCTGTTGCAGAGCACAGCATCGAAACCGAAGGCAGCTCCAATGTGCGCCGCCGCCCATACCGTCTGTTTTCGGCGGAACGGCAAATGATTGAGGAAAACGTCGCCGGCATGCTCAAACGGGATATTATTCGACCTTCATCCAGCTCTTGGTCGTCTCCTGTGGTGTTGGTCCGGAAAAAAGATGGTTCTGTCCGCTTTTGTGTTGATTACAGAGCGCTCAATAAGATAACGAAAAAAGATGTATATCCGTTGCCACGCATAGATGATGCCCTGGACTCCCTACAAGGCGCAGAATATTTCTCCAGCCTTGACCTTCGATCCGGGTATTGGCAAATACCAATGCGTGAAGCAGACAAGGAGAAAACAGCGTTTGCAACGCCTGACGGGCTTCGTATGCAATGCTCCAGCAACATTCCAGCGCATGATAGACACTGTCTTACGTGGTCTCAAGTGGAAAACCTGCTTATGCTATTTGGACGACATCGTAATTTATTCTTCTACTTTTCCTCAGCACCTTAAGCGTTTGGACGAAGTTCTTATACGTGCATTTCGAACGCTGGGCTTCAGTTCAATACAAAGAAGTGCCACTTCGCCAGCAGGAGCATCAAAGTATTGGGTCACCTTGTCAGCAAAGATGGCGTTCTACCCGACCCCGACAAGGTTGCTGCCGTAATTAATTTTCCACGTCCGGGCAATCAAAAACAATTGCGAAGTTTTGTGGGCCTGGCGTCTTACTTCCACCGCTTTATCAGTCACTTTGCTGCCATTGCGGGGCCGTTACACAAGCTTCTGACGTCAGGAACGGCCTTCACTTGGACTGACGAGTGCGAGTGTGCTTTCCAAGCCCTTAAACGTGCTTTGACACCAGACCCCGTCCTCCATTACTTCGATGAGAGCGCTCCCACTTTCCTTCACACAGATGCCAGCGGCCACGGAATCGGTGCCGTCCTCCTCCAGTGCGACGACACTTCACGTGAGCGAGTAGTTGCGTATGCCAGCCGCGCACTAACACCTGCGGAGCAGAACTACTCGATAACAGAGCAGGAATGTCTTGCTGTCGTTTGGGCCATCCAGAAGTTTCGACCTTATATGTATGGACGCCACTTCACTGTGATTACCGACCACCATGCCCTATGCTAGTTGTCCTCGCTGAAGAATTTGTCTGGGCGACTCAGTCGCTGGTAACTCCTTTTGCAAGAGTACACTTTTGACGTTGTGTACAGGTCTGGCAAACAGCATCAGAATGCCGACGCTCTCTCTCGCTGCCCTCTGCCACTTTCATCTCCAACCACGCATCCTCGATGCCCCTCAGGTGATCAATCGGCACTCACGTTATCACCCCTGGCAGTTGCTGGATCACTATCTTCAAATAGCAGCGCTCAGTTTGCCGCGTGCCAACGTGACGACCCATACTGTAACCGCATCATCGGGTACTTGAATGGCTCGCCTTCTCCACCTAATGCCAGACTACGTCGTCAGCTACGGCAGTTCAAGCTAGACAACAATGTCCCGCAGCGCTATACTTACTATGCGGATGGGCATCGGTGGGTGCCAGTACTTCCTCGTTCACTGCGAAAACAAGTTCTCAAAGCACTCCACGACGACCCACCAGCTGGACACTTGGGATTTCAGAAGGCCTACAACCGCGTTAGGAGCCGCTTCTTCTGGCCTGGTCTTTCTACCTTTGTGGCTATTATGTCGCTTCTTGTGCACTGTGTCAACGCCGGAAACGACCAACTTCTGCTCCTGCTGGATTATTACAAACCATTCCATGTCCCGATACACCTTTAGTCGTTGTCGGAATAGACTTCGTCGGACCACTTCCCGTAACGCCAGCGGGCCACCGCTGGATTGTCACAGCCGTCGACCACCTCACACGATACGCGGAGACCGCTCCTTTACGCACTAGCTCCGCTTCAGACGTTGCCGCCTTCTTTTTAGAAGCCATTGTGTTGCGTCATGGTACACCTCGCACGTTGTTGGGTGACCGGGGCAAGGCCTTCACGCCGACAATTCTTGACGTAATTCTAAATACTTGTGGCACAGTTCATAACACCACATCTGCTTACCACCCGCAAACAAATGGCCTGACAGAGCGATTCCACCGGACTCTAATTGACATGATATTCATGTACATCGGACCGAACCACGATAACTGGGACAAAATCTTGCCGTTCGTAACATTTGCACATAACACCACTGTTCAACGAACCACCGGGTATTGACCTTTCTTTCTCATCTATGGTCGTGCGCCGACATTCACTATTGACGCCTCTTTCTTCAATGTAACGACAAAAACGTCCACGACTACGCCAGAAAATTTCGTCTCCAAGCTCGCTGACGCACGGCAACCTGCTCAACTCAACACGGAGGCCAGTCAACAAGACCGCAAGCAACGCTATGACAGCTTTCGTCGAGACGTCACCTTCCGTCCTGGAGATGAAGTACTACTTTGGACGCCTCTTCGTACACCCGGATTGTGTGAAAAGTTTCAGTCATGCTTTCCCAGACCTTACGTTGTTAGTGAACGAACATCCCCTGTCAATTACCTTGTCACTCCCGTCGAGGGTTCCTCGGACCGTCGTTACCGTGCATCCGAGATAGTTCACGTTTCACGCCTTAAAACCTTTGTTCACCGTACCTTTCACGCCTAAGTCTCAGCCGGTCCGGCCGCTCAAGTGCGCGGGGAAAATAAGTGTGAGCATCATTACTCGTTCCATCTTGTCATCTGTATACATACTCATCATCACCACTCCTTTTAGGTTATGGGGCACATACTCGAGACAATAAAGAAGAGTCTTGAGGGTACTGGACGCCATTTTACAATATATATATATATATATATATATATATATATATATATATATATATATATATATATATATATTCCTACTGACGAGTGAGTGAGGTAGGTTGTTTGACCCCCCCCTCCCCACTCGCGAAAGAGTTGGTACGCCACTGCCTGTAGTGGTGTGAAATAACTGAAGAGTGCCGTTTAGTAGACATTGGTGATGTTCTCAGTGGCAGCTATGTGCTCTTTACCCATTTTCAGCTTCAAAGTCATGCAAGACTAGATCGTATGTATGTGACCAAAAATATTGTTCCTTTATGCGCGAATTATACCGAGAAATACGTTAGCTGCAGTGACCACAGTTTTGTAATGCTCGAAATCGTCAGGAAAGAGAGAAATACGAAATTTAACGGGGACTTGTTGAAATTAAATGAGAGACCCTTGGTAGATGAGACTATCGTCAAAGTAGATGGCCAGAGTGCAGGATGTTCTTCACTGGTTGGAGCCGCCGGATTGATTGGCGCGGCTTTCGGCACCGCTTTCTCTCTTCTCAAGACCTCAATAAAGTTCATACTCACTCACTCACTGTCACATGAAGAACCGAGTTCTATAGCTGTATGGGAAGAATTTGAAAATAAATTCAAAATGTACGCAATTGAGAAAGGAGTAGGGGTAAGATATAAAAAAAGCAAAAAGAAAAGGGGCTGCAGAGCACGCTAACTTACCTGCTGAATGCAGATAGTACCATACCAAGATTGTTTAGCAATAGAATTAATGATGTTAAAAGACAGATGGAATGGAACGCATAGGGGAAAAAGATACATGGGTGCAGTAATAGGAGGACGTGCGGAACGCTTTACGACGAGTGAAGTGCCTAGGAAACGAGTGCTTGTGGAAGAAAAGCGATACGCAACAAAAAACGAGATCAAAGAAATGCAATACAAAGGTGTGCTTTATTCTGTGCAGAAGTTTATCGAACTGACATTTGTTGAAGTATATCGAAGGCTATTAGGCTCGGAAAGAAATGCTAAGATACTTTTATACGAAGTTTTTTGACTATAATGATGTATGATATGGGGGGTCGAAGATCCCAAAACCACCATATTATTATGAGAGACGCCGTAGTGGAGGGCTCCGGAAATTTCGACCACCTGGGGTTTTTTACGTGCACCCCAATCTGAGCACACGGGCCTACAACATTTCCGCCTCCATTCGATCCCGTGACCTGCGGGTCAGCAGCCGAGTACCTGAGCCACTAGACTACCGCGGCGGGGCTTGACACTAATGCCAAAGCTAGAAGACGACGTTAGGGAGACTCTCGAGACGGGCTTGTCACCTGGGCCTGATTGCATAGGGGCAAGGCCTTAGAATATAAAACCTTCAAAAAAGAAATGTCAGAGGTGCTGCATCGCGTTTTAGTGGAGGCAAATGATGTGAACTAACTGCCGGTATTGTTCTAGAGCAAGTCACATTAACTCATTCCAAAGACTGAAGAGGCGGAAAGAATGCAATCGGTGGAAAACTTTAGGCCCATCAGTCTAACAAACGTAAACTATAAGGTATATATGGCAGTTTTGACCAGAAGGCTTCAAACAGTGATAACACGTGTTGTCGGTTCACACCAAGCGTGTGGAATAAAAGCAGGAAGCATCTTTAACAATATTTATGCGGCAAGAACAATTTTGGAGTGTTACGATGCGTCTTTTGGGCATAATAGCATTGACCGAGAAAAAGCTTTTGACAGGGCAAGAGATCAAATGATTTTTACATTGCTTGATCGCAGTAGTGTAAGCGCGGTAATAGCTGATGAGGTCAGAATAGTTACAAGAACTGCTCTGCCAAACTAATAATTAACAAAAAAACTTTGCGCAGACATGCATGTTAAATCTTGTGTATGCCAGGGATGTCCTTGTTCTGCTTTATTATTGCAATTTACTGGAAATCACGTGTTTTAAAGTGTTGAACAGTATAAATATAACAGGGTATAAGTTCTTGACACGTAAAATAAAGTTATTGATATCGCGATATGATATCGCGATATTCTGTTAAGATGAGAAGAGTGTAGAAGATGCTATAAGAGATGCACGAACCTTTTGCAGTCTCACTGGAAGCGCCATCAGTTGGCACAAGTGTCTAGGTTCTTGGCACGGCGATTGGAATTGAAAAACCAGAAGAAATACAAGAGATCACATTTATTAGTACGCCGTCGAAGTATATAAAGAAACAACCTAATAACGGGCCGAGGTAACCGAACATGTTAGGACAAGAATGACTAAGTGGGGTGAGCATGATCTTTCAATCTTTGCGCGCGCGATTTGCAATGTGTTTCTTGTTGCGAAAGTCTTTTGCATGCTGCAAGTATTATGTATGTAAGTGATGTATGTCCAAAGGCTACATCGAATATTTGCTGTATTTATATGGGGTCCACGTGGGAATGCACTAGTAGAATTAATATTTTTAATAAAGTAAAAAAAGGGGACTGGGGCTGTCGCACTTTGAGGGCTGTCGCACCTCAAACAGATTGCTTTAGCGAAGCTCCTTAGGGCGTAGGTCGTGCGCAGAGAGGTTATAATAAACCTCCATAGTCGTGCGTTTTGTGTATGTAGTAGCCACCTCTCGTTTTAGTCCTTAGAATGTCCGCTGGATGACGGTACTTGTATATGATGAATATATGATTAAAAGATGCGAGATGACGGTGGTTGGACTGTTCACTAGATGAACAGACAGACGGACGAACGGACGGACGTATAGACAGACGGGCATCTGGATAGATAGACAGATGGACATGGACGAACGGCCGGCCGGATGTATGAACGGACAGACGGATGGACGGGCGAATGGATGGATGGACAGATGGACGGACGAATTATCATACGTACAGACAGACGGACGGGCACAAGACAGACAGACAAATGGACGGACGTATGGAAGGACGGTCATACGTACGGACGGACAGACAGACGATCGGATGAACGCCTGGACGGACGGACGGACAGACAGACAGACAGACAGGCGGACGGATGGATGGAAAGACAGACCGACACGAACAGACTGACGAACGGACGGACGCACATACAGACAGACATTCGGATGGGCGAACAGACAGACAGATGTCCGACCGGACGCGACCAGCGGACTATTCATAGTTTGCCGATAAAACCCTTCGAAGCTTCGTCCCACTCACCATCATTTACTCTGTGGATATTGTTGCGAAAGACGGCGACGTCAACACGGTCCCGAAGGCGCCCCTGCGCCGATCTCCGCCGGCGCGGTCACCAGCCGTTTGGTAGCGTAGGTTTCTCAGCTCGCGACTGCTTCTGCGCAGAGCTGATAGAGGAGTGGACGAGACGACGGTGAGTTAAACAAGGTTTATGTACAGCATATATACAGAGGCATTACAAATTCGGCACAGGGGCCGACAGCTTAGAGACCCGAAGAGCCGAGCTCTCCTCTCTAACACATAGGTCTGCTGCTAACACATAGCTCAACTGCTCGCGACGCGCCGCAGGGCTTCTTTTATATGCACCGGGTGGATTCTTTGAGTAACCAAATGTCCAACCAGAAGCGCCGCTGGTCGTGAGGTCAGACTCCTCCAATGGGGTCGCCGCTGGGCCGCGTCATTCTTTCTCATCGAATCTGGAGCCGCTGCGTTGCACGTGGCTGCACCCAAGGACGAGTGACGTCGCCACGCATTGCGTCAGACTCGCCAGACAGGAAGGCGCCAGCTCGCTGGCTGACGTGGCTCACTGCACGTGCGCGGCAGAAAGGCGCCGTCGCGTGATGACGCCGTTGAGTTGTTCATCGCGTCTGGCGGGCTCGCGTGCTGGCCTTGACACAGATTTCCTTTTTACGAGGCATGGGCGTTCGCTGCGGACTCGCAGGCATAACAGCACCCCCGCCGCCAGACAATGAGCCGGAAAGACGAGCTGCTTCCACGTGGCTCGGATGTCAGGTGCGCTCGTTCGCCAGGTCCCTCCAGGTTCGCCTCCAGGGCCATGGGGAGAATGCCGCTTCAGACTCCGTTCCGGGAACACATCCCATTCTTGTGGACGGATCCCAGCTCCACTGGCTTGTCGCCAAACTTGTCGGCCAGCTTCGCTCGTCTCTTCTGACCATCTTTGGTCTCAGCACTTGTCGATGGTTCTGCAACTTGTCAAGAACGGTTCGACAACAGACAACACACGACACAAGCAAGTGCCCTCGGTCACCCGACAGAACACCAGACAAAGTATAGTACAACATATACCTAGCTACGTGTCTATCGGAACTTCGTTCCCTCTACATCAAGAGGCACATGTCGGACACAAGACTCTTAAAATGACAACTCAAATTTTTACACGCACAATAACTTAACGAAATAGAATAGAACATGAAGTTGGCTCCTTGAGCTCATTCTGGACGAGAGCACTCAGCTGAGGCCGTGGTGAGGACAAAATTTTGCCCCGAATCGCCAGCGAGAAACCGAAAGGTGGAGAAGGTACTAACTAAACGCACGGCTCAATGCGTCTGCATTAGCGTTTAGCTTTCCTTTTTTTGTAGCGAACGTCAAAGTTGTGTTGTTGGAGTATCATGCTCCACCTCAGTAACCGGGCACTTTTAGGCGACATGTTATTCAACCAGGTTAGAGGACAGTGGTCCGTTTCGACCACAAACCTCGAACCGGAGACATAACAAGCTCGCTTTTGAACGGCCCACACTAGGCAAGCGCATTCCTTTTCAGAGGCATACCTCTGAAGAGGTATGCCTCTCAGCGGCAGTGAAGAGGTATGCCTCTTCACTGCCGCTGAGTTTTCGACTTAAATACAAAACTTGCCTTTCGTTACCAGCACTGTCCTCCTGGCACAATACAGCTCCCATGCCGTGATCACTCGCATCGCATTGAATCACAAATCTCTTAGAGAAATCGGGTGCCATGAGAACGGGCTTTTCGTTAGGGCCTGTTTTAGCAGGCAAAACGCATTCTCTTTTTCTGAGTCCCTTACTACTTTAACCGGCTCGGACCTTCGAAGTGGGTCAGTTAGAGGGCTGGCGATGCTAGAGCAGTTTTGCACGTAATGCTGATAGTATCCAGCTAGGCCCAAGAATGCCCTTATCTCAGAATTTGTGGTTGGTCGTGGATAGTTCACGATGGCAGCTACCTTAATTTCTAAAGGTCTTCGCCAACCACGACCCGCAACGTGTCCCTGGTAAGACACCTCGCCAGTGACATTTAGTAGGTCTCACGGTGAGACCAGCTTTTTTGAACCTGTTCAGCCCGACGCGTAAAAGCTCGACATGTTCTTTCTTGTTGTTTGAGAAGATGGCGACATCATCAAGACACGGCAGAGCGAACTTAGAGAGGCCTTGAAGAACGCGGTCCATTAAGCTTGAAAAACAAAAGGGCGCATTTTTCAATCCGAAGCTCAGCTTAAGTGGACGATACGTTCTAAATGGAGAAACAAATGTGGCATAGCGGCTAGCACGCTCCGTAAGGGGGACTTGCCAATACCCTCGCACGAGGTCTAACGTGGAAATATAGCTAGACTGTGACACAGTTTCCACCCTCTCCTCTAGGTTTGGTATCGGGTAAGTTTGGTCTCGAGTTATGGCGATACGACGCCGATAATCGATGCATGGCCTCGGATCTTTTCCTGGCACTTGAACTAATATTAGAGGGGATGTACAGTCACTCTCGCCCGGTACTATGACTTCCAACTCCAGCATTTTATCGATCTCCTCTTTCATGTTCTGCTTTTGCACAGGGGAACAGCGATACGGTTTCCTACGGATTGGCTCCTCACAAGTTACCCCGATATCGTGTTCGATCACCGTCGTGTTTCCGGGACGGTCCGAAAACACGTCATACTCGGAAACAATCCTTCTCTTCTCAGGTCCTGCTTTAGGACTTCACTTAACCTAGGCTCTAGGTTCAACTGCTCCAAGATTACCTACGATCCCTTTTCGATTACATCACTAGGACTCAAAATTTCTGCTCCCTCTTCCTCTGAAGCATTCAACAGCAGATTTACGACCACTTGACGTTGAACGTATGGTTTCATCAAGTTACTGTGGTAAATTTTGTTCGGCCGCCTTCCTAATTTCACTTCATAATTGGTATTAGAAAGCTTCGATATTACTTTGGTGGGCCCTTCCCAATGAACTTCAAGCTTGTTCTTTTTGGACGGCCGCAGCAGCATTACCTACTACCAACTTGAGAAGCACGCTTCTTCGCCGATTTGTCGTAGTACTCCTTCGACAACACTGGTGCAGCCTTCATGTGGCTCTCCACTAGATCTTTCGTTTTTCCAAGCCTTTGAAGGAGGTCTAGAACATACGCAACTACATTAGGGTCCTCATCGAAACCCTCCCACGACTCGCGCAGCATCCGCAATGGTGTTCTCAAACTCCTGCCATAGACAAGCTCTGCAGGTCTAAAACCAGTGCTCTCATGAGGAGCTGATCTCAAAGCGAACATAGCGGGAGGAATACACGCTTCCCAGTCACATTTGTGCTCGTAGCAGAGAGTTCTCAGTATCCGTTTCAGAACGGAATGCATACGCTCTACCGGATTAGATTGCGGGTGATGGATGGAGGTGTGCACTACTTTCATTCCACATTTATCCATAAAGGTAGAGGTAAGGCAGCTGGCGAAGACACTACCATTGTCGCATTGGATTTCAGAAGGAAATCCGACGCGTGAAAATATAGATAGCAGTGCATCCACGACATGAGGAGAATTGAGCTCCTTAAGTGGTATCACTCCGGAGATTTTGTGGCTACACAGAGAGCCTTCAGGATGTACTGATAACCTTGCCTTGACTCTGGCAATGGCCCGGCTATATCAATTACTAGGCGCCGAAAAGGTTCTGTGATAATTGGCACAAGCTTCATGGGTGCCTTCCACTTGTCCGTGGATTTCCCCGCTCTCTGACAAGTGTCGCATGAGCGTACAGTCTTCGATATCCTTCCAGCATTTCGGCATATAAAACTCAAGGGAAACTCTAGCCTTGGTCTTTTTTATGCCGAGATGCCCTGCCCATGCGTTTTCATGCGCCAGTTCCAATAGTTGGTGACGATACTTTTCTGGCACCAAGAGCTGCTCATACTTGCGACCTTGCGCATTTGTGTAGCTCCGATACAAAAGCCCTGCTTTCTCAAGAAAAGAAACATTTTTTTCTTTTTCCCAAGTGTACGCTTTCCATTAGCGCTTTAATCGAGAGGTCCTCATGCTGCTCTCGAATGAGCGTTTCTCGATCAACCCTCGACAGCTTACTCCGACTTTCCGCTACAGGCGAGAGCGTTGCACCCCTCTCGCTCTGACTCAAAGTCGCCATGTCGTCTACCCCTGCTACGGAAACCGCGCTGGTCGCTTCGGCGACGGGCCGCTCGAGCAACGTTTCTAGACTAGGTAAGTTGCAAAACTCTTCGCGTCAGACTACTCGGCACACGGCGCCGGGACAGCTTCCGGTTTGGGGGCACTAGCGGCGCAACAAGCTTTCGCTAGCAGACGAAAATGCGTAGTCGTCGTGGCAAGACGCCGTGGCGGCCGTTCTGAAAGAGCTTTGCCAACAGTATATTATCGAGATTTGTTGTGCTGCCGCATAAACTTAATACTGCGTAATATTTAGCGATGTAAGCCAAAAATAGTATATGTGGCTTTCTGAACAGCCCACAATAAACAATGCTTGATATATACAACAGAACATACACGAGTTTTTCGTTTAGTTGCTAGTTGGTGTACGTTCGCAATAGATTTTTACATGCGAAAAACCCAATGACAATGTCTTGCATCGTCTCTTGTGGCTGTGTTTTTCGTGCTTGAAAATAAATTACAACTATATGGCACAATCCCATGGCTTTTGTCTGGTTATGTAAACAGCTTTTTTTCGTGTCAGTCACATCCTTTAGCAACTTAGACAGTCGAAAAGCTACGCGTGCGGCCATTATCTTGAGCATGTCTTCCCTCTGCTTCTTCTTGAATTACTCTAATGAAACCTGTTAACACAGCTTCAGCCAAAGCTCCGAGCAGAGACCGCACTTTGGGGTATCGGTGAGCCCTTCGTAGTCATTACTCACGAGTCTACCTACGGACGCACTGGGACAACATGAACACACTTTTAGCTTTTCTATGTCCCCCAGAAATTCGGCCAATTGGGTGATGGTATCTGCATTGCTTCCTTCGTTTTTCAGAGTGTGTTCAAATCTCTCCATAATATATGGTATAATAAATTAACGAGGACGCAGCGAGCAATGGAAAGAAAAATGGTAGGTGTAACCTTAAGAGACAAGAAGAAAGCAGAGTGGATTAGAGAACAAACGGGGGTCAAGGATATCATAGTTTAAATAAAGAAGAGGAAATGGACATGAGCCGGGCATGTAGCGCGTAGACAGGATAACCGCTGGTCGTTAAGGGTAACTAACTGGATTTCCAGAGAAGGCAAGCGGGTTAGGGGGAGACAGAAGGTTTGGTGGGCATATAAGATCAAGAAGTTTTCGGGTGTAAATTGGCAGCAGCAAGCACAGGACCGGGTTAACTGGCGGAACATGGGAGAGGCCTTTGTTCCGCAGTAGACGTAGTCAGGCTGATGATGATGATGATGATGATGATGATGATCTGCATTGCCCGGCGACTTTGCCAAGCGATGGTGACGGCTGCTAATGGTGACTGTCATGTCTTCTGCGACGACAACACGTTTCTCCACAAATGGCGCTTTTTAGCACTAGAAACACCACAAGACGGCTTGTCTTGCCATTTTCAACAACTTTCCACCAGCATGCAGCAGGCAAACAAACGTTTTCAATGTCTCCAAGCAAAATGACGCCACTAGTTGACGGCATTTCGGGACTTATTTCACTGTCTTCGAACTCAGTGCTCGGAGATAGTCTATTCTTTTTCGCCGATGATATTCTGGAAGAATACCCACTCCTATCAGGCAGCTTTCGCTTCGTTGTCACGGGCCCCGCGACAAAGGTAAGCGGGCAAATTCGGGAATATTTGTGGAACGTATCCTTCGACGAGCTCCCACTTTGCTCTGGCGATTTGTACCTTCTTACCATAGGACGTGAGTGAAAGTCTTCAAGATGTCCTTCTCATGAAAGTGCATATCACACACACGTGAGGTGCTAGGCAGTTTCTTATCAGCACAAGGAATAGCGTGGTCCCATACCTCTCGCTGCTCAGGTGCACGTGGGTACAAAAGAAATGTTGTGGTGTCTCTCATTTCCTGCAGCTACTCTACAGCCGGGAACGCAACATCTGGGCATGATGAAAACATGCAACACATACAAAGCAGAACAGGGCACGCTTAAGCACACAACTGTTCACGCAGGAAGAAGCCTCCACAGATATCGACGCACTGCAACATGCACAGGCGATGAAGGTTACGGGAATGACACGAGCGAGCATGCAGTGAGTGAATCCGGATGTGACAGCAGCGCCACATTTGTCGCTGGCAGCGGCGGCACTGCGCAACACCGTTCAGTTTTGCAACGTTGCGCTCGAGTGACTGCTCACATGACTCACACGGAAAATTTATTCTCTGAGGTTCCGTCGACTCGCCGCCAAGGTCACTTGAAGGTTCACAGCATTGAACAAGATCAAGCACCTGCGAAAGCTTCCACGCTTGCGATCGCGTGAGGGCCATGTACGCTAAATTGGGGAAGAATGATTTACCCTGATCTTTGAGAAGCTGCTTTGAATTGT
Source organism: Rhipicephalus microplus (assembly GCF_013339725.1). Taxonomy (NCBI): domain Eukaryota; kingdom Metazoa; phylum Arthropoda; class Arachnida; order Ixodida; family Ixodidae; genus Rhipicephalus; species Rhipicephalus microplus. Next base: position 60,985,206 of record NC_051173.1, on the reverse strand, counting down.
TAGAGAAAAGATAAGGAAAACGATCGGGAAGCGCGACAGACACAGCCGCTTCGGTGCGAAGCTTACCGAACGGGCCTTCAATGACAACCGTAGCGATTGGTAAGCAAGCACTCTGCTCCTAGGCGACTTGCCTAATCCACGCGCCTTCTCCTGTAAAGCCATCCGGAGACACCAATGAAGGATGGATAACGTCCATGGTTGCCGCTGGGTCTTTAAGTGCTCGACACGTTTTCCCATTCACCCTAATTTCTTAAGAATACGGCTCTAACAACCGCATGTTCTTTTCCGATTCTCGGATTGTTGCAAAAGCAAACTTTTGCTTACAGTTTATCGCGATGTGCCCTTCCTTTTTGCAGTTGTAGCAGATTAGCGGCTTGCGTGATTCAAACGCCCGTGTGGTATCAGTGCGTTGTTTAGGAACCTCACTCGATTTCTCCGCTTCCGTTTGCCCTTCCTCTACAGTGTCCTTTGTAAGAGGCGAGTCCTTCTTAAAATTACGGTGCGGAGCGGGTTTCCGGTGATCAGGTTTCTTTGAAAAGCCCTCTTTCTTTTCATCCTTTTCTACGCGCACTGCCCTGCTATGCAACTTTCGGCGAGTATAACACTCCTCAGCTAACTCTGCTGCCTTGCTTAGCTGTACTTCACCAAGTTTGTCCTGCAGCCAAAGCTTGAGATCCTCCTCGATTCAGTGGTAGAATTGCCCCAATGCAATGCATTATACCACTTTATCGCGGTCGTCATAAACACCTTCGCCCTTGAGCCATTCAATTAAATCGGCTTTAAGACGAAACGCGAAGTCAACATGCGCCTCATTCCCCTTTTTAGCATACCGGAACCTTTACCTGAAAGCCTCGGGTGACAACTTATAACGTCTCAAGAGCACTTCCTTAACCTCGTCATAGCTCTCAAACGCTTCCCTCGACAAGCAAGTTATCGCGTCGGACACTTCGCCGGGAAGAAGAGCTAAGCAGGTTCTGCGCCCAAAGAGACCGCTCCAAAGCATTTCGCTCACAGACGTGTTCAAACTTGACGAGATACTTCGCCATGTCCTCGCCTACTACGAACGGTGGCAGTTGGTCCCGAATTCTATAACCGCTGACCTGAATCGTCGGAGAAGGTACGCCAGGCGCCTGCGAACACTGTAGGATTGCCAATTCTATTCATTTCAACTCAAGGCGCTCCTGTCCCTCGGCCTCCTCACGGCGTTCTCACCTTTCAGCCTCCTCACGTTCACGAACTTCTCGCCTTTCGGCCTCCTCGCGGCGTGCTTTGATATCCACCCAAGCCTCGTCGGCTTCCTCAGCCGACACTCCTTCATCCTTCATGATCTCAAGGATGGCCTGCTTTCGTTTTGCACGGCCCAAAGTAATGCCGAGTTCCTCACAAATTTCGATGAGTTCCTTCACTTTAAGGTTCTCCATCGTTCACACTAGCCTCTTGCTGTGTGCCCCTGTTAACAATTTACTTGCCTTACCCACTATAAGTCAACTAGCGAGACGCGCAAGCAATTTTTCACACTCCCGTGTTTACCCCCTCCGCATTAACTTTGGTTTCAAAGCAGTTCGACTTTGCTTGAAACGATCAAAGCTCAATCTAATGCTTCACACAGCCCTTCTCTAAACTACTATAACCTGAGCTAGAGTAGTCTGCTCAACTGAGGGGAAAACATCAGGCACTCACCGCATCGATGTCGCTGACGCCGGCCGATCCCGCAGCTGCCAACCACTGTTGCGAAAGACGGCGACGCCAACACGGTCCCGAAGGCGCCACTGCTCCGATCTCCGCCGACACGGACACCAGTCGTTTGGTAGCGTAGGATTCTCAGCTCGCGACTGCTTCTGCGCAGAGCTGATAGACGAGCGTACGAGACGGCGGTGAGTTAAACAAGGTTTATGTACAGCATAGATACAGAGGCATTACAAATTAAGCACTGGGGCCGACAGCTTAGAGACCCGAAGAGCCGAGCTCTCCTCTCTAACACATAGGTCTGCTGCTAACACATAGCTCAACTGCTCGCGACGTGCCGCAGGGCTTCTTTTATATGCGCCGGGTGGATTCTTTGAGTAACCAAATGTCCAACCAGAAGCGCCGCTGGTCGTGAGGTCAGACTCCTCCAATGGGGTCGCCGCTGGGCGGCGTCATTCTTTCTCATTGAATCTGGAGCCGCTGCGTTGCACGTGGCTGTACCCAAGGACGAGTGACGTCGCCACGCATTGCGTCAGACTCGCCAGACAGGAAGGCGCTGGCTCACTGGCTGACGTGACTCACTGCACGTGCGCGGCAGAAAGGCACCGTCGCGTGATGACGCCGTTGAGTTGTTCATCACGTCAGGTGGGCTCGCGTGCTGGCCTTGACACAGATTTCCTTTTGCCGAGGCATGGACGTTCGCTGCGGAGTCGCAGGCATAACAATATGCTGCGATTTTTTAATCAAGAGATAAAAGTGATGGTTTCTTACGCGCTGTAATGCAAGTAAGGCTGTGTGAGAAATTGCCGGGATACGTTTTGTCATCATACGGTTTGCAGTGCGGAGCGGTGAAGGGATTTTTCAAGGAAGTGGTGTATGCTTTTCAGATTCTACAAGTGCATTTTTCTTTTGATTATTCGTCCTCAGTAACAAAAAAGGATCATATAAGAACTCACACAATATATGTGTCCTCTATCTCTATACCATAAAATTTATTCGCCAGGACGAGGTAAGGATGTCTTTAAACGCGTAAATAGAATGCGTATTAGAGCATCAACTAAAATACTCTTTCTTTTCTTGCTCACTGGCTCGCGTCCTTTTAAACGATGACTGAAAGACGAAGGGTTTTATTTTCCTTGGGGTGGTAATTGTATGAATTGCAAGAAGCCATAAACAATCGAGCCCATTTTTTAGACTGTATAGAGACTCAGGGTTCTTTTGGGAGGTCATCCAGAGGGGGACAAAGAAAGGATTTTAGCTAACGCCATTCAGCATTGGATCCGAACTGTCAGACAGCGTGCCATGTGACCTGTTAATGCTTTTCACCATGCATAGCATGTGGAAAACTACAACGGATTTCTGGCATATGCACGATGATCCAAAACCTGCTAAGGTGTATTTACATGAATGTTCTTTATATGTTAGAAGTTTGCTATGTGAACTTTCCGAGCCACCTTTCTGGTTATCCATGCTTAATAAATTACTGACAGTAAAATATTACTAACTATGCCACACGGTACTAGCTGTCGGTCTCATTTTTAGAATCTAAGAGTAAAATTGCTTTATTTACAGAGTAGTTTACTTACTGCAGGGGCGAGGGCTAAAGGCAATAAGCGTAACAAAGGCCCCTCTCCTTCCGCAGTTCGTGCTAAGCTTCGATATGAGCACAGATAAAAGGTCAATACATTGGTTAATAGAAACTGACAAGTAGCTTGCAAGTGTACATACAAAAATTCAAATGAGAAACAAAATAAAAAAAGTTTACAATGCACAATAGCAAAGTTAGACGTCACTCGCGTAGAGATACATAACCAAGTTAAATTGACAAAAAGATGCAAACACTGAGGAACACAAAGTGCATACGATGCACTGAGGAATAAAGTGTACATTAATACAGTCAAAACACAAAGTGAATGAATGATTTGAGGATTGGTGGAGGCATGAAACTCCGCTAACTAGTTTTGATAATCTGTAGCAGTGGTTAATAATAAGTAATTTGTTTGTGTTTGAAAGGAGGCATTGCCAGCCTAAAAGGGACACTAAAGTGAAATAAAACAATTTACGTTAGAGTGAAAGCTACACGTATAACAACATCTAAAACGAAAATATTATCAACAACAGTGTCCTACTTGCCGAGAAATTAAAGTAAATGCACAGGAACACAAGCGCCGCAGTAGGACATTTTCAAAATGATCACGATGACATCAGACGGACCGCCTACAATGAATTATTAGTAATCGATCTAACTTCACGAAATAAAGAACGGTCCGTGTATTAAGAGGCGCAATAAAATGCTGCTAGTTTGTTTCTGTTTGATTCATTAAACAAGAATCGCCGGACGTTACTACGGGGGATGGCGCGAGTGGTTCAAAAATTCAATTTTCACATGGTTACACGAGACAGGTGGTGTCATCTAGCGGGGCGTAGTTGAAACAAACGCGTCTGCGATCTCGAAGACAATGGCGGGAAATTGATTAATGGCCGTTGTTGCTGCTGTGGCTCCCACTGCTTTCAGTCTGCTGCTACTAGCGCAGTTAAGCCGGGCACCGTTGTGCATGGCAACAGTGACGTGAGACGAACCGGTCGGTCCGCTTCTTGATTCGGGTAATTTGATGTGCGCTAACCCGATTCGGAGCACTAAAGCGTGGTTTTATTTCAAAATAGGCCCTTTCTTCACACAAAAGTTACACTACAAGGCTTGGACCACCATTTCAACAATCAACGCTTACTTAATAGTTGGCTTTAGTGTCCCTTTAAAGTTGCATTTATCTGCAAGGGCATTCATCACGTGAGTCGTTTGGTACCCAATAGTTTGTCTTTTACAATTGGTTCTTTTTCTGGGTGCACACTTCTTTTGTTCTCGCAAACGGTTGTGTGATATTTCAGCATGGCTTTCCTCGTATAACTTGTCCTAATCAATTCACTGCAGCAATTTATTTGATGCACCCTGAACATAGAATGTTTGATAAATAATGGAGGAGTTCGCAAGTCTTGTACGTTTCCTCTATATTTTTCATAACAGCCCAGTATTTTCATGTGTAGAAATATTAGATTGGGGTAATTTCTTGGCGAACGTCGTTCCCCAGAATATAGCATCCCATGAGTTATATTAGAATAAAGAGCGCGTAGTATATACCTTTCTTTAGCCTTACTGGGATTACGTGCATTGTTCTAAATAACAACCAATTATTCATGCTAAGGCAGTGCTCCAGTTTAATTCCTCCTGAAACCACGCGCCGAGAAATTCCTCTTTCCTAACGTGTGCGGTTGCTATTTTCTTGAAATTTTACAGTTATTTACTGATAGTTTTGTTCATATGCCGGAATATATATACGTTTTGTTTACGCATTCAAGCGTAGCTCGTTTCGCTTTAGCCAATTTTAAAGATGAATCAGGTAGTTGTTTACTTTGACCTAAACTGATAATAAAGTTGTCTGATGGAAAGACAACATTCGTATTATCAGCTTACATATTAAGTTCAGGAGAATGAGCTGTATCGTCAATATTAGTCATATAAGCAAGGAACAATACTGGCCCTAGTATTGACCCTTGGGGCACTCCTTGGTTTAACTTTATTTTTGTATACACACTGCATTGTTGATTTGTACGAACTAGTACTGATCCTCCAGGTAACCTTTTAACAGATGCCAGTGCGACTCCACGTAACCCATACCTTGATAATTTATTATCAATAGCATAAATTGTATGGAGTCAAATGACTTATGAAGACACAGGATGTGTTATAAGCATGTCAGGCTGTCTTGTCAATACACAGTGTTCTAGTCAATGTTCATGAACTAGATGAATGAACTGTTCCAGACTTTTGCTGTTTTAAGTCGATGAAGAGATATCTTCATTTTCTGACAAATTTGTGGAGACAGTGGTGCAAAGAAGAAGATAAACATATGATCAATAAAACCCGCGAAGCAAGGAGAGACGCGAAACGTTTCACATGTGATAACGTGAGAAGAGAACCGCTTTCATTCAAGCAAGTATACATCCGAAACCTGTATTTCCTGGCGTGACACCATCGGCCTGAAAGTCTAGCATAAGAGGCTACCGATATGATTTTGAGGAAGTTAAAGTTCTAGCTTATGCAGATGACATTGCCTTCCTTCGTGCTGATAAACCTAGCGTTCAAAAAGCAGTCAACACTACTCTACGATTCTGTGAAGTCACTGGCGCCAGCATAAATTTTGATAAAAGTAGTGGATTCTGCTAGGCATGTGGGCCCAAAGTGCTTCGGTTTCGCAAATATTCATTGGAATGCAACTCCTATGAAATACCCTGGCGTGCCTCTCGATAACTATCTTAACAGCGGCCCACACTGGACCGCTGCGATAACTACGATCCGCCGAAAGGTGGCAACATGGCACGGATGGGAGCTTTCCATTTTTGCCAGAGCGAAAGCGTGCAATATATTCCTTATATCAAAGCTTATTTATATTCTGCAAATGTTGCACTGCTCTCGTGTACACATTCAAGCCTTTCATAGGATATTTGCCTGCTTTATTTGGAGCTGTTCCTGGGAACCCATGAGAAGAGACAATCTTTTTCTTACCGCTTGAAAAGGGTGGCCTCGGCCTTGTGCATTTGTTCGTGCGACAGTTGGAGTTGCGATTTTTTTACCTCAAGGATGTGTTCCACCCCTTTCTTTCAGCCGGGTTCTTCGTAACCGTCTATGTTACCACCTTCCTTTTATTCATGTCACAACAAGCGTTGCTAAGGAATTGCCGTTGCGGGGGTTCCAAAAAGAAACTTTTGACACTGTCAATTTCATGAAAGCCAGGTTTACTTTAGAGTATTTGTATACTATTGACAGAAAAATTTAACCACTGCACTTGTGAATAACCTTTTCCCCGAATATGTTTATCGAAAGTCATATTCGCGTTTGCCTGGTCACGATGTATTATTTCGTGTACGTAGAATGTGTATATCTCCTTCAGCGTAAACATTGTTCTTTAAAGTGCACACTTCCACGCTGCCCGTGAAAACGTGGCTGAATGAAAAATCAATATACGTACCCTGGACAGTGAATTGTAGACTCTGCAACCAACCTGAAACTATAGAGCATTGGTTTATTCAATGTCGTGACGCTTTCTATTTTTGGGACATTCTAAAAAGAACAATAAGAAAAGAACTTCCAATAACAGCTCATTGTATTAGGTTTCTCCCATTCAAAAAGAGTTTGACTGATAATACTCCTTATGACCTATTTATGTTGTTCGGACTTTATTACCGTGAAATGTAAATCATGAAATTCATGACATACATATCATGATTTTCATGTTATGACTAGTCAAATATGTTTTTCTTGCAGTCGTGTTATGCCATAGCGAGTTTGGTTTCGATACCATTATCGAAACGGCCAGGAGAAATCAAAGTCGAAGGTGGCTAGATAGATAGATATATAGATAGATAGATAGATAGATATATAGATAGTAGATAAATAGATAGATAGATAGATAGATAGATAGATAGATAGATAGATACGGTCAAAGTCACTGAAGTTTGATAAGAAATGCTTCCCATTTAAAAACACCATTTCTACTCAAGCAGATATGCACGAAATACCAATATTGTTGCACGACAAGCTGTCGGCCTGCTAGCTCAGTTGGTTAGAGCATTGTTCTAATAAGGCGAAGGTCGTAGGTTCGATCTCTGCGCAGGCCAAATTTTAATATTGGCGAGGGCATGTTCGAACAGTTACAAAAATGTCTGCTCGAAAGTTACCGTTGGGGAATTTTTCAAAGCAGGACGAACAAGTTTAAGGCGTCGGACTGAGTGGTATATATATGTCTGTTTATTACACAGCTGCCTATACCCTATATTGTTCTTATTATAAAATTTTCTCGGTTGCTGTGCATTTACAAATGCAGTGAGGTAAGCCCCATACTTGATTTCATGTAAAAATGCCGTGTTACGGAAAGAGACGAAGTGTAATCATCATACCAGCAACTGCATGTTTTTGAAAAGGATAATTGATTGTTTGATATGTGGGGTTTAACGTCCCAAAACCACGATATGATTATGAGAGATGCCGTAGTGAAAGGCGTCCAAAATTTCGAGCACGTCTGGTTCTTTAACGCACACCGATATCTGAGCACACGAGCCTACAACATTTCCGCCTATATCGGAAGAGCAGGTGCCGCAGCCGGGATTTAATCCCGTTACTTGCGGGTCAACAGCCGAGTACCTTAGCCACTAGACCATCGCGGCAGGGAAACATTTGAAGAGGAGAGGACTACACGGAACGTATGGTATTGGCTCGCAATGGCATGTGAGTGTTCTTCAGATTACTGAATATTGAGGATAAAACATCAGACCTGCGATTCCTTTCGTTAATCCATATTTTCCGTCCGAGCAAAAGTTGAGACAGCATGTTGTGAAAGGGTTTGTGTGCTTGGCTTGGAGGTCGGTGCTGCCAAGCAGAACAGCTTCCCAGTTCTCTCGGTTGTGGTGTGCCCGTGTGCTCAGATTTGGGTGCACGTTAAGGAACCATAGGTGGTCGCAATATCTGGAGCACTCCACTACGGCGTATCTCGTAATCGTATGGTGGTTTTAGGACGTTAAACTTTACATATCAATCATATCAATCGGGTGGTGGTGGGGTGGGTAGATAAGATTGGGGACGCATGACAACACCATGTGATAGGTGTAAGAAGAGTCCTCCGCAAAGTTTGGGCACTCGCTATAGACAAAGCCGAGTTAAAATGCTGTGGTTTTGCCAGGCGCAGTGCAGTATTGGTGAAGAGGTGGAGAAGCTAGTGATCCTTTGCCCTTGTGTGGCCTTTTCAGAGGGCTCCCCCACACTGTGCCGGTGGGGTGGGGGGGGGGTGGGGTTGGAAGCTATAGGAGGATTAAATAGAGGTAATGTTTCTAAAAGTTTTGAGAGGATTTAAATAGGGTTCCAGAGCAGGCTGTGGATTAGATGAAGCCCAGTGAGAAAGCGCACATGCAGCGGCGTCGGCTGTCTTGTTTTCCGCAAGACCCCCATGTGTCTAAGCCTAGACGATGGTACTGCTGGTCGGATACCCCGTGTACTCACAACCATAGAAGATTTCGAATGCACGGCAGGGAACCCTTGCTGAATAGCGCGGCAGATGCTCTTGGAGTTAGTGATAAGAATCCGGGACTCAAGATCTGCGTCGGCCACTGCAATGGAGCTGGAAGAGTTGATCCAACTCCGCATTTTTGGAACCTGCATAAGAGTATGCCTGGCCATGGGGATACTGATGCATGCTCGAATATTTTTCGTGGGCTGAGTGAGCCAGTCTAGACGCGTTTCTATTAAAATTGTAGGTAACCCTTCGAAGGCGCTTTTGTGTCTCGATACGTGTTTGTACCATTTGTACCGGATCAATAATGGCGGGGAAGAGGCACGACTTACTGCGACTCGATATTTCCCGAGCTGCCTGGTTGCATCGATTCACCCAATTGAAGTCGTTGTGTGTGGTTGCGTACTCAGCCGCCTGTCGGGGGATCTGCACGATGCTAATTTTGAGTTACCGATCATATTTTTGACGCCGCGAGCGGTGGACTAGGCTGTTTGCGTGTCTCCCAGATGTCAGAGCTGGGCCGTATCAAAGATACATGTATCTGAGATACTGTCTTAGGTACTCCTAGGGTACCTTGTATCAGTATCGCGATACGTCTCGTAAGACAAGTATCTGCATCTGTATTTCCGTTACATTCAACATTGTATTGTGTATCTTATGATAGAGAAATACTGTGGTGACAACGCTATTATACCATGCGAAATATTCATTGCTGACTGAAGAACTTCGCTGCACAAACTGGCACTAATGCCAATAATATATCTGAATAAAACTAAAAGCAGTAACATTTTATCTTTTCTTTCGACTGAACCAGTCCCGGCAGGGGATGAGGTGTGCGCGTCCTTTCAGGGGAAGCACAGCAACACGACAGAGCTCACGAAGTCTCGACAGAAACTGCGTTCATGTGCTTGTGAACGTGCCTTTTGTCTTAGAGATGTCTTAGCTCTTTAGAAGTGCAAAATCCCCGACACTCACCCTTGCAGGCGCCTTGTACCATGATGCGTGCGTCAATGATCGCACAAAATATGCTGCGACTTTCCAGCGTTGAACTCTTGCACCACCGTTGTTGTTGCCGTATCCAGTAGAGAGAGAGAGAGAGAGAGAGATAAATAGAGAGGAAAGGCAGGGAGGTTAACCAAGCTTGGCTCGGTTGGCTACCCTACACTTGGGGTGGGGGAAAAGGGGAATAATAGAGCGGAAAAAGACAGAAAAGAAAAGGAGTAAGAAAGAGAAGCATAAATAGTCAGCTCGAGACTACACAGTACGGCTTCGCACAGTTCTTTCACAAGCGGTCGTGAAGTTTGGTGGTCCTTAAAAAGTACAAGAGGGCTTTCGTGGCTTTGCGCGTATGGGAAGCCGTCGGCCAAGGTCCCAGGATCTTCTCTTCTGTAAGCGGCCGTGAATCCAGCTGACAGAGCTTGGCTTCCATAATGCGTCGTTCAGTCTGGTATGCTGGGTAATGACATAGAATGTGCTCAAGCGTTTCCTCGCAGGCGCAGATGTTGCATGCCGAAGTGCTCGCCATTCCAAGGAGACGAGAGTACGAATTCGTAAATGCCACGCCCAACCTCATGTGACACAGTAAAGTTTCAGCGCATCGTGGGAACCCGGATGGCAAACGAAGTTGTTGCAAGTTTGGGTCGATCGAGTACAGGGGCGTGTTGGAGAAATCCTGCGTATTCCATTGTAGGAGAGATATACGGCGAGCAAGTGATTGTAGTAGCCTTGCAGCGTCCGTTCTCAAGAGTGGTATGAGAGTGCGCTGGTCTTGATCATGAGCCGATCGAGCAGCTTCATCCGCGCGGTCATTGCCGATGATTCCGCAATGTCTCGGCAACCACTGAAATTCAATATTGTGACCTTCTGCGACCGCTTCGTGGTAGTCTTGCTTTATCTGATATAGTGATTGTTCATGTAGCCCGTGCTGCATAACAAACCGTACTGACTGTAAGGCTGACCTGGAGTCGCAAAAGATGACCCATTTGTTAGGTTGCCAGCGAAGAATGTACTTTACTGCACCTTGAAGTGTTGCGAGCTCTGCTGCTGTCGACGTCGTGGTGTGAGAAAACTTGTACTGAAGCAACACATTCTCAGATGGAACAACCACTGCTCCTGTGGAGCTGTTGGAATTAGTGGAGCCATCGGTGTAAACATGTATGAGGTCGAAGTATCTTTCGTCCAACAGACACAAAGTCAATTGCTTCAGGGCTAGCGTTGACATGCGTGCCTTCTTAAAGATTCCAGGAACTGATAAGCGCACGTCAGGTTGACAGAGACTCCATGGCGCAGTTGCTGGATGCATCGCAAGTTTGAAGCCAGGCGGTAGTATGTCCTGATGTTTTGTCACGATACCGCAGTACGAAGAATGGGGCCTCCGAGCTGTCCAACACGCTAAATGATGTGACGGTAGCCGTGATAAATGCCGAATGTACGCTCTCAGCGTCTCGACAATGATGAGCGTTGTGACCGGTTGTTCTTGTGCAATAACAAGAGTTGACACTGTCGATGAGCATCTTGGAAGGCCAAGGCATGTCCGAAGTGCTTGGGCTTGTACGCTTTGCAGTGCACGGATGTTAGTCTTGCACGTGTTGGACAGGACAGGAAGGCTGTACCGGAGAGTTCCGAGAAAGAGGGCTGTATAAAGCTGCAACATGGAGGGCATGGATGGGCCCCATAATTTTCCGGCGACGAACTTGAACACATTCTCAATGCCAATGAGCTTTTTCTTTAGGTATGTGACATGCGGGCTCCAGGTTAGGTCACGATCTACGATGACGCCTAAGAATCTATGAGTGCTCTTATATGGGATTGATCTGCCATCGATGCACAATGAGTAGAAAGACATTGGTTTGCGTGTAAACGCCACCGCTGCGCATTTTTCTGTGGCGATAGTCAAACCTTGCTGGCGAAGGTATGTCGATGTCATTGTGGCCGCTTTCTGTATTCTTGCGCGTACTTGAGGCCGTGTCACGCCAGACGCCCAAATGCAGATATCGTCAACGTAGAGAGATATATAAGCCGTCTGTGGCAGCATTTCAGTGAGCCCCACGAGAACCAGGTTGAAAAGTGTTGGACTCAAAACACCACCTTGTGGCACCCCACGACTTGTGAAATACTTATTCGTAGACCCATTTTCAGTTAAAACGAACATGGATCTCTTTGTGAGGTAACTTCTTACCCATCGAAAGACACGACCTCCAAGTTCAGCTGCTTCAAGAGCATTGAGAACAGCCTCGTGGGTCACGTTGTCATAGGCACCCTTCACGTCTAAGAACAGAGCTACCGACAGCCGCTTCTGAGCTTTCTGATGCTGAACAGAGGTCACTAAGTCAATAACGCTATCAACTGAGGACCGACCTCGTTGAAAACCAGCCATAGCATCAGGATAGATGTTATAATGTTCCAGGTACCATTCCATGCGTGTAAGCAGCATCCTCTCCATGACCTTACCAACGCAGCTTGCCAGTGCTATAGGCCGGTATGATGCCAAGTCGAATGGAGACTTTCCGGGCTTCAGCAAAGGCACCAGGCGACTACACTTCCACTTATCAGGCACCAGCAGAACAAGCAATTAGGTATGAGACAATATCTTTACGTACCAAGCTGCTTTCTTCCTGCTGTTTCTGTTCAAAGAGCTCTTGAAAATATTATATGATTGTTAGCACAATTACTTTTTTTGCATCTCGTACGTACATTGCATAGCGCTTGGAGCTGTTTTTTTGTTTTTCTGTCTCGTAGATCTAGTAAGCGTTACTTACTAGTACATGCAAAGTAAGTTCTTTGTTTTATCCTTATCTTTAATGGTTTGCTTTTTTGCTGTTGCTCACACTTTATATTCATTTGAGTTCACTCGTCTGCAAGCAAATATGTCATTTTGTGGGCGTACGTTGAGTATACAGCACCAAACACTCTACTTACTGCTTTATCATACGATGGTTTTGGAAGGTTAAGCCCCACATATCAACCAATCTACTTATTGCTTTGTAAAATGACCAAATTGAATTAGCGCCATACGATTGACAATATTTAGGAGCCATCTGAAAGATCTTACAAAAGGAATTTGGTAAATGTTATATTAAATGCTGCGATTTTTTTATACACGTCCCTATGGGCCATTTCTGTCAATTTCCCACAGGGACTGGTTTTTTATCTTACTTTAACAGGTAAGTGCGCGATCCTTCATGCCTAATTGCCATTGCTAATAGGAGTCCCACATGTATTTTGCATCTCAGCACATTCAGCCCAAGTACTTAGAACAGAGAAGCTTTTTCAATTTTAGTTATATTTGTTTTCCTTTTTTAGCCCTCCCTAATTATTGCTATTAGTAATTGCCAGAAAATTGTAGCTATAACTTGCAATAGCGTAAATAGCGCTGTTGTCTCGTGACGATTTCTGCAACAGTGCTGCCACACACTCCTTTTTTTTTATTTTGGTGTGATGGGGTCTAAGTCGCAAAAAGCTTATGATCTCTCGAAACAAGGCACCCGCAATGTTCCGTGAACTCCGAGTTTATCTCACATTGTGTTGTCCCAGATCATGCGCAAATCCAGCTGCGGTGGCCACATGTCGATGGAGGTGAAATGCTGAGGGCGCACGCACTTAGATTTGATTGCATGTTGAAGGTGTCAAGACCCGACACCCAACAATTTACGGCTTTCGCGAAAAAAGAACGCAGAGGATCGAATATACTTGTGCATGCGTGAATACCGGACCGTAAAAGATTATTTCAGTCCAAAATAAGCCGTCGAAGTAGTCGGCTGTAAACTCCACCCACAGCCGGCGACTGCCATTTTGTAACGGCGTGCATGACGTCTCAAGCCGTAAGGAGCAGTGCCATCGTCTGCTACCAAACAGCACCTTTTGCACGTGGTCAGTGGGACTGTGTTGCGAGTGTTGCTTGCCGCGTCATCCGCGTGTGTCGTGTGCTGCAAGTGTCGCGACGTGTTACCGGTACCATCGCCATGTCATCGGCGCCATCATGATCTCACATTTCAGGCAGTGGTTAATCGAGTAGCAGAACCAGCGACGACATCGTGTGCACTGCACGTTTCGACATCAACCCCTTCGTCACTAGCTCATGCGACAAAGAAAGCGTCGAAGACAGGGCAAGCCAAGATACCAACGACCTTGTGGCAGACGTGTCAGACGGCCTCCCGCAAAAATAAGTAGGTTTATTTCAAGCGTGCCAAGTTGGCAAGCGAGCTTGGAATGCGGGGGTCTGTCGACGCCGCATTCGCAAGCAAGTGTTACTTAGCGCAGTGGAATCGGTAAAGCGTGCAGATTTTCGTTTGCTATCATACATGCATGCACGACTCTCGGTGCTGAACACAATGAATAAGTGGTCGTAGCAATTCAGCGCGTGGGGGCCTTTGTATTTCTATCGGTTGTTGCGTGCGTCATGCGTAAACATTAGCGGAAGTGAATTGCATGTCGGTGCGACGCTAGTGTTACTCACAACATTATTTTTTGGCCGAATCTTTGCTTGAACTTTGTCGTTTGCATGCATTCAGTACCGGTAAAGAAGTAACAATTCTGGCGCTTACTCATGGCAATGTCTGCATGATGGATGGATAAAAAACTTTATGGGGGCCCCGAAGGATTAGTTTCAAAAATATTTATCGGAAGTGGCAAACGGCATACGCGTTCACCATTCCCAGGACACTTTTTACTTCAAACCGATTGACAAATATTGTTTGCTGCAAGTACGAGCTCTACATGGGTGACACAGTGGCATTGTTTCAACCGCTACAAGTCATTTAGTTCCAGTGGCAAGTCGAACAACACAGAAAAGTTACAGCTTTGCCGCAAAGAGGACGTAATGAATGCGATAGCAACAAATTTGAAAGTCACGCGAAGATCAGCAAGCAGATCGTAACGTGCCCCGCGTTTCTCACGCACAAATGACCCACGAAACGTACTCGCAGGTACTGATGAACGCGAATAAGCGTCTCAGAACAAGCAAAGCTTGCTATCAAAATGCTTATTTTCCTAAACTGTGTAACCTTAGGAAAGCTAGACACTCCCATCACAGCATTAGGCAAATGCCTTCCTAGTTCGCACGTTATTCTGGAACTAACTATAGTTTAAAAAGATACGCACACTGGATTCAAATTCCTTTCATCATGCCTGAAAATAAAAATATTGCCATCTTTGATATATCTAAAAAAATCACAGCATATTCAAGGAACGAATGATGGTGAGTGGGATGAACCGTCCGTCCGTCCGTTCATACACCCGTCCATCCGTCCAACCGTAGGTCGACCTGTCCGTCCATCTAGTGAAGATTCCAGGTACCACCATCTCACATCTTTTTCATCATATATTGAATATATGCATGTACCGCCATCTCGCGGACATTCCGAGAACTAAACGAGAGGTGGCTACCTCCTACATACATCAAGGATGCAGGACCCACAGCTTAAGGAGTATCGCCCGTAAAAGTGTATCCCGTGTGATACCTAGCCGCTCTCTCGGGTATGTGCCACCGGTGGTTACAAACGATAACGGGAGACGAACGGGTGATGCCATAAACATCTTCGCCCCTTAAACACTAAAGAAGTTCCTCATCCAGAATGGCGGCGGGTAGTAATTGTCTCCTAATTGTTCGGCAAGAACACTGTCTAAAAGAGAACAGCCTATATAATATTTCTCCTGTGTTTGCCCCGCCGCGGTCACCTAGTGGCCAACGTACTCGGCTGCTCACGTGCCGGTCACGGAATCAAATCCCGTCTGCGGAGGCTGCATTTTCGATAAAAGGCCAAAATGCTGTAGGCTCGTGTGTTCAGATGTGGGCGCACGTTACAGAACCCCAGGAAATCGAAATTTCCAGCGCCCTCTATTACGCTGTCTCTCGTAATCACATGGTAATTTTTGGACGTTAAACCCCACAAATCATCATCATCTTCATAATTAGTGCTCACATGTGAAATCATGTCATTCTACGTTGTTACTTTTTATGTAAATTTTCTTTTGTTCTTCTTTTTCGAGTAAACCATGCAACATTGTACTTATCAGTGTGTTTAATTGTACCTCTTCAGTACTTGTTTTTGGTATACTTAATGTTTTACGCTTTTTTATAAATCGCAGTGTAGCCGTTTTTATAAAAATGTAGCCATTTAGCAACATGCGTATTGTTTTAATAATTGACTGTGCGCTAAACAATCGTTTTCTTCTTTCTTGTTTTTGATTTGCTCATTTTCTTGTAAACCTTACACTCTGATGTAATGTGCTTATTTGTATTATTTCATGATTTTCTGATTTTCTAAAATCAACATCTAATAGGTTTCATATCTGTGCTCGGTGGTTTCTGTGATGATACGTACAAAGGGATAGCAGCCTCGTCAAGCTGCTAACATGGCAGCCTTTTGCACCCATTCTTGCCTTTTAATTCCGCGATTCTGTGAAGTGAAGGACTATTAAAGCTGAAACTGAAGGTGTTACTTCGCTGTGTTTGAAAAGTGTGCCTTTTTCGCAAACGGAGACTGTGCAACGAGTGCAGTAACCTTTATGCACCTGGTAAATACAATAGAATCGTTCCGGTGAAATACCAAGGCATGCGATTCTTGCCAACACAAGATGAGCGCACGCACACATGAGTGTCCACCCCCCCTCCTCCCTCTCCACGGAGAAAACTACGTGTGGGAGTTGAGCGTGTACGCCACCGCGTCGGGATGATCTGGCGACGCGCGCTCATTGCGCCATCTCGCTAATAATCCTGAAAACACGATAGTTCCCCGGAGACGCCCATCGCCAGCGGTAAGTGGTAGATATAAAAGCTTGCCGTTTCAAAGATGATGGAGGTGTTCCTTCGTCGTGGATCAGTGGCTAACACCTCACTTTCATAAGGGAGAGGTCGGACGTTCGATTTCGCAGGGCATATTCTTCTTGTAGATACTTTTTCTTTCTTGCGTTCTGATATATAGATACGTACACATATACGGTGAATGATGGTGACACCGACGTCGATGCCAGCGGCAAAATCTAGCCATAAGTGTCCCCATAATTGCTATCGCGATGGAAAGCTCGATTGTCAGCACAACTGACCATTGTCCTCTGGAATGTAGACCATGCAGCAGCTCGCCAGGTAAGCGGCTCGTTGCGTCACGACACGCGAGCATCCCAGTGTCCAGACTCTCAGACTGCTCGCTCGTTTAAATGAATATTGAATTATAAATAAACGACAGGACCAAATGCGCTAAAATTTAGCCAGCTTATATGTCAATGTACAAGGACTAACCCACAGAGGACAGATTATGGTCGAAACTTGGGCGTCAGAACCCCTTCGAAGAACATGGCAGGGTCAAGATGTTCGGTGCCCTGCACTTCTGCGGTCCTCATAATCATATCGGGCATCTAGAACGTAAAAACCTAACATTTATTATTCAGAGTCTGGATTCCGCACAATACGCGTACTATTGTTAATTCGCGAGTTTGCACGTGCCCCAGCCATAATACTGGAAGCTGTCATCACTGCTATACCTATACATGACGCGTTCTGAAAATGATCAGATCGCCGAAGGCCGACGCACGTGTTGCTGCTACCGGAGCACAGATCTGTTTGCTTGTAATTGAAAACTGAGTTCTTGCGGACAGGTTAGGCTGTGGCGACTTGATGGCGTTCGATGTAGACGTGCCATGGTCGCTGGTTTAATGGTAGGATAGGAAGTACAGGAAGCGAGCTGCCAAAATAGAGCAGTGGTCCGGGTAATCCCGCCAGCCAGAACCCCATGAACATTCTAGGCACCATGAGCCACCGGCGCTCGTGATTTTTTTTTCTAGCCAGCTCTCCCCTACAAGCGCTACGCTACTAGGGCTTCCCGCCGAGAGCACTGCGCAATAAAAAAGGAATGTAAAATATGTAAGAAGAACATATAAACAGTATGTGCAGCAGTTTATGAAGTGTCCACTGTGAAGTTCGAATGTCGTCAGGGTGAAAGGCGTACAGAGGAGTCAGACAGTTCCGGTGGGCGGCTCTGGGAGCAACGCAGCGGGCGATGACCACGATGACTGCGCGTCGTTGGGAGCAGTGAGGAAGGCAGGAAGGAGTGTTGGAAACGCTCGTGGTGGAAGCTGTGTGAACGCCATGGCCTACGCCGCTCCAAGCTTCGCGCGTTGCAGCTTCTTGAGTACTGACAAAAGGGCGTTGCAGCTTCTTGAGTACTGACAAAAACGCGATGCACATCTTGGGCGAACCACGAGTCGTGCACTGTCAATGGAACTGCTACAGCCTACTATCAGATGGCGACAAGATGACGGATGCGTTGTGGGATGGCTGTCCAAGACAGCGGTTGGTATCATGCTTGTAGGCTGGTACCAGGGCGTGTGGCATGGCTCTTCAGAAAGGCGGGAGGAAAGTTTCGCAGGCACGTCTTTAAAATTCTGGCTGCCATCTGATACGTTGGAGAAGTCGTATTCGGGCTGACAGTCCACGAAGTTTTGAGCAGCAGGCACAGGTGTGCCGGGGAATCTGATGGCATGCAGCGTCACAGCGGGCTTTGGGGACATAGTGTGAGCGGTGTCGCGGGCCTTCACAGGTGCCGGTACAGAGACGTGGAGTCTGGAGGCAGCTCAGCTGTCCCGGCTGAGGTCATCAAATCGTTCGGTGCAGACAGCGCAGCCGACCATGTCCTAGCCGCGAATCGGACTGCGCCCGGTGCAGTGGCCGGTGTGGAATCTGCGACGGAGAGAAGTGGCAATACCTTTGTTGGCAGAAGTGGTACATCGGAGGCAGGATCCATAAACTCCGGGTCATGGGTCTCTCAGTAAATGGCTTGATCGAAGTGGGAGGATAGTCTTCATCACCTGCCGGCAAGACAATGGCCTCGAGTTGCCATAGTGCGAGAGGCGTCCGGGAACGTAATTATCCAGGTGCCACAATGTCACAATTAGGAAAAAGATCACGTTTGATGCCGTAAAACTTGAGCACGGCGTCTCGCATATCATGTACGGGCGAGGGACCCAGGATAAGTATGTGAGGTGGCGTTTGAGGTCATGTGGAAGATTATATTCCAATACCTCGTACATGAACTCTTGGATCCAGGCGCCGTTGCGCTCTAAGGCCACCGCAAACTCATAAAACCTTGACTTTAGGCGAGAGGTCTGAAATGGTGGCCGTGGCGGGTCGAATTGGGGCTGCTCGGCTTGCGCTAGCTGAAACATGGCCGCGGAGCTCGGCGGCAGTTGTGCAGCGTCGTTCGCTTGTCCGTGTGTCTGTGGGCACCAGTTTGTAGCGACGTGACCGCGTCCGACGCAGATGTGCCGTCCTCACTGGTTAATGGAAAGACGAGACCTACAGTAAGCCAGCTGTCGAAATAGAAAAGCGGCAGTGGCGTCCAGCCCGCTAGAAGCCCACGAAAAATCTAGGCGCCTGGCGCGACGAACCTCCAGTGCTTGCCATCTTTTTTTCCAGCCGGCTGGCCACCACTAACGCTACGCTACAACTCAATAGTGAGCTTCATTTCTACCAGAGTTATTGCTGCTTTCTCCATAGTCACCACCACGTGACAATGCAACAGGTCTGAGGCGGTCATAGTGCACATGTCTTCTAGCTAAAAAAAATTGACTGCATGGTGTTGGGTGATATAGATAGTGAACGGCTTACGCTGGCAGATAAGATGAATAAGAAAAAAATATCAGGTTTTTGTGCTCTATGTAGGCTTGCTTATATAGAGCTCCCACATCAAACACCAATTGGTTCTACGAAAGTGAACTTGTTTATTTTGGGACAGTTTTTGGAGAGACCAATGAACATATCACTAAAGTGAAGTTGGAGAGGCTTTAAAATTTTTTAAGCCGTCATTTTGTTTTGCACATGGGCTCGCTATTAGGTAGAGGTCGCTATTAGGTCTATATGAACAATTTTGTGAATGTATTGAAGTATCCTAATACACAATTGCCAAATATCTCATCATATACAATTTTTGAGGTAGTATCGTGTATCTCTATCTCCACCTCAGAAAAATTACTTGTTAAAGAAAATAATCGAAAGAGTCAAATTGCCGGTAAAAGCAGTCATGTCGCAAAGTCAGGTGTAGTTGTAGTATATTAGTCACATATACGCCCAGTCTGCACCACCTGAACAATATCTTATACGTAGATTCTTTGCTGGTGGGGCTTGGGAGAACCAGCGAAATTACTATCGACTGTTCCACAACTGAATACGCCTAACTTGCCAATTAGTTCACACGGCTATTTTTCTGAACAGGGCCTCTGACGTTTGCACCAAACCAATCCCTTAACACCTACACCCAACCTTTCTCTCCTTAACTCAGATGCTGTGAAAGCCCTGCTTGAAGTTCAAACTTTGGAGTATTTTGAACAAAGTGAAATCATGCTGACCTAGCAGCTGCTCCCCTTAGGGTGCAGAACTATGTCACAGTGCACCTTATACACCCCTCACACCGGAGCGGAGATGTAGGCGCGCTTACACATGGTTCCACCGGTAGTGGGCTCACACTAAACTTAATGGTGTGGGAACCCACCACCTCCCAGCTTCGGCAGAAGAAGCGTTTATTGCAACTTACCATAAAGCTGGTGATTTATGTAGCGTTTGTAGAGGTACACGTGTGTAGATATTTTATTTCGGTCGAAGCGGTTACAGTGGTTACAGTAGTGGGCAGCTGGCTCTAAAGAAGTAGGTTCGGTCTGGGTCGCGGCGGTCGCATATTGATGAAGGCTAAATGCTAAAAAAAGTACTCAGATTTAAGTGCCTGCGTAGGTGCACTAGGTGGTTGATTCTTCCGGCTCAACGCTGCGGTGTACCTCAGAGCAATTTATTATTATTATTATTATTATTATTATTATTATTGTTATTATTAAAGTATTATATTTAATGTTTCATTTTCGCGTAAACAGCAGCAATGTGACTGTTCAAAATGGCTGACACAGATGGCCTCACACCTCGCACCTACAATCTTCAGAGGGATTGACGGGGGAATGAAAGGCGGAAGAAGGCAGGCGTGCCGCCAGTATCGATTTTTTTCTAAATGTGCCTTCTTTCGGGGCTTTTTTCTGTCACAGTGACGGGAAAGTTGTCGATGCAGGTTAATAAATGTTCAAAGAAATTCAGATCGTTGAGGAAGCTGGTACTCCTATTTTCGAAATTGCATTTTACCCAGCGCAGAGCTGCTGTTCTTACTCATCTATTGGCAGTGTTTGCAATTTCTTTACATTATTACTTCTTTAATATATAACTAGACGGCACTTAATCTAGTATTATAAAGGTTTCTTTTGAAAACTACCCGGTTTTTGGCCAATCACCCTCGCGTGGGTGAGTGCCACTGTCCAAAGTTCTACTCAATTCTACCGTACTGTTTTTACAATCGGTACCAACACCCGGGATCCGAATAGGGACAATGATCTTTTGGTGCATATTTAGGCCATCGAAACCAATGGAATTCGACACCAGCTGGAACTGGAACTGAGATGGTGACTAATGGATTGAAGAAGCTGCGTTCGTTGCCTGGAGGTTCGCGAGGTGGGAATCCATCACGTTCACATTGGCTCTGGTCTGACCTTGCTATTCAAGGCAACCAGAGGATCGCAAGGCTGAGATGCACATGAAAAGGAGATTCGCGCGCTGTGAGCTTTGCCCTCGGAGCAGCTAACAGTGTGCGTGCCCGTAGATTGACTTTTTGTTTCGGCAACAACGGTTAGTTTCGCGAAGCCAGTGCGATGATATCTCGCAGCAATGAAGCTCGTTGTACAGGCCTAGATTTCCGAGCAGACTATTCACAGCTCGACTCACCGTGTTTGCGTGATGATAATAAGTCCAATGGTCTTGAAATTGAAATGCCGAAGCATTTGAGTGAAAGTAGGCCCTACCCTTGAATAAAATAGTACCACGCCAGAATTGTTGGTCATGACGCGTAAGGAGTGCGCAACCGCGAGCTCGAAGGTGTAACAAAGCACAGATTTTTAAAAGTAAACATCAAACAACTACTAGTTATGCGGAGATCATTCGGTGCAGACATTGTGGAAGTCGTGAGAGGAAGCGATTCTCCTCGAGAACACTGAATATCGCCAATCTCAAGAAATTATGTTATATCTCGAATTTATGAGAGGTCATTTGAAGGAAGTAGACTGTCAGATTCATTACGCTATATAATATTGATGTCCTAGAAAGGGGCGCCGAAACTTGCTATACCTTTGCAACATTTCTAGCACGATATCAGGCCTTGAATTCCGATTAGTGGAAGATTAGTAGAATTAGAAAAAATATCATTGTATGCACTCGCAGGAAATTCACTTGCGTTATCTAAGGCAAAGTCGAAGTAGTCATACGTCGAGACTGTCAATAAATACCAATGTCGAGAAGACTGTCATTGTAAAAAATGGTGCTACCAATTTACTCCATGGTGTTAGCAATAAAACTCTCAGAAGAAGTGGTCATACAAGATCCGATTGAACAGGATACGTATGGAACAAGCTCCAAGAATCGCGCCAGAAATGACGTCTCAAGACTTGACGCTCTGTGATGTATCGATTGTGGGAGCTCTGAAGACATTTGTGAAAACTCTAACTGGAGCTCATGAGAGGTTCTACTTACCGGCGATAACAGCGTCAAATGTGCGTCGCAAGGACCCAAGTATCAAGCAAAGAAGAAGTGAAAGTTCATGAGGGAACAAGCATGCAAATGCTGTTGGACATGACGCTTGTGGATCACGAACAACCACACACATCACTATCTCAGCCACCAGGACGAGAAGCCTGAAAAAAAAACGGGTACTTCCGTAGCATGCGGTAAGATAGGCACAAAAATCGTGCGAAACGCCTAAGGGACACACCGACAAAGCAGAAGCACCTGGAAGTTTGCAACGATCGAATAACGACGTCAAAAGGAAATGAATTCGAGAAAAGAAAGAGAGAAAGGTATTCTCGTCTGACAGCTGAAGAAAGTATGAAACAAACGTTAGAGCCCGCCAAGACTTCAAGAGACACGAAATTATAACCAGAAAAGGCGAGGCACAGACCAACCAGACATGCAATGAGAGACAAACCATATTTAAGCACTACGGTCATGCTGCAAGAGCCACTCTAATTAGAAATCGTTTCAAGTAGTTACAACAACAATGGAAGAAAAGAAGTCATTACCAACATCCAGATACCTTTCAGTTAATTGTGCAACCTTGAATTGAATGGTAACTAATGAGAACTGCTTTTTATTGATGGCACCGAACTAAAGATTCTTAAAAGGCGTGCGATACTATTTCGTGAACGCATTATCGTCGTTATTACCGGAAGTTCAGAGTATAGCACATAATTCTTTCTGCAGCCAGCAAAAAAAAGGTGGTGCAACATCTTACAAGTGAATTCGAACTACCACGTAGCCAGTGTGGCAGCTCGGCAGTGTTCGTTGTATTGTGCCAGCCTTTTCATTTGCTTTGTGTCATCCCACACTTTTCGCGTGTTCGCCGCGGGCGGGAAGATGTTGGAAATGGAAGGTGAAGACAGTCTCCCACCTCACGCCGCCTACAATTATCAGTAGGATTGAGTGGGGAATAGAAGGCGAAAAAGAAGGCAGGCAGGCTGGCGGTCCTTGTCTTTCACAGTGACTGTTCCAGAGCTTCGACTTGTCACCACGACTGCGCAATCCCTTTGGGAATATGAAATACGACTATTGATTTCTTATCTGTAGGTGCATAGTGTTTTTATTATTTACATAATCTGGAAGGCATTCTGATGATAGCTTCAACAAAGAGTTGTTTTCTGGGACGTGAAAACTCACAAATGAAAGTTCAAAACCCCGTTTCCGGTAAAGAAGAAAAGGTCGACACCATTTTTCTAACATATCTTTTGAACACATCTGAAAACAAACAAGTGAGTGAGCACGAGCTTTAGTAAAGTCCTTAAAATAAGGAAAGCGGGGCCGAAAGCCCCGCCAATCAATTTGAAGGCTTTAGCCAGGTCAGGGCCACTAAAGTCCTTTGGCGACGGCCCGTGCCCTTTGGACCGCCTTGAGCTCAGTTGGACCGCCTTGAGCTTCGAAGTACAGAGGAGCTCTGTACTTCGAAGCGTGGAGTCTTAGGCGAACTTTTCAAAAACCTTTCTGCCTAAATATGCAAGGCACAGCCAGAACATCTATTGAAAATTGTTATATTGGTGGTCACAGTGTGGGCGTACGGTACGAAAGTGAAGATTGATCCTGCTTAGTGTCGTTGGTGTGATGTATGTGCAAGTCTGCAACTGTCCGTAAGTGATTGCGTAAGTCATGTTGAGCTTTGGGTGAGGAGTAGGAAAAGTTCGACGTCCTAACCTATATTGAGCGGTGAGGTCGTGGTATGACACGAGTAGGTCTTTTCTGTTGAGGTTCCTTCAGAATACTTCAAGCGAAGGGGCGGACCACCGACGCAGAAACTTAATTACAGTGCCAGTTGGCGTGCCCACTCGTTTGGGTTGAAGTCAGTAGATCCGTAAATATTTTTTATGTCAGCCGGTAACGATTTGACGTGCGAGAACGGCAAATTTTCTTCTCCCCTTCTTTGGTTGAAGACAAGGTAGCTCCCTTCGAACAAACCAGGTCCGCCATATAGGTTCTTATAGCTGTCCTGGAGTCTGAGTAAATGACAGAGCATTCCATGGAGATAAGAGGGGCCACTGCAATCGCCATTCCTTCTGCTTTGTGAAGGAAGTTTGTAATTACCGTGTCTGCGTTGACGATTGAGCCATGGGGGTCCACCTCAGAGAGGACGTAGGCACCTTGATTTTAATACTCTACAGGGTCAACAAAGAGGACTGTCGTTTCGCGGAGCATTATCTTGGCGTGTATGGCCTGGCTCTTGCTTTTCTGCGTTCTTCATTGTTCGTTAGGTGTATGTTCAGCGATTATTGTTTTCGTTGTGTTTGAGCACTAATGGGACAGGTCTGGCTGCATGAACAGGGGTTGAGTGCCAAGCTTCTCACGAGATCTGGTTCCACGCCCTAGAGAGTGAGAGCCGACTAATCTGGGCGTGCTGCTGTGGCTCAAAGGGCTCGCTAGCTGTGTTGGGAAGGCCCAAGTGGAGGAGCCGTTCCATACTAGTGTTGCGAGGGAGGCTTAGGAGCATTGTTATTTCTATTCATAATAGTGTATCGATTTTGTTGAGCTACGTCTTCTTTCAGTTGAGCAGAGGTGTGGCCTACGTTGCGTGGCTGATGAGAAAGGTGTGAAATGTTTGCATGAGGTTGTTCTCTTTCAGGCCATCCCTTCTGCTGGCGACCTGTGACATGAACCTGCTGAAGTTGAGGGCACTATTTTTTATGCATTCGCGTCCATACAAATTTGTCTGTGCTGTGATCCCCAATTACCATTCCGAGGACCTTGATTGTGTTACACGTGGGACTACTGCCGCAGTCACAGGTGTGTAGGTGAACGAGGAGGGAGCTAAGGGGCTGTCTCTTCTTCGGGTCGTGTTTGCACAGAAGGAGCTAAGAAAAGCGTTTGTACTGTGCAATGCTTGCTGTAGGTTCTGCTCCAGAGTGCTTGGTGGGCTTCTCACAGACCAAATGATGTCGTCATCCGCGTGTATCGCGTGTCCTATCCCCTGGACTTTCGATAGCTGGTTAGACATGTGGAATGCGGAGTCGGTGAGCAGTGTGTCACCACAGACACATCGTGCATGGAGATGTAGAAAAGCAGTGGTGAGAGCACTCACGCTTGCGGGATGCCGATGTTGCCTAGCTTGTGCTTTCGACTTCTGACTTGTGGGATGTTTATGGTGGTCGTTCGGTCTTTAAAAAGAACTTACATAGCGTTGGAATTTTACTTCCGAGTTTTAAAATGGAGATTTTGTTGAGGACATGTTTATTATACATGACGATGTCTAAGGCTTTCGTTAGGTTGAGCTCGAGCATGCCTTTTACCTCCCCCTATATACAGTTTATTGTGGCGCTCCTGATGAATAGCGTAGTGTCTTGCGTGGATGGCGATTTTCGGAAGCCTATCAGATTGTGGAGGTACATGCTGCTTTCTTCAATATGCTCTGCAATTTTATTGTCAATAGCATGTTCGGCGACCTTCCCGAGGCAAGAAGGGAAATTGGTCTCAAGTTCTCAGCATAGATGGGTTTTCCGAGAATGGGAATGAGAATTAGACTGGCAGTTTGCCATTCATCCGGTACCAGGCCTGCAGTCCATGCATTTTGCTCGTAATCATTTGCATGGCTTGGTCATCTAGATTTCTGTGCAGTTTGTTTGTGAGTCCACCTAGACCAGGAGCCGAGTGGCCACTTACGTCATGAAAAGCGTACACGATCCCGATATCTTGAATGGAGGGGTGCTAGTCCGGAGTAGGAGGCTTGCACCTCCAGGTCCAATGACTGAATAGACTTGATTTAAAGTCCTGCAGTTTTACAGGGCAAGGTGAGAAAAGAGGGGATAAACCCCTGTCGTTTCCCACTCTCGTTGATTATGATGGCGGTGCTTCAGGTGACCGCTCGAAGTTCTTGCACCCGGGCGGCATCTTGAGCTTGCCGGACGGCCCAAAGCTGGTCGGCAAGCTCGTCGCTGGTGAGTGCCGCCTCCCAGCGGCAGCGCAGCTGACGCCGCCGATCAGCCACAGTGACGGCCGCCACGGCAGAGGCCCGCCCCTGCCCTCGCGCGGTGGTGGAAGCAGCGATTGGCCTCTGATTTCGTCCCAGGTGCCTAACATGCGTTGCGAAGGGAGCGGCGGCAGTGACGTTAACGTTTTGAGCACACTCCCGAAGCATGTGCTGCAGTGTGGCCCTTTCCCCGCACGCTTTACACGCGTCCGTCTGGTATAGGTGAGGATAACACAGGTCCAAGCTGCATTTATTAGTGGAATTACGCACAGTGCATCCCAGATTATACACAAGCTCGTCAAAGGTTTTTCTTTGTCGGTCCTCGCTACTCCTGATTCAGATAAGGTCACATTAGACGTACTTGTATGTCTTGGAAGATGCGGGTGTGATGTCAGCGTTGATTTCTAGAATGAAATGGTAACTGCCTAGGTTCTCTTGCAGGTTGTCCCACGACCCTTCCGCGTTTGCCGGCAATGTTAGGTTGGAAAGAGTGGTGTACTATTCAAGGGCTTGTCGGGAACATTGAGTAGGTGAATAATTTCATGAGGAAGGTGTCCGCAAATTCCGCAAGGTTACGTCCTGCGAAACGTGGCGTAGCGCCAGACGCTGTTGTGTGCATTTAAATTGCCGTCAACTATGAACTGCCTGTCTTTGGCTAGCGACGCGGTTGATGTAAGGGGTTTGTTTAAGTTTCTGTGCCGGTCGTTTGTCGAACTGTGGGTGTTTAGTACGTGATGATAAACGTTAAGAGCTCAACTAGGAATGATTTATGCTAGCATCAAATGCAGGCCTACTATGTTGGATTGTCCTTTTCCAGAAAGCTGACATCTTTACGGAGGAGGGTGAGCATTCCCCTGGCCCGCAAGAAGTCAGGGTACAGCGTCAGCTTAGAAACCATGTACTCTGAGAAGTATGTGTATTGAACGTTATTTTCCGCCCCACATTCCTGTAAGATCATCCCTTGCAGCCTTTCTTTGCATGATCTGATTGCACAAGGTTAGGTTTTTTCCCGAATGAATTAGATTTCCATCGCCAGACCTTGAAAAATCGGTGTGCATAAACATGGTGTTGTCTTGTCCTGACCCCATGTTTGTTGACCTCACTTATATGTCCAGGTCACCGAAATAGTGTGGGCGGTGCAGGTTGGGGTTACGGAGAAGACACGGGGTCCAGCCTGGAGATTGTGCAAAGGTTTGAGTAGAGCTATTGGTCTTTATCGCCAGTCGAGTCTGCCCCACATTTGCCTTAG
Organism: Rhipicephalus microplus; assembly: GCF_013339725.1. Lineage (NCBI taxonomy): Eukaryota > Metazoa > Arthropoda > Arachnida > Ixodida > Ixodidae > Rhipicephalus > Rhipicephalus microplus. The sequence continues at coordinate 60,957,697 of NC_051173.1, read as the reverse complement.
TGCCGCTTTAATTTTAACTATTGCCAATTGGAAGGTGCTGAACTAACTCTTCGTATCACTGCGTTTTTAGGCTTTGTGTTCACTAGCGGAGGCGTCGCATTGAGCCCCGCTGACGTGAGACATAAAGTAGTCTACATGAGATGTGGCATCTGGATGTCGGACACGACCCGGTGTTTGTTTTGGCTACATGACGCCACCACGGTTGCTGATGATTGAGGAATGAGTGGCGGCGTCTTTTTCAAGATAGGTCTTGCTAGCCTGGCGAGACTTGCCCACAGTTCAGCTAGTTTCTGTTTGAGTGCTTTGTTGTCCCTTTCTAGTCTGTAGATTCACTGATTTGCCTAGTGCTCTGGTTTCGCCTGGCGCTGAAGTTGTCGGTACGGAGATGCTGTCGCCGACCATGTCGGTCCAGGTCATTTTCGTGCCAGGGCGCCAAGAGCTGGAGCTTCCCTCGCCACGTGGTGGGACCAGCACCATTCGCTGCTGAAGTCGATCTCCACCTGAATTGGACTCTGGAGCAGGAATGCCCTCTGGGTCGATAGTGTGCCTTGGAACGGAAGTGCTCTCCGCTTCTGGAGCACCACATGGGAATGAAGCAATGTGCCACCTTCTCGATGCCGTTTCCGTGGGGCGGAAAGGTCCACCTCGCTCACTTGAAGTCACCTGAAGTGATGTCCATGCCTTCTACTGTGATTGTCAATTCTTCATCTGTTCAGGGGTGACAAGCGCCTCCCAAGGCCCGGTGCTGCCACGAAAGTGGTGAACTCAAACGTAACCCTAGCACCATACCTCTAGCCGCAAGTAACTCCTGTATTTTGCGTTTGATCGAATCTTTAGGCTTACATGGAAGTATCCTATCATGTTATACTCGCATAGTCGGGATAAAAAGGAACGATCTTGCTGCTCTACCAGGTTTTTTTTTCTCGTTTTGCGCTCTTCTTCGCGTGCTCATTGATCTTGTGACTGGGAACACAGTGTTACCCACTTGAGTAAAGGATGCTTGAGTGTCCATTTCGATTTCAAATAGGCCAAGATTCTTGCTTTCGAGCCCATTGCTTGGACAAAGCCGCTATAAATTCGACCTACACATTACCATGTGCCATATCCAAAAACTGTGCGAGCATACAGACAGTTTCTTGTGGGCAGTGAACTTTGGTAACAGTACACAAGACGGTCGATTACATTATCCCTATAGATGAACGCACTGCACTCAGCAACCATGTCTATCATATTCACCTTCTTTCCAACATTTGACTACCCAGTCACTACTACATTTTAGCTAATTGCTAAATGCTCCAAGACCCATTATTGCTGAAATATATTTAAAAATTAAGACCCCTTATTTTCGGCACTGCACTGGAGCCGCATTTCGTTCACCGTTGCTGTCCTCACTTTAACCCTATTTGAGTTCTCAGTAATAGGAAATGGCTGCAGTGCATGATTGCTCTTTTGCAGGTGTGCTTTTGCTTATTTTCCAGTCAGGTACTTTGTAAGTTACAGAGCGGTCTTCGGAACCCACAGTTCCCTATTAAGCCCTTGCAACTTCAATTTCTGTCAGCCGTAAGTTAGAACAAATATTTTGCGTTTTTATTGATTATAACTTGGTTGCGAACCAATCAGAAGAACTCTAGATCGTACTGGGGAACATAACATAATGTTAACGGTTAAAAAAGGTAGTTATTTACGATGGATCCATGAATATCAATAAGGTGACGTTCTTTGGGAAACGACATTTTCAAACCCACTATATATTACATATGAAAGATTAGGCTAAACATAGTAGAGTTTCTTGAGCGAGAAATTCATTGTTGCCAGTGAATAAATGGTCACTTCTCTATCAGGCTCTGTCATTTCGTAATCTAATAACTTACACCAAGTGGGGTCATCGTTCACGGGTACAGAAGAGCTATTCTTGAACGAGCTTGTGAGAGCGTGATATCGCTAGTTTATTGACTATTAATACAATCACTACTCTTCGTAGTCATCCTGCCAAGACAAAACTGAAGTGCAATCTAGTCGGCCGAAGAACTCAGTGTCAATTGATACTACACAGAGGCAAGTGCAGTTCGAGTTTATTGTCCAGATAGGTACTACCCAGTCTAGCCCTTCTGCACATCATCTTGCGTGTACTTTCTCGCTGGCGGGGCTTGGGAGAACCAGCGAAAACACTAGATTGTTGCAGAGCTAAATGCGTCGAAACTCGCCATAAACTCATACGGCTGTTTTTCTGGACAGAACTTTCATTGTTTGCACTGCACCATTCCCTTAACACCTGCACCCACCCCATCTCCCTTAACCCAGAAGCGTTGCAAGCCCTGCTTGAGGTTTGATTTTTGCAGTCTTGAACAAAGTGAAAACATGTTGAAGTAGTGCTGCTACCCATAGGGTGCAGGGCTAGTTCCCAGTGCACCTTATACACCCCTCGCACCGGGGTGGAGAAGTAGGCGCGCGTACACATGGCTCCACCGGTGGTGGGTTCACTTTACACCTAATGGTTTGGGAACCCACCACCTCCCAGCTTCAGCGGAAATAGCGTTTATTCCATCTTACCATGAAGCTGGTGATAAATGAAACGTTTTTAGAGGTACATGTGTGTAGATGTTCTATTTCGCCTGAAGTGGTGGTTCGACGGTTAGAGTATTGGGGAACTGGCTCAAAGGAAGTTGGTTCGGTCTGGGTAGCAGCGGTCGCCTACCGATGGAGGCTAAATGCTATAGAAGGTTTATGTACCCTAGGGGGTTGGTGCTTGCGTTGGGAGTCGCTTACTGGATTCCGTGCCGACCGGTTGTGCGCCCGCGCGCTCCTCGCGCTTGCGATTTTCGGCGTCAGCGTAGCTCTGGCCGACTGGGCTCGCCCTACGTCACCTCCTGCCGCCGACGACCTTCGACGACAGTGTAGCTCTGACTTACTGGACTTGCTCTACGCCATCTACAGACGCCGACAAGAGCTCTCGCAAGTGTTCCCCGTCCTCGGACTCCAGTGACCGTGCTTTCATCTTTCCTGTCTCTCCTATCCCCTCAGTTTGTTGTTGCTTCTTCTTCCTCTTTTCTACACCTTTACTCCTACCCTTTTTATCCCTCCTCACCCCCATCCCTTGTGAGCTACTGTGGCGGTGTCGCTCACTGAAGCAGACAATAACGGGGCTCACTTTTCTCTTCCTTTCTCTCTCTTAAGAATCACTCATTGGTGCTTCCTTCTGAACGCTGCGGTGTGCCTTCGTTGTATTAATCTTATTATAATAAGAATTTTATTATTGTTGCGAGGGGGTGAAAGAAGTGAGCGTGAAGAGAGATGTAATAGTGAGGAGGAAGGAGAGGCGTAGGGCAAAGGGTAGCGCAGAAAGAATGACAAACAAAAATATTGAGAAAGAAGTGAAGAAAGGAAAACAAAGAGTTGGAAAAGAGAGAGAGATAAAAATGGCAGCATATCCACGGAGTGAATGATGGAGAGTGGGGCAAAGCGTTCGTCCGTCCATTAGTTCTTGCTTCCACCCGCCCATGCGTCCGTCTGTGTGACCGTCCATCTGTCCATCCGCCCGTCCGTGCGTGCGTATGTTCGTGCGTCCGTCCCTGCGTTCGTCCATGCATCCTTCCCCTGCGTTCGTTCATGCGTCCATCCATGCATCTGTCTGTGTGTCCGTTCATCCATCTATTCATCACTCCAAGTACCACCATCTCGCATCTTTTCATCATATAATCCCCCATATAGAAGCATCGCCATCCAGCGGACATTCCAAGGACTAAACGAGAGGTGGCACACGCACACTTACTTATGGCTTGCGCTTCGGGACTACTTCCCACCTTTAACCCCCTCGATTTCATGGTATATACTACTTCACTGTATTTATGGCACTGCGGCCCAACGCTCGCGAAACCTTTCTAAAACCAAGCAGGTTATGCCCAGCGAATATAACGTAGCAACCTTTTCCTGTCAGATAGTGCTCAATATACATGCGAATGGCTGCTAATAGGAAATCAGAGACAGGAGAATTCAGCTTTTACTTTCTTACGGCTTGCACTTCGTATCTACTTCCCACCTTTAACCACCTCGAGTTCATTCATGGTATATACTAGTTGATTGTATTCATGGCACTGCGACTCAACGCTCGCTAAACCTTTCTAAAAACCAAGGAGGTTACGCCAAGCGAGTATAACGTAGCAACCTTTTCCTGTCAGTGTCACACAGGTCCCGTTAATTCGGGAGGCGATCGCCGGGCTAATTCCAAAGGCCGAAGTATCGGCCCCCCGAACCGCACCACGAAAGCGTGGATAATTTAGAAGTGGTCCTTTTTGGCGCGCCAGTGGACGCCGGCGCTGTCCCAAAGAACAAGTCAGAGCCGAGAGTTGATAAACAAAAACAAAATCATAATCTCAATAATGACAGATCGAAAACAATACACAAGAATGCACACTCCACAATAGTTGCATACAATATGTCACCAATCAAACATCATACTACACAGTACAATCAGCCACACTCGAAACAACGGACACAGCCAACAATACGCACTACAATGCAGTCGCATGCATTGAACAACCAAGACACTTAAAGACTAAAGAGATGGAAAACCTATTCAGTTCAAAGTTCTTGGAACAAAAGTCTGGGTGATACTCTTTCGAGAATCACTCACTCAAAGTCCAGCGTTGTTGTCGTTCCGCTGCCCCCGAAGTTTCTCTTTCAGGAAACCTCGACTGCCCCCGAAGTTTCTCTTCTAGGAAACGTCGCGTCTTCACTTGGCCACTCTCCAAGTTTCAACCTTCTTCGCCGGAAACACGTCGGCTTCACACACGCAGCTGTTGCCACGCGTCTTCGCTCGTTAGCGGTAGACACACGCTCTTGCCTGTAGCTCGAGCCTTCACCCCTCAGGTGAAAATCCTCTTCCTCACCTGCTTTTTCACTACGGACAAAACCTTCGGCGACTACACGGCGGAATACCCTACGCGCTCTGGCGCTAACTTCCATCTTCTCCTCATCTCCCATCTCGGCTGCTCGATTAAATACCTTCCGCGCGAGATTCCAGAAAGTTCTCATCATTTCGTCGGCGCGATACGGAGCGAAGGCTGGGAAGAGGGCGAGACGGTTCGAAGGCCGTCCGCGACGGGTGACGCAACCTGGCATCACCATGCCCCTTTCCATCTAGAATTTTTCAGAGCTTGCTCGGCCGCCGATGTGGGGTGTGGAGGCTCGTCGGCGAACCTACGCTTCCGAGAGGAGGAAGGCGCGCGCCCAGGGAGTCTTTGGATGTTTGTTTTCTTTTTTTTTATCGTTGACCTCTTGGCGCTTCGTCGCGAGAATTTGGTGGCGCGCCCTTTTTTGAGTGCTCGTTTTGTGACAGTCAGATAGTGCTCAATGTACATGCCAATGACTGCTAATGGGAAATGAGAGACAGGAGAATTCGGCTTTTACTTTCTTACGGCTTGCGCTTCGTGTCTACTTCCCACCTTTAACCCCCTCGAGTTCATTCATGGTATATACTAGTTCATTGTATTCATGGCACTGTGGCTCAACGCTCGCTAAACCTTTCTAAAACTAAGGAGGTTACGCCCAGCGAGTATAACGTAGCAACCTTTTCCGGTCAGATAGTGCTCAATGTACATGCAAATGGCTGCTAATGGGAAATGAGAGACAGGAGAATTCGGCTTTTACTTTCTTACGGCTTGCGCTTTGTATCTACTTCCCACCTTTAACCACCTCGATTTCATTCATGGTATATACTAGTTCATTGTATCCATGGCACTGCGGCTCAACGATCGCTAAACCTTTTAAAACTAAGGAGGGTACACCCAGCGAGTATAACGTAGCCACCCTTTCTTGTCATATATTCCTCAATGTACATGCCCACGGCTGCTAATGGGGATCGCGGCGTGCGCGTTAACTAAAAGCCGAATGCTCTTGTCTCTCATTCCCCATTAGCAGCCATTGGCATGTACATTTAGCACTATTTTTTATTGTTCAACAACGCACAGAAGAAATTTCTAACCGGCACCATGTGCACCTTGGAGGTAAAAATATTATTCTTGTTACATGCTACAACGGCTACGAGGGATGAACGGGTGCCACTATAAGAAGCTTCGCCCATACAAATTACACTATCTTCCACTAAAGAGAATCATGTGCAGGAGTGAAGTAGCAGGTGCTAACGCTTTTACCCTTGTTACACAGGCAGCCTAAACCGTGGTTACTGTAACCGCGGTTGCGTTAACCGCGGTTCGCTGATGCTACACGGCACACGAAACCGCGGTTACGCCACTAATTGCGGTTTTAGGAAATTGAGCTTGGCAAGTACGATTAGGCGAATGGTAGAGAAAATGGCGGCGCCCAGCCCCATAAGTGCACGCAGTGAGCGCGCGTGGTGTTTTTCTGTAGCAAGAAACGCGGTATGCGTTTCCAGCTCTCTAGTAGCTGTATAGTGGCTAGAAAAGTTCTAATGTCGCGGATGAGGCGGCCAAGCTCAAATAGTTTACGATAGTCTCTAGACGACGTAACCACTCGCTGGCACGTGGCATTTACGCGTCAGAGTCCGTGTTCTCGGGCACGTCTCGTTTAAAACAAGCTTTGTGGTAACGGTACAAAGTCGCTGTGCCCGTCACACAGGGCGCCAATAAATTGTAAACGAAAAAAAAAAACTGATCTCCAGAGTATGCTGTCTGGTTATCTTCATCTGAACAGCACATGCAAACAGCATATATAGCCCATACGGAACGAAGATGTACGAAAGGCGGGGCTTCAGTCCAAGTTTATTAACATTCTCTTCCACACAGTTGCGTTTCAGTATAAAGACATCAATATCCATATATATTTACAGCTGTTACATAAAAATACAACTAGATTGAAAGACGCAAAAACAAGCGTTTTGATGCAGAGTGTGAGCGAACATTGAGAAAAGGCACGAATACCTATACAAAATAAACAAAACATAATAAATGATTAATCAAAAACAGCATCACCAGGCAATAAATTGAAATTTATGCACACATGAGGAATAAGTATTGTACATATTGTCACGACGCAGACACAGCAGGAGTCCGATATAGAAGAGCTCACTTTAAATAAAAATGAAAGGCGCTCGTGAAGAGAACCGGGCAAGAGCTTCGTCTTCCTCTCTGGCTGTGGGAGCTCTCCTCTGCAGGTCAAATGCGGCATTTGCCTCCCTCCAGGAAGAGCATCGACCCGATGCTCGGCTACAGAATACGCGGTGTATGTAGTTGACGTATTACGCAACTGGCTCACTGCAATATGGCTTCATCCGCACAACGTGTACGATTTCAGATTTTTGAGCTCGCGAAAACTGTCAGAGATGACCTCATAATTCACGTCACTTAGGCACCGTATAACATTGTAGGGACCAAAGTACTTCTTCAGTAACTTTTCAGAAAGGCCGCGTCGGCGAATAGGGCTCCAGACCCGCACTTTCTCTCCTGGTTGATACGTGACGTATCGGTGTCGCAGGTTATAACGTTGTGCGTCGTAACTCTGCTGTCGGGCGATTCACACGCGTGCTAACTGCCGTGCCTCTTTAGCTCATTGGGTAAAGGCTTGAACATCCGTGTCTGTATCCTCGCAGTCGTGCAGCAGCATGGCATCAAGCATTGTCGTCACTTCACGGCCATAAAGAAGGTTAAATGGCGTGCTCCGTGTAGTTAGTTTTTTTGCTGCGCCGTATTATAGGCAAACGTCACGTATGGGAGAACGTCGTCCCAATTTTTATGATCCACGTCGATGTACATACTGAGCATATCAGCAATTGTCTTGTTGAGACGTTGTGTTAAGCCGTTGGTTTGTGGGTGGTAGGAGGTGGTTTTTCGATGTGCTGTTCCACTCAACTCAAGCACTGACTTGAGAAGCATGGTTGTGAAAGTGGTACCTCTGTCTGTTATTAAAATTCTAGGAGAACCATGCCTCAGAACGATTTTTTTCAATTAAAAATCGCGCCGCTTCTACTGCGGGTCTATTTGATAAAGCCTTTGTTTCTGCGTAGCGAGTAAGATAGTCCGTAGGGACAATTACCCACTTGTTTTCAGTATGCGAAGTAGGAAATGGTCCAAGGAGATCCATTACGATTTGTGCAAAAGGCATGGTGGGCACTTGAACTGGTTGCAACAATCCGGCTGGTTTTAAACGTGGCGATTTTCATCGTTGACAATCGAGGCACGTGCGGACGTAATGCTTTGCAGTGCCTGGAAGCTTCGGCCAGTAGTACTTCTGTCGGATTCTGGCCAATGTGCGCGTGTATCTGAGGTGGCCGAAGGTTGGCTCATCGTGGCAAGCGCTCAGGATCTCATCGCGAATGGATGTCGGGACGACAAGTAAGTGGGCATTTCCGCTGGGGGCAAACTTCTTCTTGTATAGGACACCACTGCGCAAGCAGAATGATGGCAGGCTCGTTGCAAATATCTTGGGAACGCTCGTAGACTGGCTGTTAAGAAAATAATAAGAGGGAGCAACTCACTGTCTTTTTCTGCTTAGACGAAATGGTGACTGCGTCGACCACTCCTGAAAATGCCATGTCATCATCTTCTGAGACATCATCTTGCTTTAAAGGCGACCTGGATAAGCAATCAGCATCAGAGTGCTACCGTCCCGACCTATAGACGACCGTCATATTGAATTCTTGTAGGCGTAAGCTCCAGCGCGCTAGCCGACCGGATGGGTCCTTCAAGTTGGTCAGCCAGCAAAGGGAGTGGTGGTCGCTGACTACGTGGAAGGAACGGCCGTAGAGGTATGGGCGAAACTTCAGAACTGCCCATACTACAGCAACACATTTATTTTCCGTTGTGGAATAATATTACTCGCTCGGCACAGGAAAGCGTCCTACTTGCATATGCAATCACTCTGTCGGCTGAGTGTTGCCACTGGACGAGTACAGCGCCTAAACCTACGTTGCTGGCATCAGTGTGGATCATAGTTGGAGCGTCCTCGTCAAAGTGAGCAAGCACAGGTGGTGTCTGCAGGCGCTGTCGTAGACCTTCAAATGCTGCTTGTTCCTCTTCGCCCAAAAAATGGTACATAGTCTCTCGTTATGCGTGTTAAGGGCGACGCTATGTGCGAGAAATTGGCGGTAAACCTGCGGTAGTAGGCGCAAAAGCCAAGAAAACGTCTTACGGCCTTTTTTTCTGTTGGCACCGGAAATTTTCGGACGGCGTCGATCTTGTCAGGTCCGGACGAACACCTTCATAGCTCACCACATGTCCTAACAATCGGAGTTCCTTGAAACCGAAATGACATTTCTCAGGTTTCAGCGATAAGCCAGCGGACCGTATTGCTCAAAATACTAATAGCAGCCGTCTTAGATGTTCCTCGAATGTTGGTGAGAAAACAATGACGTCGAGGTATACCAGACACGTCTGCCACTTAAGGCCTGATAGGACGGTATCCATCAGTCTCTGAAATGTTGCTGGGGCTGAGCACAATCCGAAGGGCAAGACTTTAAACTCGTAAAGCCCGTCAGGCGTAACAAAAGCAGTCTTTTCTCTGTCCCGCTCATCGACCTCGATTTGCCAATAACCGATTTTCAGGTCCATCGACGAGAAGAAGCGTGCATGCCTCAGCCTGTCAAGTGAATCATCAATACGCAGTAGTGGGTATACGTCTTTCTTTGTCACGCAGTTCAGCTTGCGATAGTGCACCCAGAAGCGTAAGCTGCCGTCTTTCTTCTTAACTGGTACTACCGGTGATGCCCAAGGGCTTTTTTACGGCTGAATGGTGTCATCATTTAGCATTTTCTGGACTTGTTCTTGGATTGCTTCGCGTTCTTTCGGTGCCACGCGGTATGGGTTTTGTCGAATTGGTCTTGCCGTCTCTTCCGTGATAATTCGGTGCTTTGTCAGTGGCGTTTGAGTTACCCTCTAGATCGATGAAAAACAATCTTCAAACTGGCCGAGAACATCTAGAAGACTCTGCCTCTGCGCTGGTGATAAATATGTGCTCACGTTGACAGGCAGTGGTGTTGAAGCGGCCGGCGTCTTTGCCTGTTGTACTGCGAAGCACTCGCGGAATTCTACAATTTCTTCAAAGTATGCAACTGTGGTACCCTCTGTAATGTGTCGACGCTCGTTGCTGAAGTTTGTCAACTGGACCTCTGCTTGCCCAGACACTACACTGACGAGACCTCTGGCAATAGCGATTCCTCGAGAAAATAAAAGCGTCGATATTTGTTCCGCGACACCTTCTCCAGTATGCTGCGTGTTACACGTGACAGAGACGAGGCGGCATGACAACGGTGGCATGGTCACGTCGTCAATCACGCGCATGGGCTTGCGCTGCCGTGCTGCGCTATGGTCCGCTGACAAGGTCAGTACACCGTCCGGTATATTGTGACGGGGCGAGGTCTAGGCATACAGGATAGCGTCCATAGAGAATCGGCAGCCGAACAAGATGTCTGAATTGCCTCTCGCACAAGCGCCTAATGCACAGGCGTCTTCTTCATCTTCGCTAAGTGCCACGCTTGCTCCTGTCGATGATGCACCGTAACATTACTCCCCTGCGGCGGAAGCACCGTCACGGCGCTTAGTACGGCGGCGACGAACGAGGAGGGTGATACGGTTTGAGTCTGGAAACGTGTACAACGTCTGTCTGGAGTGAGAGGGTTGAAGAGGCATTGTTTAGGGGTGCGATCTCGTAGCTCACGTCACCAAGTTGTCGTAACACTTTGTAGGGGCCATGGTAGTGTGATAGTAGCTTCTCTGATAAGCCGACTTGGCGGTTTGGTGTCCAGAGAAGTACCAGAGACCCCAGCGAGAAGTGCACGCTTTGGTGGCGACTGTCATAGCAGTCTTTTTGGTGCGCTTGCGACAAGTGCAGCCGATCACGGGCAAGCTGACGGGCTGCATGGGCTCGAGAAACGACATCGCTGGCGTACTCAGTAGACAAGGGGGCAGCCGAAGGAAGGAGAGTGTCAAATGGTAATGCTAGATGTCGGCCAAATAGCAAATAAAACGGCAAATAACTTGCTGTGTCGTGCCGTGAAGAATTGTACGCGAACGTGACAAAGGGGAGTGCTTTGTACCAGCCACGGTGATCTGGCGAAACGTACATTGACAGCATCTGCGTCAGCGTTCGGTTCAGACGCTCGGTCAATCCATTTGTCTGTGGATGATAAGCGGTGGTAAGCTTGTGCTCAGTGGAGCAGGCGCGGAGAATGTCATCCACAACACATGAAAGAAAGTACCTTCCTCGATCAGTAAGCAGCTGCCGCGGAGCGCCGTGATGAAGAATGACTTCATACAAGAGAAAGTCAGCGACGTCAGTAGAACAGCTTGTCGGCAGTGCTTTAGTGATGGCAAAGCGTGTGGCGTAGTCTGTGGCGACTGCAACCCATTTATTTTCGGAGGTGGACGTAGGAAACGGGCCGAACAGGTCAAGGCTAACACGGAATAATGGTTCCGTCGGTATGTCAATGGGCTGTAGGAGGCCAGACGGTAGCACAGAGGGGAGCTGGCTCAAAGGAAGTAGGTTCGGTCGGGGTAGCAGCGGTCGCCTACTGATGGAGGCTAAATGCTATAGAAGGTTTATGTACCCTAGGGGGTTGGTGCTTCCGTTGGGAGTCGCTTGCTGGATTCCGTGCCGACCGGTTGTGCGCCAGACGGTAGCACAGAGGGGCGCTTGCGGCGTTGGCAGCGGTCACAAGCAGTGACGTAGCGAACCACAGAACGATACAGTCCGGGCCAGAAAAAGCGACGTCGCACACGATCGTAGGTACGAGAGACGCCTAGGTGACTGGCTGTAGGTACGTCATGTAGTTGTTCGAGAACGCTGGTACGCAGGTGATGGGGAAGCACGAGTAGTAATTCCGGGCCATCAGCGTTGAAGTTGCGATGGTACAGAATGTTGTCGTGCAGTTCGAACAGGCGAACGGAAGGGTCTGTTGGAGGAGAGGTCAGACGCTCGATGATGGAGAGTAACGACGGGTCACGTCGTTGTTCGGTGGAGATATCACCCAAAGCGTGGATGCAGAGAACGCAGGGGTCTAAATCAAGGTCTGTCAAGTCGGGCGTTTCAACCGGATAATGTGACAAACAGTCTGCGTCTGTGTGCAGGCGTCCCGACTTGTAGTGGACCACGAATGAGTATTCTTGCAGACGGAGCGCCCAGCGACCAAGACGTCCAGATGGGTCCTTTAGCGATGACAGCCAGCAAAGAGCGTGATGGTCCGTAACAACGGAAAAAGTTCGGCCATACAGGTAAGGCCTGAATTTCGCCATGGCCCACACTAAAGCTAGGCATTCACGCTCAGTGATGGAGAACTTTCGTTCAGCAGGTGAAAGAAGACGACTGGCGTAAGCAACCACGCGATCCTTCCCGTGCTGTTGTTGGCCAAGGACCACTCCAATTCCATGGCCACTGGCATCGGTCCAAAGCTCTGTTGGTGATGCAGGGTCGAAATGGGCCAGTATTGGTGGCGTAGTCAGCAGATGGATAAGAGACGAAAAGGCGTCCGCTTGCTCTATACCCCATGCGAAGGGAACGTCCTTCTTTAAGAGATCAGTGAGCGGTCGAGCGATGTCGGCGAAGTTGCGGACAAATCGACGAAAATAGAAACATAGCCGTACAAAACTTCGGATGTCCTTGGTTGAGCATGGTTCAGTAAATTGTTGTACTGCTCGCACCTTTTCGGAATCTGGTTGAACACCATCGGCACTGACAAGGTGGCCCAGTATGGTGATTTGGCGACGTCCGACATGGCACTTTGCAGAATTGAGCTGGAGAGCAGCTCTTCGAAAAACATCCAGAACGGCTGATAGACGTGTTATATGGCTGTCGAAGGTAGGTGAAAAGATGATGACATCGTCCAAGTAACATGAGCAGATGGACCACTTATATCCTCGTAGAAGAGAGTCCATCATGCGCTCGAAAGTTGCCGGCGCATTACACAGTCCAAACGGCATGACTTTGAACTGGTAGAGGCCGTCGGGCGTAACGAAAGCGGTTTTTTCACGATCCTTGGGGTCGACGGAAATTTGCCAATAGCCGGACCGAAGGTCGATAGACGAAAAGTATTGGGCACCATGGAGGCAATCGAGGGTGTCATCAATCCTAGGCAAAGGGTAGACATCTTTGTGAGTCACTTTGTTTAAATGGCGATAGTCCACGCAAAAGCGCCAGCTGCCATCCTTCTTCTCAACCAGCACGACTGGGGAGGCCCAGGGGCTGGATGAGGGTTCTATTACGTCTTTGGTAATCATTTTGTCCGCTTCATTCTGAATTACTTGGCGTTCCTTGTGAGATACGCGATATGGACGCCGCCGTATAGGACTGGCATCACCAGTGTTGATCCGGCGAGTCACTGCAGTTGTTTGGCTGAGAGGGCGGTGGTAAAAGTCGAAAACGTCTCTATATGATGTTAGCAGACTACGGAGGCTGGTAGCTTGCACTTCAGTGAGGTCGGGAGCAATCGTCTTGTTCATGTCATCTGCAGGCAGAGTGTAATTGTGGCCAAGACAGGGGATTGTAGTATCGTTGTCCAAAACAGTAACGTTGCAGCTGTCAAGTGGAGATAGGGTGGCCAAAGACATGTCTTGCGGAATAACTTGAGCCAAGAGACTCACGTTGAGTAATGGTATAACCACTCTATTATTAGCGACGGCGACAACAGTGTGAACAAGGGCGACGTCTCGGGCCATCAGTACGTCGACTATAGGAGTGACGAGGTAGTCACCATCGGGCACATGACGTGAGCACGACAAAGTCACAAATGTAGCAGCTTGCGGAGGCAAGCGAACGTGGTGACGAGAGCGTAAAGGGGGAGAATAGTCAGCTGGAAAATCGGCAAACTGCGGCAGTTCAAGCTGAAGAGCAACAGTGGCACAATCAATGAGCGCAGAATGCCGTGACAGGAAGTTCAAACCAGCTATTAGGTCATGAGGACACATTTCAATGACGGCAAACTGAAATAATGTAGGATGACCGGCAATGGACCCATGGGCCGTGTGCATCCCTTGAACATCAGCGGTCCTCCCATCAGCGACACGAAGTTTGTGGGAAGCGGCAGGCGTGAGCACTTTACGTAGGCGTCGGCGAAGGTTCGCGCTCATTACAGAAATGTGTGCTCCAGTATCTATAAGGGCAGAAATAGCCACACCGTCAACGTCTAACAAATTTTGTCTCGTCGTAAGCGTCAAGAGAGGATTTGTGGAGGGAGTCGAAAATGTAGCGTCACCTCCGGGCGCTGCACCGTTTAGTTTTCTGGGTAGGCAGGAACAGGGTTGAATGGGGACGACGGCCTGCAAGTCTGCGGCGAGCGAGACGACTGGCGACGTCCTGGAGGCGAACGCGTCTGACGACCATGCGGCGACGGAGATCGGCTGTTGAACCTTCTGTAGTTGTTTGGCGGAGAAGGCTGCACGGCAGACGCGAAGCGGGTGTTGTCTTGTCGGTAGTGAGGTTGAGATGAAGTCTGAGGTGGCGAGGACCAGCGGTAATTGCAGTAACGGACGACATGACCGATACGGTGGCAATGAAAACAAATCGGTCGATTGTCGACGGTTCTCCACGCAGCAGGGTCGCGAGATCGGGCCGTAAACTGCTGCTCGTGATAGGAAGAGGGTGGACGTCATGAAGCTCGCTGCGGGCTGGGCAAAGTGCACACTGAGGGAATACCTAGGCTGGCGAGTTCTTGGCGGACGATGGCTTGAACCATGTTAGCAGTGAGTGCGGTGCTGTCACTTGCAGTGGTGTGAACCGGAGCAGAGGCGATGGCTTCAAGTTCGCGCCGTACAATTCAGGTCACCTGATCCGATGAATCTAGAGGTGGTGGCTGTGTTCTTGCACGGTCTTCGCAAGATGACGTTGCAGCCGTATTCGGAAGGTGGGTAAACACGCTGTTAATCCGCCGGCTCTTCGCTTGCTCAAAGCGCCGACATTCTTTTATAATGGCGTCCACTGTAGACAAATTTTTGCAGATGAGGAGGTTGAATGCGTCATCCGCGATCCCCTTAAGAATATGTCCCACCTTGTCAGCGTCCGGCATCTCGGCATTGGCTTTGCGACACAACGATAACACATCTTCTATATATACTAGACGTAAGACTCGGTCGAGGTGTGCGCCCGAGACGCGAGCATTTTGTTCGCGGCCATTTTTCTTCCAATCGGCTTTCCGAACAGGTCCAACATTTTCTCCCTGCACACTGACCAACTCTCAAGTTCTGTTTCATGGTTCTCATACCACGATTTGGCGGTTCCCCTAAGATAGAATAACAGGTTTGCCAGCATAAAAGTCGGGCCCCATCGGTATCGAGTACTCACACGTTCGTACTCTGCCAGCCAATCTTCAACGTCAACTTCATCTGGATCGCCGGAACCGCTGAACGTGCCAAGATCCCGTGGGGGTTCGAGCACGAAGGTTGTGGCCGCATCGAAGGTTGTGGTCGAGCACGAAGATGTAGTTACCGCATCATTTCCGGCCGCAGGAACACCAGGAGCAAATGCAGACGCCGTCCTCTCCGTCATCGTTGTGGAATGACCCTTCAACCGTCGGCCGCTGTGAACTTCCGTTGCGAGGCGGTTGCCCAGCACTTCCACCAAATGTGACGGGGCGAGGTCTAGGCTTACAGGATAGCGTCCACCGAGAATCGGCAGCCGAACAAGATGTCTGAGTTGCCTCTCACGCAAGCGTCTAACGCACAGGCGTCTTCTTCATCTTCGCTAAGTGCCACGCTTGCTCCTGTCGATCATGCACCGTAACAATATTTATGATGGCACCGTACTCCCGCAAGAAATCCATACCCAAGATGGCCTGTTTACAACACTCAGAAAGAATAACGAAGGTTGCCACGAATGATGAATCCCCGATCTTGATTCGTGCGGTGCCCTTTCCGGTAGGCGTCTGCAGCTGGCCTCCGGCTCCTCTAATTGGGGCCCCGTCCATTCCATTTTTACCTTCTTGAGTTTGTCGGCCAGATTCGCACTCATTATTGAAAAGTCCGCACCAGTGTCGACCAGTGCGGTCACGTGGTGACCGTCAATTGAAAGTGTAATGTCGGCGGTGACAATCTCGTCTTTCGTCGGTTCATTCGAAATGTGCGGCAATTCGGGCGGCGGTAATGGGGGATTTTCAAATCTTCGGCAATTCGCAACCTTCCCCCCTAAGGTCACTGCTTTTAGTTTCCCCGGCGTGGACTGGGAGATCTTCCTCTCGCCATGTCCGTGGTGCTACCTCTATTAGATTGGGGAAAATGACCTGGGGAGGGCGAGCGTGACCGTAACCCAGGAGAAACGTCTCGCGGAATCGTCGTGCTCGTTTCAACGTTACGTCTTCCGTCGAAATAGCGCCGAGGTGTAGAAGACGGAAATCCTTGATACCCGGGAACGCGATGAGGACAATACCGCACGGTGTGGCCTGCTTCCCCACAATGGAAGCACAGGGGCCTGTAGTCAGGGGTACGCCATGTGTCGGTCTTGATGAGTGGGGGTCGCATCGGCGTCGACGTTTCCCTGTAGTACCAAGGCACTGTCGGCGGCTGTTTCTGGTAGTACTGCTGAGGTGGCGGCACGTTAGATCTAGGCTGTCGACGGAGAATATCTGCATATGTTGGCCTAACTATTTCAGTGTTAAACTCGGAAAGTGAAAGCGCTTGCATTATTTCTTGGCGAACAACTTCTGTGACCGACGCAATCGCGCAGTCATTCGGTGTGGCGGCGAGCTTCTTCACCTCTTCTTGCACAATTTCGCGTATCAGGTCACGCAAAGAACGCTCGTCAGGTGTCACAGTGGTCACGGAGGTTGCGCTGATTTGTCCGCTGTTGTTTGGATGGTCGCACTGGCGGTACCGTAGCTGTAGTGCGCGTTCGATGGCGGTCGCCTCCTTCGAAAATTCGTCGACACGTGAAGGTGGGTTCCGTACGAGACCAGCAAACAGCTGCTCTTTAACACCACGCATGAGGTGGCTGATCTTTCTGTTCTCGACATATCGGGATCGGCCCGATGAAAAGACGAGCCATGTCCTCAACAAACATAGCAAAAGACTCGCTGGGCTTTTGAATCCGTGATTCGAGGAGTCGTTGTGCATGCTCCCGCCTTTCGGTGTTTGCGAAGGTGTCCAGGAACTTCCGCCGGATCTCGTCCCACGTTGACCACACGCGATTCGTGAACCACGTGCGAGCCCCATCTTGAAGAGGGAAATACACGTACCCCAACTTCTGTGCGGCGTTCCACCCGTTAACGTTGGTGTGCGCTCGAACTCCTCAAGCCAGTCATCTGCGTCCTCATATGTGTTGCCATGGAAGTCCACAGGAGTTTAGGGGTGAAAACAGTCACCTGTGTCGTGCTTGGGCTCGTCATGGTGGGGCAACTGCTTCCCGGCGTGGTCATGTTTTCCGTCCAAGGACCGAACTCTGGGCTCAGGCCTAACAGGTGGCGGCTGGCGTGGTGAATGGGTGTTTCGACGAGCGAAAGTCTTTGTGGACTAGATCCCGGGCTGCTGGAAGGTGTCCTGGACATGTACCCAGCACCTCCACCAGTGTCACGACGCAGACACAGCAGGAAGTCCGATATAGAAGAGCTCACTTTAGTTAAAAATGAAAGGCGCTCGTAAAGAGGACCGGGCAAGAGCTTCGTCTTCCTCTCTAGCTGTGCAAGCTCTTTTCTGCAGGTTGAATGCGGCAATATTAAGAAGTGATGATAAACGAGATACATGTACTTACATTAACATAATAAAAAAGGAAGAACAATAAGCAAAAGCCAAGAAATAGCTGGATGTAAACTTCGATTTGTCAGTGCCCCTATTTGCAACGAGACATTGTAAAAACAAAATTAAAACTCGGACGACACTAGGAAAACCTTTATAGCCACTATAGTAGCTGTGTAAACATCGGCGAAGCGTGGTGGGCCCTAACCGTGGTTCAATGCGGTTAACCGTGGTTGGTCGTAACCGCGCTTAGTATGCCTTTGTAACATGGGTATCACACTAGTGGTGGCGTTGACGCTGCTAATGAGCGATGTGAGACCGAATGCGCCAATTGGACACACTATAGACCCGCAGTCCGCTTTAGTTAACGCGCACGCTGCAAATTTTTATTGTTCAAAAACACACAGGAAGAATATACCCCAGCACTAACTTGGAGGTCAAGATCTAGGGACTATAATATGGTATCGCTAGCAAACGGTTGTGCAGCGCGAGCCGCCGATTTTTCAATCAAGAAAGTCAACAGCAGCTGCCTGCGTTGGCATCGCAAGGCGAGAGAGGGGCGAGCGTAGGAGAGCAGAGAGAGTGGGAGGGGACGCACATGCGTAATTGAGGTGTAAATGCTGCTGGGATGGATGCCTAGAGGAGAGAGGGAGGTGGAACACAGGAAAGGGGAGGGGGAGGAGACGCGCATGCGTAGTAAGGGTGCTCATGCCGCACACCAAATTAAGTTCGAACAGAAGATGTTTCGCATCTACAGGAGTGGCGGGGGAGGAACAGCAAGCCACCCCACAAACGGAGGTAACGCGCACAGCCTCCGCTCAACAGTGCAAAGCCTGGCTGCGCCTGATCGTGACCAAAGTCCTGGGGAATGGTAAGAACGTATGAACTCTTGAGAGAGGAAGTGGCAAATCTCGAAGGTTAACATGGTTGTCCACGGGTAGTACGTAGAAGTGGTGATGGGCCCGTGCTTCACTTTGCCAAGCTTTGGGCGACTTCGTGCAAACATAGAAAATTTTATTGCCGGTATTATCATAGCTCACTCATGATCTAATGAAAGAATTTGATACCGGAGGCAAATATTTTGCATGGTGTTATTTTGTAAGGCACGGAACGTATTCCTCAGTGCCTTATGATGGCTAATTTTCAATGAAGATGGAAAACTGGGCTAGTTGGTGAAGATTCATCATGCCGTACAGCGCGAGACACGCGGACATAGACCAGAAAAAGGGCATGGTACAGGGCTGCGCCGTGTCTTTTTCTAGTCTATTGCCAGGAATTTCGCGGTGTAAGCGACGATACCAGTTTTTAATAAACGAATGATAAAGAGCAACGTTTCTCACATAGATTATGTGAAAATGGGCAACAGGAGAAAATCGCAGGTGATTTCTATGACAAAATAATTGGAAGTTAGCAAATCAGGACGGGCTAATATCGCTGAAAACGTGCGTGAAACAGAGTTCGCACAATGCGTGCTACAGGCACAGCTGCAGAAGAATCTAGTGTCGCTATATGCAGTGTTTAAGAGAGCGACCAGCAGCCTTCCGGGTAGCGCTCGTGTCCGGGTTTGCTGACATGATCCACCATGCGCTCGAAAGTTGCCGGCGCATTACACAGTCCAAACGGCATGACTTTGAACTGGTAGAGGCCATCGGGCGTAACGAAAGCGGTTTTTTCGCGATCCATGGGGTCGACGGAAATTTGCCAATAGCCGGACCGAAGGTCGATAGACGAAAAGTATTGGGCACCATGGAGGCAATCAAGGGCGTCATCAATCCGAGGCAAAGGGTAGACATCTTTGTGGGTCACTTTGTTTAAATGGCGATAGTACACGCAAAAGCGCCAGCTGCCATCCTTCTTCTCAACGAGCACGACTGGGGAGGCCCAGGGGCTGGATGAGGGTTCTATTACGTCTTTAGTAATCATTTTGTCCACTTCATTCTGAATTACTTGGCGTTCCTTGTGAGATACGCGATATGGACGCCGCCGTATAGGACTGGCATCACTAGTGTTGATCCGGTGAGTCACTGCAGTTGTTTGGCTGAGAGGGCGGTGGTCAAAGTCGAAAACATCTCTATATGATGTTAGCAGACTACGGAGGCTGGCAGCTTGCACTGCAGTGAGGTCGGGAGCAATCATCTTGTTAATGTCATCTGCAGGCAGAGTGTAATTGCGGCCAAGACAGGGGAATGTAGTATCGGTGTCCAAACTAGTAACGTTGCAGCTGTCAAGTGGAGATAGGGTGGCCAAAGACATGTCTTGCGGAATAACTTGAGCCAAGAGACTCACGTTGAGTAATGGTATAACCACTGTATTAATAGCGACGGCGACAACAGTGTGAGCAAGGGCGACGTCTCGGGCCATCAGTACGTCGACTATAGGAGTGACGAGGTAGTCACCATCGGGCACATGACGTGAGCATGACAAAGTGACATATGTAGCAGCTTGCGGAGGCAAGCGAACGTGGTGACGAGAGCGTAAACGGGGAGAATAGTCAGCTGGAAAATCGGCAAATTGCGGCAGTTCAAGCTGAAGAGCAACAGTGGCACAATCAATGAGCGCAGAATGACGTGACAGGAAGTCCAAACCAAGCATTAGGTCATGAGGACACATTTCAATGACGGCAAACTGAACTAATGTAGGATGACCGGCAATGGACACACGGGCCGTGCACATCCCCTTGAACATCAGGGGGTCCTCCCATCAGCGACACGAAGTTTTGTGGAAAGCGGCAGGCGTGAGCACTTTACGTAGGCATCGGCGAAGGTTCGCGCTCATTACAGAAATGTGCGCTCCAGTATCTATAAGGGCAGAAATAGCCACACCGTCAACGTCAACGTCTAACAAATTTTGTCTCGTCGGAAGCGTCAAGAGAGGATTTGTGGAGGGAGTCAAAAATGCAGCGTCACCTCCGGGCGCTGCACCGTTTAGTTTTCCGGGTAGGCAGGAGTGGGGTTGAATGGGGACGACGGCCTGCAAGTCTGCGGTGAGCGAGACGAGGCGACGTCCTGGAGGCGAACGCGACTGACGACCATGCGGTGACGGAGATCGGCTGTTGAACCTTCTGTAGTTGTTTGGCGGAGAAGGCTGCGCGGCAGACGCGAAGCGGGTGCTGTCCTGTCGGTAGTGAGATTGAGATGAAGTCCGAGGTGGCGAAGACCAGCGGTAATTGCAGTAACGGACGACATGACCGATACGCTGGCAAGGAAAACAAATTGGTCGATTGTTGACAGTTCTCCACGCAGCAGGGTCGCGAGATCGGGCCGTAAACTCCTGCTCGTGATAGGACGAGGGTGGACGCCATGAAGCTCGCTGCGGGCTGGGCAAAGTGCACACCGAGGGAATACCTATGCTGGCGAGTTCTTGGCGGACGATGGCTTGAACCATGTTAGCAGTGAGTGGGTGGTGTCACTTGCAGTGGTGTGAACCGGAGCAGAGGCAATGGCTTCAAGTTCGCGCCCGTACAATTCAGGTCACCTGATCCGATGAATCTAGAGGTGGTGGCCTGTGTTCTTGCACGGTCTTCGCAAGATGATGTTGCAGCCGTATTCGGAAGGTGGGTAAACACGCTGTTAATCCGCCGGCTCTTCGCTTGCTCAAAGCGCCGACATTCTTTTATAATGGCGTCCACTGTAGACAAATTTTTTGCAGATGAGGAGGTTGAATGCGTCATCCGCGATCCCCTTAAGAATATGTCCCACCTTGTCAGCGTCCGGCATCTCGGCATTGGCTTTGCGACACAACGATAACACATCTTCTATATATACTAGACGTAAGACTCGGTCGAGGTGTGCGCCCGAGACGCGAGCATTTTGTTCGCGGCCATTTTTCTTCCAATCGGCTTTCCGAACAGGTCCAACATTTTCTCCCTGCACACTGACCAATCAATCAACGTACTACACAATACAATCAGCCACACTTGAAACAACGGACACAGACAACAATACGCACTACAATGCAGTCGCATGCATTGAACAACCAAGACACTTAAAGACTAAAGAGATAGAAAACCTACTCAGTCCAAAGTCCTTGGAACAAAAGTCTGAATGATATTCTTCCGAGAATCACTCACTCAAAGTCCAGCATTGTTGTCGTTCCGCTGCCCCCTGAAGTTCTCTTCCAGGAAACCTCCGTCTTCAATTGGCCACTCTTTAAACTTCAACTTCTTCGCCGGAACACGTCGGCTTCACACCCGCAGCTGTTGCCACGGGTCTTCGCTCGAAAGCGGTAAACACACGCTCTTGCCTGTAGCCCGAGCCTTCACCCTCAAGTGGAAATCCTCTTCATCTCCGCTTCGTCCCTACGGATCAAAACCTTCGCCGACTACACGGCGGAATCCCTACGCGCTCTGGCGTTAACTTCCGTCTCCTCCTGCTTTCTCGTCTCGGCTGCTCGATTAAATACCTTCCGCGCCACCTTCCAGAAAGTTCTCCTCATTTCGTCGGCGCGATGCGCAACGAAGGCTGGGGAGAGGCGCGAGACGGTTCGACTGCCCTCCGCGTCGGATGACTCATCTCGGCGTGGCCACGCCTCCTTCGTTCTAGAAAAATCGCGGGCTTGCTCGGCCGCCGTTGTGGGGTGAGGAGGTTCGTTGATGAAGCCACGCTTCTGCGGGGAGAGCACGCGTCCTGGGAGCCTTGGCCGTTTGTTTTCTTTTTCTTTCCTTTTTTTTTCTTTTGACTTCGCGGCGTTTCTTCCGCCCGTTGTCGCAAGAATTTGGCGGCGCGCTCATTTTTAGCGCTCGTTCTGTGACACTGCCCCCAACTTTAAGAATATTATCTCATAATATTCAAAACCACACAAACGAGCGCGAACAGTCACCACACACTCTCACAGTCTGTAACATAGTCCGTCGCTCATGACACTTCACATTCATAATAGATCACTTAATACAATTGTACATTGTAGTTCAATTCCACAACACATGAAATATAGCCACAGGTACATGACTACAACACTTCATCACTCATTCCAAACAATACAAACGTACAAAGTTCTCTCATTACAAAAATTATACAACACTATACATCACATCACAGCACAGACACTTCGACACTTGTGACACAGGATAACGCAACATTAACACCACATATGGCACTCAGCACTGCCAAACACAGTCTGATTCGACTTCAGCACTTATCCTGTGTATTTCGAGCTGCGCTTGCGTCCTTTCTTGCGGTGTTCGCTCGATCTCTTCTCGTTTTTTCTTGTTCTTTTTCGGCGAGCCTTCTCCAATGACGGGGTCTGAGGCGGCGTCTCAGCCATCGTTGTCACTTCTGACACTGTTAACGGGTGATAACGCTCAACCGATCCTGTCACCCGCTTGTTCACGTCCCGACATTTGGCCTGGCCGGCCAACTCCGTCCTCCTTGCACTGTCGGTCTGTTGAGGTCGTGCCGACGTAAGTCCGGTTACTCGGCCCGTGAACTTATTCGACACGATCGTCTTCTCCTTCGCTGTCTCTTGCGCCGCGGCTTCGCCTCGGGCTCTAGTGAGATCCGTCACGGGATGCTCCTCCACTGTATCTCGCGGCCGCTGGGTTGGCGAGGGCTCTATCTTCGGGTCTTCCCCCAAACGTTCTGGATCATTCGGCCCTCGCGCCCCGTCGATGTTTCCGATGACAAGGTCATACAGGGGGGTCGTCATGCATAAAGCAGTAACCTTCCCGCTGAAGTACGGGGTTTGAACCTCAATTTCTGCTTCGGGAAGCAGCCGAACTGTACGGTCAATTAGGCGACCGGTTCGTTCTGCCTGTCAACTCACTTTCCCGTACCAAATTTCTCCGCACGATAACAGTGGAACTGCCGGTATCTCTTAACACCGTAATCTTTTGCCCGCAACTTTCCAGGCAGTGTTGGCATTGGCTTTGCGACACAACGATAACACATCTTCTATATATACTAGACGTAAGACTCGGTCGAGGTGTGCGCCCGAGACGCGAGCATTTTGTTCGCGGCCATTTTTCTTCCAATCGGCTTTCCGAACAGGTCCAACATTTTCTCCCTGCACACTGACCAACTCTCAAGTTCTGTTTCATGGTTCTCATACCACGATTTGGCGGTTCCCCTAAGATAGAATAACAGGTTTGCCAGCATAAAAGTCGGGCCCCATCGGTATCGAGTACTCACACGTTCGTACTCTGCCAGCCAATCTTCAACGTCAACTTCATCTGGATCGCCGGAACCGCTGAACGTGCCAAGATCCCGTGGGGGTTCGAGCACGAAGGTTGTGGCCGCATCGAAGGTTGTGGTCGAGCACGAAGATGTAGTTACCGCATCATTTCCGGCCGCAGGAACACCAGGAGCAAATGCAGACGCCGTCCTCTCCGTCATCGTTGTGGAATGACCCTTCAACCGTCGGCCGCTGTGAACTTCCGTTGCGAGGCGGTTGCCCAGCACTTCCACCAAATGTGACGGGGCGAGGTCTAGGCTTACAGGATAGCGTCCACCGAGAATCGGCAGCCGAACAAGATGTCTGAGTTGCCTCTCACGCAAGCGTCTAACGCACAGGCGTCTTCTTCATCTTCGCTAAGTGCCACGCTTGCTCCTGTCGATCATGCACCGTAACAATATTTATGATGGCACCGTACTCCCGCAAGAAATCCATACCCAAGATGGCCTGTTTACAACACTCAGAAAGAATAACGAAGGTTGCCACGAATGATGAATCCCCGATCTTGATTCGTGCGGTGCCCTTTCCGGTAGGCGTCTGCAGCTGGCCTCCGGCTCCTCTAATTTGGGGCCCCGTCCATTCCATTTTTACCTTCTTGAGTTTGTCGGCCAGATTCGCACTCATTATTGAAAAGTCCGCACCAGTGTCGACCAGTGCGGTCACGTGGTGACCGTCAATTGAAAGTGTAATGTCGGCGGTGACAATCTCGTCTTTCGTCGGTTCATTCGAAATGTGCGGCAATTCGGGCGGCGGTAATGGGGGATTTTCAAATCTTCGGCAATTCACAACCTTCCCCCCTAAGGTCGCTGCTTTTAGTTTCCCCGGCGAGGACTGGGAGATCTTCCTCTCGCCATGTCCGTGGTGCTACCTCTATTAGATTGGGGAAAATGACCTGGGGAGGGCGAGCGTGACCGGAACCCAGGAGAAACGTCCCGCGGGATCGTCGTGCTCGTTTCAACGTTGCGTCTTCCGTCGAAATAGCACCGAGGGGTAGTGGACGGAAATCCTTGATACCCGGGAACGTGATGAGGACAATACCGCACGATGTGGCCTGCTTCCCCACAATGGAAGCACAGGAGCCTGTAGTCAGGGGTACGCCATATGTCGGTCTTGCGGAGTGGGGGTCGCATCGGCGTCGACGTTTCCCTGTAGTACCAAGGCACTGTCGGCGGCTGTTGCTGGTGGTACTGCTGAGGTGGCGGCACGTTAGATCTAGGCTGTCGACGGAGAATATCTGCATATGTTGGCCTAACTATTTCAGGGTTCGGCTCGGGAAGTTAAAGCGCTTGCCTTATTTCTTGGCGAACAACTGCTGTGACCGACGCAATCGCGCAGTCATTCGGTGTGGCGGCGAGCTTCTTCACCTCTTCTTGCACAATTTCGCGTATCAGGTCACGCAAAGAACGCTCGTCAGGTGTCACAGTGGTCACGGCGGTTGCGCTGATTTGTCCGCTGTTGTTTGGACGGTCGTACTGGCGGTACCGTAGCTGTAGTGCGCGTTCGATGGCGGTCACCTCCTTCGAAAATTCGTCGACGCTTGAAGGTGGGTTCCGTACGAGACCAGCAAACAGCTGCTCTTTAACACCACGCATGAGGTGGCTGATCTTTCTGTTCTCGAACATATCGGGATCGGCCCGATGAAAAGACGAGCCATGTCCTCAACAAACATAGCAAAAGACTCGCTGGGCTTTTGAATCCGTGATTCGAGGAGTCGTTGTGCATGCTCCCGCCTTTCGGTGTTTGCGAAGGTGTCCAGGAACTTCCGCCGGATCTCGTCCCACGTTGACCACACGCGATTCGTGAACCACGTGCGAGCCCCATCTTGAAGAGGGAAATACACGTACCCCAACTTCTGTGCGGCGTTCCACCCGTTAACGTTGGGTGTGCGCTCGAACTCCTCAAGCCAGTCATCTGCGTCCTCATATGTGTTGCCATGGAAGTCCACAGGAGTTTTAGGGGTGAAAACAGTCACCTGTGTCGTGCTTGGGCTCGTCATGGTGGGGCAACTGCTTCCCGGCGTGGTCATGTTTTCCGTCCAAGGACCGAACTCTGGGCTCAGGCCTAACAGGTGGCGGCTGGCGTGGTGAATGGGTGTTTCGACGAGCGAAAGTCTTTGTGGACTAGATCCCGGGCTGCTGGAAGGTGTCCTGGACATGTACCCAGCACCTCCACCAGTGTCACGACGCAGACACAGCAGAAGTCCGATATAGAAGAGCTCACTTTAATTAAAAATGAAAGGCGCTCGTAAAGAGGACCGGGCAAGAGCTTCGTCTTCCTCTCTGGCTATGCAAGCTCTCTTCTGCAGGTTGAATGCGGCAATATTAAGAAGTGATGATAAACGAGATACATGTACTTACATTAACATAATAAAAAAGGAAGAACAATAAGCAAAAGCCAAGAAATAGCTGGATGTAAACTTCGATTTGTCAGTGCCCCTATTTGCAACGAGACATTGTAAAAACAAAATTAAAACTCGGACGACACTAGGAAAACCTTTATAGCCACTATAGTAGCTGTGTAAACATCGGCGAAGCGTGGTGGGCCCTAACCGTGGTTCAATGCGGTTAACCGTGGTTGGTCGTAACCGCGCTTAGTATGCCTTTGTAACATGGGTATCACACTGTTGACGCTGCTAATGAGCGATGTGAGACCGAATGCGCCAATTGGACACACTATAGACCCGCAGTCCGCTTTTAGTTAACGCGCACGCTGCAAATTTTTATTGTTCAAAAACACACAGGAAGAATATACCCCCAGCACTAACTTGGAGGTCAAGATCTAGGGACTATAATATGGTATCGCTAGCAAACGGTTGTGCAGCGCGAGCCGCCGATTTTTCAATCAAGAAAGTCAACAGCAGCTGCCTGCGTTGGCATCGCAAGGCGAGAGAGGGGCGAGCGTAGGAGAGCAGAGAGAGTGGGAGGGGACGCACATGCGTAATTGAGGTGTAAATGCTGCTGGGATGGATGCCTAGAGGAGAGAGGGAGGTGGAACACAGGAAAGGGGAGGGGGAGGAGACGCGCATGCGTAGTAAGGGTGCTCATGCCGCACACCAAATTAAGTTCGAACAGAAGATGTTTCGCATCTACAGGAGTGGCGGGGGAGGAACAAGCAAGCCACCCCCACAAACGGAGGTAACGCGCACAGCCTCCGCTCAACAGTGCAAAGCCTGGCTGCGCCTGATCGTGACCAAAGTCCTGGGGAATGGTAAGAACGTATGAACTCTTGAGAGAGGAAGTGGCAAATCTCGAAGGTTAACATGGTTGTCCACGGGTAGTACGTAGAAGTGGTGATGGGCCCGTGCTTCACTTTGCCAAGCTTTGGGCGACTTCGTGCAAACATAGAAAATTTTATTGCCGGTATTATCATAGCTCACTCATGATCTAATGAAAGAATTTGATACACGGAGGCAAAATATTTTGCATGGTGTTATTTTGTAAGGCACGGAACGTATTCCTCAGTGCCTTATGATGGCTAATTTTCAATGAAGATGGAAAACTGGGCTAGTTGGTGAAGATTCATCATGCCGTACAGCGCGAGACACGTGGACATAGACCAGAAAAAGGGCACGGTACAGCGCTGCACCGTGTCTTTTTTCTAGTCTATTACCAGGAATTTCACGGTGTAAGCAACGATGCCAGTTTTCATTAAACGAATGATAAAGAGCAACGTTTCTCACATAGATTATGTGAGAATGGGCAAGTGGAGAAAATCGCAGGTGATTTCTATGACAAAATAATTTACTGAGAAATTAACAAATCAGAAAGGGCTAATATCGCTGAGAACGTGCGTGAAACAGAGTTCGCACAAGGCGTGCTACAGGCACAGCTGCAGAAGAATCTAGTGTCGCTATATGCAGTGTTTAAGAGAGCGACCAGCAGCCTTCAGGGTAGCGCTCGTGTCCGGGTTTGCTGACATGATCCACCAGCTTGCGGACCATGTTCATGCGATCGAAGTTCCTGGGGCTACCGACGCACGGGTTCCTGTCCCAAGCGTCTTGGTCAGCGTCGAAAATGGCGATGCCATACGCGACGCCATTCAGGATCTGCCTCAGGTCGCAGTACTGCGTGGAAAAGGACACAAGTGAGCTGACGACTCCTTCGCTCACACGGTGATATGTAGTTGAGAACTATCCAGGGCAGTGAAGGAGTAACCTCAAATGCGGCTTGCTGTGCTTGAGATTGCTTTACTCTAAATTATTGTATAACGGGCTCATTGTATTTCAGTGCTAAATACATATGCAGAGTGCATCACATAGCTTGACCCAAAGATGTAAATAAATATGTTAAGAGCAGTTGGCTGAATCCAAAAGCGTATGGTGCGCCTTCATGGGGTGCATTTTCGATGTTGTTTTAACGTTGTCCTTAATTATTTATTGAGGTAAAGTCAGTTGCGCGAAATTCCGAATATTCCCTTTAAAAATTAGTGAGTTTCCTTGCTCCGTGGAGGGAACTGAGAATCGACCAAGCAAATCCTTGTTGGCAACGTTGGCAATCCTTGTTGGCAGCTCGCGGAATATAGAGGGTGTCGTGCTAAGTAGTCACGGTTTAAACTGTGCCATGAAAGCGTGCCTGTGCATTCTATGACGGCGTGGCGAAATGCGTGTTGCTTGATATACATGTAAGTAAAATATTTGTGTTTGTTGCCCAATTGCTTGGTTAGGCAAAATGATTAAGCCAACTTTGGAAATAAGAAAGCATGGCAAAAGATTCTAACGAGGAAGTTGTGGCCAGTCCACAAAACGTGTGATTAGACAACTTCTAAATATCTCTCCTATAGGCGTTAGCGTTTTCCTGCATAGTACAGATGCCAGCGTAATAAACAAATTACGTGACATGCTATGCATCTTTACTTGCCCTTATTGCGTATTGAAAATATTAGTTTATGTAGCAAAAAATGAGCATCTCGTGAAATCTCTCTTCCTTCGTTTACTTGTAGTTGAAAGCTCACCTCTTATGAATTAGTTTCTGATATGTTAGCATGCGTAAATTTATTGATTAGCTTCCACTTCGTTCTAAGAGCTCACGTGGCATATGGCGCCCCTCAACATAAAAAAAGTGTTTCCTATTCACTGCCTTGGCTATGAGTAGCGTTGACTAACATTTTCAAGGATCATACATGCAGCAATAGCCAACGAAGTGGACCGAAAATGTGCCTTCCGTCGTAGCCCTACTGAACAAGCATCGTACGTGTTATTCGAAGGTTTTCGATTAAAGTACTGTCGACAGAAAGGGTGATACTTTGTCAACTGATTCCTTTAAAATTTTGTAACAATTGCTGTTCTAAAGTTAAAGAGAACAAATAATGTCTCTAATGCTTTATTTGGCCTATAAGTGCTTGTGTGACCCTCTATTGTGGCCTAGTGGCTAAGGCACTCAGCTCATGGGATCGAATCCCGAACGCGGCGGCCACACGTTTGGTGGAAGGAAAAATGCTTGAGGACCGTGGGCTTGGATTTAGGTGCACGTTAAAGAACCCCGGGTGTTAAAAATCTCCGGAACCCTTCACTATAGCGTACCTTATAATCATATCGTGGTTTTGCGACGTTAAAACCAGACAATTCTTATAAAGTCCCTGTGCGATTCAACTGACTGAGTATACTCATGCATTCAAGTCACTTTAGCAACGAATAACCCGGCTGTAACGTTGCTAAGCTCGAAAGTGAGTGTTGTAATCGCCGTGTGATGACGTTTATTGAACCGGAGAAGTCGCAACGATGTCGTAACGAAAAATGGCCGTACGACAAGTCTGGCAAAAGTGGCCCAGGTTCTCGTGCAATCAGAGCACGGGGTTTTTCATTCTCTTTGGAAGGCGCATACGCGTTAGTGCGTATGCTCCACTACAATACCCCCGGGGTGAAGAGTAGCCATCCTGGCTACTCAGGGAGTAGGCACAATGAGGGGGTCGTAGTAGGGCTTGAGAGGGTAGACGTTTACGGTCTCGCGTCCTCGATGGCGCAAATCTGGCGATTGTGTCTGGGGCTCGATGATGTAATTCACCGGCGAGGTTGCGTCAATGACACGGTATGGACCATGGTACCGGGCCAGAAGTTTAAGAGACAGGCCAGGAACGTGCGGGGGCACCCAAAGCCACACGAGGGAGCCAGTACGAAAAGTAGGCGCTATGTGATGAGCGTCGTCATGTCGGGTTTTTTGTAGACCTTGAGCCTCACTTGTCGTAGACCGAGCCAACTGACGGCAGTCTTCAGCGTATCCGGCGACTTCCGAAAGCGGGGAGCACTCCGATGCATCAGGGCGGTACGGGAGTATAGTGTCGAGTGGGTGGGATGGTTCGCGGCCGTACAACAGAAAGAACGGGGAAAAACCGGTAGTCGCTTGCGTCGCGGTGTTGTAAGCGAAGGTAACAAAAGGTAAGACAGCGTCCCAGTTAGTGTGGTCGGAGGAGTTGTACATCCTCAGCATGTCGCCAAGTGTGTGGTTGAACCGTTCAGTGAGACCATTCGTCTGTGGATGGTATGCGGTAGATTTCCGGTGGATGATGTTGCATTCAGCGAGAATAGCTCGAATGACCTCCGACAGCAACACTTAACCCCTATCACTGAGTAATTCCCGTGGAGCCCCATGGCGGAGAAGGAAGCTGCGCAGAATGAAGAGTGCAACTTCGTGGGCGGTCGCTGCCGGTACAGCTGCAGTCTCAGCGTAGCGTGTTAGATGAATAACAATGCAAGGTATGGATCTTTACGCTGCTCCGAAGGCATGTCAGTGGTGTCTATTGGTGACAAGGTGGTAAAAAGTGGTGACAGAGAAGCCACATCTGGGGTTAATGGCGATCGCGAAAGTGCATCAGCATCCGCATGCTTGCGACCGGAACGATATACTACACGGATGTCATATTCTTGCAATCGAAGTGCCCAACGTCCCAGGCGACCGGATGGGTCTTTCAATGTGGACAGCCAACATAGAGCGTGGTGGTCTGTGACCACGTCGAAAGGGAGGCCGTAAAGGTACGGGCGAAACTTCGTCAAGGCCCAGATTATGGCCAAACATTCCTTCTCTGTCACGGAGTAATTCAATTCAGCCTTCTTGAGAGCGCGACTTGCATAGGCGATTATGTATTCGGCTTAGGTGCCTTTCCGTTGTGCCAAAACTGCACCAAGACCGATGCCACTTGCATCGGTGTGAATTTCTGTGGCAGCAGCGGGGTCGTAGTGACGAAGAATAGGTGGTGAGGTCAGCAGGCGGCGCAGCTGGCGAAATGCGTCGTCACATGCAGGTGACCATGCAGATATACCTTTGCTGTTGGAAAGCAGACTCGTGAGAGGTGCGATGATGGACGCGAAGTTGCGCACGGAGCGACGAAAGTAGGAGCAGAGACCGACGAAACTTCTTAGGGCTTTCAGTGATGTGGGCAACGGGAAGTCAGCGACAGCTCGAAGCTTATCGGGATCCGGAAGAACACCGTCTCTTGTGATGACATGTCCCAAGATGGTTAGTTTTCGTGCTGCAAAGTGGCACTTCTTGGAGTTACGTTGTAGGTCTCTGCATCTCGATTGGGGGTAGGGGGTACGAAGAACAACACTGGCCTTATATTTAGGGGTACGTTTCTGTTATGTCGCCGCGGCCTACTGGCCACGGCACGAAAGGAACACACGTGCACACGCTTCGAGAACAGGCAAAGGGATGACGTTTATTATCTGCCGTCGTTTATTATTAAAAGATTGTGGCGGAGGGGAAAGGAAAAAGGGAACAGAGAAGAGAATGTCACGCTTGCGCAGTGGAAAGCCAGTCTGTGACACAGCTACCGATACAACACTTCTTCCTTCTAAAAATTTAAGCGATCAGTCGGCTTCCGTGTTCGCACGGAGCGTCGTAGCACTTGAGCTGGCTCACTTGAAACTTCCGCTTCGGTGGACTGACATGGAACTAATTCAGGGGCAGGACCATCTGGGTCAAAATTTTGGGAACTCAACCGTCTTCTCAGGCTTGTGTACGGATGTGGCGCCGATTCTTCTGGGCTGACTGGTCGATAGTCCGAGCCCACGCGTTCCGCGTGGACCTGCGATTGCTCTTCCGCAGGCTGCCGGCGGACTTGATCGACATGCCGTCAGACAATCGCTCAAAATGTCTCTACGGTCACCATTCCAGTCCCAGATGTAGATATCACTTCTTCTGGTATCCATTTGCTTCCGGCCCCATAGTTGCCCACGTGCTCCCGGCTGTTTAACTGAGGCACGCGTTTCTGCTTTTCACATTGTGCTCTTCCACTGTAGCATCGAAAACAAATATCCGGACGTGGCCTGATCTGTGAGCCTAAAAGCATTTCTGCTGGCGACTTCCCATTTTGCTGGGGCGTTCTTCTGTAACTAAAGAACAGTCGCATCAGTCCGTGCTCCAATTTCCCTCCCTTCATCTTCCGAAGCCCATCTTTCCCCGTTCGTACGGCTCGTTCCGCAGCCTCATTAGATTGTGGGTGGAACAGGGATGTCCTAACGTGCGAGATGGTTTTCTCGACGAACGTTGCAAAACCCTGGGTAGTGAATTGCGTCCCGTTATCGGAGACAGTCGTTTGGAGCACGCCAAACCGTCTGAATATGTCTCGTAAACAGCTGACTGTTGCCGTCGTGGTAGCTTGCTTGAGAGAGATGGCTTCTATCAACTTTGTGTGGGAACCATTTACAACCAGAATCATCATCCCTTCTATTGGTCCGGGAAAATCCACGTGAATACGTGACCACTTCGCAAGCGTTTGTGGCCAGCTTGCTGATGGTGCGATCGGAGGCATGGGTAAGTTGTCGATGCAGTTCTTGTACGTCGCCGACAGTCTTTCGATCTCTCGATCCAGGCCTGGCCGCCAAAACAAAGATCGCGCTATGGTCTTCATCGCCGACAACTCTTGGCGATTTTCATGCAGGAGCTGCAGTAAACGTTTCCGCGCCCCTGTGGGCACAACAACACGGTGACCCCAATAGACTGGCTCGTGTGGCAAGGACAACTCAAGTCGGCGGTTAAAAAATGAAACCATGTCACGTTCCATACTTTCGGCTCTTCTGGGCCAACCGTGCAGCACGTATTGCTTGATGTGCGCGAGTGTCGTGTCGTGGCCTGTTAGGTGCTGTAGTTCCCGCGTCGTTATACTGTGCCTTCATCCAGGGTATGCAAACAAAAGACATACTCTTGCAGCTCGACAGCGTGGCCAGAAAATGGTAGTTGAAGCGATAACCGCCGATATAAAGTGCCCACCGTTGAATGCGGGCTGCTGCCATAGCAGGCGTTGGGCGGTTGGTTCTGGGCAGTCCCACGAGTGGTTAGTGGTTGGTGGTCTGTAATTAGTGTGGGTTCACGACCGAAGAGGTAGTCCCGGAACTTAGTGACACCAAAAATTTGTGCCAGTGCCTCACGCTTCAATTGCGAGTAGTTCTTTTCGACTTTCGTAAGAGTTCTTGAACGAAATCTGATCGGTCGATGAGCGGTGCCTTCTGCGTGGAACAACACTGCATCAAAGCCATGTGGCGAAGCGTCAAATTCCAATTTCAGTTTTTTTAATGGATCAAAATGAGCCAGTACCTCTGCGTTTTCAGACATTGTTTGGCTTGAACAAATGCTGTTTCCTGTGGGTGCTTCCACTCTGACTGTGCAATTTTGCAGAAAATGATACAACGACGATAACGTGTTTGACATGTTTGGTAAGAATCTGAAATAAAATGTCAACATGCCGACAAACGACCGCAACTCGCTCACATTACTAGGGCTCGGCGCTTTCACAATAGTTTCCACGTTCTTTTCGTTGGGATGCAGGCCACATTTGTCTATCTGGTGTACCAAATTAATTGCAGATTCTTGGCTGAATGTGCGTTTGTCGTACCTCAGCTTTACCACGTGTTCGCGAAAGCACTGCAAAACTGCTTTCAGCTGGGCTCCATAGTCGGCCGCTTTTTCGGACACAAGTACATTGTCTAAGTACGCTTGCACTCCAGAAAGACCTGCCAGCATGGTATTCATTCTTCTTTGAAATGTGACCAGAGCTGATGAAATGCCGAATGGCAGCATGTTGGAACAGATGAGTCCCAGATGCGTGTTAATTACGCACAGCTTGCGTGTACCCTCGTCCAATGGCACCTGGTTGTAGGAATCTTTTAGGTCAAGTGTACTGAACACCTCTCCTCCCCCTAATGACGCGAGCATATCCTGGGTTACCGGAAGAGGATATTGCTCCGTCTGGCAAACTTGGTCCAACGAGGTTTTGAAATCCCCGCAAATACGAACAGTGCTGTCCTTCTTAAGCACGGGCACTATGGGCGTCGCCCAGTCCAAATGTTTCACGGGTGATATTATGCCCAGTGACACCAGCCGTTTCAACTCTTGAGCCACTTTGTCCCGAATGGCATACGGAAGTGATCTTGCTCTATAAAGCTTGGGAACAGCCCCGTCCTTCAGCAACAAGCTAGCTGGGGCCCCTTGATCAGTCCCAATTCCTCTGAGAAGACATCGGTGTATTCGGCACGAGTGTTGTCGTGGCTGATGGCTTGCACTGTGCTTAGTGCCACCCTTCATCAATCTTGGAGTACTGAAACTCCAGCTTTGTCACGCATTTTTATGAGGTCTCGTCCGCATAAGCTTGGTCCAGCGCAGTCGTTTACTACCAGCTTACATTTCACCGAATCGCCTTGGCACGTTACCTACCACCAGTTCAAGTTCACCTTGTACTGGCAGTCTTCCCGCATAGCACGAAAGGCTAAGCTGTGAAGGTCTCAACTCCAGCCAGTGCTTACGATGTTCTTCGAAAAGATTCCTGTCTATGATACACACAGGGGATCCTGTGTCCACCTCCATTGTCAGCTCCACACCGGCCCATTTGAACGCATGGCGCATTGGCGGCTCGAGCCTGTTATTTCGTTCTGACAGCAACGTCCACATATGGGCATTCGCATTGTAGTCTTCCGACGTTGTTTCTTGCACTGTTAATGCTTTTCCGTGTAGGCCTGGCACTGCGGACCCTACTTCTTTGCTTCGGCTGGAACATATTCTTGCAATATGCCCACGTTCTCCACAATGGTAACAACGTGCGTTGCTCCAGCTGCAGCTGTTAGCTCCGTGTTTAAAACTTCCACATCTTCCGCATTGTCGGCAACCTGCGATTTCAGCTCTTTCTCTGAAAGGTGTTCGTCGACGCACCTGCATTTTGAAGAGCGGTGTTGTTTCTGCTGAAATGCTTTGCGGATCGTCTTCCGTGGCTTCGGCAGATGTTACTATCGCTTCGGCTTCTTCTAGCGTTAGCACTTTCTTCGATAGCAGCTGTTTTATTACTGCACTTGAGCGTACACCGCAAAAAAATCTGTCCCGGATCATTCTGTCAAGGGAGCTGCCAAAGTTGCAGCTGTCTGCAATGCGGCGGATATCGATGAGGAATGCGCACACCGATTCGCCTTCCAGTTAAGAGCGGCTGAAGAAGTTATAGCTCCCCACAATTTCGTTGCGTTTGGGGTCATAGTACTCATTTAAAGCTTAAGTAACTTCGTCGTAAGTCAAAGCATTTGGCTTTCGGGGAGCTACTCTTCCGGCAAGAATTTGAACGGTCTGCGTGCTCAGTTCGGCCACAAGAAGTGCTCTCTTCTTGATTGATTCTGTAACGCCGTTTGCTTCAAAGCAAGCTTCTACTTTGATCAAACACGGTTTCCACTTATCCGTGTTGTCGTCAAAACTCGGAAGCATCTAGAAAGCTATAGACGTCGTCGGCATGGCTGTCTGCAAGGTCGCAGTGCCAGGCTCTGCTTTGACTTCGTGGGTATCGATGCGACTCGTCGCCACTGTTATGTTGCCGCGGCCTACTGGCCACGGCACGAAAGGAACACACGTTCAAACACTTCGAGAACAGGCAAAGGAATGACGTTTATTATCTGCCGTCGTGTGTTAATAAAAGATTGTGATGGGGGAGGAGGATGAAGGAAACAGAGAAGAGAATTTCACGCTTGCGCAGTGGACAGCCAGTCTGTGACACAGCTACCGATACAAGTTTCCAAGAATCCTAGGTGGTCAAAGTTCATTGCCTGGTACCACAATACCACGTGCCTCATTCTCTTGTGGTGGCCTTGTCACGTGAAACTCTATTAATTTGCACGCATAACAATAAATAACCTCTGTATTTGCCCACGCGAAGCTGACCGATGCGGGAAAGCGTTGTTTGTTGCTGACCTTTTTTTGAATTGTGGCGACATTGTCGAACGTCAGCACGAGAGAGTAACTTTCGCTGAATGTATGCATAAACTGCTTGTCACCCGCGACCCGCCGCTGCCGTTGTTTGAAATGGTCGTCCGCGGAACAAACCTGCGTTGAGTTTTGTTTGTATTCAAACGTAGGCTATGGACAACCAGAGTTAATGTCGACGCTATCGCACACGCGATATACACATGATAGTATTACGAAGGGAGCACAAGGGAAGCCCGCAGAGCACATCTGTTAGGATTTACATATTATGTCGAGTTGTGCTCTTCAAACTGCCTTTGGTCATGGAGTTTCTACAGATGCTGAACATGGGGGTAGTGACGCGCGTAACCTTGGACGCGCCGCTCGAGCCCCTGTCCTTCATATGGTCCCATTTGGCGAAAGACCTTCTGTGCATGTGCACTGCACGAAAGGCATCTTTTTCTTTCGCAAGGGATTTGAAACAAATAAAAATGGTCTTTCCGAGAAAATTATATTCTTACTTAAGTGATTTTGGTAAATCCCCTAGGTTTGCTTCTTCACAATTATCAAATAAAACGAAGCGCAATAAAGTCGCGAAAGTAATCGAACTGGGTTTAATTTGTTTGTAGCAATAAATTACCAAAATAGAGAAATTTTGTGTGGTTCCTTTTGGTTGTGATTTTTAAATGCGAAGCATTTGCTATCCATCCATCCATCCATCCATCCATCCATCCATCCATCCATCCATCCATCCATCCATCCATCCATCCATCCATCCATCCACCATCCATCCATCCATCCATCCATCCATCCATCCATCTATCTATCTATCTATCTATCTATCTATCTATTCTATCTATCTATCTATCTATCTATCTATCTATCTATCTATCTATCTATCTATCTATCTATCTATCTATCTATCTATCTATCTATCTATCTATCTATCTATCTATCTATCTATCTATCTATCTATCTATCTATCTATCTATCTATCTATCTATCTATCTATCTATCTATCTATCTATCTATCTATCTATCTATCTATCTATCTATCTATCTATCTATCTATCTATCTATCTATCTATCTATCTATCTATCTATCTATCTATCTATCTATCTATCTATCTATCTATCTATCTATCTATCTATCTATCTATCTATCTATCTATCTATCTATCTATCTATCTATCTATCTATCTATCTATCTATCTATCTATCTATCTATCTATCTATCTATCTATCTATCGAGCCGCCTACGACTTTTGGCTCTCTGGCCGTTTCGATAATGATATAAACACCAAATGGCATAACATGACTGTGTGACGAGTATAAGTGTCTAGTCAGAGCATGAATGCCATGATTTACATTTCATGTTCTTGCTGCTCTGGCAGTGGTTTCGTTCACATGACATATATGAAAACTGGTATAATATCCCATGGCTGCATGGCAAACATAAGGGATAGATCCCAACGTGGAAATCATGACATGCATATTATGTAAGTCATAACATCACGCCATTCTCATGATGCGCTCGCGGCTGTTTCGCTAGCTTCGGTATACCAAATTTGCTATTACGGGACGTGAATGGACGATGAAGGTGTATGAGTGGTGCAACCATAATAATCATGAGATGCGTGTCTTGTAAGAACATGACTACATGCCAGTTCATGATGCACTCACAGTCCGTTTCGCTAGCTTCATATGTACCAAATTTCTTATCACGTGACTTGAATATACAACGAAGGCAAATGACACATCTAAACATGATAATATAGATGAGCATGTCATGCATTGAGCCTAGCTATGAGCGTAGCATAAATAAATGCTAGGCTCATAGCGTGCTCATGGCCATTTAGCTGGCTCCCATATAAAAAATTACGTATCGCGTGACATGAATAGAAGACGAAGGTAAATGACACGCCCAAACAAAATAATAATGTGATGGAAGTCATTTACGGCATAATTTACTTCCGCCTTGTAACGTGGTGCTGGTTTTAAAGTGACATATAAACCTTCTTCATGCGTGCTTGGCACATCGTCAATTCCCTTGTACTCGGAACCTGCCAATTTTTTTCCGTTGTAGTTTTTGACACGCTAGAAAAATGATTAACTCATAAGACTGTGCATAACATGCTCTTTGCATAATTTTTTTATTACGAAGCACACCGCATTTTACATTTACGTGTGCCTGAAGCTTCGTAATCGTGAAATCGGTGGGGAAATCCTTCTCAGTGGCGAAATTCCGGCATTTTTTGTTGTGAATAATTGTTTTCTGCAGGAAACTACTAACGAAACCATTATTATAACTTTAATGCCTATGTAGACAGTTGATTTCATCAAAATAGGGAATAGTGACCAGAAACTCCGTATATTTGAATACATCCTTTTGCGACCACTGGTTCTGACTTGCTTCACTGTCTGATGACGTGGTTCTAAAGAAGCACCAATGACACGATGCTCGGTATCGTTCTTTGAAGTGCTATGTGTTCACTGTGGATCAATCGATGCCCCAAATACCTAACGACGACACGCAGTTTGCCCAGCATCGTACACATCACGCAGCTCATATCGTACACTAAACACAAGGTCCCGGACAAGTGATGCGTGACGAGATGCATTTGGCCTTTATGCGTCCACTGCGGAGAGTCTGCTCAACTGTTCCACTTCTTACCCCGATACCGTGAATCTAAACTTAAGGAAATTACCATGAACGCGTCGCGTCCGCGAAGTCGCATAAGAGTGTCCGACATCGAATAGTATTTGTGCCCGCGTCAGAGCTTCGGTCTGTGTCATTGTCATCAGCCATGGTTGGCATCGCCAATGCTTCACCACTCACTACCACCACTACGCTTCATCTTTTATGCTTCCAGCGCACGCCCATTTTGGTTTAGGCTAGGCGTCGTTCGCGACGCTTGGCTTAAAGCCAGAAAACTGAAAAGAGCTAGCTGTGGAGGTGAGGCCATGAGATGCGAAGATCCTCGAGCATGATATCAGCATGACAATGACGACTCTCTCCGGGTAAAGAAGTGCAGTTGAAAGAATATAGCTTCATACTTGCTTATGACATATTGATGGACGCAGACATAATGATGGACCAAACATGAATGCTTTAGTTGATACCGGGGCAGATTATTCTGTGATAAGATATGTCCAAGCTATGAGACTGAAATGAACCTCATGTACGAAATGGAATGGAATGAATAGACGAAATGGAATGAACCTCATGTACGTGCAGCAGCCGTAACCTTATAAGTTATAATACTTATCGGAAAGTGCGCCATGAGAGAGTTGCTATATACATGGAGCTTCACACACTTTGGTGACAGCGGTGTGGGGAATTAGCTCACATAATTGTTTTACACAACTAAATCTCGTAGTTGCTTTAATGTGGACTCATAACTCCAGAAAACATTAGAGTAGGATTGAAAGAAATGGATCAATAGGACATAATCGTACAACAAAAGGTATAAAGCAGTGCCGACATTAACAGACTCTAGAAAAAAAAAAGAATCGCAAAGGGCTTGTTATGAACGAGGCTTGTTGTGAGAGCTTACGTAGAAGTAGCTGGTGAAATACTCCTTATCTCTAAGACTGGTGCAGGGCTGGCCTGGTTGGACACCTGGGTAAGGGTATATCCATTTAACAGCAAACCAGTCATAGTACCAGTGAGGATCAGCATCGCTGGGTCTGTACCAACGGGCCTTCATGCTGATGGAGATCGCCACACTGGAACTCATGAACAAGTGGCGCTTCTCGTGAAGAAATTTCACTACGTCCACCTGCATGCCAGGGTTATGCCGTTAGTATAAACTACTGAGGGGTAGCCATATAAACATCTATAAAGAGAAAAGATAAGGACTCTGCCATTGTTCCATCTGGAAGATTGGGAGCCCTTAGACAGTGAATGATGATGAGATGATACAATGCTAAAGAGACTAAGAAAGGGATATACAGCAGCCAAACGGCGCCCCAACTTGAGTCATTTGTGTTGAACTATTGTCATGTTTAACAGAAGGGCATTTTAATTCTGTATGGCGTAGAAATTTACAATGAAACAGCGACTGCCCCTGTGTGTAGGAGTCACGTCAGTTTCTACGCTACATACTGCTGAAGGGTATTCTGTAGTGTTAAGATGCTAGCAGAAATAATCCCCCGCATCTTTAGTTAGCTACTTGCTTTAGTGAAAATGTTGAGAAAATGTAAAAAGACCTTCAGCGTGGTGTATGGACGGGCTGAGGTGTTAACAAACTCAAAAG
This sequence comes from Rhipicephalus microplus, assembly GCF_013339725.1. Classification (NCBI taxonomy): domain Eukaryota; kingdom Metazoa; phylum Arthropoda; class Arachnida; order Ixodida; family Ixodidae; genus Rhipicephalus; species Rhipicephalus microplus. The sequence goes on along the minus strand of NC_051173.1, from coordinate 60,917,509 downwards.
AGTAACGACTACAGGTAGCCGACAACACTGAAGATCCAGGCTAATGTATTTATGTATTTATTTATTAATTTATTTAACAATCTATTTATTTATTTATTTACAGTACCAGCGCTGACGTATCGCATTAGTGAAGGGGAGATAACGACATCGAAAACACACGTAGAAAAGCGTAATAAAATGCATAACAAGCAAAATGGCGACAAGCTAAAAACACTAAGACGTAAATTTCACTTATCACTTGCGAAACGAACGTCTCTGATGCCTGCGGAACCAATTGTTTCGCAACGGTATCCACTGTTCTACAAGTATGGTGGTGATCAATGAGGAATTAAGACGGAGAACATGCTTGAGCGTGTACTACCGAGAATATAGCTGGAATGTCTTTGTGGAGCAACAGTGAAGTACGCAGACGGCTTAGGAGGCTCGTAGATTGTGCGTTACGGCCTGAGTTTATTTTCGTGTGCATTTAGGCTTAATGCCTAGAATATATTCTAGGCACTATAATTTAGGATACTCAGTCAACAGACGCGTGACGCGTAAGTTCCACGAAGAGAGAAGCGCACCATTGATAATTGGTAGACTGCGTATGGTTCTTTGTAGATGGTTGGACCCGTGATGCGACAATCTTCGGCGGTGGTCATCTCTCGTGTCCAGATGCGTGCGTGCAATGAGCAAGTCCACGGGGAATCGGCTGCGAAGAAGGTGCACGCTCGTAATTAGCTTCTTAGTTACAAAAACATGCCCCAGTTATGCATGTCTACGCTGTTCATCTTATGGGTACCAGAACTTGTAGAATGAGCTGTGTGTCGCAGTTTCTCTGAGAAGGTTTAATTAACCGGGGCAATATATTCGAAGAAAATCTCTCGTAAGCGCGTTTTCTCATTTTACTCAATCGGGGGACATGGCACAGACGTCGAAGGAAAACATCCTTGGAGCTGACTCCCAGGGAGCTGAAGGGGGCAGGTGAGTGAAGCACAAGAGAAGGAGGAGGGGATGAAGTTTTTGTGATAAACTTTTGAGATGAACCCTTGCGGTGAAGGTTCTTTTTGTCACATCTTTGACATTGTGTAACAGGACTATGCTAAATTTCTTGTGTTATTGCTTTCACTTCTGAAAGCATTAAAAAAGGTTGAGAAACTTGGCGGTCTGCGTGCCAAACTGTACTTGGGAGCAGAGGCCGCCATGTCAGGTGGCATGTATTTTGTATAGCCGTTGATCGCAACCATGTGAGAATTCAGGACATGCAAGCTGACGTTAAGTTCAATTGAATTCAAAGGAAGGTATCTACCGCTCTACGCACGTCGTAAACCCAAACATAACAAAATAGGTTGCATCGATGGCAGCGCCACTTGTTTGAACTGCAATTTATTGTTTCGTGACGCTTCGGGGCATTCCAGCAGTAAGTAGCTCTATTGGCCTTGTTCAATCAAATAGAGAGATGCAGTCAAATTCGATCATTCGGTTAAACTCAGTGCCCTTTACCTTAGGTGTGAGACGCTGCTGCGAATTCTGTAGGATAAACTGTTGAAATAAACCTTAATTCGAAACTTTGTTCGTTATGTATCGCTTGGACTCAGACTAAATCAAAGAATACTCGGACTTCCCCCGATCATTGGGACTATGGACATATAATTAGATGTAGGTTGTTGCACCTGTATTAAGGCACAGCCAACTTATTGTGAGGCAAGCAGGGTGAAAGTAATATTCGCGGGTTCATCTTCATAACTCAGTATCAATTACATCTAAACTCTCGGTGGGTTTTCGTCCTTGCCGTCATGCTCAGCATAAAGCCTCTCATGTGCTACATGCGAAAAAAAAGCTTGCATTCGCTGGGAATCACGTGGCTGAAGTAGAAACGAAATGAAGTGGACATCTCTGTGGCACGAAGGGTGCAGAACATCAACCCGCATACGATGTGTGGGGCAGATGCACCTGCGTGCATGCTATCTCAACAGACATTAAGCGACGGTTCGTGAACTTGCTGTGCTCGCAATTCTTAGCGTTCAGGATACTGAGATCACGATAATCGCTTCGATCCCGGGATCCGTCACATTTCCTTAAAGCATCAGTTTGTTTGCGCCGTTGGCCATCACGTCTAGAAGGGTTAGGTGCCAGCCTAAGTGTGTATAATACTGTGATTTATTGTTATCGCATTATTGCTTCGCGTTTATGGCAAAAGTTTAAGTTTTGCTAGAAGAATGACGAACCTACAAACTAAACGAACATACCAACTGAATAACGAACGTACAAACTAAACAAACATTCCAACTAAAAGTTTGAATGGCTTGCAGCGGAACGCTGTTGTTATAATGCAAGCGTATCCCCCCCCCCCCCCCATCCAGCTATAACCTATTCTTGAGAAGAATTGCAAAAACCTAGTAGAAATTGCGTCTTCGAACCGTCGTGACACCGTACCAATTTACCATGTCAGTGTAGATATCAAACTTACGTGAACAGTCCTTCGAGACCAGCATATGCACTGCCCGTTCTCGGATGTTGGAAACTGACCCCAACGACGATGTAGGCGGTGGGCTTTTGTGCGCTTTGCTCGTCCTCCAAGCACAGCTGCTGCAGAAATCTCAACGCCTGCTTCACGATAAAGAGACGGAAACTCAAAAAACACCCACAAAGTGAGGTTAAAAATTCTGGGACGGTAGAGAAACCGTTCGTTGTTTGTGAGCAGATTCGTATGACTTAAAGAAGGGCGTATGCATCTTTCTTGCATTTCTACAAAGCTGTTAAGATACTAGATGAGAACACGGTGTAATAATGTTCTGGAAGTTCTTGTGTAATTTACCACACTTCACATACATCTTGATGATATTGAAAAAAAAGGTGAGTGTACTTTTGACCGCGTGCTACGCAGTATCACTGACGCTATTCTTTTTATAATGACTTTAGGAGATAATAAATTAGAACGCTGCCTATGTCGGTTTTTTTAACACTGACATTTATTCTATGCCATCGTTAGGTCGACACTACCGATGTCGGGTATTTCTTAACGCTAACGCGTTCAAACTGTTCATGTATGTTCTAGTCGTTCCTAGGTAGATGCTAAGTGTCAGTCACCTGTGGCACATACCCGCATACCAGCGGCATATACCCGCCCGTGGGTATGTGCCACTGCCTGACGGGATGTGTTTGACGACGTATGCAACTTGATTGTAAGATTATTCATGTCTTGACCAGTACGTGATATTCATCAAATTATCTTACCCTTCCATGCTAATTTTGGTTCACGCCAAGTTAAGGGGTGAGCACGAGAGCACCCATACGTAAGTGGCTAGATAGATAGATAATTATATACGCTCAAAGTCGCCGAAGTTCTCTAAGAAATGATTCGCATTTAAAGTATTATTCAGCCAGAGGTTAGGCAAGGCGGTTAGACAAGCATACGGAAAAGAAAAAATGAATAAGAAACAACCTGTAATGAGAGTGTAAAATATATCCAGTTGTCCAGTTTAATGCGCAGAAGAACTGATTTTCATAACGAATAGGATGAAATCAAAATGTTTTGGCAAATCAGTGACAAGATGGCATATTGCCGCGTCATGCTGAGAGACAAAAAATACAGAAATATTGAGAACATTTAAGAGGAAACGTAGGAGATTACTCGAGTAAATACTGAATATTAGCTGAAATCAACACTATAGTGTTACTACCGTAAGATGATGAGCCTGACAGGCGTTACCTTTAGACGAAAACAACTGATTCAGGCCGCATTTGTACTAGAGTTATGAGACAGTCTGGGAAAAAAACTAATTACAAAATAATTCAACAAATTCTGACAATTGCATACAATTAAGACAGTCTGGGAAAAAAACTAATTACAAAATAATTCAACAAATTTGACAATTGCATACAATTAAGAGCTTGTCTAGGAAAGCTTTCGAGGTCTGCTCACTCGTAGATGACGGGATCGAATCCCGGCTTCGGCGACTCCATCTTTGATGGAGGCGAAAATGCTGTAGGCCTGTGTGCTCAGATCTGGGTGCAGGTGGTCGAAATTTCCGGAGCCCTCCACTACGCCGTCTCTCATACCCGAATATGCACGGTGATTTTGAAACGTTGAATCCCACAAATTGATCAAAGCTTACAATTCAGGTGAAAATTATGATTGATATGTGGGGTTTAACGTCCCAAAACCACCATATGATTATGAGAGAGGCCGAAGTGGAGGGCCCCGGAAATTTTGACCACCTGTGGTTGTTTAACGTGCCCCAATATCTGAGCACATGGGCCTCAGCATTTTAGTCTCCATCGAAAAATGCAGCCGCCGCCGCCGGGATCCAATATTGCAACCTGCGGGTAAGCAGCAGAGTATACCTTAGCCACTAGACTACCGCGACGGGGCTAGTTCAGGTGAAAACGGTGCGTCGTGGTGGAAGTACAATATACAAAATGTGTAGTTTCTCTACCGAGTACGCTAATACTACCACAACTGAATTCCATTAGTGTTTTCTTCTTCTGGTGAAAAAAAAAACTTTGAGCGAACGGAGGAGCCCGAGACAGCGTAACCCTTAAAACCCTTAACGCACGACCTCGACATTGGAATCACTGACTTCGCTGACTTCGCTGCGGATCCTAACGACTACAGTGAAACCTCCATGACACAATAATGGCATATACGCATTTTGGTGTCATACAAATTATCTATGGTCCCAACAAACCCACCACTGTAATGTAGTACGGCTGTTCCGAACAGGTGTTCACCCTGTGACATTTGATACGAACGTACGCTACCGCCCAGGTACAGACAGGTGCTACCAGCGCAGTGGCGGCAGACGCGGCAATCACGCGCGGACGCGGGAACACAAACGCGGGCATGCGTGCCATGCCGCAAATTTGCTGATCAGCCACACGTCGTTGTCTCCGAGATAGTGCGCCTTCGTGTTCTTTTGCCTTCGGATTACAAATGGCAGTAACGTCACGTTTTCTACTTCTTTTTTTTTTGCCAATGCATTGACACCTGTTGTTGTGGCAGTGTCACCTAGATAATTTTAGGCCTGCTCATTGCATCTGCTGCGGGCTCTGGCATCACTCCGTTTAGACCGGTGTGTTTTGTTGCACAGACGTGCCTACGCTTGCTTTGTCACTCAACAGACATAGATTACCAAGGCCGACGAACGTTCACGTGGTTTGCTTGTTGGCGACTCAAGGAGACCAGTCCGTGAACTGCAGCTTGGATATGTGATGTGTTTTGTGCCCTGGATATTCGCAATCAGTACGGCTGCAAATACGAGCGGTTGGCCGATGCTGCGTGGCGAATCGTCGTGGGAAATGGATCGAAGTTGCGAGTGTTCTCGTTTCCTAAGGACGACGAAAGAATGAATTGGAAGTGTTTCGTCCGTCAAGCTGGCGTCGAAATTCATTTTATTCGTGACCCGAAGGTACATGTGTCCGTATTACATGTTTCTAAGTCGTTACAATGACCCAATCTCCACTGCTCTAAAATAAAGGTATCATGTGTGCTTTTGACTTGTTGGCGTAAGCCCTGGCATTACAATAATAGAGGCGCCTGGCAGTAAGCATTCAGATTAGGCTTTTTAGGGGCGAAGCTCCTTATAGCGGCACCCGTTCGTCTATCGCAGTCGTAGTAGTAGTCGTAGTTTGTACCCAGTCTTACATTTTGACCTCCAAGGTGGTGCCGGTGAGAGATTTCTTCTGTGCGTTGTTGAACAATAAAAAATTCGCAGCGTGCGCGTTAACAAAGCCGAATTCTCCTGTCTCTCATTTCCCCTTAGCAGCCATTGGCATGTGCAGTGAGCACTATCTGACAAGAAAGGGTTGCTACGTTGTACTCGCTGGGAATAACCTCCTTGGTTTCAGAAAGTTTTAGCGAGCGTCGGGCCGCAGTGCCATGAATACAGTGAACTAGTATATACCATGAACTCGAGGTGGTCAAAGGTGGGAAGTAGACACGAAGCGCAAGCCGTAAGAAAGTGTGCATGTGCCACCTCTCGTTTAGTCCTTAAAATGTCCGCTGGATGGCGGTGCTTCTATATGCGGAATATATGATGAAAAGATACGAGATGGTGTTACTTGGAGTGTTGAATAGATGGACGAACGGACACACAAACAGATGCATGGACGGACTTACGGATGGCTGTACGAACGGATGGACGCATGGACGGACGCAAGGGTGGATGGATGGACGAACGCAGGGACGGACGCACAGATGGACGTGCGGACGCATGAACAGACGCACGCACGGACGGGCGAATGGACGCATAGATGGTCACACAGACAGACGCATGGACGGACGGAAGCAAGAACGAATGGACGGATGGATGCTTCGCCCCACTCTCCATCATTCACTCCGTAGATATGCTGCCATTCTTTTTTCCTTCGGGTTCGTGAAAATTTTTCTATTGCCGGTTAGCGCTGCGGACTTTTATTATCTCTGTTCACTTCTTTGAGAAAAATGCAAAGATTGCTGTTGCATTACTTTTTGCATCAGTTTTGTGCATAGTATTATCTTGTCGGTGGTTGTACCACTTATATGCAGTACTAATGCGGTCAGAACGTCAGCTTATTACGTTTTCTTGCAATTTAGATGCGTGTAGACATTTAAGTTAAAGCGTTGTTTTAATTGGCTTCGAGGCGTGTCATTTCTACTTTAAACTTGAATATTTAAGAACCACAACCAGTTATACAGATACAAGAACTAGCAGTGCAGTAGAAGTTCCCACGGAGGCTATACGGTTTAATATAGACCCAGTACTAACAATTTTCTCAGGCCCTAAATTATAATGAACGACGACGCACCGCTGCGAGAGGGGCCAGAGCAAAGAGGAAACGCCCCTTCTTGTGTCGGTCACAAAGTACTTTTGTGAAACAAAAGAGATTGTTTTCAGTTGCAATAGTCATCCCCTGATATTGTGCTGAATAACATACTTATGGGAGCAGCACACGTTCTCCTAAATAACTATGCGTCTGTGAAGATGCGCTCGAAAGAGTACTAGTAAAACTTCAGAATATTTGCAAATGAGTACTAACAGATTCTCAGCGTGCTTTAAAATGTGTGTGTCTAAATAAATAAATAAAGAAAAAAATTACCATAGTTTTTTTTTTACTTTGTTGGTCCTGGCCCCGCCATGGTGGTCAAGTGACTAACGTACTCGGCTGCTAACCCGCAGGTCGCGGGATCGCATCCTGGCTGCGGCGGCTGCATTTCCGGTGGAGGAGGAAATGTTGTAGGCCCGTTTGCTCAGATTTGGGTGCACGTTAATGAAACCCAGGTGGTCGAAATTTTGGTAGCCCTCCACTACGGCGTCTCTCATATTCATATGGTGGTTTTGGGACGTTAAACCCCACAAATCAATCAAATCAATCTTTGTTGGTATATTAAATTTTCTCTTAAAGATTCACCACATGTTGGATAGCGTTGATTTTTTGGTTTTTTCGAGAAAGACATGGCCAACAGCTTGATCTCCAAACGCTTTCAAGCGCAATTACTTGAACCAGCAACTTTTTTTTTACCGAGAAAACAGAATAAAGCTGTTAAGAATGTAAAACTCGCCGCGAACGTTTTATCTTTTAACGGGAGACAATGGTGGCAATGGATTCACAGCCTCCAATACGTGCACTCGCTCGGACAAAATGAGTGGCGTCATGGTGGCAGTGAGCAGGCCTGATAATATTCTTCTAGGTGGCACTGTCTGTGTTTGAGGTAGCGCCGTTGTACTGTGGTTCACAGGTAACTTCCGCATCTATGCAAGCCTTGTCGTCGCACTCATACGTTCTATGTATGTAGGGCGAGAACTGAAAGAGGAAGCGGATGGTCTCGGCGATGGGTCTTGGTCTCTCAAAGTCAACACGCATGGTTGTTCGATACGATACCACTTGCCAACTCTCACATTTATATGGGAGACTCCCGAATTTTCAGTTAACCTCCCGAATGTGTGGGCACTGCCGTAAACCCTCTGAAAAACACCACCGACAGCATTGCAGTTACAAAATAATTGAAGGGAAAGATAGTTGTCCAAAAAATTTTCTGCACTCCATCTTTTAGATGTAAAACGTTCTTTTTGGGCCCCTTCCGCCACTGAAGTATGGTGTCATACAAATACTTTGGTGACCATGTGAGATTCGTATCACTGTGTTTCCACTGCATATTAGCTGAGTCAGCGGAACTTTTCTAGACGCATTTCGCTGGCCAGGATAACCAGTGGGCTTTCTCAACTAATCCCGTGCCCTGTTTAATCACACTCATTGAAAACACACAAGAACGCCGGCATTTTCGCGCTTTTTTGGCTGACCTAATCCCATACGTTTGGGCAAAATTCAATGTTGTGTATTACTTAAATTAAGAAAAAAAAAATATCCGCTTCGGTATTGACGTAGCCGAAAAAAAACAAATTGATGCAAATAACACCCTGAAGAATTTCTTTATGGATACAAAAATAGAAACATAATATCCCTTGTTTTAGTAAATTTTCTTAGCACAATTCTAATTAAAAAGCTAACTTGGTCATAGGATCTCTCGTAAGCCAAAAACGCAAAAAAGGTGATCTAAATTGCGACGCCATCTTTATTATATTGCGCCAACCCACAGTTACATATGCCTACTGGGCCCGCATACGTTTTTGCCGGTGGATATGGGTTAATCTGTATGCCCTACAAGGCTCCGACTTCAATTCAGCAAGGCTTGTGAAGTTTTTTGTTGCGAAGATAGACATTATAGGAGAGCATTAAAAAAGTGTTCATTATGAGGTTACGCTGTTGTGGTTCGGCGAGAAATCGAAAAATTAAACTTTGATCATCAAATGACGAAAGCCACAGTAGCAAGACGATCGAGGACTGAGCTACTGCGGAATAAGGTTAACAATGCCAGCTGATTTAGTGTCACCTGAGTGTGCTTTTGGTAAGGGCAGCAGCCTGCGATCCCACCTGTAGCAGACGGAGAATGTCTTCCATGTTGGAGGCCCTTGCGTCAACGTCGAGGACGCCGTAGTGGCGCACTTTCTGCACTTTCCAGAGCTCCAGCATGTACGCGTCCCCCTCGTCCGTGTTTATTACCCGCAGAGCTTCAGACGCACCACTGAAATAACGAAATTATACACGAGTCATACGCTGATCAGCCATTCACAGCAACTCCATAGCAAATGCTGCTTTCGAAACAAGTGAGAGATGTGACTGACACTACACCCATGTTCACAAACGGCAATGAGCATGATCGAGCCATTAGGCCGCGTTCACACTTGAGAAGGAAGAAGTGAGGAGAAAACGAGAGCGCCAGAGCAGCCGGAAAACCACGACCGCGTACATCGAAAATGTTCACATTCGTTCTGCCACAATTCCCGCTGCCGCTGCCGTCGTTACCTTGACGATTAATTCGATTCCGCCTGCTCGTAGCGATTTTGAGTTCGCACCAAATTTTCGTTATTCACGCACAGTAGTTAGAAAATGGTAGCATATCCACGGAGTGAATGATGGAGAGTGGGGCGAAGCAGCCCGTCCGTCCATTTTTTCTTGCTTCCGTCCCGTCCATGCGTGCCGTCTGTGTGAACGTCCATGCGTCCATCCGCCCGTCCGCGCAGTGCGTCTCGTTCGTGCGTCCGCACGTCCATCTGTGCGGCTATCCCTGCGTTCGTCCATGCATCCACTCCTGCATCCGTCCATGCGTCCATCCGTCCGTGCAGCCATCCGCGCGTCCGTCCATGCATATGTCTGTGTCCGTTCGTCCACCTATTCAACACTCCAAGTACCACCATCTCGCATATTTTCATCATATATCCCTCATATAGAAGCACCGCCATCCAGTGGACAATCCAAGAACTGAACGAGAGGAGGCACACGCACACTTTCTTACGGCTTGCGCTTCGGGTCTACTTCCCACCTTTAACCACCTCAAGTATACTTGGTATATACTAATTCACTGTATTCGTGGCACTGTGGCCCAACGCTCGCTAAACCTTCCTAAAACCAAGGAGGTTACGCCCAGCGAGTATAACGTAGCAATTCTTTCTTGTCAGATAGTGCTCAATGTACATGTTAATGGCTGCTAAGGGGGAATTAAAGACAAGAGAATTCGGCTTTTAGTTAGCGCGCACGCTGTGAATTTTTTATTGTCCAAAAACGCACAGAAGAAATCTCCCACCAGCACCACCTTAGAGGTGAAAATATAAGACTGGTTACACACTACTACTACGACTACGAGGGACGAACGGGTGCCGCTATAAGGAGCTTCGCCTCTAAAAAAATTGCCCGCAGCTTCCCTCGGGGGAACACTGAGGAGGATGCGGAGCATATAATTGGTTAAAGGGGTGTTAAAGTGTGACTTACTTGGGTCGATGGCTAAATTGGTTAACGTGGTTGTGAAATGGGGTGTTAAATTGCGACTTACTTGGGTCGCTGGCTAAATTGGTTAACGTGGTTGTAGGAGGGGTGTTAAATGAGTGAACACGTACGACACGTATGCGAAAGGGCGGTGTTTATTTATTGCGACGAACTTTGAGCGGTTCCGCCAACACTTTGGCCGGCGCTGGTCGAAGGGACGTCGATCATTGCGACCTCGGACGTCGACGCGCCGTACAAACCAACCGACGAGCGGCAACTGAGCGAGCGAGCACCGAACTTGAGTATATATACAGCGCGACGGCGCATGCACTGTCAGCTGTCGAATGTTCGAGAAGGGGGAGAAGCGCAACGGCGCATGCGCGCGCGTCAGCTGCCGATGTTCTCGAAGCGCGACGGCGCATGCGCGCGCGTCAGCTGCCGATGTTCTCGAAGCGTGACGGCGCATGCGCGCTACATTATACAGCTAGCGAATGTTCGTGAAGAGGAGAAGCGCACGCGGTGTGTAGAGGAGGAAGGGTGCACAGATGGTGGAGGAGTGAAGCGCGCGCGGTGTGTAGAGGAGGAAGGGATGCACAGATGGTGGAAGAAGGAGGAGGAAGCTTGCGGACGGCGCCGCACTACAAGCCTCGAGTATTAGATGCTCCGCATCTAAAAGACAGCTCGCACCTTTTCAAATGGTGTTTTGGGAGATATGCCAGCAGAAACTACTTGAAGGAACGCAGCGGCGGCGACGCGTTCTGCTGGCTGTACTCAAACGCGAGACGCGTTGGGGCATGCCGACTCGCTGCTGCTGCACCGTCTAATTACAGAGTTCTCGGTGATCGTAATTCACACCAGGCTCTCGATGAACGCGTCTTTCTTGAGGCCGTCAAGCTTCGTCGTGCTGCACGGGTAGTTTGCAATTTGAGCCGATGCGAGCCACCATTGACGCGCGTTTGCCACCCCGTTGAATCTGCGTCTGGCTGGTTAGATCGGGTGGTTATCTAGCGCAGCCAAGGCTCTGAAGCGGAAACCAGATTCACTTTGTCGTGGTGAAAAAATCGGTCTTGAGCCGCTTTTTGAGCACCAGCTGCGCGGCGTGGTTTTCTGGCCACTTGGGCGGCGAAACGAGCCAGTTGCAGAATAGTTTCGCTGCTTTTACTGTCTTCGAGGCCAAGTGTGAATGAACCCTTACTGCGGATGCGCCGACTCTCCCCCATCTCCCATGAGCACGCGGGAGGACTCTTTCCTCGCATGAGCAGCTCGTAGAGGTGGAGTGGAAGGGGTGGCGTGAGCGCTGCCTCCGCTCCACACATCACAAGTCAGAGTTGGCGGTAAACTGCTACGGATAAAACGCGGGCTCGGCAAGTCCAAGCGCAGCGGCAGCGTCGGCAAGCAAACCCCGCCTCACGCAGCGCCGACATCGAAGGCAGGCGCCAACGTTGGCAGCGGACAGACGACGCGAGTCCAAAGCCCGTGCAGAACGCCTCGTTAGACAAATCCAATGCCCGGGCTCCGACGGTGCGAATTTCAACAGAAATACACCATCTACCGGTAACCATGAGACGATGCGAAACAGCACGGGGGTTCCACACCATATTTGCATCGGTTTCACTACGTGTCTACGTTAACAACAGCGTATAAAAACACAACGAACACAATAAAACTAAACTCGCTATATTAACGGAAGCACCTCTTAATACCTTGAGTCAAATCGATGCAAATGCTGTTTGCACCCCCGAGTTGCTTCTCCTTTACCGGGAGATAATGTTATAATTTTAGGGGCGAAGCTTCTTATGCTATGGGTCGTGTGTCTGTCTGTCTGTCTGTCTGTCTGTCTGTCTGTATGTATGTATGTATGTATGTATGTATGTATGTATGTATGTATGTATGTATGTATGTATGTATGTATGTATGTATGTATGTATGTATGTATGTATGTATGTATGTATGTGTGTATGTGTGTATGTGTGTATGTATGTATGTATGTATGTATGTATGTATGTATGTATGTATGTATGTATGTATGTATGTATGTATGTATGTATGTATGTATGTATGTTTGTATGTATGTATGTATGTATGTATGTATGTATGTATGTATGTATGTATGTATGTATGTATGTATGTATGTATGTATGTATGTATGTATGTATGTATGTATGTATGTATGTATGTATGTATGTATGTATGTATGTATGTATGTACTAGTAGTAGTAGTATGTAGCCACTTCCACGGCCGGACTAAAGGATCGAGCGGCACGTGCTCTCTCTTTAAAATTGAAAAAAAAAAACCGAGCACGTTAATCATAAATGAAAAGATATTTGTTTCCGATCAAAGAACCTACAGAGACGAGTATGGGTGACTTCTTCTCCAATAAAGTTTGCCTTGAATTCGATGCTTACCCGACAAACTATAACAGAAAGACGCACTGTCAGTAATATCTGACAAACAAAAATTGCCGTGTTAAACTTACTAGGCGTAACATCCTTGGTTTTTGCAAGGGTGGACCGCAGTACCATGAACTAGGTGTGGTGAGAAGTGGGAACTAGACAGAAAGCGCAGGCCGCTCTTTAGTTCAGCCGTGCCACATCTCGTTTAGTTATTAGAATGTCCACTGGATGGCGGTACTTCTATATGATGAGAAGATGCTAGATAACGGTACTTCGAGTGTTCACTAGATGGACGGATTGATGTACAGATGCACGGACAGACGCACAGAAGAGAGATAGATGCACGAATGGACGCATGGATGAACGGGTGCATGAATGGTCGGATGCATGGTCAGACGGACGGGCGGACGACCCGCTGCAAAAACGACCGGATGGACTGACGAATGCTTCACCTCACTCATCATGCGCTTCGTGGATATGCTGCGATTTTGTTTTTGCGCTGAAGCCAGGTGGGGAGATCGTCTCCTACTACTCTTCACAAAGCCTTCGTAGTGCGCTCGAATGATGGTTGTCATTTCACAATCACCAATACAGGTGATGAAAATGAAGAGCTGTGCAACAGTTGTGCAAAAAATGACAGCATATCCATGAAGTGAATGATGGAGAGTGAGGCGAAGCATCCGTCCGTCCATTCGTTCTTGCTTCCATCCATCCATGCGTCCGTCTGTGTGACCGTCTATGCGTCCATCCACCCGTCCGTGCGTGCGTCTGTTCGTGCATCCACATGTCCATCTGTGCGTCTGTCCTTGCGTTCGTCCATGAATCTGCCCCTGCGTCCATCCATGCGTCCATCCGTTCGTGCAGCTATGCGTGCGCACGCCCATGCATCTGTCTGTGTGTCCATTCACCCATCTATTCAACAGTCCAAGCACCACCATCTCGCATATTTTCATCATATATTCCCCATATAGAAGCACCGCCATCCAGCGGACATTCCAAGGACATACATGATTAATCTGAAAGAGCATAGCCTAGTCGTATCTAATCAACTTCATGGCCCTGCCATATCATCATCTACCAAAATGGCATAATTCAACGTAATCTTCGCTAATCTTGCCTAATCCCACCTGATTGATATCTATCAATAAAGATTGCTATCGACTAGTGTTAAATTTGCTTGCGATATTGAATTAGGTTACGATATACTGGATTAACGAAGCTTCTTATGCATGCCTTGGTTTAATCTGGTGGCTCATTGGGGTCAATGAGTATCAATCAGTATTGATCTGTATCGATTACTGCTGATTGCTTTGACTATGCTTATTTAGCATGACCTCTGACTAACTTGTCTTGATCAAGCTTGTCTAAGCTTATTGTCATGGTAGTCGAAACATCTGTTTACTCCACACGGCTTAACATCCTCTTTGTAAAAGCAGCCTCAAGCGGTGATTATTAGGTGCAGCTATAGGGAGAAAAGCAAAGATTTTTTTAATAGCACGCGCACTGCCAGCAATTCCAAAATTTAGGGCTAATGGTTGACAAGTAAAGAACTATGTCACACACAGGTCCCGTTAGGCGATCGCCGGGCTAATTCCAAGAGCCGAAGTATCAGCCCCCCGAACCGCACCACGAAAGCGTGGACAATTTAGAAGTGGTCCTTTTTGGCGCGCCAGCGGACGCCGGCTGTGGCCCAAAGAACAAGTCAGAGCCGAGAGTTGATAAACAAAGAAAATTATATTCTCAATAATGGCAGATCGAAAACAATACACAAGAATGCACACTCCACAATAGTTGCATACAATATGTCACCAAACAAACCAATCAAACAACGTACTACACAGTACAATCAGCCACTCTCGAAACAACGGACACAGACAACAATACGCACTACAATGCAGTCGCATGCATTGAACAACCAAGACACTTAAAGACTAAAGAGATAGAAAACCTATTCAGTCCAAAGTTCTTGGAACCAAAGTCTAGATGATACTCTTCCGAGAATCACTCACTCAAAGTCCAGCGTTGTTGTCGTTCCGCAGCCCTCGAAGTTTCTCTTCCAGGAAACCTCACCGAAGTTTCTCTTCCAGGAAACCTCCAGTCTTCAATAGGCCACTCTCCAAGCTTCAAACTTCTTCGCCGGAACACGTCGGCTTCACACACGCAGCTGTTGCCACGCGTCCTCGCTCGATAGCGGTAGACACACGCTCTTGCCTGTAGCTCGAGCCTTCACCCCTCAGGTGGAAATCCTCTTCATCTCCTGCTTCGTCCCTACGGACAAAACCTTCGCCGACTACACGGCGGAATCCCTACGCGCTTTGGCGCTAACTTCCGTTTTCTCCTGATCTCCCATCTCGGCTGCTCGGTTAAATACCTTCCGCGCGAGATTCCAGAAAGTTCTCGTCATTTCGTCGGCGCGATACGCAGCGAAGGCTGGGGAGAGGCACGAGATTGTACGAGGGCCGTCCCCGACCGATGACTCAACCCGGCAGAACACGCCCCTTTCCTTCTAGAACTTTCCAGTGCTTGCCCGGCCGCCGCTGTGGGGTGAGGAGGTTCATCGGCGAAGCCACGCTTCCGAGGGGAGAACGTCGCGCGCCCGGGGAGCCTTTAGATGTTTGTTTTCTTTTCTTTTTTTCCCGTTGACCTCGCGGCGTCATTCCGGCGCGTTATCGCAAGAATTTGGCGGCGCGCCCATTTTGAGCGCTCGTTCTGTGACAAACTATAACACCACATATCTTGGTGCTGTCAGTCGGTTGCAAGCAGTCGCGTTTCACTTGTGCTTGCTTTTTTTTTCCTTCACTCGCTGTTACGAGGGAAGCGAAACATCCGCTGGCCCTTCGCATGTGATTCATTGATATTTGGGGTTTAACGTCCCAAAACCAGCATATGATTATGAGAGACGCCGTAGTGGAGGGCTCCGGAAATTTCGACCACCTGGGGTTCTTTAACGAGCACCCAAATCTGAGCACACGGGCCTACAACATTTCCGCCTCCATCGGAAATGCAACCACCGCAGCCAGGATTCGATCCCGTGACCTGCGGGTCAGCAGCCGAGCCATTCGCGTGTGAACGAGTAGTACACAGTAGCACAAAGCAGTGAGGCATAGCGGTCAAGTAACTCATCTCAACAAATGACGCAGCGAAGCGTTAATCTCGTTGTACGTGCCATTGTCTCACTTCTGGCGCCTCAAGTTTGTTCCAGCCGCTCCTGCTAGTGTTCAATTGCTGTAAAGATCGCTTCATACGACCACAAAGTTCGGGTACGTTGCGACGTAGTCGAAAGGCTTGCGACACTCATAATCAGCATGCTTCTCGGTGCTCGAACAGCTCCAACGCAGCGAGAGTTGAACTAAGCGCTGAAGGCAACGGTCGACTGCTCGTCGTCTGCTTCTCCCGTAACTACATGTGGTCGATGCGAATCCTAAAATATGCAATACTTTAAATATTGTACGTTTCACTCTAAAAAGTTTGGAGTTAGCTTTTTTGTAAACATCTAGCTGTTTTAAAGCGTTTTTATTGAACTATGCTGGATTTTCTTGTTATTGCGTTTTCAGCAAGCTCAGTTAGGGGATGAAGCCGACAGCAAAATCGCGATCTTTCAGGCAGATCGCGATGTGCGGATTGTGATTGTCTTGATCCCGATCACGCCTCATCGTGTATAAAAGTGACCGTGTAGCAGCACAAAATCCGGATCGTGTTAATCCTGATCGACATGGATCCCGATTAAAAATGCCCCCGTGACACCAGTATACCGTCTCCGTGGGACGTCATTCCTATTTTATCGCACGCTCGCACATCGAGGTTCCATCTTCGAGCGCAAGCCGCCGCCGTCGCACACGTATCATACTTTTTATCGGCAAACCGTGAACCATCCGCCAGCCGCGTTCGTCCGTCGTCTCTTTGTTTGACACAGGGACGATAGATAGATTTGTGGGGTTTAACGTCCCAAAACCACCATATGATTATGAGAGACGCCGTAGTGGAGGGCTCCGGAAATTTCGACCACCTGGGGTTCTTTAACGTGCACCCAAATCTGAGCACACGGGCCTACAACATTTCCGTCTCCATCGGAAATGCAGCCGCCGCAGCCGGGATTTGAACCCGCGACCTGCGGGTCAGCGGCCGAGTACTTTAACCACTAGACCACCGCGGCGGGGCGACACAGGGACGGACACCTGGGCGAACGCAGGAACGGAAGCACGGACGCACGAACGAATGGACACATGGACGGACGCACGCACGAATAAGCGAACGGATGCATGAACGAACGCAGAGACGGACGTACGGATCAATGGATGGACGGATGGATGGACGCAATGATGCACGTTTTTATTATGTTTACAGAGATAATTTGTTGACGATACATAGTAGAACAAATAAATAGTAATAGTTGACAGAACCGCATGATGAAGACTGCTGGAAGAGAAGCACATTGGAGTGCTATCGGGATTCGCCAGTGCACGTGGAGAGGCTAACATAAAAAGACCAAACGGATGGTGTTATTGTTGATAGACACAGAAGCCAAAAGTTGGGCCCACAAGCTGGAGCAATTGTCAAGTATTTTTAATATGCAAAGTTGTCAAGAAGTAAAAAAAAGTTTGAAATGCCAAGATCAGTCCTAAAATGAGGATAAATAAAATATTTTCACGCACATTGTTCCGATTATGTGTTTACTGTTGAAATAGTCGAATTATCACAAAAACGTCGCTCGGAAAGAGACGAAAACATCCAAAAGCGGAGGAACGCAAGCAGTTATGTTAGCATTATGCAGCATTTCATCACTCTTTTCGTCTCAAAGTCGAATATTATTCACTTCATAGCTGCTCGCTCAATTGCCAGCCTTGAAGTTACAGTCACTGAAATTTCAAAGAGGCTCGAGTTCATTGTTATGAGATCGCACGCATGCTAAGTATATTTCGTGGCTGTTGCATCTGATACTGTATTGTATGAATACTATAGAGGTGTTTTGAGGAAGTAAAAAGTCTATCTTATCTTGTGGCAAAGAAACTGTGGCAACTGCAACTACTGAGGTTACTTATTGTAAAGGAAATGATTAAATCTGAAGCAACGTTTTCTGAAGCGACATACTCACAGAGAGAGAAATAGACTTTATTAATTTCCGGCAGATTGCTGGGATGGGCTCCCACCTAGGGGCCAACGGAGAGACCGTGTCTCCCGGCAGCTTCCTTGGCCTGCTGGATCGCCCAAAGTTGTTTGTCCAGGCCCGAACTGAGCAGCGCAGTCCGCCAACGCGCCCGAAGGTCTTCATTGGAGGCCGCGACCCCAGAATTTCTGAATAATGCTGGACATTCCCATAGTATATGGTCGAGAGTGGCTCTGGTGGTACAGTACTGGCATAGATTAGAACTATAGACGTCAGGATATATGTGGTGCATGATGACAGGGTTCGTGTATGTGCGTGTTTGTAGCTGTCGCCACTGAACGGACTGGGCCCGATTTAGCTTGGAGTGAGGCGGAGGGTACTGCCGCCTTTGCAGTCGATAGTGTTGAATTATGTCATTAAATTTAGTGAGCCGATCGTTCCATTCCCACACCGGCGCAGAAAGGTCCGTTTGGGTGGCCGCTTCGTCTGACGTGACTCGGAACGTAAGACCTAGAGCCACGTTGTGCGCCACTTCATTCGGATTGGCCTCCGCGTTACCTAGTGGTGTGTGGGCCGGGAACCACAAGATGTGTACGTATTTGTCCGCCTCGTGAATTTTGCCTGTATTAAGAATCCGCAATGCCTCGGGGGAGATTCTGCCGCTGGCGTAGTTTCTAACGGCTGTCTGCGAGTCGCTTATTACGCATGAGGCGTTAGTGTGGGCTATGGCCATCGCGATAGCCACTTCCTCTGCCGTTTCTACGTTCCGTGTTATGATTGACGCGCTGCTTTTGCATTGTTGTGTGTGGTGACGAAGCGGTGACGCTCCTGGTAGCGTGCTGCGTCGACAAAGACTGCCTCATGGTTGCGCCCAAACATCTTTGACATGGTCCTGGCTCTACTGACACGTCTGCCCCTGTTGTGTTCAGGGTGCATGTTTCTTGGTATGGGTGGTACTGTTAGCTTAGCACGGATAGTGCGTGGTATGTCGTGTTTATCTCCGTGTTGAGTGTGGTAAGTAATACCGAGATTACATAGAATCTGGCGGCCTGGCTTAGTCTTGGCTAAACGCTCGAATTGGGAGATTTGTTGCGCCTCAATAAGTTCCTCAAGGGTATTGTGTAAGCCAAGTTGAAGGAGTAGTTCGGTGCTGGTGTTTTGAGGCAAACCTAGCGCTTGTTTGTAAATTTTCCTAATTAGGCAATTGAGTTTTGACTTTTCCGCGGTGAACCATCGGTGGTACGCCGCTGTATAGGTGATGTGAGTTAGAACAAACGCTTGGATCAAACGGATGATGCTGGCCTCTTTCATGCCTTTGTGTTTATTGCAGTTACATTAATCATTTTCAATGCGTTAAAAAGGTGTAGCTCTTCCAGATGTGTTAGTTGTGATCTTGCAGGATCCGAGTAAAATGTGCTCGCAATTCTTACTTCCACAAAAACTGATCGGTGTACAAGGTTGCATCTCAGATAAGACAATACCAAAAATTTGCAAGGGCTGCTGGTACCTGAATGCAAGGTCGGTAATTACCTGGTGGGCACACGCCACACGGATATTAAAAGAAGATTGCGCGGGTCACACAAAGATGCGCGCGCTCAATCGTAACTACCGCAAGCGTACCGCGCATGCGATTTGATGGGTGCTCACGAAACGCAAAAACTGCCCCCCCCCCCCGTGGCGCCGCAGCAATGGTCCGGGTAACTAGACCTGTCACGCCTGTTATACAGCACGCGGCGGGTCATACCCGTGCGCTCTTTCATACAGCGGCCGTGGCACACCACTCTCCGCACTTGCGCTTCCTTTGTCTTCGTCGGAAGCTCATGCAGTGCGCACTCTTCATAACCGCTAACCGCATGAACACCTCAGTGGTGCAATTATATACAAATTCCAAATCCGGACGGAGGCGGTCTGTCGGTGACGTCAAAAAATGGGCGGTCCGCAGCGGTCGCGAGGACGAAGGGAAGTGAACAGCCAATGAGCGAAATGAAGCCTCGCGTCATCATTTTGACGTGGACTTGGTGTCACAGAACGAGCGCTAAACAAGAGCGCGCCGCCAAATACTTGCGACAACGGGCGGCAGAAACGCCGCGAGGTAAAAAGGAAAAAAAAAAAAGAAAGCAAACATCCAGGGCTCCCGGGCGCGCGCTCTCCCCGCAGAAGCACGGCTTCGCAGACGATCCTCCTCACCCCACATCGGCGGCCCAGCAAGACCGCGATTTTTCTCGAACGAACGGGGCGGGGTCAGACCGAGCTGAGTCATCCGACGCAGAGGGCAGACAAACCGTCTCGCCTCTCCCCAGCCTTCGCTGCGTATCGCGCCGACGAAATGACGAGAAAGATCTGGAAAGTCGCGCGCAAGGTATTTAACCGAGCAGCCGAGACGAGAAATCAGGAGAAGACGGAACGTTAGCGCCGGAGCGCGTAGGAATTCCGCCGTGTAGTCGGCGAAGGTTCTGCCCGTAGTGACAGAACAGGAGGAGACGGAAGTGAGCGCCAGAGTGCGTAGAGAGTCCGCCGTGTAGTCGGCGAAGTTTTTGGTCCGTAGGGACGGCTCGAGCTACAGGCAAGAGCGTGGGTTTACCGCTATCGAGCGAAGACGCGGGCAACAGCTGCGTGTGTGAAGCCGACGGGTTCCGGCGAAGAAGTTGAAGTTTGAAGAGTGGCCAATTGAAGACGGGAGGTTTCCTGGGAGAGAACTTCGAGAGCTGCGGAACGACAACAACGCTGGACTTTGAGTGAGTGATTCTCGGAAGAGTATCATTCAGACTTTTGTTCCAAGGACTTTGGACTGAATAGGTTCTATATCTCTTTAGTCTTTAAGTGTCTTGGTTGTTCAATGCATGCGACTGCATTGTAGTGCGTATTGTTGTCTGTGTCCGTTGTTTCAATTGTGGTTGATTGTACTGGGTAGTACGTTGTTTGATTGGTGACGTATTGTATGTAGCTATTGTGGAGTGTGCATACGTGTGTATTGTGTTTTGATCTGCCGTTAATGAGAATATAATTTTGTTTGTTTATCAACTCTCGGCTCTGACTTGTTCTTTGGGCCACAGCCGGCGTCCGCTGGCGCACCAAAAAGGACCACTTCTAAATTGTCCACGCTTTCGTGGTGCGGTTCGGGGGGCCGATACTTCGGCTCTTGGAATTAGCCCGGCGATCGCCTCCCTAATAAACGGGACAGGTGTGACAATTAATCTGGCGTCCGCGATACAGGACCTTTTGGTGCACAGTGTGTCCAAAGTAGTGAGAAAGAGCCTCGAGTTGTTGATAGTGCTATCGGAACGATTTTGTGTGTTGTTCAGTGTTCTCGTTAACGAGTGCAGGGGAGTGCTCCGATAGACCAATTTAGGCAGATACTTGTTGCACGCGGCAAGGTTTTATTTGCGAGTTGCGAGACACAATGGATCTCGAAAAGTTAGTTGCGCTTGGTGAGAAGATGGGTCTTTCCGGCGCCGAACTACGGAAATGGGTAAGCCAGAAGGAGAAAGAGGCGGTGGAGAGAGAGAGGTTGGCGGCAGAGAGGGCCAAGGAAGAAAAGGCAGCTGAGTTGGAGAGAGAAAGGCTGGCCGCTGAAAGGGCGAGAGAAGAAAGAGAAGCAAAGGAGCGACAGCTGAAAGAAGAAAGAGAGGCAAAAGAGCGACAGCTGAAGGAAGAAAGAGAGAAGCAATTGAAGTTGGAGCTGGAGAGAGAAAAGTTGGCAGCCGAAAGGGCGAGAGAAGAAAGAGAAGCGAGGGAGCGACAGCTGAAAGAAGAAAGAGAGGAAAGGGAGCGGCAGCGGCAGCACGAGATGGAACTCGAGCGGCTCCGTTTGCAACAGCGAAGTGAAACTCCCGTCCAAGCTAGAGTTGAAAGCAGCGAACGGGAAGACCATGGCTTCCGCTTGAACCCAAGCAAGCTGCTCGTAGCGTTTGATGAAAGGAAGGACGACCTTGACGCGTACCTTCACCGATTTGAGACGATTGCGAAGAGCCAGAATTGGCCGGAATATCAATGGGCAACTGCTTTGAGTACTTGCTTGAGTGGTGAAGCGCTCAGTGTGTACGGTAGGCTGACGCCGACCGATGCAGCCAACTACGCAAAGGTGAAAGCTGCTTTGTTGAAGCGATTTAGATTTACCGTGGAAGGATTCCGGGACAGATTTCGGACAGGAAAGCCAGCTGATGGTGAGACAGCTACGCAGTATGCTGCCCGACTTTGCCATTATTTCGACAGATGGATTGAACTTTCAGGGACAGCACAGGAGTACGATGAGCTTAGAGAGCTGCTAATTAGAGAACAATTTCTTACTAGTTGCCACCCAAGCCTGTCACTGTACTTGAAAGAGAGGAAGGCTGACTCACTTGAAGACATGCTTGAATTGGCTGATCAATTCTTGGAAGCGCAAGGTGGCACTAATTTGGCCAAGGTAAAGAAGGAGTGTCCCGATGATTCGAAGAAACTGGCTCCCGAAGAAAAGAAGCGTGCACCAGAGAGCATTCCGCGATGTTTTCTGTGCAACCGAGTGGGTCATCGCGCGAAAAACTGTCGAACGATCTTTACGAGCCCTACGGTTGTAAAATGTTTTAAGTGTGGTCAGACTGGGCACAAAGCAGACGCTTGTCGAAACGGAGCGAGTCAAACTCACCAGGTATCCTGTGTGCAAGCGGCACCGAAATCTGATAATAATGCCGTCACTGATGGATTCGTAGAGTTGAAGAATGGGGAGAAAATTCCTATTGTGGGGGCTGTAATGTCAAAACAGCCAACCGGTGTTACGAAGGGAATGCCAACACTCCCTGGAAAGATTGCTGGCAAGAAGATTACGGTTCTAAGAGACACCGGTAGCTCCACGGTTATCGTGAGGAGAAATTTGGTACGGGAAAGAGAGTTGACAGGCAGAACGAAACCGGTTTGCCTAATTGACCGTACGGTCCGGATGCTTCCCGAAGCAGAAATTGAGGTTGAAACCCCGTACTTCAGCGGGAAGGTTACTGCGTTATGCATGACGACCCCCCTGTATGACCTTGTCATCGGAAACATCGACGGGGCGCGAGGGCCAAGTGATCCAGAAGGTTTGGGAGAAGACCCGAAGATAGAGCCCTCGCCAACACAGCGGCCGCGAGATACAGTGGAGGAACATCCCGTGACGGAGCTCACTAGAGCCCAAGGTGAAGCTGCGGCGCAAGAGACAGCGAAGGAGAAGACGATCGTGTCGAATCAGTTCACGGGCCGAGCAACCGGACGTACGTCGGCACGACCTCAACCGACTGACAGTGTAAAGGAGACGGAGTTGGCCAGCCGGGCAAAATGTAGAGGCATTATCAAGCGGGTAAATAAACAGACAGGACCCGTCGAATGGAATGACGCGTTAACGGTGTCGGAAGAGACAACGATGGCTGAGACGACGCCTCAGATATCGTCGTTGGAAAGGGCTCGCCGAAAGGGAACGTGGAAAAACAAGAAGTCGAGCGAGCACCGCAAGAAAGGGCGCAAGCGCTGTTCGAAGTACACAGGATAGGTGCTGAGGTGGAATCAGAATGTGTTCGGCAGGGCTGAGTGACATATGTTGTGTTAATGTTCTTGTTATCCTGTGTCTCAAGTGTATGTCGAGTGAGTCAGTGTTCTGTGCGATGGTGTGATGTATAGTGTTGTATAATTGTTGGATAGACAGAACTTTGTACGTTTGTATTGTTTAGAATGTGTGATGAAGTGTTGTAGGCATGTACCTGTGGTTATATTTCATGTGTTGTGGAATTGAACTACAATGTACGTTTGTACTGAGTGATATATTGTGAATGTGAAGTGTCATGAGCGACGGATTGTGTTACAGTCTGTGAGAATGTGTGGTGACTGTTCGCGCTCGTCTGTGTGGTTTTTGAATATTATGAGATAATATTCTTAAAGTGGGGGGCAGTGTCACAGAACGAGCGCTAAACAAGAGTGCGCCGCCAAATACTTGCGACAACGGGCGGCAGAAACGCCGCGAGGTAAAAAGGAAAAAAAAAAGAAAGCAAACATCCAGGGCTCCCGGGCGCGCGCTCTCCCCGCAGAAGCACGGCTTCGCAGACGATCCTCCTCACCCCACATCGGCGGCCCAGCAAGACCGCGATTTTTCTCGAACGAACGGGGCGGGGTCAGACCGAGCTGAGTCATCCGACGCGGAGGGCAGACAAACCGTCTTGCCTCTCCCCAGCCTTCGCTGCGTATCGCGCCGACGAAATGACGAGAAAGATCTGGAAAGTCGCGCGCAAGGTATTTAACCGAGCAGCCGAGACGAGAAATCAGGAGAAGACGGAACGTTAGCGCCGGAGCGCGTAGGAATTCCGCCGTGTAGTCGGCGAAGGTTCTGCCCGTAGTGACAGAACAGGAGGAGACGGAAGTGAGCGCCAGAGTGCGTAGAGAGTCCGCCGTGTAGTCGGCGAAGTTTTTGGTCCGTAGGGACGGCTCGAGCTACAGGCAAGAGCGTGGGTTTACCGCTATCGAGCGAAGACGCGGGCAACAGCTGCGTGTGTGAAGCCGACGGGTTCCGGCGAAGAAGTTGAAGTTTGAAGAGTGGCCAATTGAAGACGGGAGGTTTCCTGGGAGAGAACTTCGAGAGCTGCGGAACGACAACAACGCTGGACTTTGAGTGAGTGATTCTCGGAAGAGTATCATTCAGACTTTTGTTCCAAGGACTTTGGACTGAATAGGTTCTATATCTCTTTAGTCTTTAAGTGTCTTGGTTGTTCAATGCATGCGACTGCATTGTAGTGCGTATTGTTGTCTGTGTCCGTTGTTTCAATTGTGGTTGATTGTACTGGGTAGTACGTTGTTTGATTGGTGACGTATTGTATGTAGCTATTGTGGAGTGTGCATACGTGTGTATTGTGTTTTGATCTGCCGTTAATGAGAATATAATTTTGTTTGTTTATCAACTCTCGGCTCTGACTTGTTCTTTGGGCCACAGCCGGCGTCCGCTGGCGCACCAAAAAGGACCACTTCTAAATTGTCCACGCTTTCGTGGTGCGGTTCGGGGGGCCGATACTTCGGCTCTTGGAATTAGCCCGGCGATCGCCTCCCTAATAAACGGGACAGGTGTGACACTTGGGGACCGTATAGCAAAGTGAAAAGTGTTTGTAACGTGTTGAAAAATGTTTAATTACTATTAATCATTATCAAATTGTGTTGGAACAAGTTTTCAAACTTTTATTAAGGAATACGGCACAATATAAACGTATTTTTCTTGTTATTGTTATGAAATAACGCTAAATTTAGCGGGACGGTACGTGGTGGCGCTAAGTACAACCTCGTTTCAAGCAGTTACTGTTTTCATATCTCCTCCACTATACAAACCTAAACGGCGCAACTTTCGAAGTTGTTGGCTCAGTCGAGCGCAATCGTGGCGGAGGTCAACTGTACCAGTAGTCAACAGCAGCAGCGGCTCATCGGCGTTATCCGAGGCTCAGCGCGCGCTGGTGCTCGCCTTTATGGACGAACATCCCCAGCTCGGGGGCGCTGCGAGCGCTCGATGGTGACGGACGCACTCCACATCGCCTCCGTAGATTTTCTGCTATTTCTGCGGACATCCACCTTGGTACCCCTGAAACTTGGATTTATCGTCACCGCCAAGTTCTCCGCTTCGCCTAGACAACACCTTCGTCCAGGTGGGTCCAGTTTTGACAACTTGAGGGACGTCCTTCACTCCCGGCTACAACGCCGCCTCGCCAAGGGCTCTCAGCCCGGCGATGGCGGCCGCTAACGTGGTTACGGGCTATGATCCTACCTCAAGCCAAATGCTGTCCATGGAGATTTCATCCTCCGAAAACCCTATGCCATCAGAAGATGAATACCTCGACGACATGGTGAAACTGTGGCAACGCAAGCAAGCGAAATCGAAGTCTGCGTCTCAACAACAACGAGACGCCACGGCGGGCCACCATTCCCCAGCCTTGCAAGGAACGCCGGCGCGCCATCCCTCCGGCGGTGTGCCTACCTCTGCTCCGTCCTCGCAGCCAGCGAAGCAACGCAAGTGGCGTCCGCGTCAAACTCCTCGCCTCTCTCGCGACGACTACATCGTAGTGCTGAAACCTCGCGTTCCCTGCGAGCTACGCACATTTGTCCCGGCCGATCGCGCGGGCGACGCCATCCGCAGCTACCTCGGCGACCGGACTACCACGCAAATTCAAGTGTGGCCAATATGGGAACAGAACATCTTGGTCTGTAGCACCACCATTTTGCCTATGGCACAGCGACTCCTCGGGGACTTCCAGCTGCAAGTGGGGGATCAGCAGCTGCCCGTTCGAGGCCACGCCAAGGCACCAGGGGATACATGCAAGGGCGTCATCAATGTAAACCCTGCTGAAAGCCCAGAAAAGATAAAGTCTGAACTGTATTGGCCTCAAGGTTCTATCCTTGCGGTCCGCAAACTCGGAGATTCCGCGGCGGCGGTGGTGACTTTCGAGGGCACGAAGTTACCCCGCTTCCTCTTCTACCACTGCGTGGCGACGTATATCCGCGCCTACAAGAAAACGGTCCCTGTATGCACCAAGTGCGGTACCATAGGTCATCGACCACCTCAGTGCCCTCACGCAGCTCCAACCCAGTGTGCCAAATGTGGAACCCCCGCACCTGCAGGTCTCAATGCCCACGACTGCCACCCCAAGTGCCTCCTCTGCCACGGCGCCCATGAGACTGGGACCAGTGGCTGCACGGCAAAATACCGAAAATATCGGAAACGCAAGCAGCCCTCAACATCTCCTCGAGGGACCACCTCATGTTCGTCACAGCCAGACAGCAGCACAAACCTGCATCATTCGGCGCCACCACTCCACGACGACTCTCAAGCATTCCCACCGCTCGAAGCACCAGCGGCGGTACCTCAGGTGAGCAGTTGGGCAGGGAAAGCTGCTTCTAAGCCTCTCTCACCCCCTTCTGTCGATCCTCCTTCTCCCGAATTTGCGGCCCTTCGCCAGCAAGTTGCGGCACTTCAAAAGCAAAATTCTCTTTTAACTAAACAACTCGAACTCTTAAATAAGCGACTTCAACCCCAACAACAGTGTACTGCAACGCCATCCGGTATTGCCTCCTCTGCCCAGGCGACTACGCCAGCTACGTCCAAGCTTAGTCTTCGCGCTAAGTCCACTCCCATTAAACCGCCGGTTCAAGCAGCCATGTGTACTCTAGCACTCGGAACCGGTGCCACATCTACTCCAGAAGCTCTTGAGGCTCCTGGGGCACCTCAGGTTCTCTTGCCCGCTAACCAAACTCTCCCTAGCGAAGAGCACACCCCACGTGTAGAGGAACGCCTCACGTGCGTCGAAGCTTCGATTAATCACCTCCTCACCAGCTTCTCGGTCCAACGCATAGTAGTAGAGGTTACCCAGGCTATTCAAGCCTGGGCAATCACCCAGTTTCAACCCAAGGCATCGCGTTCCCGCTCCTGCTCGGTGAGCAGTGAGGGCACAGCTCCACGGCGTCGTCGTAAGGTGGCTACCACCACCCCGCCGTCGGACAATCCGGCCTCCGTGCCCCTCCCTGCCTCTGAGGATTCCGAGCGGGACATGGAGGACCAAATATAAAACCTAGGACAGTCACGATGGCTACCAATCGTACGTCCCGTTCAAACATTGCGTCTAAATTCGAGATCATACAGTGGAACCCTGGAGGCTTCGGGAACAGGCGAAAGCGTTCACATCTTTCCCTTTTCCTCAGCTCACTTGGCTCTCAGCCGGCCGTCTTGGCGCTCCAAGAATCTGGCCCTGCTCCATCCCTTTCTGGATACTGCTCCTATGTAGGCGGCACCACCACATGCCTCCTCGTGCATAAAGCTTACACGGCGATACAGATCGACCTCGATCTGGATCTTCCTTACGACTACTGCATAATATCAGTGCTGTCTCAGCGGAGGGGCCAACCATCAATACATATCTTAAACGTGTACTGTCCCCCTCGCCTTTCGAGGGCTTCGTTTGCGCATCTCTTCCATCGGGCACTGCGTATAGCGGCCCGACAACCACTGGTGATTGTCGGGGACTTTAATGCCCCCAGCCCTCACTGGGGTTACCACTACGAGAAGGCCCGGGGCAGAGAGCTCAAGGAGCTCATTTCCTCGCTGAGCCTGACGCTCCTTACCGATCCGGCACAACCCACACGTTCCGGCAACTCGGTCACGCGAGACACATGCCCCGACCTCTCCCTCACCCGTCACATCCGCGATGCTACATGGGAAAATTTAGGCGAAAACCTAGGCAGCGATCACTTTTTACTCCGCATTACGTTCACACCGCGGCAGAAAATGCGCCAACACTGGGGCCAAGCCCGTCTCACCGATTGGACTCAGTTCAGAATGCAACCATTCCCCACAGCCCTCTCCTCGACCGAATATGCAGCGTGGGCATCATACGCTCTTCATATGAAACAAGCGAACACTCGCACCCTTGCAACCTCTAATTTGACTCCTGCAATCGATCCACACCTCCTACATCTTTGGCACGCTCGCCGCGGGCTCATAATGCGCTGGAAATGCAACAAACTTATTCGGAAACTTCGCGCTCGCATTGAGGCGCTCACTGCAGAGGCGGCCGCATACTCCGCACAACTTTCCGATGCTAACTGGGCAGACACCTGTTCGAAGGCTGCAAACCAGATGAGCTCTAAGAGTGCGTGGCGACTCTTTAGAAGCCTTCTCGATCCCTCCACCACCAGGGGAGAAACGCAACGCCAGCTCCACCGTGTTCTGCATGCATTTCAGGGCACTACGGATGAACTCGCGCGAGAACTTTGTGACCGCTACATCTGCCGCACAATTGATCCCGCAGGCCCAGCATATACGTATTCCGGCGCCCCTAACACCGACCTCGACGCCCCATACACGCTTTCTGATTTACGATTTGCACTCACGAAAATGCGACGGGGCACGGCCCCTGGACGCGACGGAATCACAGTATCGCTCCTGGCAAATCTTCCCGACCAAGCACACCTCTCGCTACTCCAGCTTATAAATTCGATATGGGACGGTTCTCCGCTTCCAACGGAATGGACCACATCGGTCGTGACATTCATTCCCAAATCGGCAAAGTCCGTTAGTATTGAGGCACTGAGACCTATCTCACTTACGTCTTGCGCAGGCAAACTCATGGAAACCATAGTTGCGAACGCCTTTCCGCCTACTTGGAGGCCAGGAGCACCTTTGCCGACACGATGTTTGGCTTTCGCCCGCATCTGTCGGCGCAGGACGTCCTGCTCCAGCTTCAACACGATATCATAGAGCCGACTACTATGCGCCATAACGATAAAGCCGTGCTCGCTCTCGATCTCCGCGGGGCGTTCGACAACGTCAAACACAGCACTATACTCACTAACCTGTCTACCACAAACTGCGGGCAGAAGACTTTCAACTACATTCGCGCCTTTCTGTCACATCGCACCGCCTTCATTCGCCTTAATTCTATCGAGCACGGTCCGTACTTATTAGGCACGCGGGGTACACCTCAAGGGGCAGTCCTGTCTCCTCTGCTTTTTAACCTGGCGATGATGAACCTCCCCTCTCTTCTAAGCGAGGTCGAGGGAATACAACACGCACTATATGCGGACGATATCACAATCTGGACCAACACCGGCTCCTTAGCGCAAATCGAAGAACGCCTGCAAAAGGCTGCCCTTCTGGTGGACACCTACGCAGGTTCATGCGGCCTGGAGTGCTCTCCAGCTAAATCGGCTCTTCTTTCAGTCTCTCCGCTGCCGCCGCCTCAAATTTTTCTTCCGTCCGGGCCCGTCCAATCAGTGCAAAATATTCGGGTTCTTGGCCTTCACCTCACATCGTCCTTGGATCCAAAGGGCACAATAGCAGGCCTCAGACGCACCAGCGAACAGGTGAGCCGCATGATACGGCGAGTTTCTACCAAGCGCGGTGGCCTCCGCGGGTCTCAGTCCCTCCGATTGGCCCACGCGTTTGTGACCAGTCGCGTCCTCTACGCCTTGCCTTACCTTCGCCTGCGTCGTCGACACGAGCACCAGCTGGACGTCCTTCTTCGTTCAGTATACAAACGCGCTCTGGACCTACCTATTGCAACTTCCAACAGCCGATTCACGGCTCTGGGGGTACACAACACCTTTGCAGAGATGCGCGAAGCTCATCGCGTTAACCAAATCAATCGACTGTCACAAACGCCTTCAGGGCGCCGTCTTCTACACAGACTTGGCCTTAACCCGATATCTGACCAAGACCCTCTGCAGCCAGTACCAGAGCTCTGGCGTCAAAAGCTATGGGTGGAACCTCTACCCCGTAATATGAACCCTGACCTCCATCCTGGCCGTAGACTAGCACGCGCCGCGGCCCTTCATACGCGACACTCCGATCGTCCTGGTGTTTTCTACGTGGACGTCTCGGGTCCCTCCCCCTCGGGTCACTTCACGGCTGCCGTGATTACAGAGGGCAAACACGTAGATGGCCTCTCCTTTCGAGCAGACACAGTAACGCACGCTGAAGAGGTTGCCATAGCTTTGGCCGCCTCTCACCCTGCCTCACGCACCATCCTGACGGACTCGCGCTCGGCCTGTTCTCAGTACATACAGGGTTCCATTGCTTCGCTGGCGGCTAGCCTACTACAGGCAGCCTCTTGGCGCTTTAACCCTCATCCCATTCGTATAGTGTGGACCCCAGGCCACTCGGGCCTGCCCGGCAACGAGGCGGCAAATGCCGCTGCCCGCGCTTCTCCTGTCCGGGCCGTTGCCCCTCCATGTCCCGAGACGGAATCTGGCAATACCAACCTGACGCGCTTTCGCGAAATTTTGGCTTATTACCGGGCTTCGCGCCGCCTCTACCCGGACCCCGCACGCGGTTTGGAGAAAGCGGACGAACGACTGCTACGCCGCCTGCAGACGAACACCTTTATCAGTCCGGCGGTCGCCAGGCACTTTTTGCCGGAAATCAATGGCACCTGCTCGACCTGTCATGTGCTCGCCGACACATATCACGTCGTAGCATCGTGCCCAGTTAATCCCGTCCCTTTCTCATCCCCTTTTCCTATCCCAACTAGAGAGGCTTGGGAGGAGCACCTGCTCGGCTGCTCTACCTTGGCTGCACAACGCTCCTTGGTGGAGCGCGCACGGGCAGCTTCCAGCTCCACTGGCGTCCCGGAATAGGGTCTTGCCACTCTAGCACGCCGATGGGCCACGTCGGCACTCTCTAGTAAACTTTTTCTGAAATAAATGTTTTTTACCACCACCACCACCCCAGCTCGTGGCGAATGCCATCGAGCTGCGGCACGGCGTCACTATCACCGACCGGTGG
Source organism: Rhipicephalus microplus (assembly GCF_013339725.1). Classification (NCBI taxonomy): domain Eukaryota; kingdom Metazoa; phylum Arthropoda; class Arachnida; order Ixodida; family Ixodidae; genus Rhipicephalus; species Rhipicephalus microplus. The sequence continues at coordinate 60,886,481 of NC_051173.1, read as the reverse complement.
CAAGAGCTCAGCGACACGCTGAACCATGAAGTGCCTGCGCAGGAATGGCAGGCTTGGTGGCGCAGGCCGGTGCACGAGGCCCGCCGTGACACCGCCGCCATCAGAGACGCACAAACGTGAGTGACCGTCGAATGGCACGGGCAATTTGTTCTGTGACATTAGTGTATATTTCCAGGGGCACTGTAGGGGGTTGGCTGCCTGGCTTCCGCGGCCGAGTTCTACAGTTGACTGGAATGACACACTTCAGTGGCGTTTTTGGTCTCACCTATCAACAGGTAAGCACTCTGCCGCCGCAGTATCACGGGTTCCTGAGCGGTACCATGACAGAGTTTGATATCTGAAAGGGTGCCTTTATCAGAACCTTGTTAAACGGGAATAAAGCACACGAGAAAGTAATCAAAAGTGGGTAGGTTTAACTAAAATATCAGTTTGCAGCCCTTGCAGTACAAGGGGTATTAATTTATCATAAAACACGCAATGACTGCGGGCAAGTGCATGCACTAAAATGGTAATACATGACATCAATGACCACTGAATAGCTGCAGAACATTTTCGCAGATGTTTAGTACTTAAGGTTGCAAAATAGCCAGAGTAACGAATACCCACTTTCTGAAAGATCATGCTTACTACACTTTCCAGCAGGCGAATCTTCCCACTGCTGCAGTGGAAATGGATGTGGAGGCCACTGAAGCGGCTGTAGATGGCAGTGACACAGTAACAAGCAAGCATCTGAGAACTTGGTGCTTTATTGAGTGCAGGACTGGAACCTTGAGCAGGGCGACAAGGTGCTCAAGGTGAGTAGACCCTTTGTTTACATTTTACGTAAGGGGCATAAGCATTCTCCATGTTCTATTATGATGACTGAAACCAACTTGGGTTGTAAACGAGAACTATGCATTGTATTGAGGGCATGGTATCGGGTATCTGCAATGATAAACTGCCGGGCAAAAGGTTGGTTAGACCTGGGGCTCTTTCATGGTGAGAGATGCATTTGAGGACATTAATAAAGAGCAGTTTTAACAAATGTTTGGAGGTCCGCACGAGGAGGGCATAGCTTGTACACAAAGCTTCCCAGTTTCAAAGGATGCCATCAGGCCAGTTGATCTTCAACTGAGGGGAAGTTGTTGTGTCCATTGCAATTCTTGGCAGCAGGAGCAGCTTCCAGCCACGAGACGGTTAAGGGTTTACCGGCAGCTCACTTAAACATTTACACCATGACGATTCATCGCAGGTGCTGTGGGAGATGAAAAATCAACCACCCGCGTCGCTTCTGCAGCACGGCGTGTGGCAGCGGCACAGGAGAAGGCGGCAGCGGTGCAGGAGGGCACTGGCCAAGGCTGAGGGCTTTCTGCGAGAAAGGGATACGTAGTTTAGTTTAATTTTTCGTCATGTGTTCAATGTTTTTTCTTGTCATCATTCATTATAGATTTGTCGGTTTCAATGTGTTTAGGTGCTGCTGTTCATGTTCAATTTTATACGCTTCGGGAGACATACACATAGTTTAGTTTGTTTTTCGCCATGTTTTCAACTTTTTATCATTCATAATTGGTTTAGTGTTTTTTATATGTTTACGTGTTGCTGTTCATGTTCTATTTTATTCGTTTTTTGTTTCCATTTAGTACATATTACTAGATTTAGGTTAGCATTTACTTTGTATAAGGAGTGCAGCATTTTTATGTTCGATATATGCATTTCTTAATGTATGTTCGAGCTGTTCTAGTGGCAGTGTTTTTTACCCACATTTCAAAGGTGTCTAGTCATTCACACGGAGACCACGAGTGTATAGTTGACATTTTCTGTTAATGTTTCTTTGATATTTGTATTGTCCTACTGTGTTTTCTAGCTCACTGTGATTTTTATTCAGCATTACCACATAGTGTAGTAATGTGATATCTTTTTGCATCACACTGTTTTGCAGTTCACTGTGATATTTTCATTTCAGCACAATGAGGCTAAGATGCAACAACTACATTCCGAATCTTGTTTGGGAGCGCTAAGCTAGTAAGTGGTCATCTCGCACAGTTTCACAAAGGAAAATGGTCATCACAGCAACATGCCAGCGATTGATTTCATCTAGTTTTCATTGTAAACGACTCTTTGCGGGAATAAATTTCGAACGTGGTATGGTTTGGGAGCCGCGAGATAACTGAGCGAATTATTCATGCTGTATGTTATCAAAACAACTCGCCTATTGTTTGCCATCTTGATTTGCATGTTTTTTAGCATTGCAGCATGACTGCAGTCGTGAATTTAAATAAATGTTATTTTAACACTCACACAATGTTTAGGACAATGAGCAAATAAACAGCACAACTTGACAAGCACAATTGCTCGTCAAGCCTGGCGTGCACAATTGAATGCTTGTAGTCAGTCACTATGACAAGATATGGACTTATGTATCATGTGTTCATACAACATGTTACTAATAGAATCTCGATTTTTATGCGTTCTGGTGAAAAGAATTTTGAGACGTTGCTGCATTGTTCGCACAATTTTGTGATAGCAACATTCAGCACAGAGTGCCGCTCATATATGCTTGCTCCAATCTAGTCTGTTGTGACTGTGATCGCTAATATGGAAAAGGGTGTTTCTGTTGCATATTTCATGTGCCATTTAAAGAAAATGCAGCATTTTGACATTGCCACCTTGCTTCATACTGAAGCACAAGTAAGTACTTTGTGTATTCATATGTGGCAAACACAGCCCTTTCATGTCTAGATGCACTAGAATCAGTGTAAATAAATTATGTGTGGGATATGAAAACATGAAAACTCACCGTTCCTGTGTACTTCAAAAAAGGTACAAGACAGCGCTGCTGCCGTCTCTGAGCAGCACGTTGCGTGGTGTGAGCATATGGCTCCCCCTTGGCTCTCCATCGTCATCCTCAGCTGGTGGCATGTCCACGACATACTCGTCCAAGGTCCAGTCGCCTGCATGCAACGCAATGTTGTGGAGAGCAAAGCAAGCATAGATGATTTGCGCTGCCCGATCGGGGTTGTAGAGCATCGTTCTAAAGTGCTGCAAGCAGCGGAACTTGCTTTTCAACACGGCGATACACCTTTACACAACATTGTGCATGGATGCGTGCTCCTTGTTGTATCGGCCTTCGGAAGTGTTGCACGGTTGACTGCCAAGGACTGGAATTAGGAGCCATGGCTTTAGGGGATAGCCTGCGTCTCCTTCAATGTAAGCATAAAAGCTGAGTGCTCTGCCCAGATAGTACACAATAATACTTACCAAGCAGATATTCGCAAGGCTATAGATGTGCAGCTAGGCGTGCACGCAGTGGGTTGTGTTCCCACACCCAGGAGTCGTGGCACGAATCTGGGAATCATGGGTCTATGACAATTATGCGCAGCCACGCTTTGCACATCTGCGATGAGCAGCGATATAAAATAGTACTGCATTTATACTCAGAATAAATCCCTTTTTTCTACGCATATGCAGGAAACAATGCGTACTAGTACAGCCATTGGTACAAGGAGCTTCACTTAGAAGGAAACACAGGGTGTAGCACACTGAGGAGGGGGGAGTGTGGGGGCAACGACCCCACCTCTGCTGTACACATGGCTACGACTTCTACTGAATGATCGATAAGTGAAAAGCTACGCGTTGCTCTTGGGAAAGAACACTCGTAAATACCAAAGCCAGCTCGTCCAATTGTGATTGTAAGCACTTTCGTGTTGGAAATACTTCCCTGTCGTGTATATACTTCTGCTACGTCTGCTGCCCATATTACCGATTACCTCTAAAATGCACAATTCAATTGCGTATGCATGCCAGTGCAAAAACGGCAACTGGCTCACGCACAAAACACTTGCCACTTATTATTACCGAGGCCTTGCGAGCCACCATCTAGCTCGCACCCAATTCCCTGCAGGTTCTTTTTCATTCGTTGCATTATTACTTTTTCCAGCTTTGGCGTCACAACTGAACAATTGCTCCGAAGAGCGAGTAATAAACGATCCTAACAGTACTTACGATCATGACGTTCAGGACATAATAGCCCCTTCTGGACATGAAGCTCGCCGTGTCGGCCAGTCTGAATCCCTCTGGCTTGCGAATGGTGACCAACGTGCCATCGGCACACGCCAGCACCCCTGGGATGCAACCGCGTAGCACAAACTCCACCTTTGCCTCATCCTTAGCAGCTGTTGTCAGTAGGAAGTCCGCCACCCTTTTTCTAGAAGCCACGGTAATGATCGCCTCTGTCACCTCGTGGATGGTGTTGCTCACCGCCGGCTGAGACATGCCGATGTGTTCCTCGCGACCAATGCTCTTCTGGAAGCTACCGGTGGCGAAAAATTGCAGCGCGCACAACACCTTTCTCTCTGTGGAAAGGCCACTGGCTCGTTGGCATCCGATGATAGGGTCAAGTTCGTCGCACAAGCTACGCACTGTTCGTTTGGACAGACGAAAACATTGCCGGAACTCTTCTTCGCTGAACTCTTCAAATGCATCTTTTACCTCGCGTCGTCGCCTCTGCTCGGTTAAAGATACCGCACAGGCAAGGCGAAGTACCGTGTCATGTGGGAAACGTCATGTTGTCTAAGTGCCCCGGTGCCAAAAAGTCGCGCATTTTTTCCATTTCAATCCAATCCAGGCCACCTTGCAGCCATTTCAATCCATCCGGTTGCTTTCGGACAGTCTCTCCGATCGTTCCATCGCCTTTCTCCGAAAACCGAAAAAAAAGAGTCACGTGACACCCCAGTCCACGTCACTCATAACGTCACAACATTCGTCACAGCTTGTATGGGCCAATCGCGTGCGACTCAATGGAAGAGACCGCCTTTGTCCGGATTTGGAACTTTTACATAATTGCGCCACAGAAGCGGAGGCAGCAGCGCGGTGGGCTCGCTACACAGCAGGAACTCAGGCTCACCGCCACTATTCGCCCCTACATCAAGGCGAGTCGCCGCCTGATGGCCACTGGCTGAAGCACGCCTAGTGCGGATTGCTCCCGGTGTCGTCTGCTATCCACATAGGCTAGCACGTGCGAGTACGTCACGCTTGTGCTCAAAGGGTGGTTTGTCGCATTCTGTTAGCGCAAGAGTAACTGCTTGTACGTTTGCCTAACACTGTCTAGAGAAGCATTTGGCCTTGCTCGCCTGTATTTGTACTGCAATAAGATAAGGTCAACCACTTGGCGAAAGTGATGTCTATCGTCGTTGTAGCCTTTCTTCACCAAGATCATGTCCGTGTAGGCGCCTCTTTTAGGGGCGAAGCTCCTTATAGCGGCACCCGTTCGTCCCCCGTAGTATGTAACAAGTATAACATTTTGACCTCCAAGGTGGTGCTGGTGAGAGACTTCGTCTGTGCGTTGTTGAACAATAAAAAATAGTGCTCAATGTACATGTCAATGGCTGCTAATGGGGAATGAGAGACAAGAGCATTCGGCTTTTAGTAACGCGCAGGCTGCGATCACCATTAGCAGTCATTGGCATGTACATTGAGCACTATCTGACAAGAAAGGGTTGCTACGTTATACTCGCTGGGTGTAACCCCCTTAGCTTTAGAAAGGTTTAGCGAGCGTTGAGCCGCAGTGCCATGAATACAATGAACTTGTATATACCATGAATCAACTCGAGGTGGTTAAAAATGGGATAGATACGAAGCGCAAGCCGTAAGAAAGTAAAAGCCGAATTCTCCGCCTCTCATTTCCCATTAGCAGCCATTGGCATGTACATTGAGCACTATCTGACTGAAAAAGTTTGCTACGTCATACTCGCTGGGCGTAACCTCCTTGGTTTTCGAAAGGTTTAGCGAGCGTTCGGCCGCAGTGCCACGAATACAGTGAACTAGTATATAACATGAACTCAAGGTGGTTAAAGGTGGGAAGTGGACCCGAAGCGCAAGCCGTAAGAAAGTGTGCGTGTGCCACCTCTCGTTTAGTCCTTGGAATGTCCGCTGGATGGCGGTGTTTCTATATGGGGAATCTATGATGAAAAGATGCGAGATGGTGGTACTTGGAGTGTTGAATAGATGGACGAACGGACACATAGACAGATGCATGGATGGACGCATGAACGGACGCAGGGGCGGCTGCACGGACGAACGCAGGGACGGACGCACGAACAGACGCACGCACGGACGGGCTGATGGACGCATGGACGGTCACACTGACGGACGCATGGACGGACGGATGCAAGAACGAATGGACGGACGAATTCTTCGCCCCACTCTCCATCATTCTCTCCGTGGATATGCTGCCATTTTTTTAGCTGAAGCCCATCGTAAAGGGCACTTGGCGTCGCCCCAAAGACAAGAAATAATAAATATTGTGTGAATGCAGCGTTTTAGTGACTCAAGGATAAAGTCTTGCATTGTAGTTAGGTGTTTACTTCAAAAAATTGTGGCGTTCTTGCTTGTCGGTTATGCGACGAGCCTTAATTGTGCTTGAGATAATCTTGTATAGTACGGTCCTAATCCCATGACACTGCTGTATAGCAAATTCTGACACTTCGGCACTTTATTTGAATGACACGGAGCTGATTTAACTGCAGTTTCCGTACGTAATGTTTAGCATTAGGCGATATATTTATGCAGACACACCCGTGTTCTTATCAAAGGTGAACACTTAGAAGAAGTATGCCTGGTTGTAAGAGAAATGAGGCAATTAGAAAACTCCAACGAAAAATTGTATTCAGAAAACCACCGTTTCGAAGCCAGACCAAGCGCTCACTCAAACGCTGTAAGACAATTTTCGGTTGGAGCTTCCTAATTGCCTCATCCTAGTTCCTAGGTTTGGTTTCGCTTAAAAGAGACCAGATTGTCAAAATTATACTAAACGGCGTGCCTAACATATGTCATATAATTTTAAGGAGAACGTCATCTTTTCATTTTATTTTCACTATATCTTGAGCGCTTTTGCGGCATTGTGCTAGACACACGGAAGGAGTGGAGACACATTGACTTGAAAAAAAAAAAAAACTTCGTTACATCAATTATTCGAAGCTTTCCATCACTTTGATGTAGATAATTACTATAGAAAAGCTTTCTGTACTGTTATAGGAGTAAGAACACGTGCGCTTAAGTACTCGAAGTCATGTAGCTTTCCTGAATAAACATATCCACTGTCCTGCGTTTATTCCATGAAGAAATGATTCAGACGAAAAGGCGGAATGAGTAATCACTGTATTTTTTGGTTCATCGCCCAAAAGTATCGATTTTTTTCCTTTTCTTTGGAGGGGGGGAAGTGATGGGGTTGGTATGCGTGACCAGCGTGCGAATGAATTCAGTCATGCTCAGCAGTGCATAGTAGACGGCAGACAAGCTCAACACCTAAAATAAAAAAATGGCCCCGTGTCTGCATGTTAATCTGCAAATGTCATCGAAAGAGGATAGTCTTGCGTCTGAAGAGATTGAACAAAACGTTTATTTGATGTTCTGTGCAAGAAAATTGATTAATGGTATTCTGGAGGCGCTGCGTTAGAGTGCCTCGAGCGTGCAGCGGAGGCCAACGAGCCCACCAAGTCAAGTCACACGTGAGACTTAAGCGCTATCTGGTAGTTATCTTCGAAAACAAAACGCGCGGTTCTAAGACGGGCGTGCGCGCCCGTCTCAGAGGTGATAAGGTGCAGAATGCAAGGCGGCGGGTAGGTGCCACCACCATGTTTCTTAGCAAAGCGTTGGAATCGCTTCCCTTTTCGTGCAAGTGTTACATGGTCAGTGCCACGTGATAAACGCTACGGACCTTAGAAAAAGGTATTTATGCCTTTTCCAGTAAAAGACGCACATACAGAATAAATGCGTGTTGTTATGGTGCCTCAGATACGCGCGATTATTGCTTTTTAATTGACAATCGCACAAGTATTAACGCTGAAGCTGGAGCAACATTGGTGAGCGTTGCAGGTGGGGTCGGTCCTTTGGGATATACGCTGGTGGCATTTAAAGTGCCCGGTACCGTTAGGGGTGAACAGACAAATGGACAGACAGACAGACAACAAACAGACAGACAGATTAAAATTTTTGCGTCGAAGGCCCTCAAAAAAGACTATCGTATTTCAAATACAAGAAGCGTGACACCCTGCAGTGCGAAAGTGCAGACAGTCGCCAAACGCGAACATCCCTTTTATGGCAGACTGCGTTTCTGTCACAAGTATAAAAGTAACGTTCGGTGAGCCTTCGTGCATCCGTTTGGGCAATGAACGGCATATTTATTCCGACTGAGCAGCAGTCAACGCATTTTATTCGCCGACAGTTGGCTCACAGCGCTCAGAAAACGCGCCGTTGCGTCCAATTGGCATGCGCACCATCGGCCGCCTATCCACACTAGCACGGTCACTGGTGCTGCCCCCTATAGCCCGATCTCGAGGCGAATAGTGACAAGCTTCACGGAACAAGACGAGCTGTTGGCTGAACTGGTTGTGTGATGCATTACAACTGATCAAGTCTAGTGGCTATGTCCTCCATGGTGATGTAGCTGGTACGGTGTTCGGCTTGCTGACCCAAAGGTCACGAGTTCAATCCCTGCCACGGCGGTCGCCATTACACCAGATGGTCGAACTTTATGGAACACTCCACTACGCTGTCTCTCATAATCATGCTCTGATTTCGGTACTTAAAACTCTTCATAATATTATTACTTGTTCAGCGGGCCTATAGATACTGGTAAGTGTTTTATGTAATTTTGATGGCAGTTTTTAGAGCTGTAAATGGGCGGTGGATGGATGGAAGAACTTCATTTGTAGTCCCGCGAAACGCAACTAGCGCTCAATGGGCTTCTTCTACTTTGGCACGGCCAGGATAAGGCATTTGTTCCGTGCTGGCAATTATCGGATAAGAGTGCTATCTACATACCCAATGGACTGTGCAAATGAAGCTTGCGATACAGAACAAAAGGTATATTTTCCACTTACTATTGCGCGAATCCTATTCCCATTTGGGTTGTGGCATAGGCCAACTCCCTGGACAGCTTCAGAAACGTATCGAGGGAAACGGTGTTTGTGGCAGTCTTATGGATCTTGTTTGCACCACTTTTGTAGAATGAGTCGAAGAACATGTAGTCGCACAGGCCGTCCTGAGGCATAGGCGTCGATGATCGTAAGGTATCCGCGTATACGCAGATCGCCGGAAAAGGCACGATAGGATGCTCTGTAGTAAGCCACCAAAAAGTTAACAAAGTATAGGTGGGAATTGTTTTCAGCTCAAAACATAGCGGCAGCGCAATTGAAGCTACGGAAGTTGTATCAAAAAAGAACGCAATGCACGCTGTGGGTGTTAAATCACTTTGTTTCACCAAGTGGGCAATGGGTGAACTATCAGTTCATCAAACTTCATTTTCTGTTCTCTTCTTAAGACTCGCAAACTAGATTGTTAATGAGCTCGCAAGCCTGTATAACAGTCGTCTTAACAACTCAATAGTTCTCAAATTGTAACTTGGTATTGCCCTGTATTATTGTTGCAAACACACCTATTATGACTGAAACGCCTTTTTAAGTAACCATGGAATGAATCCACTAGAAGAGCTTACTGCCTCACGAATGCAACGACACAAAAATTTTAGAATCCGTTCAGTGCGAGTGGAGTTACAAAAATTTGTCGCAAGTTCTAATTGCAATTTCTCTTCTCTCGTCTCGATGAAAGCACCGGAAGCTAAGCAGAGAGGGACGGCAAGGGCAGAGAAAAACGTCACGTGTACCTCATAACTTTGAGCCCTTTTTGTTTTTTTTTCTTCCAATGTGCAGCTTTTTTAGTGTGATCGCACGTGCACGTGTGAACAGGTTGCGGGCTCCTACGGAGATCTCTGTAACGACCGAGCCAATAGCTGATAGATGCGCTTCTTGGGAGCAATTTTTGAGCGTCTTCCGTCATTTATCGAGACAAGAGAAAGCAGTTTTCAGGTGACTTTGATAATTCATTGTGAACTCTAGGCCACTAGCTGTGGTATATTATTTCGCTCGCGTGCTGTTGGGGGCCTCTACTATCAATCGGAAGCGTTTTCTGACCATGATCAAAAAGTTTTGCAGGGCCACTCCAAAGGGACGCCAAAGAAAAGCAGTTACTTGATTTAGATTAACAAATTACACTCTGAAGACTCCACCACTATAGGTTTCACGGTCATAAGTATATTATTATCGAAGAAAATCAACGTTGAAGTTTTGTATGAAAACTTTGCGCCCGAAATTTCCACGCGTGACGTCCCAAATCTCGTAGTGTATTTTTCGTATTTTCGTGACATAAGCTTGATGAGATTTGCTGGAACATCGTACGCTAGATTGTTCACCTGATGACAATGTACTTCATTTTTATTGATTCGAAGCTACTATGATGACAAAGACCGAAACTGGCACTCTGGCACAGACACGCATGTAAGGTGAGCGAGGAAGAAGAGGCAGAATAAGAACAGCTGGCCCAGGATCGGGTGTTGTCTCTTTTCTCTTCATTACAATGGCGCAGCCGACAGGATTCGAACCTGTGCGGGAAGCCCCTGGGACGTGTCTTCGTAGTTCGTCGGCATCGCGGGCTTCTCCATCGAGGAACACCGTTCACGCTTCCTTGGCAATGAAGTCCCACCCGCCGCTTCAGCTATCCTTCAGACCACCAGTGGACGGCGTCTAGGCCTCCCCTGAGGGTTGTAGGGCATGAACTTATTGACACCCTGCCACCGTTTCACGGCAGCGATCCGCACCTGCTCCTGTCCTTTGAGAATGCCGCTCAGGCTTCCCATGGCCTACATTCCCGTTGCCGCACTCTTTCAACATACGAGCTGCCATGGAACGCCGTCCAGGCTCCTCTGCTCGTCAACCTCACTGGCGTGAGTACTGCAACCGCTACTTATTCGAAGACCGCGATCACCGACTCTTCGGGCTTCACACATGACAGCGCCGCGAACCTGCGGCGTACCATCGCGCTACTCTGCGTCAAGACTAACGAACTGACAGCGTCAATCACTGAGAGAGCTCCTAGAAGTGTTTCCAGAATTGCGTACCACTAACGCCATGTTGGATGTAGCTGCCTCGCACGACTTTGAGGCAAGCCCATTGGAGCAATACAGGCAGCTTTGGGGCACACTCCTACAGCGCTCAGACCAGCTCGACGGCATTGCCTCAGTGATATCCACAATTCGCACGTGCCGCCCCACCATCGCTATCCACCTACAAACTGCCGGAATTCGACGGGTTCCGGAACGACGCCGACAGCTAGGTGGCAACCGTCCACGAGATAGCAATGCGCGCGGCCTGGACAGAGAATCAAAAATATTATGTGGGCATAGACCGTCTTCGGTAAGGTGCAGCGGCGTGGCACCGGTTAGAAGGTTGGAAGCAGCAGTCATGGGCGAAGTGGAGCTTCAAGCTCATAGCTGCTTTCACTCCGATTCCCTGTGCCACCTGCCCATGCAACTCGACCTTTTCTCAGGACGAAACTCGGGAAAAGCCCGACCTAGAGGATGCAATTGCAGCCCCTACCATCCTGTCATCTCTCGGTGACCAAGATGTAAGGAAAAATTAGGATCGTGTAACTCTGCCTTGCACAGCCACTTCTGTTGTCGTATTTAGAGCTCCTGAGGAGCACTCGCCTGACGGTGCAACTGTGTACGGCGGGTGCCTAATGGCAAGCTTCGCGCAATGCTCCGCAAGTGGCTTAACGCAGGTCGTCCGGTCGGCTTAGAGGCACCGGCCCCTATCCTACTGGACTTTCTACCACCTAATGAGAGAGGTCTTTCCGATGAGTCTAATAACATCCCATCTGACCAGACGGAAGAGCATATGCGTGCGACGCATGCACTGCCTGAATCGGTAGAGTCTTCGATTTTCGGAATGGCTTCCGTCGAGGATCTCCCACCAGTACGCAGCGTGACTTGAAGAATCACTGACTTTATAGCGTCCGGGAGCCTCGTAGCGACAACGTTGCGCAAGTCACGGACTATGCAAGTCACGGCGCAGGAGCCACGCCACAGGTCAGCACGAGGACTCCACCCCAAGTTAGCGTAGATGTCTAATCGCACCAAAAAACATCCCTCCATTCGCCGAAAATTGCACAGACGGCTGCGTAAGATGCTACTTGTTTCGTTGCCGGATCCACCATTTCCTGCCCTGTTTTCTAAAATGTGGTGGGACAAATTAAAGGAAAGCGTTCAGTGATCAATCTGCGACCATGTAGATGCAGTCGGGGCTGCCCGATAGAACCATCTTCAGAAAAAAAATAACCACACCACCGCAGGAAACTTCTACCATGAGAATGCTTGCTCGGTCCACAAAAGGACAATCGAAGTCGAGCTGCTTTCTCTGAAATGTCGCAGCGTGGCCGAGGCTGTAGACTGCCACGCCACAGTCAATGTGGTCCCGCGGAGTCATCATCAACAAAGGGACCAACCAGGACCTAGTCCCCACCACGACATGGCAAACGACCCAGACGACATAGCCAGTGTCGGCCGCTGGAGCCAATTTCGGTAAACTTCCAGCGTGGTCGGGGCCGACCATGACGATGCAGCCGACCCCGCCCACCTAAAGCAATGTCAACTGCTGCAGCTAGCCTCAACCACGTGAACATTGTCGTGTGGCCCATCGACAATGCTTGCAGTCATGGCCGAGTGTGATGACGAAGACCGAAACTGGCACTCTGGCACAGGCGCGCATGCTAGGTGAGCGAGGAAGAAGAGGCAGAATAAGAACAGCTGGCCCAGGATAGGGTGTTGTCTCTTTTCTCTTCATTACACTACTAACGACTCCGTTGATGCCCTGAAAATTTAGGACGTCATGGCTTTTGGTGTGTGAGTTTCAAGGTGGCGCATCCACTCATATTTTGTTTTCGCGCTTTTTCTTGATTACCAAGCCTTGTCTTTTGGTAAAAGCGTGTTTTTGTGTTTTCTCGTGTTTTGGGGGTTGTGAAATTGTGTTTTACCACTACGCGGAAAAATTCTTTAGCTCTTTGATGTTTTTTTAACTTCGACGCACTGATAGAGCCGTCTCCTGAATGTATGCATACATAATGCGATGACTCAGAAGCCAAAGAAAGTCTATACAGAGTGGTACATTCAAAGCACTGGGAATTTCAACAAATAGCCGGGTACACAGATAACACGTTTACAAATACTTTCTCTGTAGAATTTTACAGTTAAATAAAACTATTATGAGGTGACAGGACCAGTGACAGGCGGTGATGGCGGCTCTCGGCTTCGAGATATAGAAATGTGTGTCAACATTTGCTTACGCGTGGGACTGACAACACCAGGTTGAAACTCTTGCGGCTTGTAGTGCTCCGGAGTTGTGGCCTCTTGTCTCCTCCCTGGGCGAAGAAAGGGTCTTGAAATATGATTGATAACTGTAGTTTCGAACTTTGCAGGAAAAGTGAATTCACGCTTCATTTCGTGGCGAACAAATTTGAGAGGTTAATGGCCATTTGGTGACCTTTCGAAAGATTTTTTATTTCATGTATTTTAAACTGGTAGTTCACTAGAGTGGAGATCGCTTTAACACCACCCGTGCAAACTCAGTAAAAGCTAATTTATATGACTTCACGTTTCAAGGCACGCCTTGATCACATTTTAAAGCTTGAAGTTTATCGTTGTAGAAGACACCGCCTTAACTCTCACTTTCCCGGCGTTCCTCAGCACGAAACTAAGTCTACGTACCGAACGACGTCTGTATCAGTGGGGTACAATTCAACATCGACCGCACACCCTGTCACCGCATTAAAAAGGCGATAGTGTGCCAGACCAACCATTATTATGCGTGAAGGCACACAATATAACTAGTGCAGGCGTCGTATGCTGAGCTGTTGGCTTCAGTAAAAAGAATTACCTGCCCTTGTTACCACGTTCCGAACACTAACATGCAGAAACATAATGAAGCTACATCGGGTTTTTGTATTCCACCGTTCACACGCAACAGCAGCGCCACAGCTCTCACTCAAGAGCCCCCATTTTGCGGAAGAAAACGGGCACTCGACTAAGAGCTTTGGTGGTGCGTAGACGGTGAAATAAAAGTGATATAATCATTGCGCAGCGCTTTTCATACCTGTGCTTTGTGTGCAATAAAAAAGCAGATGAGGGTCGAAAAATATTGCTTTTTTAATTAGCAATAATAATTTCTTGATATATAGTGTGTTACACTGCAGAAAAAATTTTCTGAAGGTTGGCGAAGCCGCTTTGAGGCTGCCGTCCTAATGAGTGCTATCGGCCCTTATCATGCCAGCGAAACAGTTGGTTGTTCCTTTTAATTATGTGTAATCGACCGAGCGGATGCTTTGGTGATATAGTGCCAGTTAGCTGCTTCAAAACTTTTTGTGTTGCTTATAAATACAGACTTTCATTTCCGGCAATACCTGACCCTATAACAATAAGGCACTTTTGTCTTCACACATGAACGCTTGATCGAAGTATACCTTGTGGCTACTAAAGTTTCAGTGAAAGGAGAAATGAGGATAGCATCTTTAGTAAGTTTTTAATTAATAACTCGAGGAAAGTTGTTTTTACAAAACAAAAGTTCAGTGGCGTCCCATGTTATGGCAAGAGAATAAAAAAAAGCTCCAGCCAGGTTTAGTTAGTTTTAATTTGAAGAAAGTGTCCCTAGGTTTTACGACCAGTTGAGCCTCTTCTTCACGGGCTGACTGCCCGGCCGGCTGTGAAGCTATCGTTTCATAGTTTTATAGTAATTTGCTCCTTTGTCCACCATCGTTCTCCCGGCAGCTCCTTTCAGTGTGTTGTCTTCTACATTGGTTCTGAAGGCCGTGTGCATACACGACCCGCAGGGTCACTGTCGGCTTGTTGATGCTTTCAGGTGCAGTTTGTATGTGCCGAAATTGAGAGTATTTTCTTGTGGTGTGGCTACCTTTATATCGATGACCCTAGCAATGTCGAAGTTGATGCGATAGTTCAACTTCTCACTGTGTTGTACTAAATTTTGTACGAGAGTCTTTTTATATGCTGATAATTTTTCACAGCCAAGCAGATTTCTGCCACTCATGTTTCGTTCTTAATTTATGTCATGACCAATTTACTGTTTTTAAGTGATCCGAAAATTTTCTTTGATTTTCGCTGTGCTATAGACTGGGTGCCCGTACTGAATACGTGCATTATGAGCTATATGCTTCTCAAAGGATAAGGTACTAACGGTTAATCTGGTACTGTTCGATGACGAGGTACTTGCAAGCCAGTATTCCACAGCAAAATAGAAAGATGCAACAAAAAAGCTCCATTCTCTGTTCAGATCTGAAATGAAAAAAAATTAAACGTGGTAGAATATTAGACTACCTGTCCTTTGCCAGTTTGAAGATGCCGCCTCTTCTCATGCTCTTCTAAAGTTATGTTTTGTTCCAGTTTTATCTGGACATGTTATCGATATGTCGTCAATAAGTCTTTCGAGGGAGCACTGCCCGCTTCTACTTGATTTCTATTTTGCTAATCTTCGACTTATACGCATTCGTTGCTGCTTTTCTAATTATGGGGTACACTTCGTGGGACATTGTAATTCCCAGACTTTGCTTGCTTAACTTCATGAGGTTGAAGAAACAAATTATGCCGTACGTTTCATGACAACGGTTCGCTCAACTGAGCATTACGTTAAGGGTGCGGATGACAGCCTCTACATTGCATTGAGAGCGCAGCCACTTTAAACACACAGAAACAGACATGCACTGCAAATCCTCACATTCGGCCATTCGCAATCGTCCGCGTGTTCCACGAGCTGGGCCCCTCATTTTTCATTGTAATGTTCTGTTCCAAGTCCACTAACAAGGAACCACTATCGCATCCCCCGCGCGGTGGGCTGCGGGATCAAATGAAGGTTTCCAAAAGAGGGCATGGTAATTTTGCGCCTGTTCATGTGTTAGGTCGAGTAAATGTCACTTCACCGTAGCGGGGAAAAACGCGAGAGAACGCGGCTAGATGACGCGATGGTCTTTTGGTCTGGCAGGGAGCAAGATATTTCACGCCAGCTGTTCTTTACAGTCTGCCCTACCGCTAACATCTAAAAAGTTGCTCCGCACAGCAACGTTTGTATACGGGCTGGACGAAAATGGCTGTGCGCATGCCTTACCAACGCTCTGTAACATGTGCTAATAGCTGAAGATGCCGGCATCACTAATCACGACAACATATTGTTTGCGAATGTACGCCTTCATCTAGTTATACATGCTGATGTTGGCAGAGAGCCTCTTAAATTATATTTGTATGTGAATATTTCAGGCAATTATATGCGCCTAAAAAGACGAACTTTGTGAAGTTGTTTGATGCTTTTTAATTCTTCGTTTTTTTGGAAGTGGTAAACTTATCGATCCCAGTTTTATTTTCTGCATACTATTTTAACATGTGAACGCCTCTGCATGATAGTAGTTTGGCCTTTTCGGTGATCGTATACTGTGTGTTCCAACGCCTTCCTTTTTAGCTGCATGAATGTGTTTACATGCATTGGTGGCCTGGTTACATTTTCTCCCACGTAGAGATGACTCCTTTTCGAGAACCAGTATGTACGCATGCTTTCCTTTCTTACGAAGGTATTCATATACATCGTCTCATCTACACTCGCATTCATATACTCCTTTTCGAGAACCAGTATGTACGCATGCTTTCCTTTCTTACGAAGGTATTCATATACATCGTCTCATCTACACTCGCATTCATATACACCGCCTGAGCGTCACAGTGTTCAAATTCACCTCGCTGTTTAGTCTTCAACTTGATACTCCTGATTTCGACGTTACGACGCTAAAAAAGGAGCCTTTATAGTCTATGTCAAAAGTTATCTTCACCAGCGTGGAGGCTACAGGGCCTCTGAGCCAATACGAAAGGCGGAGATTCCTCATGGTGTATTCACCCACGCCATGTCGTCTGCTGAGCGTCCCCTTAGGTTCTCCGCACACGCGCTGAGCGAGAAGACAGCATGCCCACAAAAAAAAAAAAAAAAAAAGCAGAGCATGGCTGCATCCGTCGAAGTTGTTGTTTTAGAGTTTATCGCGTCGTCTAGAGTTTCTGGCGTTGTCGTCATGAGCTGTGTGGCGGCCCACCAGTCCCAAACTAGAGTTTTTATATGCTTTAAGTTTATGTCCTCACACTTGCACAGTAGGTAATTCATGAAAACACTGTACTATTTAAGTGAACCGTCATCGAACTCCTCATTCGTTAGGCTTAACAGGCATGGCTAAACAAACAGGTGATGCCACCAAAAACTTGCCTGATTCTTTCTCCTTATCGTGAGATGGCCGAAAACAGTGGCCCATTTTACAATTTATTTGTTGATGTCAGCACGGTGGGCAAGTAGACAAGTGACAAGCCAAAGAGCGGATCAAAGCAGATGGTAGCGTCAATACGGGCTCTGCCATGTTAATTTCTAACCACCTTTAGCGGTGCTTAGTGAGGCAATTACAGAAATACGACCTCACTTTTTGCCAAGTAAACATATGGCTTGGGTAAGAAACCGCCCATGCTAAACGAGGGCAAATATGAAACTCCGCGAATTGTGAGGTAATGTAAGTGGGACAACGCATCTCTGCGCAAGAATGTTGCTTGCTTACACCCATTAGCTTTCGCAGTACTCAATGGCAGGAATGAGATGTTGTACAGAGTGAGCCTGATGTTATGACTCTCAACCACAAGGTCAGCCACAACTTTTAGAAGGTGCCTGCTAGATTCGGTCTTGCTGTTGTTTTCTGACTACTGCAAATCACTCCTCGTGGCACTATTTGTTAAGAAAGATGACTTGAAAGAAGATGCCGCACACTTGGTGCACTGTGGCTTAAGACTCGTGTAAGAAATGTCTCTTGTGGCAATAAATAGACCAAATGGAGCTGTCTTCTTTCGGAAGCACTCAAACAATTCAAGCAAAAAGGACGACATGCATGGGGGTGTCTTCTAATGGGAGCTGTGCTTGAAGTTTTTAACCATGAATGTGGCTAATTCAACAAGACGGGGGTAGAAAAAGTGGGTAACGATTTACAGTACTTGGTACTCTACTATGAAAGAGCTTGAAGCCGTCCCGTGGGCCGTCCCGATGAAGAATACGTGGACAGCGAAACGTACTGAATGTACAAACTTTGGCCTAAACTGGAGCCTAAATCCAGGCATTTTCTGTCATAACTCTGAAGTGCCACTTCCACTAGTGCTACCAGAACTCGCCCCCCGGAAAAGGTTGACACTATATAAAAGGAATGACACAGTTATGCCACGTTACAACACAATTTATCTGAAAAGAGGGAGTCAGATGGATGGAGCCAATGGGTATAATAACCATTCTACTTACATGTGATCTGAAACAAAGAAAAGTAGCTTGTAGATGCAGTTACAACTACCTAGATGGCATGATTTGGTTCATTTTGTCGACCACGAATGGCGTAACCTTGCAACAGCAGTGAGTTGTGGTACACTAATGCCTAATTTTATGTAAATCGGTCCAGGTGGGCATTGTTATTCTTGTACCAAGGTCTATGAGGTGCCCTGTCTACTTCTGGTCAAGTTACTTAAAAAGGCAGTAAACAGTTATCAATTTTTTTCAGACCCCCAAAACAAGCTCACCAGTTTGTGCAGTACACCGTGGGCGGTCACATTTTTCGAATATAACAGCGCTGTTTGCCACGCCAACTGTCCATTAAAAAAACAATTCCCGCTCCTCTGTTCTTGTGACCAGTCCCCCTCGTACGTGCAGTGACGCAAGCTTGACCACGGGCAACTTGACGTACCCTGAGCTCGTCGATTCGGTCTTTGCCTAAATAAACGGCGCCTTGACGCTGTGATGATGCAGTTTCGGCCCTCGCAGTTCACATTTTCATTTTGCTGTGCTGACCTCTGCCGTTTTGTAGAGCCCAAGACAACTGGAATAAGCGGTATTTCCAGAATAAACGCCTCCGAGATAAAAAGGCGTCTCACTTCTTTACCGCTAGGGGAAGGGTACTACCACTCTTCGTCCCCGCGCCACTATGACACGTGCTCATGACGGGGATGCCCTGCTTGGTCGTTGGCTATGTGAAATGCATACCGTGTGAAATAGCATGCAGGGTACTGAAATGTGTAGCTTTCATTTAGCCTTATTCTGAATATACGAAACTAAGAAGCGCATACAATTCGTTGCTGTCGTACACGTGAGCCAGCGTTTTTTCATTAATTCCATTAGGCATTTGCGTCACCTTATGCCACCTTGTATTCTCCAACCGATTTGTACTCACTCTGTAGCATAAATGTGTGGTGCTCAGAAAGGCCTGATACGTTGTGCTGGTTGATATTGAAGTCTTCAGCAATACTTTTGTAGGATAATCATCCCAAAAAATATGTGATTTATGGAGATAGCTTCTCAATGGGCATTCCTCAATACTGGCACCTTTTCTGAATCGCACACTAGAACCCTCAATAATAATAGTCTTAGTATACAATATTCACATATACAAAAACAATCAATGAATTAGAGTGCTTTCAAGTGGGCGCGAAGGCCACGAACATTCAATTAAAGTAGGAAAACAAACTTACTGGCATCAGCTTGATCTGGCTCAATCAGCCCCACCCTATCGGAAAAATTGCCATGGTGGATACTGGAAAACATGGTGGGCGTAGTGGAAATAATAGTGGGCATGGTGGAAATAATAGTGGGCATGGTGGAAATTATGATGGCTATGGTGGGACGTAGTGGAAAATATGGTGGTTATGCCGGGACATACTGGGTGGTATGGTGTACAGATGATGGGTAAAGTGGAAATGATGGTGGAAAGCAGAGGCTAGACAGTGGGCAATAATGGGACACTCTGCCCACCATTGCGATGATGCTGGGTAGCCCTAAGCAAATGGTGGGTGGTGCTTATTATGGTGGGCTACATGACGTACCAAGTTGAGAAACTCTTCCCACCATTGCGATAATGCTGGGAAGCACTAAGCAGATGATGGGTGCTGCTTGTTATGGTGGGCCACATAGTGTACCAAGCTGAGAAGCTCTGCCCACCATCGCGATAATGCTGGCAAGCAGTAAGCAGATGATGGGTGGGCTTATAATGGCAGGGAATTTATATAGTGTACCAAGCTGGGATCTGTACACTACATGTTCTACCACCATGATTTCCATCAAAGTTAGGCCTACCGACCGAGCCCGTAAAATTGTGTTATCCGTGCTTCCGGGTTTCAGAATACACGATTTCGACGATTAAGTATGACAATACAGCGCAGCCATGGCATCAATTAACCTAAATGAAGCATTTTTCATTGTGTATGGTGTCCGCTCAAGAAGCAACTAACATCGATGCGACGCAATTAAAGCGCTCCCAGAGAACGTAATTAAGTGTCTTCTCACCGACAGCCGCCGGTCGCACTCGCCGGCACTTCTCTAGCTTTTGTACGAGAACTCAGACGTGGCAATTCGTATGCTTGGTGAACCAATATGATAGCGTAATGTTTCCGGCACACTGCATTCGTTTCGGCCAAGCCGTTATGAAGTTGCTTTAGCAAAAAAGCTACAGCATTGCGCTGGCGCGTCCGCCCTCTACATTGCGCGAAAATCATCCCAATACTCAATCAAATAAATTATAGGTGGGCGTATCTATGGAATGAGCCTAGAGGCGTCATAAAGCGTGAGCAGATGTCGCCCTTTAGAACGAGCGCGAAACGTATATAAAACTTGGCAGACCCCGCCGGTAAACTGTTGCTGCTCCCCAGTCCACTTGGTTTTTTTTTCTTGAAGTTGTGAATTGTAAAAAAAAAATAGCACTAGTGCCGTTAACATAGTGGCAATCGTTACAGGCCGCAGTTGCTTGTGTATAATAAATGTGCAATTTTTAGTAGCAGGTGTAGATCTTGTCTATGTTGTGTACACGACAAACATAACTTAAGTTGAACCGTAAGTTTGTATGCCAACTAAGTGTTTAACGCCCAGTTAACGTCATGTTGGTGTGGCGCAGTCACTCTGCGTTCGGCTTCGGTGGGAGACGGACGTGTGATGGCTCGCTCCGTGCGAGGTGCTTCGGCGGCCGCTGCTGGCCGCGGTGTTAGGTTCCTTTCTGCACCATCGGATTACCGGTTTTTGTTGCCTACATTGCCGTCGGGTGACAGTATGGAAGAGTGTGTGTTTCTGCACGGGGATTTGGAAAAAAGACCATACCGATTGGAAGACTTTCGGGCCCCGTTGGAAGAAGTGGGACTCATCAAGGTGATCAATGGGATTGGAGCCTTCCAGATGAATCACATCTGGCTGGCGAAGATGCGAAGCAAGGATGACAAAGAAGCATTACTCAAAACAGGTGGACTCCAAGTCAAGGGTGGCTTCTGTGCTATCATCGACCCTATCCAACATGATGTAGCCGTGAAAATCCACTGGGTTGACTTTGCGGTCTCGAATGAGAGCATTCGACAAGCGTTAGGTGAGTTTGGTGAAGTTCTGGAAGTTTCCAACGACAACTGGACTGTCGCGGGCTTTGAACACGCGATATCGACGACGAGGGTGGTGCGACTGAAACTGAAGGAAGGCGTGGTGCTAGAAGACTTGCCGCACCTTTTTAAGATTGGAGGGGGCACCGTCCTTCTTGTGGCCCCGGGCCGGGCACCGCTTTGCCTAAGGTGTCACATGCAAGGACATATACGACGAGACTGCCAGACTCCCCGCTGTGGTGTATGCCGAGCGTTTGGTCATGAAAGTCAAGATTGCGTCAGGAGTTATGCCAGAGTTACGAAGACCGTGCTGCCAACAGACGACGCCCAAGATAATCTAATGGACGCCGAAGAGGCTGAGAAGGTGGACCCTGGCAGCAACGCCGTGGGACCCGACGCCGCGGTTCAGGCAACTGGAGAAGAGACAGCCGACGCGACAACGCAAGATGGCATAGACTCAACGAGAGAATCCGAGGAGTTGGCCGCAACAGGCGGCCAGCAGGACATTCAAGAATCGATGGAGGAAGATATGGGTACCAGTGGTGAGATAACTACGCCAGAAGCCGGCACAAAGTCTCCGGAAGCGACCACGGGACGCGGCAAGCGTTACCGAGTGGAGAGCACGGAACGCAACCTGAAACGCCCGGAGCGTCTGTGGCATCGCGTCACGGGCGCTAAGAGTAAAAAATATGCCCTCGAAACCCGGTCGGCGTCATCGTCGCCGGTTCGGGGACACGATCTAGACGCGTAAGACCCCGGTTTTCCCACTGCTCGGTATACGAGACACGGTAAGCGCAGCATTGTTGTTTTCATCTTTGTCATCAACATGGCTAGCATGACTGCGCCTTTACGCATTGGTACGCTGAATGTACGCGGTCTAGGAACGCGTCGCAAACAGTACCAGTTGAAACGCTTGATGCAAGAAAAAGACCCTGACTTGCTCGCGGTCCAGGAGACTAAAGTTAGTACTGAGGACGCAACTGATAGCTTGGTAGCAGAATTTTCATTGCGGTACAATGCGTGTGTGAGCTATGCAGTGGGAGCATCAGCCGGATGTATTATTTTTGTCAAGAACTCTCTTGGTATTGTAGTGGAAGAGGTCAAAAGTTGCCTACATGGGCGTTTTGTTTTGTGTGACTTTTGTTACGGGATCACTAAATTAGAGTTATCTGTGTATACGCACCTACAAATTCGAGAGACAGATGTTTGTTTTTTCGGGAAATGCAAGCGTACTTTGAATGTCAGAAATGTGTGGTTCTGTTGGGTGACTTCAATTGTGTTTTGACCCAAGAAGATTGCACGTATACTGCTAAATTAGGTGATGAAAGCGTTGGGTTGCTTAGAGACAGCCTTAATAAGTACTTTTTACATGACGTAGCTGTGTTTGCGATGGGTGGCAGTCGCCAGCACTTCACACATTTTCAAGGTTCGAGTCACGCACGACTAGATCGAGCATATGTTTGTTCTGAGATAGTACCTTTATGTCAGAACTATGACGTTTATGCTGTTTCCTTCAGTGATCATTGCTTAGTTTTGTTTGAGATAGGTAGAAAGTGCAAAAAGAAGGTTGTATGGGAAACATGGAAACTGAATACTAAGATAATTACGCACGAAGGGTTTGTAGATAAGACAAAGAAGGAAATCGAGAATTTTTTCAAAAACGCAGAAAGGAGTGCCACGGAAAGATGGGAATTATTTAAGCAAAAGATAAAAATGAATGCAATAGAGTGTGGTTGCTACATGCAGTACCAAGCTCGAAAACAGGAACGTGAGCTACGGGCAGAGCTAAATGATTTGTTGAATGTTGAAGCAGAAAACCCGGGCTTATTCACACATCAACTGCAGGTTGTCAAAAACAAAATTGAATGTCTTGAAGAAGATAAATATAAAGGCGCAATTATACGAGCAAGAGCTGAGAGATACCTCGTAGGTGAAGCCCCGACAAAGCGAGCCTTGTCAGATGAAAAGGCATATGCTCGAGCTCACGACATACTAGAGATAGAATGGAATGGTAAAATATTGAAAGAACATAAAGATATTATGAAAGCTTTTGAAAACTATTATCAGGACTTGTTTGCTTATCGCGAACCAAAGGAGCCGGGTTTTGTAGATGAGTTCTTGATAGAAATGCCGACACTTAATGCTGAGGACACAAATTTATTGGAAATGTCTATTAGTATAGGGGAAATTGAGAAGGCTATCGATGATCTCGGCATGGGCAAATCACCTGGTCCAGATGGCATTAATGCCGCCTTTTACAAGGCGTTCAAGGAGGATATGGCCGCCGCATTGCATGAGGTTTTTTCAGAGTCTTTAGATCGCGGAGCTTTGCCTCCATCGTTTAATCGAGCGCACACCGTGCTGATTCCTAAAGGGAAAGAGCAACATGTTTTACGCAAAGTGACAGGATACAGGCCAATCACGCTAACAAACGTAGATTATAAGGTGTTTATGAAAGTTCTGGCTAGGAGGTTGCAAGGAGTTATATACAAGTTGGTCGGGTCACATCAGACTTGCGGCATCAAGCGTAGGAGCATATTCACGAATATTCATGTTGCCAGGAGCATTTTGGAGTATTGTGACGCTGCGCTTCTAAAAGTAGCTATGTTGCAAATTGATCTAGCCAAGGCTTTCGACATGGTTCCACACAATATACTCTTCATGCTAGCTGAGTACGTTGGTCTTGGTGCGATCATATGTAAAGGTATTAAATTGGCATATAAAAATTCAACCACAAATTTAATTGTAAATAGAGAACTCTCACAGGGCATACAAGTACTTTCCTCCGTGCGCCAGGGGTGTCCTTTAAGTCCTTTGCTCTTTGCTCTATTTTTGGAACCATTGTGTCAGAAAGTGATTCACCATGCAGGGATTAATGGTTTCAGGTTGCAGTCATGTGAAGTGCGTGTTTTGGCATACGCCGACGATATTGCCTTTTTTGCAGTTGATAGAGAGAGTGTCACTTCGTTATTAAAAATCACTCAAAGGTTTTGTGACACGAGTGGAAGTTTAATGAACAAAGAAAAAGCATTGGTTTATGGCATGGCAATTGGGACCTTACGCCCAGTTCTTTTGGAAATATTCAGTGGCTCACGACGCCTAGTCGTTACCTTGGGGTACCATTGGACAGGTATCAAGACAGTGAAGCATTTTGGCATGAAAAGGCTGAAGAACTGCGCGCGACCGCTGAAGGATGGGGCGGTCGTGGCTTATCAATTTTCTCTCGGTCAGCTGTATGCAACGTATTTCTGGCTGCTAAAATTATGTACCTTTTGCAAGTACTTAGTTGTAAGCGTAAAACCATTCACAAAGTCCACAGGATATTCGCCACGTTCATCTGGAGCTCTACGTGGGAGAGAACATCTAGAACGAACTTGTTTCGGCAAGTTAAGCAAGGAGGGCTGTCTCTGTGCCATCTGTTTCTTAACCAAGTAATATCACGTTTCCTGTTCATTAGAGACCAGAGAGACTCTTTTTTACGATCTTTATTTCAAACAACGCTGTTACATCACATGCCTGACTTCTTTGTATCTTCAGACAGGCAAGAACGACACACCTTGTCACCGTTCTTGCGCGAAGTTGTGTTCTCATATCGTTTCTTAAGGGCGAGGTTTTCGATAGATTACCTAACTAATGTGAAAAGAAAGCGCCTTATGAAAGACCTAATACAGAATGTTTTTCCTGTGCCCCTGTACCGTTCAAGGTATGAAAAATCATATGGTCATGACGTACTAAAGCGAGTGAAAAACATGTGTATACCACCCAATGTGAAAACCTTCTTTTTTAAACTTCATACGGGAACCTTGCCAGTAAAAACGTGGCTTGAAGAGAGAGGGATGTATGTACCATGGGGAAGCAGCTGTCTCCTGTGTAACAAACCTGAGACCATTGAACATGTGTTTATTGATTGTAAGAACGCTATTTTCTTTTGGGACATTTTACAGAGAACTTTAAAAAAAGATTTACCTCATACTTCATATGGAATTCGTTTTTTGCCTTGTGATAGTTCTGTGCAAAATTTGGATGTTATATTTGTACTTGGTCTTCATTCGGTTTGGCGTAGTATGCTATCGTACAGGAGGGAAGGGGGCGGATCACCGTCGAGAGCAGTCGCACCTCACTTCGGCTCCGCCAATTTTCGGCCCTCGCGTCGGTCCTTTCGACCCTATCCGGATAATTTCTTCACGGGTGGCTGGAGCACTTTGTCTGGATTTCTTCGACACCCACTTTATTGCGAAACTCGCCCGGGGTGGCCCGGGAGAGCTTTCGAAAGCCTTCGACCACGCCGTGCACCGACCTAGGCCTCTTAGGCCTAGCTCGAGTGCGGCCGCCTGCACATCAGCTGACAGACGGAGCGACCGCCCGGCCGCCCGCCGCTGCCTCGTCGCCCATCTCCTAGCTGTCCACCGCTATGGAGTATATTGTCGAAGGACAGGACGTGTCCCCCGAGGAACTCTCGGACGAATCCTGGCAGTCGCCAGGCCTCCGCGCCCAAGAGCAACGCCGCGCAGCCTTGCGCCTTGCCACCGCCGCAACTAAACCCACCACCACGCCGGCCTCTCTGCCCTCGTCGAAGCGGGTAAATACATCGCCTCCGCAGAACCGCCGCCGCGCTCCGCTCCCTCGTCTCCCGGCGGACACGATTCACATCGTCGGCCGCCCAAAAAGCCCCGTAGAACTCACCAAGCTACAGCCTTGGCACTTGTACACCGCCTTGCTGCAAGCAGCGTTCCTGCAAGACCTCCCGCCCGCATCTCGCGACACGGTGCGGATCCACCCCGTCAACAACACTTTTACGCTCAGCGTCGCGGACTCGGCTCGTGCACAAGCATACCTCCGCATCACCTCCCTCACGGTTTCCGGCAACACTTTCACCGTCCACCTTTACGCCCCACCGCCAGACGATGCCCTCAGGGGCATACTGTACCACGCCTTCGACGACTTCACGGACCAAGCCATCCTTGAAGACCTTCAGGCAAGTAATCCTACCCTCTCTGTTGTGGGCGGCCGCCGCATGGGCAAGGCCCCTCACATCTTGGTCACCCTCATGGAGCCGAGACTACCGCGGTGGATCTTCTACCACGGTGTCCAGCTTCGCCTCCTTCCGTTCCGCAACAAGGTGGAAGCCTGCTACAATTGCCGCTCGACCGGCCACCGGACCGACGTGTGCCCCAAGCCGCGGCAGGAGCGGTGCCATCGGTGCGGCGCTGCTAACCCCACACCGCCCGAAGGATCGCCACCCACTTGCAACCCCCGCTGCATCGTCTGCAATGGGAATCACTCCACGTACAGTTCCAACTGTAAACACCGCTACGTGCAGCGCCCTCAACGCCAGAAGGCCCCGGCACCTGACACACACCCCCCGCCACAACAGCCTGTTCCGCCCGCAGCGGTAGTGCGCTCTTCCCAGCAAGCAGCAAGTGGTCCCTCACCAGCTCCACCGCCCAAGTCGGTTACTGCCTCTCCGCCCCCCGTACCAGCGGTGCCTAAACCCACATCACAGCCCATGAATTCGACATGGCCCCGCGGCGCCCCCGGCTTGCCCTCGGAGCCGCAGGTTGTTGCACTGCAGCAAGAAAACGCCTCCCTCCGACAGCAGGTCACTGCACAAAGCGCTCAAATTGCAGCTCAGAAGACCCAAATTGATTCCCTCCAAGCGAAACTGCAAGCTCTTGAAGAGAAGCTGGAATCAGCCATCACAGTGAAATCCTCTCTGCCCTCTACCATTTGCTCCTCCTCCGACATGGACGTTCAGACTCCCGAAGGATGCACTGGCAAGCGCCGTCGACCCAACACTCCCCTTGAATCTCTTCACTTTTCTGAAGAGGTCCAGGTATCCATCAAGACGGCCTTGGTGGATCTTGAAGAGCGGTTGGATAGCCGCTTCAACTCCGTCCACCAGCTTCTCACTGCACAGCACGAAGCTCTAAATTCCCTGCGCACAGACTTCGCCGCCTACCCCCCCGCCACGTCCTTCCAATCTCTACAGTCAACAGTTGATAGCCTACAAACTGCCATGCTTGGAAGCATCCGAGCAAAGCTACCCCTCCATGCCCGCACCACCACCTCCTCCGGCGCCGCCCGAACCTCGCAAACACCGGTCGAGGCAACATCTTCCGCTGTTAAAAATGGCTGACCGATCCATCGTCACCATTTGGCAGTGGAACTGCCGTGGTTTTCGTCCCAAGCGTAACCACCTCCTTCTCCACCTACAACAACTAGACCCCTCGGACGCGCCTGATATCATCGTACTACAGGAAACTCACGCCGACGTCTCCCTCTCGGGTTACGTCGCCTACAACCAAGTAACTCACCATCCTCTGCCCCATCCCGTGACGGCCGTCCTCACCCGGCGGACGCTCGCTGTCAATCGACACGATCTACCCTTCCCTGCAGTCCATCACGTCTTTCTCGAGACACTACCTCAACAACGGGAACAGCCCTCTCTGTTTATTCTCAACGTGTACAACCCCCCTCGCTCCACTGAAGACGCGTCTCTCCTAGCCTTGCTCCGTGCCGCTGCAGCGAAAGCAGCCAAATCACCCCTTCTTATTCTCGGCGACTTCAACGTCAAGCATCCGGACTGGGGTTACTCGAAGGCAGATGGCCCCGGAAGGAGGCTGTGGCAGCTCGCTCACGATCTCAACCTTTCCCTGCTCACCGACCCCACGCACCAACGCGCATCGGCAACAGTGTGTGCCGCGATACCACCCCGGACCTCAGCTTCTGCCGCAGCGTGCCCGACGCGCGCTGGTATAACACGCATCAGTCCCTCGGCAGTGACCACTATGTCCTCACCATTCAAGTTCTCACCTCCCCCAGCAAGCCGCGCCCACACACGGCCCGCTATACAGACTGGGACGCTTTCCGAGAACGCCGGTTGCACTCCGCCACTTCCAACATCGAGGACCTCTCGACGTGGACCGACCAGCTGCTAGAGGACCTCGACGCAGTCACCGCCTCGATCCCCACCACGAAGGACTATCCGGCAACTGACGCCCGTCTTGCCCACCTGTGGGCCGCCCGCACCGGCCTTTGCAACCGTTGGCAGAAGCAACGTCACAACCGTCGCTTACGCCGCCGCATTGCGCACCTCGATCGTACGATCGAGCAACACACCACCGCGCTCGCCCGCCAACAGTGGGAGCAGCTCTGCTCGGGTCTCTCTGGTCAGTTGGGCTGCAAACAGTCCTGGCATCTCCTCCGCCACCTCCTCGACCCTGCTTCTGCCAAGTTGGTCGCTCGGCAGCAGTTACAACGAGTGGTCCGGGCTTACCCCGGCGACACTCCGTTGCTGATGGCAGACCTGTCCGCCAAATACCTTCAGCTTCTGCCTCCTGGCACACCTCCTCCCCCTCTCGCGTCCTACTCTGGGGCCCCCAACCCAGTACTGGACGCCGATATCACGGAAGCGGAGGTCTACGCGGCATTACAGAAGCTCCGCACCACTTCCGCCCCCGGCCCAGATCGCATCCCCAACAAGCTCCTCCGAAACCTCGACGCCCCTTCGGCTGCTACCCTCACTTCGTTCCTCAACGAGTGCTGGCGCTCCGGCAACCTCCCCCAATCATGGAAACACGCTCGCGTGGCTTTCATCCCCAAGCCGGGCAAGAAACTCACAATCGAGAATCTCAGGCCCATTTCACTCACCTCGTGCGTCGGCAAGCTTCTAGAACATGTCGTTCTCGCTCGCTTGCAAACGTACACGGACGCACACCATCTCCTTCCCCAAACCATGCTTGGTTTCCGCCCCCACCTATCCACGCAAGATGTCCTCTTACAACTCCACCATGATCTCCTCGACCCACCCACATTTTCAGACACAAAGGCTCTCCTTAGCCTGGACCTTCACAAGGCGTTCGACCACGTCTCCCATTCGGCTATCCTTGCCGAACTCGCAGCCCTCAATCCCGGCACCCGCACCTACAACTACATTCGCGCGTTCCTCACCGCCCGCACGGCCGAAATCATCATAGGGGACCTCCCGTCTCCCACGTACGAGCTTGGCCCTCGTGGCACCCCTCAGGGCGCCGTCTTGTCGCCTTTTCTATTCAATCTTGTCCTCCGCTCGCTTCCTGGCAAGCTGGACCGTATCCCCGGTCTTAAACACACCCTGTACGCGGACGATATTGCTCTCTGGGTCACGTCGGGCTCTGACGGCCATATCGAGCAGACGTTGCAACGCGCAACCGACGTCGTCACGTCCCACGTGCACGCGGCCGGTCTTACTTGCTCAGCGGCCAAATCGGCCCTTCTTCTCATGCGGCCTCCCGACCGGCGTCGCTACAAAACTCCCCACCCCACCATCACGGTTCATGCCAACTCTACTCCTGTCCCCGTCGTTTCGCATCTCCGCGTGCTCGGGCTGATCCTACAGTCCAACCGCCATAATACACACACCATAGACAAGCTCTCGCTCTCGGTGCAGCAGACCGCACGTATGCTCGCCCGTGTCCGTGCGCGGCGTGAGGGCATGCGAGAACACGATCTACTTCGCCTTGTCGACGCTTTCGTCGTTTCCCGCCTCACATACGGCCTTCCTTATACACGTCTCCTAAAATCGGAACGCGATAAAATTGACGTCCTCATCCGCCGGGCATACAAGACTGCCCTCGGCCTTCCCCCCAACACGTCCACCGATCGTCTTCTCCGTTTGGGTGTACACAACACGCTCGACGAGTTGATTGAGGCTCACCGCTCCGCTCAAGTGCAACGCCTTTACCGTTCGCCGACCGGTCGCCACATCCTTTCCTCCATCGGCCACGACACCTCCTCCCACCCTCCGGATCTGGTCTCATTACCCCATGCTATTCGAGCGGCGTTCTACATCAAGCCGCTACCTAAGAATATGCTGGCGGGCCACCACGACGCTCGCCGCCAAGCCCGTGCCGCCATGCTTCACGCAAAGTACGCCGACCACCCGGCCGTCGCCTACGTAGATGCGGCCCGATACAATGCACGCAGGGACGCCTTCGTAGTCGTTTCCGTGTCGCCCTCCTCAGCTCCTTTGGGGCCGACCATTACGGCTGGCACCGTCAGAACGCCTTACGCCGTCGAGGCGGAGGAAGTGGCCATTGCTTTGGCCGCGACCTCGGCTGACGCAAGCGTCATAATCAGCGACTCGAAACAAGCCATCTCGAATTTCGCGCGAGGTCTCGTCTCGCCTACCACCTTACGGCTACTTCGGCCCCTACTGCAGCAAGATGAGCAGTGCCGCATAGAACTGATCTGGGTCCCCGCCCACTCGGGTCACCCCGGCAACGAGACAGCTCACCAACGCGCTCGAGGATTCGTCGACCGAGCGGTGGGCCACTCAGAGTCGGACGCCCTGGTGCCGGAGCCCCTGGTCACCTACCACGACATCACTCAGCACTATCGCCTCGAGCGATATTTCTATTCACATCCTCACAGCAGCCTTCCCAAGCGGTCCGAGATCGCCTGGCGTCGCCTACAGACCCGCACCTTCCCGTGCCCCCTCGTGTTTTCATACATGCACCCAGGTGCCATCGATCCACGCTGCTGCCTGTGCGGCAACGTTGCCTCGTTGAACCACATCCTCTGGGGCTGCCCGGAGGATCCCCCGCCCGCCGACCTCCTTTGCTCACCCCCCACCGAGGGACAATGGGAGGCCCTTCTCTCCAGCAACGACATAGACATCCAGACACGGGTCCTGAAACGAGCGGAAGAAGTCATCGAGAAGCACAGCCTGGCAGCCTTCGTGGCTTAGCCTCCCTTACCCCTCACCCCTCCGACTAATAAAGTTGTTACTCACTCACTATCGTACAGACACTGTGATGTGAGAGTTCTATCCGTTAATGAGTGTTTCGTGGAAGCTGTTATAAAAGTGCGAGATGTGTATAAGACTACCGACTGTAATGAAGATGTAATATCTTTGTTTGACGCGTTGTCACGCATGAAACACGTGTAATAGTGAATGTCATATTAGCTTGACCTGTAGTCAAGAAGGCAATAAAGAAACAAAAAAGTTGGTGTGGCGCAGTGGTTAGCGTCTTCGAATGGGAATCTGCAAGTTGCACGTTCGATCCCCCGTGGTGCCTTGTTTTTTTTTTACGGGACGGTTGTTTTTAAACTGTTTTTATAGAACTCTTTTTTATTTTCTGTGGCAGCTCGTCACGGTGATTATGACGTAATTTCGCGCTCAAATGTTGCCGGCATTGCAGCACCCACCATACCCACCATGCGCCATGGTGGGCGTTTCCCACCATTCACCCACTACACTAATCCACTATAATGGGGGGTGGTGGTTTACACCATGCCCACCATTCGTTTTTTCCGATAGTGCAGTGCTATAAGAAACAAAAGAAAGAAAGATACGAAAAATATGAAAGGGAGGAAGCTAATTCGAAAGTGATGCGCCATTTTTTTTTGGTGAAGTAACTTTCTAGTAAGAAGTATTTCATACTGGCGCTCGATCCCTTTTATCCGCAAAGAATGGCTTGTTTCTTGATAAAGTTTTTTAACAATACGTTGCATTTTTTCCCTCAAGCAACTTCGTTAGGCATACATACTGCGAAGAAGTCCTTTACATGCCTTTATTAGGCCTGGAAGATGTGGCCAAGAAACAATCACCTCCGAGGCACAGAACCGACTCAAGAGTCATCTCCACTGACGATGAAGATGAAGAACACTAGGGGATGATGGTTTTGCACAGGTGATGAAGAAGCGTGCTTTAAATACCCACACAAATGTCCCGCGCATGAGAGCGGCCGGCCATCATGACCGCAACTTATAGATGCGGAGAACGCCTTGCGAAAGGCTTCATTTGCGAGACATGAACTATCTCGGTACTGCAACAGCGCCGGTCACTTGGAGTAATCACAGGTTCAATGCGATAATTAACGGGCGAGGTCTGCTCTAAGACTGTGTATCAGCTAAGGAGCCGAAACTGAAATTTGTCGCACAGTCCGTGCGAACTGGTGTCAGGAGTAGCACCTCATCGTCGGGGCGGAAGGTCACAGTGGTGTGAGATGCGTCATGCAGATTTTTACGGGCTTGTTGTCTCTCCTCAGTGTTGAGTCTGGCGAGCTGGCGACAGTGATGGAGGCGGGACACATATTGCTCACAGTAGGATGCAGATGGTGTAAGCGGGGCTGTCAAGAACGAGACGTTCAGAAAGGAAATGGCGATCGGCACAGAACAAGGTAGAAAGGCGAGTAGCCAGTTGTGTGTTGTACGGCGGTATTATAAGCGATTGCTACCAACGGCAAAATCTCACCCTAGTTGGTTTGGTATAGCTCAATGTACATGGCTATCATGTCGAACAGAGTGCGATGAAAGCGCTCAGTGAGCCCGTTGGTTTAGGGGTGACAGCTGGAGGTTGTCTTGTAGCTGGTGCCGGACACTTTTTGCAATTTTTCCACAATTTGCGATAGGAAAGCTTTTGCGCGGTCACTCAGGATGACACGAGGGGCACCTTGACGCAAGATCAAGGCTTCAAGCATAAATGTCGCCACGTCAGAAGTGGAGGCCGAATTCACGCAGGGCGTTTCAACGTAACGTGTCAAGTGGTCGACAGCTGTCACAATCCATCGATGGCCCCTCGGAGTCGTGGGAAGGGGACCATATAGATTGATGCCAATGACTTCAAATTGTGCCGACAGACATGAAAGTGGTTACAGCTCTATGCATTGAGGTGATGTCGGAAGCTTTCGGTGCTGACAAAGGTTGCAAGAGGCGAGGTACTTTGCTACGCTGGCAGACATCCCTGGCAAGTAGAAATGACCTTTAATGCGATCGTACGTTTTCTAGAAACCAAAGTGACCAGCAGTCAGGTCGTCGTAATAGACCTTAAGAATATCGGCTCGAAGAGAGCGAGGCAGAACGGGCACCCAGCGTAGACCATCCGGGTGATAGATTTGATGGTAAAGAACACGGTTATAGAGCTTGAAATGCCTGAGCTGTCGCCAAAGGCGGGCATTAGGTGGTTGCGAGTTTCCTAAAGGCGATATATGATGTGTTTACAGTAAGTGTCAGTGATTCGATGCGTTATGATGGAGCCGTGGTCATCAGGAGAGATCTTGTCAATGACGGCTAAGGACGAAACAGATGTGGAAGGGCTATCAGTGTGGGCATTTAAAGCACGCTTCATCATCACCTGTGCAAAATCGTCATCACATAGTATCCTTCATCTTCATCGTTAGTGGAAATGGCTCTTGAGTCGGTTCTGTGCCTCGGAGGTGACTGCTTTTTGGCCACATCTTCCAGGCCTAATAAAGGCTTGTAAAGGAGTTCGTTGCAATATATATTTCTGTGGTTTATTTAAACTTTCACCCCCCCCCCCCTGACAATGCAGCATCCTTGTTTTATACGTGACGTAATTTTTGTGGAGTACTCAGAAGTTTGGATTATACCTAAGTCGACAGTCAAATGAGAAGGGTAACCGTATGCCTTTCTGTAGTAAGTGTGCTCTTTGACATTTCCAGGTCGATAAATATTGCTCCCCCCCCCCCCCCCAAAATATATTCATCTAGAACGCGAAATGTATTCCTGAACAATATTTAGAGGTTTTATATGACATATACATTGACTATTTATATGAACTGCCTTTGCGTGATGTGTGCTCAGATCGTGAGCACAATGAGTGAGGAACCAGTAAACTAATATTACGAGCGACAGTTTTCCCGATATAGGTTTGCGTACGTGCCCACTACCTCTTATTGATTTAAAATGACGAAAATGTCAAGCGTCACTGGCTAGCTTGCAGCAGCATGCAAGCCAATCGAACTACCTTTAACGATCGGTATACGGGTTGCAACTGCTGCGTTCACTGGATTTAATTTTACAGCCTTATACCACAGAAGGCTTCGATACTTTGTAGCATCAGGATGTTATTTAACCATCGCGCTAGCGGGTACAACGCCTAAACAAGGGCATGTTCTTTTTATTGAATGATTTTATTTCTTTAACAGTTAATGCGACTTGTTTACCTGAAGATATTGTTTCGACATTGGCATAACATTCATGAGTGATAATTCATGCGAGCCAAATGTTGATAAAAACGTGCCACCATTCCAAGCTGTGACCCCAGGTACTGTAATAATGTGCGCATGTTTCATCGCACAAGAGACCTTACTGACCGTCGGTCGCTTGCACCTGCTGCATGTTCATCTTGAAGATGCTGCTACGGCGGCGGGCCCGGATGTCTGCGCGACTGCGACGGGTCGAGTGTGTGCTCATCTCGCGTGCTTCGGCCAAAGCGCGAAGTCCGGGCCGACGGCGCCGGGTGCCCCATTCGTCCTCCTCGTCCATACTTCCTCCGACGACGTACGGATCTCCGCCGCAAAATTTGGGAGGACTGATCAAGCCGTCGGAAGCAGTGAGGAAGCCCTTCGGCGGTGTTACCACAGTGTCTGCAAGACGGCGTAACCAACGAAAAACACTTTAAGGGTTTACGATGTACAGCCTGCGCAGACTTGTGCATCATAATATTTTATTGCAGTTTGATCGTTGGCAGAACGTTTCGAACGTAACGTGCTACCGTGAGCAGTAAGAGCGGAAATACGTAAGATTGTGGCTAACACACTCAATAGTCCAATTCTATTGAAACTCGGACGATGCCATTAAAAAATTGAAAAAGAAATCTTTTTTTTGTGCGATGTTGTCGCTCCCACCACGCGTCTTCTTTTACGACCGTAGGATACCGAAATTGAAGCGTCTGTAGACTTTTTAATTCGTAACGTTAAATATTCATCAAGCCAATTTCTTAAGAGAATAGCAGGCTCATAGAGCACGCACCACTAACTCGTATTTTTCTGCATGTTATTTAATTAATTATGCGACCAAATTGCAGTGTGCGACCCGATAAAAAAATGAAACTCTTCTTCAAGGGCTCGTTTTGTTTAATGGACGCACCATTATTGGAGCTAGAAGGGTAGTTTTAAGGGTCGTTCTTTTTTGATAGACACAACATTAATTACAACTGCGTTTATGTAATAGGTCTAACGAAAGATAACAGGCTCTTAAAATTATTCTTCAGTCGTTTGTTCATGCACAGAGAGGGTTTCGTTGTGATTGATATGTGGGGTTTAACGTCCCAAAACCACTATATGATTATGAGAGACGCCGTAGTGGAGGGCTCCGGAAATTTCGACCACCTGGGGTTCTTTAACGTGCACCCAAATCTGAGCACACGGGCCTACAACATTTCCGCCTCCATCGGAAATGGAGCCGCCACAGCCGGGATTTGAACTCGCGACCTGCGGGTCAGCAGCCGAGTACCTTAGCCACTAGACCACCGCGGCGGGGCGTTTCGTTGTGCCCGACTGGATGTGGTCGGGTACTATACGGCTATATATTTTACTTGTGTGTTTTGCTTTTTGCACCTCTCATCTACAATGCTCTAAACCCTGAGGATAAAATACTACCACTACTACTACTACTACTACTACTACTCTTACTTCTACTACTACTACAACTACTACTACTACTAATAATAATAATAATAATGATAAGCTAGTGATGATTGTTCCGCTGCCCATTTGTAAAAAGATCCCGTGCTTTGTGACGTCAACAGGCACAAACAAGAGCGGTCTATCCTCCTTCTGATGGCTACTAACGGCGCTAACATTCCCAGGATCAACTCGCACATATAAACCTCATGTAGACGGAGAGATGGCCGCCGCTGTAGCTCAGTGGATAGAGTTCAGACGCGTCCTTCTAAAGTCACATGTTGGGTCTTGGCAGCGCAATTTCTCTATCGGTCTACTTTACATTTCTCGCTCATGCATCACGATGACCACAAATGACAAATTGTATATTTTCTTGGTAATATTGACTGTTACCGTTACACAACCCGCATAAGGCACAGAAAAATAAAGAACCCGATATGGTTTATCACTTACTTCTGGGGTCTGTTGGCTAGTGCCATCGACTGCTGACCCAAAAGTCGCGGAATGGAAATCCCGGCAATGGCGCCCGAATTTCAAAGCAGGCCCCAATTTCCGCGTATTTGAATTGAGGCGCTCCAGCTAATTCACCAAAGCGCTTCACTTAATGACACTGAGACGTCTATAGACAAAATAAACTCATTGATATTAAAAGGGGAAGTATAAAAATAAGCTTTGTAACAGCGGCGTTTACCGTAGCGGCCACAGGATCAATTGAATCTATTGTAATCAATATGCTAGCCAAGTTTTCTATTTATGAGAGACATTCGATGATTTAGAGAACGATGTATTCTACTCCAGCGGTCATCATCATCTTCATCGGCCGCCTTTTAATTATGGTGCGCTCAGGCTCATGTGCGTGTTTATGCGCTTTTTTACACGTGCGGCACACTCTGCGGTTAGAAGAGAATAAAGCTCAGTTCTACTCCGGCCAACGGCCTGAACGATTTACTTGGTTTTCGCTCACCGCCACACGCACGTTGAACCTAAGCTTAGTCCCCATACTGAAATACCACGGTTCAGCTGAAGCTTTATTCAAGCAACAGCAAGATGGTGCCGATGACAACGATGAATGACACGATGACTGATGATGGTTATTGAGATATGAGGAGGATCACGTTCAATAAATTCTTACACTAATTTCTCCCATCGATGGAAGCGACCAGCTTGGCCACGAACTACGCTGTGGAACGTATACGATAAGACTTGAGACGCGAAACATGCACAATCTCTGTAGTGCGGCAGCGTTGGTCAGTGGGGGCATGAACAGGTGTGCACACGGTAGTTCACCGGTGAGGTCTGTTCGACAACTTTGTAGGAGTCAAGATAGCGCCACTCAAGCTTTTCGCATGAGCCAGGCGTTTGTGCAGGATATCGTCACCAGTACATCGTCACCAGGTCAGTAGAGAACGACGCGGTGAGCTCTGGCATCGTAACCATGTTTCAGATCTTCTTAGCTAGTTTCGGTGTTTACACGAGCAAAACGATGGCATTGGATAACACGGGACAGAAACTGGTCGCAAACGAATCGTGAAGAGTTGACGAGGCCACAAGAAAAAGAAACTACGAGTGGTGATGTCGGTTGGCATCTGTATACTAGAAAATAGTGGAGAATGTCCTGTCATTCGTTGAACGGACGTATTATTGGCATACGTGAGAAAGGGAAGATTGACATACAAGTTGCGATGGTCAGGTCTGATATACATGGACAGCATGTCGCACAGTGTGCGATGGAATCTCTCCGTTAAACCATTGGTTTGTGGGTGATACCTAGACGTTGTTGTATGAACGTTTTTGATGCTTGAAGAACTTCACTGAGCGTACTTGAAATAAATGCCTTGCTTAGGTGGATTAAAAGAATACGAGGGGCACTGTGACGTAGATGAGTAGCATTCAAGAAGAAAGTTGCTACTTCAGAAGCAGTTCCTGGAGTGATCGAGGCTGTCTCATCGCACCGGGTCAAGTGATCAACTGCGGTGACGATCGATCGCTTGCCGTCTGAGGTAGGTGGGAGAAGCCCGAAGAGGTCAATTCGACGACAGAGAATCACTTTATTGGGCAAGTGAAGTGGTTGTAGGGTCTCGACTGGAGCAGTAGTGGGCCGCTATGCGGTGTTGGAAAAAGTGAGCACGAGGCATTACACTTAGCTAACGCGTGGTGGAAAGACCTGGCCAAAAGAATGGACTGCGGATGCGCTCGTAGGTTTGTAGTAACCAAAGTGGCCTGACGTAGGGTCATCGTGCGAAGCACGCAGAGTTTAGCATGAAGTGCGCGAGGTACGACGGGAACACATCGATGGCCTTCCGGGTGGAAAATGTGCCGATAGAGCACATTGTCTTCCAACTTGAATAGTTGGAGTTGTTTCCGGAGCCTGGCATTTGGGGTAGACGAAGCACCGCTAAGCCGATCGATGATGTCAGCGCAATAGGAATCGATTGCTGGTGAGTGGAGAGTAGTGAAGGACGGTGGAGGAAGGCAGGGTAAATGGATGATAATAATGAGGTGTCCTCCACATAATCAATTTGACAAGGGGATGTGACATGCGCCGAAGACGGCGGCAGCGGGCATTGTGACAAAGCGTCGGCATCTTGGTGCTGTCTTCCGGTCTTGTAGATGACGTCAAAGTCATATGCTTGTAATAGGAGAATTGAGGGGCCATGGTGCCCCGACAAGTTTTTGATTGTCTACAACCAGTATAGAGCATGGTTGCCACAACACTAAAATTTCGACCATGAAGATACAGACGAAAGTTTGGATGAACCAGACAACAGCAAGCACCCTTGTTCAGTTGTAGAGTACCTTTTTTTCTGCAGAGGTCAGACTACGGCATGAATATGCGAAAACTTTGTAGGAGTCAAGATAGCGCCACTCAAGCTTTTCGCATGAGCCAGGCGTTTGTGCAGGATATCGTCACCAGTACATCGTCACCAGGTCAGTAGAGAACGACGCGGTGAGCTCTGGCATCGTAACCATGTTTCAGATCTTCTTAGCTAGTTTCGGTGTTTACACGAGCAAAACGATGGCATTGGATAACACGGGACAGAAACTGGTCGCAAACGAATCGTGAAGAGTTGACGAGGCCACAAGAAAAAGAAACTACGAGTGGTGATGTCGGTTGGCATCTGTATACTAGAAAATAGTGGAGAATGTCCTGTCATTCGTTGAACGGACGTATTATTGGCATACGTGAGAAAGGGAAGATTGACATACAAGTTGCGATGGTCAGGTCTGATATACATGGACAGCATGTCGCACAGTGTGCGATGGAATCTCTCCGTTAAACCATTGGTTTGTGGTGATACCTAGACGTTGTTGTATGAACGTTTTTGATGCTTGAAGAACTTCACTGAGCGTACTTGAAATAAATGCCTTGCTTAGGTGGATTAAAAGAATACGAGGGGCACTGTGACGTAGATGAGTAGCATTCAAGAAGAAAGTTGCTACTTCAGAAGCAGTTCCTGGAGTGATCGAGGCTGTCTCATCGCACCGGGTCAAGTGATCAACTGCGGTGACGATCGATCGCTTGCCGTCTGAGGTAGGTGGGAGAAGCCCGAAGAGGTCAATTTCGACGACAGAGAATCACTTTATTGGGCAGTGAAGTGGTTGTAGGGTCTCGACTGGAGCAGTAGTGGGCCGCTTGCGGTGTTGGAAAAGTGAGCACGAGGCATTACACTTAGCTAACGCGTGGTGGAAAGACCTGGCCAAAAGAATGGACTGCGGATGCGCTCGTAGGTTTTGTAGTAACCAAAGTGGCCTGACGTAGGGTCATCGTGCGAAGCACGCAGAGTTTAGCATGAAGTGCGCGAGGTACGACGGGAACACATCGATGGCCTTCCGGGTGGAAAATGTGCCGATAGAGCACATTGTCTTCCAACTTGAATAGTTGGAGTTGTTTCCGGAGCCTGGCATTTGGGGTAGACGAAGCACCGCTAAGCCGATCGATGATGTCAGCGCAATAGGAATCGGATTGCTGGTGAGTGGAGAGTAGTGAAGGACGGGTGGAGGAAGGCAGGGGTAAAATGGATGATAATAATGAGGTGTCCTCCACATAATCAATTTGACAAGGGGATGTGACATGCGCCGAAGACGGCGGCAGCGGGCATTGTGACAAAGCGTCGGCATCTTGGTGCTGTCTTCCGGTCTTGTAGATGACGTCAAAGTCATATGCTTGTAATAGGAGAATTGAGGGGCCATGGTGCCCCGACAAGTTTTTGATTGTCTACAACCAGTATAGAGCATGGTTGCCACAACACTAAAATTTCGACCATGAAGATACAGACGAAAGTTTGGATGAACCAGACAACAGCAAGCACCCTTGTTCAGTTGTAGAGTACCTTTTTTTCTGCAGAGGTCAGACTACGGCATGAATATGCGAAAACTTTCTCTCGAAACGCATGGTCACGCTGAAGGAGTACGGCACCAATTCCTTTTCCGCTAACGTCAGTATGTAGTAACGTAGGTGCCTTGCCATCGAAATAACAAACGGCACTGGTGGGCGTGTCAGTGCGTGCTTGAGTTCTTGAAATGAGGCTTCGCACTGATCATTCCAATCGAATGAACCAGTACTAGCAAGGAGCTTGTGGAGAGTAGCAGTAATGGTGCAAGGTTGCGAATGAAGTGGCGAAAGTGCGATTCGAGGAAGTTGCGTAGTTCTTTAGAGCGAAATTTGTGCGGAAAATTGAATACTACAGTAATTTTGTCTAGATCGCGATGGGTGTCATCTTTGGTAACGAGGTGTATGAGAATTTTTATAGCGGTGTTACCGAAATGGCTCTTGTTTAGATTAGTTGATGTCCAGCAGTGAAGAGATACGTGAGCACTTCATCTAGGCGTTGGAGATGGTCAGCAAAATTGGAAGAAAACACGACCATATCATCAAGGTAGCATAGACAAGTTTTCCACTTGAGGCCGCAAAGAACAGTGTCTATTATCCCTTCAAACGTGGCGGGGGCATTACATAGGTTTAATGGCTATACATTAAACTCGTAAATACCGTCTGGCGTAGAAAAGGTGGTCTTTGTCCGCTTCGTTCATTGTAATTTGCCAATATCTGGACCGAAGGTCAAGGGGGGATAAGTATTGGGTGCCTTGCAATGCGTCAAGTGCGTCATCTATACGGTGCATTGAATATACATGCTTTCGTGTAATCTTGTTGTGCGCACAGTAATCTACAGAAATTCGCACCGATCCATCCTTCTTTTGTATCAACACAACGGGTGATGACCAAGAACTGGCAGAGGGTCGTATTATATATCTTTTGAGCATATCGGTCATGTTCTCCACGATGATTTGGCACTCAGCCAAGAAGACTCGGTAGGGGCTACGGCATACATCAGTCTGACCTCCAGTGTCGATACGATGATGCGCAACTGTGGTCTGTCCGAGTGCCGAAGCATTGGCGTCGAAGGAGGCCTGTTGTTTCGTTAGCAACTTCAGTAACATTTCAGGTTGATAAAGAGGAGGGTCGAGATTTATCCCGGGAGCAAAGAAGGAAGAAGTAACAGGGCTGCTCTGTAGTGTCTGAGCTGGCAAGGCGTTAAGAGAGACCGGAGATACCGGTTCGGTATTCAAATAACACGACACTGCAGCACCTTGGGGTAGGAGAACAAGCTCCGTGTTGGGGTTCAAGCAATTAGAAATTATCGCAGCACTGTCTTCAAACCACACCAGGCTGGAGGCGAGTACAACGCTGCGAGCTCGACAGTGGCTAGAAGGAGTGGTAGGGACGTCACCATTGGCAATATTCGGAGATGTAGTGGTGATGAAACTAATGAGTTGCTCCTGACCCGGGAGCAGTGCGGAATCGGAAGCTGTGGAATAACGCAATGCTTTCTCGTCGATGCGTTCGCTGCAGTGATTGGTCTCGGTCATCTTGACTACACGTTCACAGCTAGAAATTTCAGCTGAGGCTCACGAGAGAAAGTCCCAGCCTGATAATAGTTCATGAGCACATGAAATTAAGACAGCGAAGGTGATGTCATGACAAATACCGTCAATGAAGACACGTTCTGTACATTGGGGCGATGGTAGAATTATCGCTCCATTGGCCCCATTGAAAGATTATCCTAGGTAGGGCGTCTTCATTTTCCGTAATCGAGAACAGAAGCCCGCATAACAGAAATAGTTGCTCCCATGTCCAGCAAAGCCAACACCCGTACAACTTGCACAGTCGACAATAACATGTTTGGGGGTCGTTCAGGAGGACTTGGGTCATTTCATGGCGATGCAGTTGTCCCTTCAAAAACTGCACTGTTTAGTTTTCCGATTGCTGGGCACACAATTTCGAAAAAGGCCAAAGTGGTGAAACAAATCGTCGGAGTAACGAAGGGGAGCATGGTCGCGAGCCACGTGTATCGGTGGTCGTGTTGGAAATGTGCACAGGAGATGGAGACCGGTGGTTGGAAGCACTGTCGGAATAACGGTAGTAGCCTTGAGGACTTTTGTCATCACGTTCCAAAGCGCCATAACCACAACTTACATCTTGCTGCGAACATCGGTAGACGCGGGAAGTGTGTCCTAGAATTCACAGTAGCAGCGACTAGGTCATGGGGCCCGCCAGGAATAATGGTAGGTTGGGGTCGATGGACGGGCGGCTAGGGGCGCGAGATGATCGTGAACAGGCACATGTGGTGGAACTCCAGACGGCGAGAGTCCCATTGAAGTGATGTGTGTGTACGAAGAGGGTTAGGGGCAAGGTGGAGCATGGTGGGTGCTGTTACGATGACGCGACGCCAACACGGTCCCGAAGGCGCCACTGCTCCGAACTCCGCCGACACGGTCACCAGCCGTTTGGTAGCGTGTGTTAATCAGCTCGCGAATGCTTCTGCGCAGAGTTGATAAACGAGCGGACGAGACGACGGTGAGTTAGAGCAAGGTTTATGTACAGCAAAGAAATAGAGGCATTACAAATGCCTCTATTTACTTTGGATCGAGGGAGGTTGAAAGGATCAGGAAACACCTTTCACCACTTGAAATACCATGGCTGTTCAGCAGGCACTTTAATCAAGTAATAGCGAGATGGCGCCATTGACGAAGAGAAACAACACGAAGGCAGTTGATGGTTATTTAGAGATGATAAAGATGAGGTCAATTGAGTTCTTAGAATATATACTGTGGGAAAGCTGTGCTTAGAAAAATCCGTCAACAATTTAGAGTACTTTGTAATCTTACTGCAGGAGAGCATGAAGCCGTTCCTTGGGCCTCACAATTCATGAGGCCGGGTCAATATCTTGAGGATGCACTTCTCACAATATATGAATACAACCGGCTTACATCACAGAAACATTCCTTAATATAACGCCGATGAACGCGCACTTCTGAGCCGGTGCGGTGTAACCGTATTTCGCGCACAGTATAGAACAGTGCTAAAACGTTCTCGCAAAGCAGTTAGTAGTCGGCACTTCTTGCTGCCCTGTCCATTTTTTATCCATAATGCAGTGACTGTGTCCCGTGGTGCATCTAGCAGTGCAGAAATTGTCACCGCAGTTT
Source organism: Rhipicephalus microplus (assembly GCF_013339725.1). Lineage (NCBI taxonomy): Eukaryota > Metazoa > Arthropoda > Arachnida > Ixodida > Ixodidae > Rhipicephalus > Rhipicephalus microplus. The sequence goes on along the minus strand of NC_051173.1, from coordinate 60,843,314 downwards.
AAACATCCTGCAATGTTTTCTAACACGAGTCGTAGCTGCTGATGGCTCTACACAATAGCAATTTATCTGCTTCAAGTGGGCCTTGCTTTTGTCGTAGCTTTATCATAGAAACGTCTAGCTGGAGCACTTCATAGAGACCAGTAAAGTTGAGACGATCTGCTTGTAAGTGCAATACCTTAAAACTACAGTCGAAAGTCCGACGAGATTCCGTCTGGCCAGCAACAAGCACAGTGAAATAAAACAAAAATGCCGACTAATTTAAAGTGCAGAAAAACTTAAAAAGTTCAGAAGAATTTAAAAATGTTTAAATTCTTGTGCATCAGAACTTAGTCGGTGTTTTTGTTATTCCACAACACCCTAGAACGTGCCGTCAGCACCGCACTTCGCAAGAGACACTAAACACTCGAAAGACGCATTCTAAAAGCCCCACTTTATTCTCTACCACTTCTTACATCAGCATAAGGGTGCGAGTAGAATGGTGTTTACTTGTGCCCTCTACAAGTGATCCACTGATCTCACTGATAGTTTATGCCATGCTGCTTACCGTTGCTGAGCATCTGCGGGGAATAGGGGTGTGCCATCATTCGAACGTCCCTCGCAGAACTGGCGCTGGCGCTGGACATGCCTGCGGTCGCGGGGAGTTTCTGGATATCATTCACATCAGAAGGACTGCCACCTGCCAGAACATAGCTTTGTGAGTGTTCAAGACCATTGGCAGTACCGTTTGAGTGGTTTTCTGGGGCTGAAAGAGAAGCACGTTGGTCAACTTGAGCGACCATCGTAACGTATTTAACTTTTCAATATTATGTTAATAATGAGCAAGATTAGTTCATTTACTCATTGCGTCTTTCATTTTGTGGTGTAAATAAACGTGTTTCACGAATATTTTTTTTTCGAAATAACCATAAAACTTTGCGGAAGCTTGAGCTTCGGCTTCAGGAGTAGCATACCATAGGGTCACCAAGCCCAGTGCGCATCGCCTTCTTAACTGTTGGCAAAGGTTTGGTTCTCGCGCAACCTCCCCCCCCCCCAAAAAAAAAATCCAAAAATGATGAACATCTGGTGCACTGAGACGACACACTATACGGGCTTTTAGCACTTCGCTTTCATGAAAATGAGACTGCCGCAGCCTGGATCAAACTTGCGACTCTCCGGTCAAAGCGTCGCAACCGCTTCACCTCCGCGTTTTCCCGCCTTCATTGAAGGTCTTTGGCCAACATAAAGCATTACCGCCAAAATGGAGGATATGGGATATGAAAAAAGGTATTCAAACACTAGAAAGTGCTGTTCCATAGAAGGCACTCAATGTTGAGTGTAGGACAAAAATCGTGGCCACCGGCACTGTCGTCCGGGCATGCGATCTTACATCCTGTACTACATCGGCGGCCGGGTGTGGAGTCATCTGCATTCGACTTAGTGCAGTCAGATCGTCCATCATCAAGGACTGGTCGAACAATCATGCAATTGAGATCCCTGCAAAGCAGAAAAAAACGTCTCTTCGACTAATAAAGCACAAGTGAGCTCTGAGCGATGACGTCTAAGGCAGTGAAAGACCATGAATAGTCAGCGAAACATTCGTTTCAAGGTTCGAACCCACTTTCTTTTTTTACCTGCTTTAATAAACATCTCGTTACACTAGAGAAGACACCAATAGAAACTAGACCATTTCGCCCGAAATGGTTAAGTGTTCCTACCGATAGAAACCTTAAAATATTGCAATTCAATTGCTCGCATAATGCCACATTAGGCGACAGTCCTCCTCAGTGGTGTAGCAGTTGCAATGCACGGTTGCGTGAACCGTAGGTAGCGGGTTCGAGTCCGTCCATGGTGATGGCATATCGATGAATAGAAAATGCCGGAAGCCTGTGTTCAGTGCGATCTTAGTGCAAGTTAAGCGTGTATCCACGCGATGGACGACTCGGTGGAAATATTTTCCGTGGACGGTTGGCAGGGTGCGAATAGTACCCGGATGGCGGATGAAGTGAGTGGATATACATGGCAAAAAAGAAGAAAGAACGGCGGCCTCATCTGAGACAAACACTGCTTGCTTGGAGTCAGTTTAAGCTCTTCCTAGTACTTTGCGTGCCCTGTTAGTTTAAAACTGAAGCTTGGATTGCAGAGGCCTGCAAATATTCAATTTTAGAATCAGGTCGAATAGAAATGGAATAGGGATGACACCGACTGAGATGTGAATGTGTCTTTATTCGAATCGTTTTCGAATATTCAGACAACTGTTTTCACAGCAAGCATACACTGGTAAAGATAATAATTTGCAAAACAGCCTGAGAATTCACATCTCCTCTGAAACAAAAATTCGAAAGCTTCCAAAAAGAAAAATTATGATTACTTGTAACCAACAACAACATGCAGTGAACTCTCACTCACAAGAACATTGCTTTAGCGTTTATTTCAGAATAACAAGTTTTAGAAAAACCCAAGACATTATACATTCTGCGCCATCATGTCTTCGTTAAACGAATTTTCGAGTATTTATTATTTAGCTTAAGTGAACTTGATCCGTAAATCTACGCTTATATTTTATATAAGTTCAACGAAGTTTTTCACTCTGCATCACTAGCCCGAGCGCCACGCCCCTGATTACCATCTATCGGTGGCGGTGCATCATCGCTTGTGCATGGAGCGCCACCGAGAATGCTGCATTTTCTTTTTGAGCGACGAAAACGACCTACGTGTGCGTCAGTTGTCTTTTTTTTTTCAGTCTAAATGGTACTGTTTGGCCATCTTAGCTTCGGGTAACAACAACGCAGTTTGTACGCCATACGTCGACTTTTGTATACGTCCAACTAAAGTGGCCGTTAGTCTCAGACTAGTTCAAAATTTCAAAATATTTCAGTAGCTGGGCGTATTAGGATATAGAAAAAAAGTTGCAAGACTTCGAGTCCCTTCAACTAGAAGGAAGCAGCGCAAAAAAACGTACTAGCCCAAATGAAGATACAGAATTATTTTTCAAATAAACTCTATTTTACACTGTGGATTGCGCTGGATGCATATGCACAATTTGTTGATTTCAAACAAAAACTTATCCCTCGATATTTCCTCTTCTCATTCCTTCGACCATTTTTTGTCGTTGCCGATAACTCAGAAACTATTAAAAAATATACGGAATATCGAATAGAACGCTATTTGATTCTCTTTACAATGTTTCTGTTTGCGAATATTTCCACACCCTTATTAAACTTGCTTATAATTTTCCGTCTGATAGCTTCGACGGCAAATCATTCATTACGATTTGGCACAATTTTCGAAGCCCAACTAATTTTGTTGAAGATATAGGCTTTGCGAGTGACTCAGCTGCCTAAGCAAGGCCTCGGAAATTTGTGGTGTATTGATTTCTCGCGAGTCTAAGAGGTCGTAACGTACGCATGTTTGCCTGTTTCTTCTCTCTCAAGGTGGCGCGAAGTTTATAGGAAATTTTTTTAGGTTCTAGCCTTTGCCGTATATTGTATTTGGTTGATATTGTAGTTAAAAAAAACGACGATTAGCAGCAAGGGCTAATGTTTTGTCGGAAATAAATGATAGCAGTTGTTTCCGGCAAAGAGATCTTGTTGTCCAAAGGCGGTATCGCTCAACTAGATGCAAAAAAAATGCACAAGCTCTCCGTACATATGATTAACCACTGCAGCTGAAAGGTGCGACCAAAGGTGGTTGCAAACGTTGAGTTGAAGCCGCTCGAAAAAAAATTGGCAGACCCCGCGTACAGTGGGAATTGATGATATGCGAAGCACAAATGAGGAAGGTTCATATGCCACTCTAAATTCAGCACAATGTTACAAGATAAAGGTACATGATGCCGTACATGACTTACGTGTCATGATTATCATGTATGAATGTGTCATTTACCTTCTTCAACTATTCACGTCAAAGTGATACCAAACTTATAATATGTGGAGCCAGTGAAACGACCGCGAGCACGCTATGAGCATAGTATGCGGTCATTTTCTTAAATGACACGCTTGTTAATTATCATGTTTGCACCAGTCATATACTTTGGTCATCCATTGACGTCACGTAACACCAAACATGGTATATGTGGGGTTAGCAATACAGCCGCGAACGCATTATGAAGGGCCCAATGTACTCTAATGTAGCGTTGACGCGTGCGCATGCTGGGCACAGTGACGCTACGTTAGCAAAATGCGAGCACTCTTTAGTTTGACGCCAGACACGACCGGCACGACCAGCGTCTGTGGGCGCGACCCTACGGCAACCGGCGCGAAATGCGACATGATGCATTTCGTGCTGATGCGTTACCGTGACAACACTGCGTCTCCCTCTTTTCGTGACAGAAGGACGCTGGACGCGCTGAAAAGCGCATGCGTAGAAGCAAAGCAGCGCGGTGCGCGCCTGCGAGTAAATGCCAAGACAGGTGCCTGGCATGGCAACGCCGGCATGGCGTGACGAAATGAACGTTGACGAGCACGCACCACGTCACGTCGAAATGTCTTGGTTCCTTGACTGTGGTGTGTAGTCACGTTCTCACATGACGCGCATCTCATAATTATCTTGTTTGCACCAGTCACATACCTTCGTAATTCATTCACGTCACGTAATACCAAATTTCGTATATGGGACGCTAGCGAAACGGCCGTGAGCGCATTATGAGCGTGGCATGTAGTCGTGTTTATATGAAACGCATATCATGATTTTCATGTTAGAGTCAGTCGCTTGTGTTCATCATGCAATCATGTCATATTATACCCCTTTTGTAACATGCCATGGAAACGAAACCACCGTTTGGAGCTGCAGGACCATGAAATGTAAATCATGACATTTATGTCATGATTTACATTTCATGGTCCTGCAGCTTTTACGGTGGTTTCGTAAGAGATAGATAGATAGATAGATAGAGAGATAGATAGATAGATAGATAGATAGATAGATAGAGAGATAGATAGATAGATACGCTCAAAGTCGCCGAAGTTCACTAAGAAATGCGTCGCATTTAAAACTCCCGCCGGAATGGGGCGTCGGTCCCGGTGAACGTGTGGAAGTCAGTCGGACTGTTACGGTGGATGGACGTGTTTTTTGAGCGCTCCTGATCGACTGCGCAGATAAGTGGTTTTGCATTTTTTGAGCTTGTCTTTATAATTATAAAGCAACAGTTAAAATATTTGTAGCACTTATTTTATTGTACAGCTTTTTCGGGGGTCAGTCACCAGGTATTTATTAATTTGTGCGTGTGTGTGTGTGATTTTTTTGTTTTTCCTTTTGAAACCCCGTGGGGGAAGTGCACGTACATTGAACACGCAAACTGATGTAGTAGAGCTTAGAATTTCTCTTTTTCATAGGGCAGGGCTCGAGTTTTGTAATTATCGAGTGAGACAAGTCATAGGAACAATTGGTGTCAGAAAGACAGTGTTAAAAAGACTGTAAAGTGTTCAGGATGCGGGGTGGGTTTGGAAATGAACCCAAGTGTAGAAGCGGATAGAGAAGAGGCTGAGGCGAAGTGTAGAAAATGTGAGGTCGAGGAAAAAAGGGAGAAAATGATGGTTGTCCAGAGTGAACTGCTGATGAGAATCACCGAGCTCGAGACTGCGTGGCGACAGAAAAACAAAAAACAAGGACAATGGCAGAAAGGCTGAATTCAGCCGAAGAAGCACTAGCCAAGGTGAACAGAGGAGCGGCCTACGGAAAGAACAGTAGAAAACCGGCAACCAGAATGGCGGAGAAGAAAGAGCAAGCAAGTTTGGAAAAAAAAAACAGGTTCAGGCGGTTGAAATGTCGCAAGGCTCAGCTTCAGCGAAGTAGTGGTAAGGCTGGGAGGGGACAAAGCAGCTGGGGTCACGGGTGCGAGTTACCCCCAGGGGCAGGATGCTCCAGCTGAAAAGTCACAGCATGTGATAATTGCCGGGGACTCGAATTTAAATCGATGCACAGAAGCAATCAAAGATAGGGTAAGAGGTGACAAGAGGGTTGCAGTAGGGGCGTTCTCAGGGCGCAAGCTGGAAGCAGTCATAAGGCAAGCGAGCACAAAACTCAAAAGTACAGCTGATAGACGAAACTTTCTGATAATTTCAGGCAGTTTAAACGATGTCACAAATAAAGATACAGCAGGACTAGCAACCACACTGGTGAAAGGTGTCGATGACATGCGTGCCACTTCTCCTCAGGTACAGGCAGTGATATGCGTGATACCGGAGGTACTGGTGCGGGACAGCAACTTGCAAAAAGTGGTTGTCCACGCAAACCAAGAGATATGGCGGATCAGTCGAGAGAAAGGCTTTGAGGTGGTGGAAGGTGCATAGGTGGGGTTGTTTTCAACGAGACAGAATTCACTTAGAAGGGGCGGCTAGGTCATGCGGTGTGTTGGCGACTTGCAGGACGCGCAGTAGCTTTTTTGTGAGGCAAGCGGGCCTTTCGGGGTGCAGGAGAGCTAGTAACGAAGAAAACAACGAGGGAGACTCTTTGACAGGTGGTATGGACGGATACGATTCCAAAGTGGCACCAGCATTTAAGATAGGTCGAGTCCGCGGCAGAAATAGACGTAGCCACGAGCGCTGAGCCTATTCAAACATCAGGTATATTAACATGCAGGGTGGTAGGAACAGGCTGAAGTGGGAAGAGATAGAAGAACACCTAAGGGAGGAGAGGCCGATGTTATACGGTTTTGTAGAAACACATCATAGGGGCATGGAACAACCTCCTAACAATCTGGACTACGCGTGGGAATATCGTAATAGAACAGAAGGCAGCAGAAAGGGGGTTGGTATTGGTGCATTCATTCCTAAAAGTACAGACTGGCAAAGGGTCAAGCAGGAGCGCAAGGAATATTTATGGCTAAAAGGGAAAGTGACAGGGCAAATGACACTCCTTGGTTTCGTGTACTTGTGGATGGGGACAAATGCCAGAGAAGAAAACCAGGCAATGGTAGAGAGTATATCAAAGGACATTCAGGAGTTAGAAGGAGAGTGCGAGATAATTATATTAGGAGATATGATTGCGCACATAGAAGATATTGTGGGCATTTAGTATACGTATCCTCTTCACCAGTACATTATCATCATTATCATGTGTGGCTCATGCATCCTCATCGTTGTCGCGTAGCATCATCATCTTGGCTCATTCATCGTAGCTGTCGGCTGCCGGTTCCTCGGACCTAATAAAAGGTAATCCAAACCAAGACTTCATACGTGGTGGAGCAGGGTGTTAGATCCCCCGCCATCCTCTCGACCACTCTACCCCCTGGAGCTACGTTCAGGTCGCCGCTTGGGCCAGGTGTCTGGAAATATGTCGCACCAAGACGAGGCCGGTGCTGCAGCCGTTCCCACTCCACCACCATGTGCCGCGCCTTCCCACGTCATCAACAGCCTCCAGCGTGAGCCCCATCCCTTCGCTGGTATGCGCGGGGAAGATGTGGTCCTCCAAATCTTCATGGCTGGACGATTTCGAACGTGTCGGCGCTGCTAACCGGTGGGATAACACCTACAAACTCGCTCTCGTGTCATTCTACCTCACGGGTGTCGCGAAGACGTGGTTCCTCTACCACTTCATCGACATCCCGACTGGTCAACCTTCGAAGATCAGCTTCGCCATGTCTTTGGCACACCGGCTGTTCGTTCCGCTCTCGCAAAGAAAGCTCTCGCGACTCGGAAACAGCACATCGGGGAGTCGTATACATTCTACATCGAGGATGTTCTTTCACTTTGCCGCCGGGTTGACACACCAATGACAGAATTAGACAAGGTGCATCAGCTTCTTAAGGGAATTGCACCCGTCGCATTCAATGCCCTTGCAATCCAGAATCCGGCTACCGTTGCTGACGTTGCGACAACCTGTCAGCGCCTCGAAGAACTTGAGTCTATGCGCCTACAACTAGACAGTGACGCGGCCCGTATTACGACTGATCCAAACCTGCGAGACACGATAAGGGCGATTATACGCGAAGAATTAAAATCAATGGGATTCACACTACCTTCAGTGTGTCCTATCCAGTCTTCTTCAACGTCATTGCAGGATGTCATCAGGGAAGAGCTCACGTCCATGACCCACATGGCCAACCTGTAGCCCACTGTCTCTCGTACTCTCCCATCGTTCACGCACACCGCCGCACCACCAGGCACCGTCAGCTCGACGTCCTCACCACGAACGTACGCGTCGGTTGCTGCCGCGCCCTCTCAAGCTTTCCCACGAGCTTTTCATCACCACCGCTGGAGCCGTCATCTGTCCCTCTGACTGCTCTCTCTCCCGGTGCAGTTAGCGCAAGCTACTACCCTCCTTATCGATCGACTCGGCCTACGTGCTATTATCGCGGCTATCGTGGTCACATTTCACGCTTTTGCCGCAAGCGCCAGCAAGACAAGCACCGCGGGTATGACATACGCGAACGGGACTATACCGCAGGAGCCTTGTACCAGGGCCGCCGTTATGCGTCACCGCCGCGTCGGTCTCCATCTTCGCCAGCATCGGGTGAACTGCGCAGTAGTCACCGATCAACCCGACGCCGTTCACCGTCACCTTACCGTCGCTCTTCTTCTCCTCTTCAGCCTGCTCCCCTTTCTTCTGATCGGCGTCCGGAAAACTAAGCGATGCAGTTTTTGGAGGACAAACTGCATTCCAACACATAACTCCAATTCCTTCAGCGCGCCCCTACAATATGATTGCGGTCACAGTTGAGGGAGCGGACGTTGATGCTTTGGTGAACACTGGGGCGGCGTTTTCTGTTATTCGTGCTGATTTGTGTGTCCGTCTTCGAAAAGTGACGACGCCTTATGATGGACCGACACTGGTTACAGCCCAGGGAACAATGATTTGCCCTTCCGCTCTCAGTACTGCCCGTGTACTAATTGACGAAATTCTTCATTATATAGAATTTGCTGTGCTATCCCCATGCTTCCATGAACTCATTTTAGGCTGGGACTTTCTTTTCTCTGCTTCTGCGGCTATTTGCTGTGCACAACGTGTCGTCCATCTTACTGACACGGACCACTTGCTCAACGACGAAACCTACAGGCCACTTTGACTCATCACTGCTGTATACATCGAGTTACCACCAAAAGAACATCAATTAGTTACAGTTTTGTCCAACGACGTTGACTCTGGTGACATTTTGGTCACTCAGTCACTGCGTTGTCTTAATAAAGGCATAGCTCTCGCATCAGGTGTGGCTCGCTTCAACAATAGATCAACTGTCCTCGCTGCTACCAACACCACACAAGATAAAATTTTACTGCCACGGGGCACTACTGTTGCCTGCGTTGCCGGTCTGCAGCCTGTGTGCGTTGTGCCTCTTACCCCTGCCGGAAATCAATGGCACCTGCTCGACCTGTCATGTGCTCGCCGACACATATCACGTCGTAGCATCGTGCCCAGTTAATCCCGTCCCTTTCTCATCCCCTTTTCCTATCCCAACTAGAGAGGCTTGGGAGGAGCACCTGCTCGGCTGCTCTACCTTGGCTGCACAACGCTCCTTGGTGGAGCGCGCACGGGCAGCTTCCAGCTCCACTGGCGTCCCGGAATAGGGTCTTGCCACTCTAGCACGCCGATGGGCCACGTCGGCACTCTCTAGTAAACTTTTTCTGAAATAAATGTTTTTTACCACCACCACCTACCATCTTACCCCTGACTCCTCTAAAGGCCATCCTGCAGATCATGCTGCTTCCTCGGCCTTTACAGCAGCCATCAACAAAGACTTGACAGACTCCCAGAAGCAGCAGCTGCTTGATTTATTGGAAAAGCATGCAAACTCCTTTGACGTTCATTCATCCAGCCTGGGCCAGACAACCGCTACAGCACATCGTATTCAGACCGACGGAACATCCATTGTGCACCACCGTCCGTACCGCGTCTCTCTAGCCGAACGAAAAAGTAGACGATATGCTCCAACGGGAGATAATTCCAACCCTCAACCAGTCCTTGGTCGTCGCCCATCGTTCTGGTGCGTAAAAAAGACGGTTCTGTACGATTTTGTGTCGATTACCGAGCACTCAATAAGATCACTAGGAAGGACGTATACCCCATGCCACGCATCGACGACGCCCTAGATTCCTTAACAGTGCTGAATGCTTTTCGAGCCTCGACTTGCATTCCGGCTATTGGCAAATCCCCATGCACGAAGATGATAAAAAAACTGCGTTTGCAACCCCGGACGGCCTGTACGAATTCAATGTTATGCCGTTCGGTCTATGCAATGTGCCCGCAACTTTTGAATGCATGATTGACACCGTGCTGCGTGGCCTGAAATGGAAGACTTGCCTATGTTACCTCGATGACATTGTTGTCTTTTCATTGACGTTTCCTCAACATATGCAACGCTTGGACGAGGTCCTGACTTGTCTTGCGGGCGCTGGTCTTCAAATTAACACCAAAAAGTGCCGTTTCGCCAGCAGATCTATCAAGGTACCCGGTCATGTTGTGAGCAAGGACGGAATTCTTCCAGACCCTGATAAAACTGCTGCAGTGCTTCGCTTCCGTCGCCCTGACGAACCGAAAGATTTGCGAAGTTTCCTTGGCCTCACCTCTTACTTTCGGTGATTCATACAAAACTTTGCCTCCATAGCCGCACCACTTCATAAGCTACTTGCTTCCGGTATGCCCTTTCAGTGGTCTCAGGAATGTGAATCGGCTTTTGACAGGTTGAAGAGGGCCCTAACGACCGACCCTGTACTTTCTCATTTTTACGATGATGCACCGACCTTCCTGCACACAGACGCTAGCGGCCGCGGTTTAGGAGCCGTGCTCCTGCAACGCGACAACTGTTCGCGAGAGCGAGTCGTTGCATACGCCAGCCGCGTCCTCTCCGCAGCCGAGAGGAACTACACGATCACCGAGAAGGAGTGCCTCGCCATCGTTTGGTCAGTACAGAAACTTCGTCCATATCTGCATGGCCGCCATTTCACCATTGTGACCGACCACCACGCTTTATGTTGGCTTTCGACACTCAAAAACTTGTCGGGACGCCTCGGACGCTAGATTCTACGCCTCTAAAAATATGATTTTGAGATCGTATACAAGTGTGGCAGGAAGCATAGTGACGCCGATGCGCTTTCTCGCTGCCGACTACCAACGACTCCACTCGGGATTTCCGCAATCAATTTGCACAACACGCCCTCGGAGTCCACGTCTACGGCGGTTTCCTCTCTCGCCTCTATGGACCAGCTGCCTTCGGACGAACCCCGCGATTTTCCTTCTCGACAGTTGGCTGACCCATACTGTCGACGTATTATAGGCTACCTCACTGGCAGTTCCCGTCCACCTAATGCAAGGCTCCGTCGCCAACTCTCGCAATTTAAGCTGGACAACTTGGTGCTGTACCGCAACATTTACCATCCTGACGGTCAGACTGGGTTCCCGTTCTACCCCGATCGCTTCGGTCCGAAGTCCTCAGAGCGCTTCATGACCATCCGACTGCTGGTCACCTTGGTTACCATAAAACCTACGATCGCCTTAGAAGTCGGTTTTATTGACCAGGCATTTCCACTAGTGTAGCTCGGTACGTCAGGTCCTGCACTACCTGCCAATGTAGAAAACTACCAACATCCGCTCCCGGCGGTACACTACAGCCTCTTCCGTTCCCAGCCACACCATTTCAAGTTGTAGGCGTCGATCTTTATGGCCCCCTCCCAGTCAGTGCTGCTGGAAACCGGTGGATAGTAACAGCCGTTGACCATTTGACGCGCTACGCCGAGACGGCATCTGTTACTACTGGTTCAGCTTCTGAGATCGCCGATTTCATCCTCCGAGCCATTATACTGCGTCATGGTGCTCCACGTGTGTTGGTCAGTGACCGTGGAAGGGCCTTCCTTTCACAACTAGGGAACGAACTTCTTCACGCCTCTGGCACAACTCACAAGACTGCCTCTAGTTATCATCCCCAGACTAACGGCCTCACTGAGCGATTCCACCGCACTCTTGCTGACACGATCGCTGCCTATATTAAACCAGACTACAAAAACTGGGACGTAGTTCTACCGTTCGTCACTTTCGCCTACAATACGGCCATTCAGCGGACAACCAGCTACTCGCCATTTTATCTAGTTTATGGACGCTCCCCTACTTCTTTCCTGGACGTCTCTTTCTTTAGCTGCCAAGCGAATTCATCTCAATCTTCTTCAGAGGAATACGTTTCACGACTGGCACAGTGCCGCCAACGTGCTCGTATAAACACTGAAGCCCGCCAGCAAGACTGAAAGCTATGGTATGATGAATCGCATCGTCCTGTATCCTTCCAACCTGGAGACGAAGTGCTCCTTTTGATGCCTGTTCGCACACCTGGTTTGTGTGACAAATTTTAGCCTCGATTGTTAGAGACTTCACCAGTGAATTATTGCGTGACGCCACTTGTAACCCCAGCAGATCACCGTTATCGAACTACAGAGATCGTACATGTCTCCCGTATGAAGCCCTTCATGCGACGTTCGTTGTCCTCTTGCCTTGCCGCAGCCAGGCTGGCCGCTTTCACGTGGGGGGAATTGGTGTGGGCATTTAGTATACGCATCCTCTTCACTGGTACATTATCATCATTATCATGTGTGGCTCATGCATCCTCATCGTTGTCGCGTAGCATCATCATCTTGGCTCATTCATCGTAGCTGTCTGCTGCTGGTTCCTCGGGCCTAATAAAAGGTAATCCTAACCAAGACTTCATAATATAGATGAGTATACCGACCCGACAGGCAAAATGATCATTGATATGTGTGAAAGGCCTGATTTGATAATTTGCAACAGTACCGAAAAGTGTGAAGGGCAAAACACATGAGAGGTAGGAATGCTGCAGTCGACGATAGATTACGCACTGATGTCACATAGGATGTATGATAAGCTCAGGGGAATGCACATAGATTAGGGTGGCTCCAGAAGTCTGGGTATTGATCGGAAGCGTATCAAGCTAAGTTTTGGAAGAGCAATGAAAGTGGGAAGGAGACGAGCAACTACAGGAAAACTTTTATTCTGAAAGGCAAATTGAAATAGCCACTAAAATTGAGAAAGTAATCCCTTAGGATAATTAAACAGTGCGGACATACACGAATCTAATTAACTGTTTGAGCTAGAGCTTGCTAAGACGCGTGACAAGTCACCCCGGAAAAGAAGACACAAACCCAAAAGTTGGCGGGATGAGGAAGAAAGCCATAGCAAAACGTCAGAAAGCCTCTAGGGAACTGTGATGTGATTGGGCGCGTTTAAAAAGTGCGCCACTCCATCAGCCAGAAGAAGATGAAGATAACGCTCGGTTGCGGCACGTGTGGGCGTGAACATTTTGTTCCAATGAGGTCCCTCCACGGAGATTTAGGAGAGCCACTGGAGAAGAACAGCGAAGCTATAGGCAGACGTGGACGAGTCGGGACTGAGTGAAGAAGGTGGCCAGGGCGCGGGAGTGGCGGCCAGCAGAGGTCCTGCATCAAGGTATAAGCAGTCTCCCACCTTGACACAGAGCTTCTTCCCGGCACCTGACGTGGGCCAGGCTTGCTCTGGTCTTGTGGCGTTGGCCAAGATACGTCTCCGGCTTTGTGTGCGAGCTGTGGCTGCCGAACGCCGAAAGCTCGCTGACTTCGACCAGCCCGACGCTTCCTGCCGTGCCAGTCAACCACGCGATCGCCTCAAGCTAATCGCCAGTCTTTTCCCTGCTGCACGAGTGCGTCTTTACTATTACTCGGTCACATCAGTTGCAAGCCCCGCATCACCGCTCTCATGGTTTGCGTGAGTGCGTCCATGCCTTGGTAGCAGAGTCTCCGCTGCAAGCAACGCGTCCCGCTATGTCGTGACAATGCCAATTTTGCTCTGTATATTTACGTCCATGCACTGTTGACGTCTTTAGTCGTTTCTTTTTCTTGCTAACCTTTTTCTAGTTATGCATGCTGTGTTTTTTGTCTGCTAGTTGTCTTTTAGCGGTTTCTAAATATATTGAGTTTTAGAGATTTGGGTGGAAGCAAATGGTCTCGTCAGCTCTTTCCCGATGATGGTTATGTCATCGGGGGTTTTTGCTTTATACGAACCTACACGAGAGCTTGCCCATTAAACAGCCTCGTGACAGGAACACAGACATGCTAAGCAGTGGGGTGAACTGACAGATGATGTTAAAAGAAAATGGGAAATCCTTCTAAGCTATAGAATGGATGCATCCCTTCTGATCAATGAAAAGATTAGAAGAAAGGGAGCTCAGTGGCAGGCAGAAGTACATAAAAAAGATAGAAAGGCAGCGGCGAAATTTTGAAACCATCTAAACTCCCTAAGAAATGAGACAAGCCTAGAGCAGAGGTTTATACCTACAGCTCAAGGTGCTAGGCTAGAAGGGGACGAAGCTATTGAATATATAAGAACAAGGGTGACAGAATATTTTCACCAAAAAATTGCTTTATGCACCACAATAGACAAGAATAAATCAAGTGGCGCAATGGCTCCATTTTTACAACGAGAGTGTGAAAGGGCTGAGAAAAGGGTTCTTAGTAGGGCATCAACAGGCCAAGATGGCATTCCAATTATGCCGATAAACACCTTAAATCCGAAGTCAAAACAGGCTTTGAGAGAGGCAGTGAGCAAGACAATAATCAATGGTGAAGTTCCCAATGAATGGAAACTTAGCAGGTTGAGCATAATCTATAAAGGGAAGAGGAACAAAGCTGACATAAACAACTACCGTACTATAACAGTGACATCAGTGGTCTACAGGCTGGCGATGCAGATTATAAAGGAAAGACTGCAGGCTTAGGATAGAAGATGAGGGGGTGCTGGGAGAACTGCAGAATGGGTTTCGGAAACGCAGGAGGTTGGAAGACAGTCTGTTCTCACTGACGCAGTGCATCGAAATAGCAGAAAAGGAACACAGGCCCCTGTGGCTAGCATTTTTGGATATCAAGGGAGCGTACGATAGCGTGGTTCAATAGGAATTGTGGGGAATACTATACACACTAGGCGGGGAAGATGTAGTCACTAATCTTTGAAAGGATATTCATAAAGGTAACAAGGTAGTTATAAAGTGGAAAAAACAGGTATTCAAACCCTCAGAGGTAAAACGGGGGCTTAAGCAGGGGTGTCCCATGTCACCCTTATTATTCATGATGTACCTACAAGGATTAGAGGCTAAATTAGACGGAAGTGTACTTGGCTTCAACCTCTCTTTCGTCAAACAAGGAAAACTCATTGAACAGGCACTACCAGCATTGATGTATGCAGATGATATATTGCTAATGGCCGACAACAAGGAAGATATGCAGTGATCGGTGGACATCTGCGCTAATGAGGGAGATAGGTTCGATTTCAGATTCAGTAAGAAAAAATAAGCAGTCATAATTTTTAATGACAATGAAGGTAGTGAGCTTAGAATACAGGTGGGCACGCTAGAGATAACAGATAAATACAAATATCTGGGCGTATGGATAAGCAATGGGGCCGAGTTCTTAAGAGAACACGAAATATATGTGACGACTAAAGGTAACAGGAATGCAGCGGTATTGAAAAACAGAGCACTGTGGAATCACAATATGTATGACGTTGTGAGAGGAATATGGAAAGGGGTCATGGTTCCTGGTCTGACGTTCGGCAATACGGTCTTGTTTATGAGATCAGAAGCTCAAGCAAGATTAGAAATTAAGCAACGTGGTAAAGGTAGGCTTGCCTGAGGAGCTCACGGGAACACACCAAATCAGGGAGTACAAGGTGATATGGGATGGACATCATTTGAGCGCAGGGAAGCTAGCAGCAAGATAAAATTTGAGAAGTGATTGAGAGAAATGGGGGAGGAGCGTTGGGCTAGGGAGGTACTCAGAAGTACATGAAGAATGTCGATACAAAATGGAGGAAGGGAACCAGAAAATTGACTGGTATATACTTAGAAAACAGCTGGGGGCCAAACGAAAAAGAATGATCGGTTAAGAAGAAGGTGAAGGAAGCTGAGACGGATATGTGGAAAATTGGCATGATTAAGAAGTCCGCACCAAAGATCTATCGAGCTTTCAAGAAGGAAATTGCCAAGGAAAGGATCCATGATAACACTCGGGGTAGTTCTCTACTGTTTGAGGCCAGGCCGGGAGTACTGCGAACCAAAACATATAGGGCCAACTACGAAGGGGTAGACACGGTATGCAGTGCGTGTGGAGAGGAAGAAGAAACTGCCGAATACTTGATAATGTTCTGTAAAGGGCTTCACCCTATAGTTCAGGAGGATGGCGCAGAGTTTTTCAAAACACTGAGGTTTAGGGACAGGGAGGGCAAAATAGACTTGTCGCGGGTAGAATTAACTAGAATGAGGTTATCTGATTGGTGGTTGAAGTCAAGGCACGAGTGAAATCTAAACCCTTCACTGCAAAGTACGAATCCTGAAACTCACTATTTAGAGGAAAAAAATAAATCTAGTTTTCGGTTCATTAAGTATTACGGATCCGTCCGTCCGTCCGTTCGTCCGTCCGTCCGTCCGTCCATCCGTCCATCCGTCCATCCACCCATCCGTCCATCCGTCCGTCCGTCCATCCATCCATCCATCCATCCATCCATCCATCCATCCATCCATCCATCCATCCATCCATCCATCCGTCCGTCCGTCCGTCCGTCCATCCATCCATCCATCCATCCATCCATCCATCCATCCATCCATCCATCCATCCATCCATCCATCCATCCATCCATCCATCCATCCATCCATCCATCCATCGTCTCCGCAACGCATTTCAACGGCTCACCGTTGTCGCTTGAATAGGGCTCGGTATAGGCTGCCGCATCTCGGTGCTCAGTTGCCGCTTCTGCTTCGTCACTCGGGCCTCCTTTTGAGCCCTGAAAGATGAATGATCTAAGCGAACATGAATTTTATAACGGATGAGCTGTTCGCGCTTTCCTTGTAAAGTTGTCTTCTGTTCAGGCATTCGTTCGATCCGTGCCATCCCCATGTGGTGGTCGTCTATGCACCCCCTCCCCGTGTGGAAGTTGGAGCTGCTTCGCGTGGGCTCCGTGGCACAGCTGCGGAGGGACAAATGATGGCACTGCCAATGTGGCACGCGCGCTTGGGTGTGACGTAAAGAATGACGCAACTGACGGCACCACCAATAGAAACCACAATCGGTCCTCGGGCAGCAAGAATGTTCGTTTCATGTAGCCATATACAGCTTTCCTTGTGATAGTTGCGTCGTCGCACAAATTCATAGTTGCAGTTGCGTAGGTAGAGCGAACTGAGTGAAATGCCCACGAAACAGCCCAAACAAAACCAGAAAAAAATATAAAATAGCAGTGCCCGTAGCCAGACCGTAACGTCTTCGTCGGCTGAATCCATAAAACGAAACCAGCGAAAAATGAAACTGTGCTTGTTTCCAGAGCTATTACGGCACCCTCAGGTAAATCTTTTGTGTGTGAGCACCAAATCCGGGTGCATAAAAATAGCTAAGCCTTCTTCATCTGCGAGGTCTGCAGATGCAGCACGGAAGGTAAAATATGCGACGCTGCAGGTCATGTTATGCGCTGTCCGCGGCGTAAAAGATGGATTTAGTCCGCCTTGTGCATACGCTCGTGCACGCACAAAGGAAGCCTGAAATGTTTTCTTTTGAAGTTTTGTCAGCGTTTAGGCTCAAGCATTATCAAGCGTTTCTCTTGCTAATTTTGGCAACCGGCCATGTACCAAGGCCCTTGTGGACAAATATATCATACCTTTCTTCTCACCTCTTCCTTGCCTCCTCTACTCACGAGGCATGCTGGCATCGCTAGCAATCGCAGAGCTCCCATGAGGGCACTCGACCATTTGAGCTTCAGCCAGTCTTGGCCTCAGAAATTGTACGCAAAGAGATTGCGCAAAACCTCGGAGTCCATTACATAAAGCAACCGGCAGCACGAATGTCGTCTGGCAAATGAGGCGAAGTTCGTGGAGTGGTTGCTATCTGCACTGACAAGTTTCGCCACCCTACCAGCCTATCTTACTTCTGCGTATTCTTCAACCAATCAGATCAGCAGTCTCTGTGACGTCGCGTTACCAGAGCATGTCGTTCTGTGAATGAGTGGCTGAAAACGGGCTTGGCTGAGTCGCAGCTACTTTAAGTGATTCGAAGCTTGAAAGCACTGTAATAAATTACTCAGATTGCGCAGAGAGCTCAAATTAGTCTGTAAATGACCCTTAGAACTTGGTCTACCTGTCAAATGTGTTCACACGAAGTAATGAAAATCAATTCAAGGTGCCCTTACGGAACACCAGATGGTCAAAATTTTTGCTCATTCCTACAGCATCTCTCATATATATATCATCATTCCGGAGTGTAAAATGTAATAATAATAATAATAATAATAATAATAATAATAATAATAATATAATAATAATAATAATAATAATAATAATATAATAATAATAATAATAATAATAATAATAATAATAATAATGGTATTATTTTTTCTTTAGTTACTGGGCGTGCGTGACACGTACGCAAATAGCACCACGAATGACTACCGTAGGCATGAAAAAAAATAATTGGGGCACCCTTACGCTTTGCATTTAGGAGTTCAACGCGATAGCCATATTTTGTTCTTGTTGTGTACTTCAAACAAGTAATGTATGACATTTTTTTCATACTAGCTCTGAACCACGGTGTAAGAATAAGTTGGGTGCTGAAACTCGCCGCTCCGCGCAAGGAGAGGGTGCGGCCAGATTCTGCCGCGCCCGTAGTTGCCGTCGCACGAGTTGAAATGGCGTCACTGTATGGCGTGCCAGGTATACGCGCGGCGGTCATCCTGAAATTCGCGCGCCAGAGAACATTTTCTGGAATCTTTGAGTGCATGAGATTTCGTGATTTAAAAACGCGTTGCCCTATGCCTGTGAGCCCTGGCTGTGCATTTGTTCAGCTGATTCACACTTTGTGATTCAGTGCACGTATCGGCAAATGGGCAAGTGCTGTTTCGTCCCAAATTGCAAGTCGGGGTATCGGAAGCTTGTACAGATCATGTGTCAATCTTCAAGGCTACGCGTAAACCAGAGCGCTTGGATAAGTGGCGACGGGCAATCCCGAAAGCTGATGGAGCCTCTCAGCCTATATACGGACCATATGGGCGCAAAGCATTTCCTGGAAGAAGCGATCTCTACCACTTATCGTACAGAAAACAAAGGAAACGTCCAGTTACGCGCACCAACGAAACATACGCTCACTTTGTATGCTTAGCCTACCATCTTACCGGCCTGTCCGAAATGCCGGACCGTGCAGCAAAAAATCAGAAAAACTCAGCGACAACGGCTGACTTACTGCCGACTTCTCGGATGCGACCGGGGCCAGAAGGTTCTACTGCATATAAAGTTCCTGACATGACCGCTGAAAGAGCGCCAAATATTTTGCGCGTGGAGACAGTTTTCCGCCGCATGCTAATGGTGAATCAGCTGGCAGGCATGCAAACTTTAGCTAGCGGTTTGACTTCAGCATCGACGGGCCTCCTCCACGTAAAGAGGATGATGCTTCTCAACACGACACTAATATTGTGGGTCGTTGTGCTACCGACCCAGTTCTTCATCATGCCGGAAAAGTAATTTTTTGTTTTAAATTGAGATGCCACAATTTTAGCTGCCTTGTTTATGCCTATGTGGACCAAGAAAAATGAAAATATTGAGTGGCCGGTGAACAGAAATCATTGTGAATGCTAATTTTGTGATGCAGCCATCGTGATTATAATTATTTTACTATGTTTGATCGTTGGTCAAGTCAATGTGTTTTCATTTTAATTTTTTGTGTGTCTTTAGCGCTCGCTTCATTTAGCGCTCACTTCACACACGCACACACACACTGCCTTACAATATTGCAGGCGCGCTTGGGACCACGCTACTTACAATAAAACACCTTTTAAATTAAGGTGAAGGCCTTATATATCCTTAGAGGCCTCAGCAAACGCGAAATATTATTGTTGGGTTTCCGGATTAGTGGCGTAAGAGTCGAGCTGCACGAGATATACTGCTTTAGGTAGTGCGCTCGCTTCCACGGTCTTATAAGCACTTCATCAAGTTGAAGTCCGCGCGGCCTAATAAAATAGCATAAAGTATAGCTAAGACACTGGCTCGACAGTCTCGACATGGGTGTGGTACGGGTTAACCAATGACTGCATTCCGGGACCCAATGAAGTTTTCTCACCATATCATGCTTATATTACCACAGGCCCAAATCTGTGTGAAGCTAACAGTAGGACTGCTAGGGGTAGCGTGTCGATTAGAGTTCTTAATAGAAAGCGTGTAAGTTTTTTGATAAATTAGTTGTAAGTTTTCTGACGAAGTTTTTTATCATTTTTCTGAGCAATAGAACAAGACAGTCATATCTGCATGCACGCACGCACGCACACACATACACACACACGCACACACACGCACAAACGTTCACCCACACGCACGCGTACACACACCCACACACATGCACACACACACTCACACACCAATGCACACGCACACACACACGCACACACACGCACACACACACACACACAAACACACGCACACGCACACACACACACGCCACGCACACACACGCAGACACACGCACACACCGCGCACACACTCACACACACACACGCACACACACACAGGCACACACACACGCAGACACACACGTACACACCACACACACACACACACGCAGACACCCACCCACAGACACACACACACACGCACACACAAACACACGCACACACACTCGCACACACACACCCCCTCACACACACGCATACACACACGTACGCATACACACGTACGCCCGCACACACACGCACGCACGCACACGCGCACACAAACACACGCACACACACACGCACACACACACAGACACATACCCCCTCACACACACGCATACACACACGTACGCATACACACGTACGCACGCACACACACGCACGCACGCACACGCGCACACAAACACACGCACACACACACGCACACACACACAGACACACACCCCCTCACACACACGCATACACACACGTACGCATACACACGTACGCACGCACACACACACGCACGCACGCACACGCGCACACAAACACACGCACACACACACAGACACATACCCCCTCACACACACGCATACACACACGTACGCATACACACGTACGCACGCACACACACGCACGCACGCACACGCGCACACAAACACACGCACACACACGCACACACACACAGACACACACCCCCTCACACACACGCATACACACACGTACGCATACACACGTATGCACGCACTCACACGCACGCACGCACACGCGCACACAAACACTTACGGATACACACACGTGCGCACTCCACACACACACGCACGCACACACACATGCACCTACACACACACACGCACACACACACACGCACGCACACACGCACACACATGCACGCACACACACACGCGCGCACACACACACACACGCACACATGCACGCACAAACACACGCACGCACACACACACACACGTGCGCGCGCGCAGGCGCACAAACGCACGCATGCAGACTATATCGTCTTCCTATCGGCTAGCGCGCCTTCGCCCTTGGGCTGCCATACTTATTGCAAGCACATCTAATTTTCTCTCACGGACAACGCTGCTTTCTTTGTTCTGAACCAAAGATGCCGACACCGACACCGCCGACACCAGAAATATAACAAAAGAAGCTCTTTAGTGCAGTTGCGTCAAAATACATTTACTTTCCACAGGTCAACGTTTGCTGCTGTCGGTGCATTTATATCACAAAAATACTGTTAGCAAATCGGCTAGACATAAAATTAGTAAATGATTGTTTTTTGCTGCAGAGTCACAGTATATTAATTTATTTGTCGTCTATGTACATCTCTATATCCAGCTCAATAAACAAGCGAGGCTCGCAGCAATAACCTTCTACACGCGGATCGAGGCGCTCAGCAGTGAGCGCCTCGTCCCATTCTCTACCAGCACTTTTTGTCACATCAAACGAAAACAGCCCAGGTGGCAAGCCCAATCTGGACGCGGCGCCGGGAACAGTGTCACCACCTAGTTTATAATAACACCTTGCTTCCAACTTACTATAATGGCCTTTAGGGTGCAGTAGCGTGTGGGGCCTTCTGTAGGGGTGACTGGCTTGAAACTATGACGTGATTATGGTAATCCCGTGTTCGGACGCCCGATGGCAATGTACGCTTGGGCCACGCGTTATTGCGGCAATATTCCATGTTGTATTGTGAAGAATGTACACTGGACACGTTTGTTTGCAATGCATGAAAGTTACATTCAAGTGCATTTTAAAGGAGAGGAAGTTATTTCGGCTTTATTCGCTAGCAGAGATGTGGTAGTGTTGTAGAACACTAGCTTACCCCGTAAAAGATCTGGGTTTCATACCCACTAAGACGTAGAATTTTCGGCTGATGTATTTGCATCATATTTCAATTTTTCGCTCACAACTAACGACGCCGACGCCGACATTTATGTGAAACTGGATTGATATTTATAGAGGCAAGTTTGCAGAGTCTACAATGGTGTCGTGTTGAGCACCCGCCGTGGCACTCAAAACATCACACGTCAGTAATGAAAAGTAAGTAAAGCCCTAATCGGAATACAACATGCGTAGTAATTTATCCTTGCTTATAATAAGGCGTATCGGCAGAAGAGGGTTAGAAGCGCGTTTGTTCCTGCAGTATGTGGTCCATACAGGAGCGCCTGACAAAAAAGTGCACTTGTTTTCAACAAGTACTCATCTTCTTGTCGTCAACGGGCTTTCTTGTGTGTGGAACACCAACCACCGAAAAGCTATAGGTAAGCATGCCTGAGAAAAAAAAAAGCACAACAGAAGCTTTCCTGGTTGTTGCACCAGTGTTTCCTCTGTACTTCCTTTATTCTGCGGGAAAAAGTAAATTGGCCGGCGAGAACGACAGCTTGGTAGAGCAGGACAACATTACACGTGACGGTGATGGTGGCCATCTTTCGATGCAGACTGTATTCAGTTGGCAGCCTGGACTCGCAGTACAAAGTGCTACTGTACGGTTCTACGCAACGGGCACGAAGTATGAAAAAAAACGGTAAATATCGCTCAGTTGAGGAACATGCGCGTCAGCTAAGTGAAAACTAATTTACAAAAAGAAAAGAAGTAAACTGCCTCAATGAAACGCCTTCAATGATAGTAGGTAGAAAAGACAATAATACTTTCGCATATAATTATAATATATATTTGATTTTTATTTTGTACTGATTACTTCAAGTGATGTTAAGTGTCACAGTTGTTGCGCTGACTGCCACCGTGATATCCCTACATTGATCGATATGTGGGTTTAACGTCCCAAAACCCCCATATGAATATGAGAGACGCCGGAGTGGAGGGCTCTGAAAATTCAGACCACCTGGGGTTCTTTAACGTGCAAACGGAGGCTGCATAACAACCTCACACTCTGATTACTCCACTTACTTGGCACCGTACTGCTTCTGATGCAATTCGGATTATTCGCAGATTGGAAGACACACACCATCCAGCTTGCTCCGAGGCTTCTTCTTCGTCTTGAAACACAGTTCTCTCCTTCTTATAGAGGAGTAGGAGGAGGAAGAGGCATAAACATTTATTGTGTGAAACGGTATAGCGGTGCAAGTTCTGCTTCTGCCCTAGGTGGGAGGTTTCCTCATTCTAGGAACTCTCTAGAGAAACAATGAGTTAATAGTGATGTAAAGGGTTATTAAATCTGGCCCTGATGAAAAAGTTGAAGACCAAGCAGTGCACATTCTTGAAAAAAAAAACAGAAAAAAGTGGAGTCGTGCCGATTTATGAAAACCAGTGTACTTGTCAACACTTGAGCGACGAAGGTAGAGATCAGCTTGGCTGGTCCGCTATATTTTCCATTTGGACAGCATTGCTTTTAGAGCAGAGCTGCCGTGGTCGAGGTTCGGCAGGCTTGTATAGTAGATTGAAAAGTTTCGTCATCATGAATAAGCATGTACGCATTCACCACCGAAGCACTCTGTACAGATGACACTCTGTACGCACGCACGCACACACGCACCCACACACACATGGGCACGCACACACACACGCACGTGTGCACGCACAAACACACGCACGCACACACACACACGCACACATCCACACGTGCACGCGCGCAGGCCCACAAACGCACGCATGCAGACTATATCGTCTTCCTATTGGTTAGCGTGCCTTTGCCCTTGGGCTGCCATACTTATTGCAAGCACCTCTAATTTTCTCTCACGGACAACGCTGCTTTCTTTGTTCTGAACCAAAGACGCCGACACCGACACCGCCGACACCAGAAATATAACAAAAGAAGCTCTTTAGTGCAGTCGCGTCAAAATACAACTACTTTCTGCAGGTCAGAGTTTGCTGCTGTCGGTGCATTTATATCCCAAAAATACTGTTAGCCAATCGGCTAGATATAAAATTAGGAAATGATTGTTTTTTGCTGCAGAGTCACAGTATATTAATTTATTGTCGTCTATGTACATCTCTATATCCAGCTCAATAAACAAGCGAGGCTCGCAGCAATAACCTTATACACGCGGATCGAGGCGCTCACCAGTGAGCGCCTCGTCCCACTCTTTACCATGTTGTGCCACAGATATGTTCCTCGTTCGGGAGCACGTCTCACAAGATCGAGCCCTGTTTCGACGAACTGTCTCCCCCCCCCTCCCAGCGCCGCCTTCTGTGCAGGAGAACCGTGCAGTCCGGGGATAACGTCGTTTCCTCCGCCGAACCACTTTGCAGTTCCGGGTATGGCTACGTCTCCCCCTCCAAGCCCGAGAACTGGTCTGAGAGAATGGACCAAAGACGCTATTTAAGGCCGAGCCGGCCCCATGTTAGGAGATTTTGCCCCAGCTGACGTTGTCGTGTTGGCCGGCTTTGTAAAACGACAACCTGCTACAGTAAACGCTACTTTTGTTGCTGTTTTCCAAACGGATTGCCTCCCTGTTTCACCTTCGGGCTAAGGCTTCATCGAAGTCCGCTCGACGGCTCGCCGCTCTCCGCCACCGCTACCATCGCGACAGAGCAAATTCCTAACAACCAGCACTTTTTGTCACATCAAACAAAAACACCCCAGGTGGCAAGCCCAATCTGTACGCGGCGCCGGGAGCAGTGTCCCCACCTAATTTATAATAACACCTTGCTGCCAACTCACTATAGTCTCCTTCAGGGTGCAGTGGCGTGTGGGCCTTTTGTAGGGGTGACTGGCTTGAAATTATGAAGTAATTATGGTAATCTCGTGTTCGGACGCCCGGTGGCAATGTACGCTTGTGCCACGCGTTATTGCGGCAATATTCCATGTTGTATTGTGAAGAATGTACACTGGACACGTTTGTTTGCAATGCATGAAACTTACCTTCAGTGCATTTTAAAGGGGAGGAAGTTATTTCGGCTTTATTCGCTAGCAGAGATGTGGCAGTGTCATAGAGCACTAGCTTACCCCGCTAAAGATCTGGGTTTCATACCCACTAAGACGTAGAATTTTCGGCTATTTTATTGGCATCATTTTTTGATTTCTCGCTCAAAACTAACGACGCCGAAGCCGACATTTATGCGAAACTGGATTGATATTTATAAAGGCAATTTTGGAGAGTCTACAACGGTGTCGTGATGAGCACCCGCAGTGGCACTTAAAACATCGCACGTCAGTAATGAAAAGTAAGTAAAGCCCTAATCTGAATACAACATGCGTAGTAATTTATCCTTGCTTATAATAAGGCGTATTGGCAGAAGAGGTGTAGGAGCGCGTTTGTTCCTGCAGTATGCGGTCTATACAGGAGCGCCTGACAAAAAAGTGCACGTGTTTTCAACAAGTACTCCACTTCTTGTCGTCAACGGGCTTTCTTGTGTGTGGAACACCAACCACCGAAAAGCTATAGATAAGCATGTCTGAGAAAAAAAAAAAGCACAACAGAAGCTTTCCTGGTTGTTGCACCAGTGTTTCCTCTGTACTTCCTTTATTCTGCGGGAAAAAGTAAATTGGCCGGCGAGAACAACAGCTTGGTAGAGCCGGACAACATTACACGCGATGGTGATGGTGGCCATCTTTCGATGCAGACTGTATTCAGTTGGCAGCCCCGCCGTGGTGGTCTAGTGGCTACAGTACTCGGCTGCTGACCCACAGGTCGCGGGTTCAAATCCTGGTGTGGTGGCTGCATTTCCGATGGAGGCGGAAATGTTGTAGGCCCGCGTACTCAGATTTGGGTGCACGTTAAAGAACCCAAGGTGGTCAAAATTTCCGGAGCCCTCCAATACGGCGTCTCTCATAATCATATGGTGGTTTTGGGACGTTAAACCGCACAAATATATATATATGTATTCAGTTGGCAGCCCAGACTCGCAGTACAAAGTGCTATTGTACGGTTCTATGCAACGGGCACGAAGTATCAAAAATTAGTAAATATCGCTCAGTTGAGGAACATGAGCGTCAGCTAAGTGAAAACTGATTAACAAAAAGAAAAGAAGTAAACTGCCTCAACGAAACGCCTTCAATGATAGTAGGTAGAAAACACAATAATACTTTCGCATATAATTACAATATCTATTCGATTTTTATTTTGCACTGATTATTTCAAGTGATGTTAAGTGTCACAGTTGTTGCGCTGACGGCTACCGTGATATCCCTACATTGATTGATACGTGGGGTTTAACGTCCCAAAACCACCCTATCAATATGAGAGACGCCGTAGTGGAGGGCTCTGAAAATTCAGACTACCTGGGGTTCTTTAACGTGCAAATGGAGGCTGCATAACAACCTCACACTCTGATTACTCCACTTACTTGGCACCGTACTGCTTCTGATGCAATTCGGCTTATTCGCAGATTGGAAGACACACACCATCCAGCTTGCTCCGAGGCTTCTTCTTCTTCGTCTTCAAACAAGTCTTGCCTTTCTTATAGAGGATGAGGAGGAGGAAGAGGCATAAACATTTATTGTGTGAAACGGTATAGCGGTGCAAGTTCTGCTTCCGCCCTAGGTGGGTGGTTTCCTCGTTCTAGGAACTCGCTAGAGAAACATTAAGTTTATAGAGATGTAAAGGGTCATTAAATCTGGCCCTGATAAAAAAGTTGAAGACCAAGCAGTGCATATTCTTGGAAAAAAACTGAAAAAAGTGGAGTCGTGCCGATTTATGAAAACCAGTGTACTTGTCAACCCTTGAGCGACGAAGGTAGAGATCAGCTTGGCTGGTCCGCTATATTTTCTATTTGGACAGCATTGCTTTTAGAGCAGAGCTGCCGTGGTCGAGGTTCGGCAGGCTTGTATAGTAGATTGAAAAGTTTCGTCATCATGATTAAGCATGTACGCACTCACCACCGAAGCACTCTGTACAGATGGTTAACGAGAAAATGTGTGGCTCCTAATCGATATTTGTTGCCGATTTGTGACCCTGTTTCATATTAGTAGGTGAGGAGGGGCATTTTATGTTGCGTATATGCACCACAGGACTTCTACGTACGGGAGAGCTGTTTTGATCGAAAAACGAGAAATACAGAGACGAGAAAACAAGCAGAGATGGAGAAAAGAGAAACAAAGAGAAATGAGAGAGAAGTAGAGTATTGAGAGAAAGAAATACAAAGAGGAAATAAAACAGACGTATTGAGAAAGAGGTGAAAAACACAGACTGAAAATGTGAAAAGAGCAAGTTAACATAGCCGCGTAGTATATAAGCAAGGAAAGGTAAAAAGACAGGGGAGAGGGAAAAAGCCTAGCCAAATCAAGAACATCTGTTGTGACCCAGTCTTGCTTGACTTAGTAAAAGCTGCGTTAATTTTCGTTCTTTATCATGAGCTCAGCAAAAAAAAAAAGAAGAAAAGGAGAAAGTTAAATAAAAAATCTCTGCCCTATCGGGAAAATAAGGGCCTGTCTCTGTTTCTTTCTTGCCTTCAATATTTATCTTCTCTTTATCCTTTTTTTTCGCTTTTTCTTTTTTGACTTTTATTAAATTCTTTTTTCCTCTTTCTTTTCTTTTCGTTCCTCCGTTTCCTTTCTCTCTTTATTTCTTTTTTTGTCTCTTTCATTTCTTTTTGTTCTTATTTGTTTCTTTTCTACCTATAGCTTCTCTCATTTTTTCTTTAGTTTCCTTCTTTCTTTCTTTTACCTTGTACTGCGATAGCAAATATATGTACACTCTCGGCTGATTCTTGCCGTCACCGTCATGACTTGAATATGCACATCAATATATGAAATTCGCAGAAGAAAATAAACCGGGAAAAAACAATTCCAATGACACCCATTGGGGATTCTAACCATGCAGCGACACCTCGCTCCTCAGCGTGCTGCAATAACTAACTGGCCCACGCAACTCATACTGTCTATTACACTAACGGTGAGCTATGTATATCCAACTAATTCCCACTAGCTTACAGTGAATATACTTAAAAGAAACATTCTTGAACAAAGCGTGTACTTTGATTGGACAAGCCATACATGCTTTTACTAAACAATGACGTGTGCGATGGTTTGATCTATGGAGGGCTGAGTTCACTGAAGCACATATAGCTAGAATAAAGCGGCATTATAAAGCGTTTGTCGCTCCACTTTCACTCTGAAGCAACTGGAAAAATTGCGCGCATCAAGTCCAGGACTATTTGGAAAGTTGCTAGTCCTTCCGTGATTGTGAATGCGGATGTCATCGAAATGCGCACAGCCACTATCGCTTTAGACGGACAAACTGAACTCGCTGCGCCAGATGAGTTGCGATGACGCTTGCGTCCTTTAAAACATCTCACGTCTTCGTCGTCGCAACAATATACATCTCACCAGGAACCTTGCGTACTGACGTCATTAACATTTTCATGCACAGCTTCTATGTTGTGTGCCTACAGTATTTGGCGGTGATAGTCACTAGAGACTTACACGTTAATGTACTTCGACGTGAGAACCAGTGGCTAGTCACGTTTCTCGATGCGGTAGTTGGACTTCACCTCCTGTCGGACGTCGCGCGGATTTAGTGTTCACATCACCTGTTTAGATACTGTGCTTACTGCATTACTGTGATTCAAGCACAAATGGCCATGTTCATTACATTTAGTATGGTTCCTGATTCTCCTAGCCTTGCTTCCTATAACAGCCAAGCGTGTTCATTGCTTCATTCATTGCTTCGGGCTGATGATGATGATGCTCCTTGAATCATTAGCACCTACGTGGCAAAACTGTGACTTTTCCCTTTTCTTTCTCTTCCCCCTTTGTTTTCTTTTTTACTTTCCATCACTATTTCTTTTCTTCCTTCTTTTCTTTTCCTTCTTTATCATGCTGTTCCCTTCTCACAATTTCCTTTGTCTGTACTGTGAATGAAATGGCACGCATGTTAATGAACCATCCCGACAAATCGTTGAAGTCAATTTCAATTTAGTGCACTATTATTGAGTAGTGGGACTTCTCTAATATTTCGTAGAACTGCACGGTGATTTTTTTTTGCCCATTTACGACTTCTTCATTTGTAGTATACCAGATGTCAGGTCTGACCCAACTTCTGTGACTCATACATACCGGAGCTTTCGCGTACTACTACAGGTCACACCAACTCCAACAAGAGCGAGGAAGTAGAAGCTTCACTTGAAAAAGGAATGAAACAGGGGCATGCCATCGCGATTTCGCCATGAGCACGAAGAGGTCGAGGTTTCAGGAGTGGGTGGTATTACAAGTATATAGAAAAAGAACGTGGTTTTTAGCTTTCTTGAGCAGGGAGATTGCCTCATATAGAATTTTTGATAGGAAGGCACACTCGCGGTTACTATGTACACAAACATAAACTCTCTTCTGAAATTGCTAAAATATTATATGTATTATTCCACCTTTATGTCAACTGTGAGTCGTAGCAATCACATGCATGCTTGTTTTGTTTCTCTAGAGCTTATGCCAGTTGGTTATCCTCGCTACTTAATTTCTTTATCTCACTTCTAGGCCGAATGGTGTCATTCTTAACTCTAAGCCATGTGCATAGTGAAATATTGTATACCAAGGAATTAGAGGTTAGAATGCTAATATATGATTTTAATAGATACATACGTAGCACCATTAAGCTTTGCCAATCAAGACACTAGCCAATGTCTCATTTTAGAGCGTAGGCGCCTTGTCAGGCTGTCCTTGCCATCTGGCCGTTATCGCAGGCAAGCTGTAACATTTTTCCGAAATAAACTTCAAAAATAGGCGTTCGCTGATCACCACGCTTTTGCAACGTGTTAAACGGAATAAACAATTGTATCGGGCCAGTTGGTAAGGATCCATCTTGATAGGAAACGCAGCCACTATTACAAAGAACACACAACACAAGCGCTTAACTTCAACTAAACGTTTATTGCAAACGTCAGAGTTTATAAAGGGCATGAAAAAAGAAAAATAATTAAAAAATGAATGAAAAAGATAAAAATGGTAGACAACAAAAAACACACGTGCCAGTCCCGTACATTACTATCCGTTATTGTCTATCACTCCATCCAAAAAAACATAGTTCTTTCCGCCAAGGGTTGCCAAATTAAGCATCGCAATAAATATGTTGAGTGTGCACAGTCGCTTGTTTACAGAGTGCCCTTGTCATGTGGTCTTGTTTATGTGGGAACAACCGAAAGATGCCTTAATGAAAGGCTAAAAGAGCACCACAATAAAGTGCAGAAGAGTACCGATGGTCACTTGGCGATCCACTGTAAGCAGTGCGGTTGTGTGCCTTATTTCGATAACACGTGCGTGCTGTATCAGGGTAGAGATTTGTTAACCCGTTTGATAGTAGAAGCGGCTGAAATGACACGCGATGATTTTGACTGTGTTAGTGCACCCTCTATCTCGCTCACGCGGAAAGAACTATGTTTTTTGGATGGGGTGATAGACAATAACGGATAGTAATGTACGGGACTGGCACGTGTGTTTTTTGTTGTCTACCACTTTTATCTTTTTCATCCATTTTTTAATTCTTTTTCTATTTTCACGCCCTTTATAAACTCTGACGTTTGCAATAAACGTTTAGTTGAAGTTAAGCGCTTGTGTTGTGTGTCCTTTGTAATAGTGGCTGCGCTTCCTATCAAGATGGTGTTAAACGGAGATGTTCGATGCGGGAGAGAGACAACTCACCTGGATTCGTTGTTTCAGTGTTGCGTCTATTGAAAATAAAGCTTTGTTCTGCATAGTAATCTTATCGCTTACATGTAATGATACAAAACCTTACATAATCTTATATATTTATGAGAATATATGAAGTTTTATTTGCACATGTGTAGTTCACGCTTGTTCAAGATGGACGGCTACTTTCCCACGTAATATTACGAAAAAAAAAAGAACGGCCCCGGAAACAACGCATGAAGGTACTGATTTTTTAAGCCAGTCGTTTTCTGGCTATTATTGACTGCCCAAGCTCTTGAATACTATGTTGAACATTTCCAGAATAATCTCCTCAACGAACTCTGCATACAGGCTGCAATGTGTTTTTATCAATCATATGCCCAGACTTATTTACTGGGAGACCAAATTTCCGCCCTCGCAGTGGAAGCTGGGTACATTTCGACACGCATTTCACTGTAGAACATTTATATAGCAGCATAAAATTGAGCTGTCAAAAAAACAAAGAGATGATATCTACTGTAGCTATCAGTTGAAGTGACAATACATACCTTTGTTCTTTTCCAACCACAATTCTATTCTTTCTTGAATGCGCAATGGTGCGTGTTGTTTGCCTACAAAAATTGTGCATCATACAAAATGTCTGAGGCAGACATTGTGCTCAACTGCAGATAAGTGGTTTAACAGCATTCCGGGTGTGAGGAAGAAGAAGAGCGATATGCCGTAGTGGGACACAAGCTTCGACTAAAGAGCTGAGCGCAAGCTGTTCTGATCAACGCTGTGATTCGTGGGCTGGTTGTCGCTGCCACTCTCAGCGTCCGTAAACCTCCTGTTCAAGTGCTGTACTTGAACCAAAACCCCATTTCAAGGGTAATACTAAACCTCAGAAGCTGTCAAAAGGTGGGGAAGCTCGAGGGCAGCTTCAGTGTGGAGCCAGCAATGTAAACAACGTGTTGCAGTTCTGCGTGTGTTCTAAATGAAACTTTTAGGAGTATTTACCTCATATTTTGCTGTTTAAGAGAATACTGTTTGCACAAACTTTATTTATTTGCAATTGTTGTTATATAAGTGCCTGTGGAAGGTGGCACTTCTGAATTAGTGCTCTTATAAAGCTTTTCCTGTGATGAAGCGGTAGTGTACCTCGAGATGTTTAGTATTAGCTTGTCATGTACTCAATATAGGGACTGCCAATTTTGTCGTTTATTTCCAAATTTTTATGTCGCGAGGCCCTTGATGCTATCAGCCATGAAATAGGCTAGACAAATTGGACAGCCGTAAGCAGTGCCAAAAAGCTTCTTTGGCCTACTCTATTTCAAAGAATACTTGACAAGCTGTTGCGAAGCGTAACTACAGCTGAAAGCATTGTCATGGGTACAGCTCTTCGCTAGTTTTTTTCCCGTTGCCCCTTTGGATAAATACGAGCTAGGGGCCCCGTCCAGCGCCACGTCCTGCTGAAGGTAGACGGGACTAGGCGGGCGTCGTCCTGCTACAACGTCTTCACGTGATGTGCACCTCTCGCCGATTGGTTGCTGAGGGCGGAGTTATCAGTGTGACGCCGTGGCTCGAGGGAACCAATGAGAAGAAAAGGAAGCCGGGAGCGAAAGGGCGCAGGCCTGCTTGCTTCTTTCGGCGCCAGGTTTCGAGTCCGCAGTCGCCGGAGTCCGGGATTCGGCCGCCCACTTGCCGGTGGGCGGTGGCTTGCACGATCGATGCTGGCTCAGTTTACCACCGCTTGACATTCTCCAGATTGTCCCGGGAGTGCCGCCGGTAACGGACGCTCCTTCTCAGCCCGCGTCAGCCACATTTTACGTACTCTTCCACAGCAGAGAAAAGCATTTTGCAGAGGAAAGATAGTTTCACAATTTGCCGCATTTATTCAGAGCGACACAGAATAAACATTGCGAAGTGGGATCACTACCAATGGGTCACGCATGCATACGCGTACATTCCCTTCGTAGGTCTGCACAAGAGTAAATGTGAGACTAAATGAAGTTGGGAAGCACCAGACAAACTAGCAAGCTGTACAAAAAAGGAAACTAGAAAAAGTGAGTACTGCAGAAAAGCATACACAAAGGCATAAAAGTGATACATCCAAGTGCTGCACTGCACCTATAGTAGCAATTGTATTGTACATGAGTATTGTATTTCATTCTGAATTCCAGCGTGGTCAATTTCTGGCACCTTTGACACTTAGTTTTTCTGCCATCCACGTGTCAGAGCAGCTTATCAAGTTGGGATGCGGTGGAAGCGCATGAGAGTTACAGAAAATTTATGATAGTTCTGTTTACCTTCAGAAAGGCTAAGGGAGAGGGACGTGAAAGAAATAGAAGAAAACTGAGTAGTCATTTTTAAAGGAGAAAATCACTTTCAAGTGTCTCGTTGTCAAGCAGCCTCTTGAGCAAAAGTGAAATTGGGATGTCATCACGTGAAATTGTCGCCTATTGAAAGGTGGACCAATGACGAAGGTCATGTAACATCACGTGAGATGCACAAGAACTTCATTGGGGTAACACGAGCCGCACAATACGGTCTTGTTACGCCGACACAGCAAAGGTCATACGAGAGCTCGAACGAAATGATGTACCAAAAGAGCGCCGAAAAAGAGGCGAGATTGTGGGATATAAAGATTTCGCTATTGTCTGTAGACAGCCCTTATAGACGTTAAGAAGTGAGAGAAAGAGCTGGAAATCAAGGAAATGGCATAAGTCTTGGTGAGCAGAAAAGCATTGAGAAGTGAGACTAGACGACGAACTGTCTGAACAAACCATCTGTTGCCCCTGTAAAGAATGCATCTCCTTTAACGCGCTCGCTCTAGGCAAAGCAGTCTCTAGAAAATAATCGAGTTTTGTGGCGGCAAACCATAATGATGGCGAACTATAAACTATATAAGTAAAACCTGTAAAGCCAAAAGCACAAAAAAGACTTGATTTGAAGTGGTTAAGGTAGACAGTGGTTAGTGAGATATGACATTTTCACAAACACTAGTGTTGTGAGGAAACTGTGACGTGTTTTACTTCGGTTTCCCGGGATTGGACAATGTTTAGTCCGGAATAGTAGCAACACAATTAGGCGCAATGACGACTCATTGCGCATAAAAAACCAGACATGAACAACGGTAAAGAGAACAATCACACAACAGTTTATTCGTATTGAGCAGAGGATCATGCAAACTGTCTAAGTTTGTGGATAGAACCTCGTAACACAGTATGAGTATCGGTACATTAGCTACCGAGAATGTAATTTGTCAGCAACATGCACACAGGGCAATATTTGGCGTCTCTTATAGAAACTTGTGTGACGCATTTAGTGTATTGACTTGGTGCAACCCTGAACAGGCGCTTGTTGTCACAAGTGACTCGAAGAATATAAATTTCTTTTGTATAAGAAGAAAATTGTTTTAAGTGAAGTGCTACTTGTAGATGCGTAAAAAAGCTACAAGAGATAGTTACTACCAGAGCACCCACCTACCTTTCTGGACTGATGCAAATGTTCACCCTGCCCGGCACCTTATCTTTTGTGTAATTATAATGTGATATATCAGCAGTGGCAGGTTGCAGGGTCTCACTGAAGGTGTGTACCACAACAGGCCGTGGAGGTCTAGGAACATGTGAAGTATTTTGAATCGGGCACAAGCACTCACATAGAATAATGATAAGACAAGCGCGTCAGGATCACTAATGTATACAGCACCTTTGGTATGTCTTCTATCATCTTTTAGCCCCGTTAAACTCCCTTTCGATCACGGGGTTTCCAGCCAGTTTGATTACTGTCTAACATCTCTATCTTTCCGTCCATTTCTTCCTTCATTCCTTCGATCACCCGGGTTATTCAGAAGCTATAATGCATAAAACTGGGGGAGATTGTTCGGCATTAGGTCAAAGTAGCTTACGTAAGACAGCGAATATAATAAGAAAATGTTCAGGAGGTATATGAAATAAATAAATGACTGACAAAAAATAGAAAAAAGGCGCCTAGCTGCTGTTCAGAACGCGCTGCTGAACACAGGGTCTTCGGTTAGACTCCCTGCCACGGGGCTCGAACCAACGAGTGTCGTGGTTGTGTTCACTGCTAATTAATGTGCTGGCGTTGGCGTTTGCAAAACTAGGCGGAGCCTTTGATGCTTTCTGAAGTCCGTCAAAAATATTTGCTCATGTCTCAAGAAGATTTATTTAGAGAGTAACGTCATGAAAGGGTTTCGATGATTGCTTGAGACAGTGGGAATTTGACTGGGCAAGACTTGTTTTCGATGCTTCTTTTGTTTATGAGCGCATGGCTCGGGCGTAAGCTGATGTCGGTAAATTAGCAGTATTGACAAAATATCGGGTGTTCGCTTCTGTTCTCAATAACAATGTGTATTACTTATGTACGATGCAGAAGGGGTATTACGTAAGGGGGTGTACGGAAACAGTTTTGCAGGAATGATTTTCTTACACAGTTACACAAATGCCAACCTATTGAAATCACATAATATACAAAGGACGTTAAATAAGTTTCAAGAAAGAAAGGCGAACCAAGAGTTGTATGCACATCAGCATAGTCTAAAGAACCAAGGCAGCACAAATACTCACATAAATGCTAGACGATTGGTATGTGAACACCAGAATTAAAAGAAGTGCTGGTTTTCAGCTAGGAAGGCCAATCATTGCACTGATTTTTTTGTCGGAAAGTTACTGGGCTACTGGTGCAAGTTACATTATCAGGAACACCATTTCAAAGCACAATGGCACGAGGCAATTTGTTAAGTGAGATAATTCTTCTATATAAGCTTTGGGAACAATACTGTATACTTGTCCTGTTCAGAAATTTATTCCAAACTTTATAATATAACATTGGGGTTACCTGGTTCAGATTACCGAATTAAGTTGTTATTTGCGCCCGTCATAAACCACGGGATATGCTGTGGCATTTTAATGCGGACTGCTCTAGACGGGAGTCATAGCTTACAGCTCCGCATTATCACACGAAAACTTGTAACATTAGGCTGCCCAATAGACCGCTTGCAATAATCTGCAAGTCGGCTTTCCCGTAAGGCTTGTATTCCAACCAAAAACTCTCGTTCACAGAGTGATTTTCTCGCTCATTGTGCAGCGATGGCACGCGAGCACGCGAGCACATCACAATGAGTGAGAAAAGTAGTCTGTGAACGAGAGCTTTTAGTTGGAAAACAAAGCTTACAGAAAAGCCACCTTGCAGATTGTTGCAAACTGTCCACTTGCACCCTAGCCAGGTGACGTTCTTTTTACTCTCGTCTACTCTGGACCAAATAAAGTTTGTAAACTCACTAATTCACTCACTCACTCCCTCACTCACGATTTCTGTGTTGACATTCGCCTGCCTAAAGCACTGGTTGGCACTTTGAGACACTTAAATCCTCACTTATATTTACCTGCACCTAGTTTACCGTAAACTGTTTCGGTAGCTATAAAGAAACTGATAATAGCAATACATCTTAAACGATGCAAAGTGACGAAAAAAATGCAAATCTTCTAGGTGTTCGTCCTTTTCACTCCAAGAAGTCATCCGTGAATTATTACGGGTTTCAGTTCATTCCAATTCTGTTTAACCTCTTTTGTGATAGCACTATATGATTGGCTACGCGCACAACCTAGTGAGAGCTTCAGCCTTGTCGTTAATTTTACAAGATGTGCAGATTTCAGCGCCCATGAAGGACTGAAGGTATTGGTGAAACTGTTTTTCAGGTTTGAACAAAAGAATGGAAATAGAGATACACGAGCAACAATTGCGGAGTTCGAGTTGGTCAGGTAATAAAACAGTGAAGAGTGACGGCTCAAGGAATGATTTCTTTTACATATGCAGTGCACCCCTATGGTTT
This sequence comes from Rhipicephalus microplus, assembly GCF_013339725.1. Classification (NCBI taxonomy): domain Eukaryota; kingdom Metazoa; phylum Arthropoda; class Arachnida; order Ixodida; family Ixodidae; genus Rhipicephalus; species Rhipicephalus microplus. The sequence goes on along the minus strand of NC_051173.1, from coordinate 60,806,571 downwards.
ATTTATTCGGCTAATAACCATGTGGCAACAAATTTATCTGTAACTTAGTGTGCTTAGCTGTTCTTCTATATAGTATTATTAAGGCTGAGCTATAGATGTCTCATTAAATGCAAGAATTGACCAGCGTTTCACGTCGGTGGCGTAAAAACGAGTGATAAAAACATCATAGGATGACACCCCCATTAGACGCAACGGTAGCCATAATGGCGCGACTGTGACACGACATGGAGACTTTAGGGTAATCCAAAATATTGCTATGCGCTATGCTTGTCTGTTTGGCTGTATCATGAGCACAATGGGACACACAAACGTTGGTGAATTGACCACGACTGCCTTCCCAAAAATGTTTTGTGATGATCTGAAGAATGGTTAAAAAGTGACGAACAATAAAATAATTTTAGAAACAGACCAATGAGAAAATGAAATAAAAGATAATATATCAACGAGATTCGGCAATTTGAAACAGACCAGGCATGTTTGCTATTCCGAGATGATTAGTTTTACAATTTTAACAAATTTTGATTACTTTACGAATAATCAATGAAAAAGAACCTAAAATGAAATACATTTAGAAGCTTGAATAAAGTGTGCAACGCATCAAAGGAATTTCGCTGCCTATATTTAGAACAATTCATGCAGTACAATTTATTCGTACCTTGTAAAACATGACTAGAAGTTGTTTCTTAGTAATGAGTGTCTACAACATGCATTTGTCGGCATTAAAAGGTGGAGATTCTTCATACTTATTCAAGAAATTTATATTTTTGTCAGGGCTGACTTGGTCTCAAGTTCACCAAAATATTTATCTTCTTGACTCACTCATGCTCAGTCTCCCCACTCGATCTGAGCCTGCGTGAATCTGTGTGAATCGACTGATGAGTGAGTTTGCCGACCTATCACTACATGACAGAAGTAATGCTGAATAAATCTTAATTCGTCATAGAATTGACAGCGGGGAAGTACCGCCACACCAGCCCGATGTAGATACAAGTTTAAAAGAGGGACAGGACATCGAAGTCTTGTTATCATAACATCCCATTCTTTAGATCGGCTGACTGAGGTTTTAATGGGATGTTCATGCAGTGATAGTCTCACTGCTTGCAATCGGATTTTTTTATGTGCATGTTCTGTGGTATAATATGAACCCGGTCGGAAGACCGAAGCGTGTATCTGTTATTACAGCGTACGCCTTTTTTTTAGCAAATAAGCCTGTTTTATCGAGCGCATCATTGAGAATAGCACGGAAGCACGTTGCCAACCTATGAAGAATTTTCATGCGGAGCACGATGAAAAGTTCGCCCAGATAAGCATAGGTCAGCTCTGGCTTCCTAAATGTAGGCACGGGCATCACTAATCTAAGCGTCTGTGTGCGAGTAATATCAGTTATTGAAGTATATATCCCTAAACCACATTACGATTATAATAAATGCCCTAAATGAGGGCCTCAAAATTTTTTACCACGTGGTGATATTTAACGAGGAAATAAAAATCGAACGGGCCTCAATAATTTTGGCGTCATCTTAATTCAGTCACCTGGCTGGGATATGATCCTGTTACCTTCGGGTCAGCAGTACTTCGGGTGAGCCAAACATTAGTGTTTGACACGCTCGTCCACCACAGGCCGTTTATTTCAATGACGCAAACTTGCACCACTTGGGAATCCACCTGAAAGGTTTATCTTCCTTGTGCTCTGGCAATGTGGAAATTTGTGGGTGTGGCTAGATTCCTTGTCGATTACAGGTGTTCTGGATGTGTTGACAATTACAAAGGCGTAATAAGGTGGTCTTTGGCAATGGCAATCGTTGCCACTGTGTTTTTAGCACACCTACGTAACCCCAAGCATGTGCGAAAAACTTGGCCTTGAATATATTCGCCATACAAATACCGTGCCTGATCGATAACTCGCTAGCCTGCTCCTACAAAACGTGAAGGAAGAGTTTTGCAGTGTTGTACCAGGCAACCAGCATTCCATCTCTAGGAGGTTCTGGTTTGCAACCATGCCGCTATGCCCGGAGTGATTCCTGCTAAAACCTCCCATGCAGATTTAAGCGCCGTTGATATACGAAAAGGGGAGCTTGGCACCTCGATTCCTCAAGCAGCTCTCATTGAACCTTTTTAATATATTGTATTCTAATCGAACGGCTATTTGCACGAATGTTTCTGTCTCAGGAAAGTTTGATGAACGCTTTCATTATTTCATCTTGACTAATCACCTGTCAAGTTCAGAACCTCACACGTCACGACATCTACGGGCTCCAAGTTATCGCCCTTCTAGCCGCGATGAAATTTGTTATGCAAGGATCTCTGGTAAGTAAGCTGTATTCTGTGACTCCAAGGCGGCTCTTCAGTATGTGCAAAGTCTATGCCTCAAGAGCTACCACCAGTTAGTGTCTGAAATCAATGAAATGAGTCATCGTGCCAATAAGAAAGTGCCTGACATACTCTTTCAATGGTCACCGTGTCACTGCGCTCATCTGGCGTGCCTGATGCCTGATGCGCCCACGACGAAGCGCCCATACTACTCACAACTCTGTAAAGGGTCAACTAGCAAGAGAACTAGGCCACATCGCGCATAATGTCTCACTTATGCCTTGCAATCTTCCACTGTAGTCCACTCGACCCCAACAGTACCTCGCTTGATTGCTCAAATCACAGCTGCCATCAAAGACTTCACGACGTGGCGCCACAATTCTGTGTCGGTTGTGGATCGGCGTAGCCCTTACCAACTCCTTTAGTTATCACATTGATACGGCCGACTCATCCAAATGTGACAACTGCAACAAAAAACTCTTGGCCACGTCTTGTACCCCTTTATTGACTTCGAACAAGATCAGAGGACTCTCCAGTGTGCCTTCAGCAGACTAGATTACAAGATTCTCTGTGCGCGGTCTTCATAGGTATCAGGTCAGAAAGGAACACGAGATATTCTACAATTCCTCAAACCAACATCACAGAGTGACTACATTAGAAACCCTGCACTGTGTGTGCTGTGCGATCTGCCTGTCCTTCTTTCTCTATCTCTTTTTTATTCTTTTATTCCCCCCCCCTCCCCACGTTGGAGCAGGAAAGTGGACGTGGTGTAGTTAACCTCCCTACCTTTCTTAAATTCTTTCTCTCTCTGTTCTCGCTGTGCGCCAATGTGGAAAACGGCCGTCATCGTCATGCCGATATAACTGACCAAAAGGTTCAGCATAGGACTAAACCTAATGAACTCAAGGCTCTTATTTGTGAGGCAGCAGTATAAAGCAGCATTGCACTAAATATCCTGTTGTATACTTGCACCGTCAGCCGGGGTACTTTCATTTACTTTTTTGGCTCACAAGAAACATACGTAGGTAGTACTACACTAAGGCATTTTGTTCAACTGATAACTGGTTATTTATCAGAGAAACGGTGTGGACACCGTAAGTGTTCAAAACGCCAATCAGATGAGTCACCGCCATTGAATGCGTTCGGAGGAGTGACGACCTGTATGCTGGTATAAGGACATGAATGGCCCTTGCAGGGTGCACACCAACATACGGGCGCGGTATAAGACAATAAGATGGAATGAAGGAAACATATGCAGGAAAGTGTACATTTGGGCCCGTTGTTTTATTTCGTGCATGCTTGCATATTTGAATGCGCAGCAGTGCAGCGTATGACGGGTCCACTTGGGATAGCGCTTAGCTCTACTGGTAGTCGAGCTGTATATCAGTGAGATGGAAGAGCCATCCTTTGTTCCATACAAGTGATAATACTCTGTTCTCTTTCGGAACCCTGCATGCCCTTCTACAATTGAGAGTACTAGAAAAAAAGAAAGAAATGAAGGAAGAAAGAATGAGAATGCATTGGAAAACGAGATAAATAAGAAAAGAAAGAAAAAAGAAAGAACGCGCATTTCCAGGCTTCGTGTAATCGACCTGATGTAGGAGAGTCAATTCTAGCCTCTCACCTGATATGCACGTTACTGCAAAGAGGTGCCTACTTCGCACTCACCCTAATGAAGCGCCCGTTGGCTTGCTCGACGATCGTCTAGGAGAAGCACAAGGCACCACCCACCACCGGATGGTTACATCTCTTGAGCTTTCCAGGTCGCTACCACTTGAAGCGACCGCATGGCGCGTTGAACAAATGGGACAGGTCTTCGCGCCTGCCCTTGGAAGCTTGCCAGGGCAGCTTCGTCAGCGTGCACTACGTCCTGATTGCTCACGACGGCGCCACATGGTAATCAAACAGGAACCAAGGATCCATGAGAAAATGAAATTTGACAAACGATAAAGGTAATGTTTTGCAACATTGCGGAAACATGCTCGATGATTCATAGGTTCCGCTGATGTGAAAATAATTGCACTAATAGTCACAAAAGAACAAACTAAAAAAGTATTGGGATAGGGTAGTAGTCTTTAGTAACGGAAGAGTGTTCGCAGAAGAGTTTGTAACATTTTCATTACGCACACGCACGCTGAGCATGTATTCAGGCTTTCGTGTGCTTGAACTCGCTTTTGCCACTAGGTTATTTCATATAACACTGTGCGCCAGTGCGCCATCAAATTTCGAACCCCTTGCTAACAGTGCTGCACCAGTACTAACACTAAAAGCGATAATTTTTTCTTGCTTTGTGATCTCAATGTTTCTATCTACACTTATGTGGGTTCTATTCTTACGTTTTAACCCCCCCCCCCCTTATTCTCTCCCTACCCCACACTCCTACCATCCTTATAAACTTCCTTTTCAATATTCACTTCACTGTCCTCTCTGTCTGTAAAACATTTGTTTTCCTTCCCTTTTCGCTGACGCACCGTTCTCGCTATCCACTGCCTTTTATTTTTCATTGTTTAGCTTCAGGGTAGCTGCTCCTGGTCAAGTACGGGTTCAGGAAAACTGGGCGCGCGCGCTGGGCGCCCCGCTCCGTGTTGCTTGCCAGACGGGGGTTGGGGTCGAAGCTCGTGCGACCGATCGCTTTATTTTTCCCGAGGTATAGAGAGGCCGACTGCACGAGCTCCCACGTCGGATAAAAGTGCGCAGCATGGCTGGAAGCTACATCTTGGCGTCATAGGGCGCACTACGTTTGTTGGAACATTCAGCGAAAACACGCAGGCAATGGAGAAAGGCGCGCGATTCAACAGCGACTCGTAAGGCGAGCGCACGCTCTTAATTCGAGAGCTGCAGTCTTGATGGGTGATCTCCCGTTTAAACTTATTACAACTTCTTTTCCAGCATAGAATACTACGTCAGCGTCAACAGAAACTTTTGCAAAACTGGTTCAAACCTCACTACGAAGACTTCGCACCTAAATGCAACGTGGCACAACACATCCACCTGAGATACTTGCGGGAAAGCAAGGCTATGTGATGGCTGGATAGTTGTGCCACGGCAGTGGTTTGTGCCGGGTAGTGAAACTTCATCTCCCTAATGGCACCTACAGAGTGTCGGGAGCTACCGGGAGCGAGGTAGGTGTTGGCGGTGGGGTCCCCGAGGGCAGCGTCGGGTGACGCCGGCTGCCCTTCCTTCCTCCACCCCTTCCCTCTTTCAAGACTGACGCCTCTTGACGGTAGCGCATTAGCTCTCTTCATCTGTCGCTAGCTCGCGCGTCCTGCTTCCTTCGCACAGCAAACTTTCAAGTGAATGAGTCACATACACGTGTTTCATCCAAACTGCTCTCCATACCAAAATGTGCCTGGAAGAAGCCTCTGCTTTGCGCTCACATTTCTTGCGGCTTCGCTTCTTTAGTTGAGTTTTTGGATATATATGTACTTGCCTGTCTGCCGCTTACAGGCCGCATTGTCATGCCTTCGTTTCCGCGTTTCAGCTGTTCGTGGCAGTCGCAGCTTTTGTATACGTAGGGTACTACGTAATAGGTTCTTTCCTTGCGCGTCATGTAAGTACGGCTCTTGCTTTTTTTTTCTTGCCCTGAAACACATGCAAGGAGAGTGGCGCATGCTTATATGCAGTGAATATATGTTACGTGAGTATTCAGGTGCAGTGATACCTCCAATCGCGTTATATGACTGCTCCAACAAAGTTTGGGCTTCATTTGTTTGTCTTTGGGGTTATTGCATTTCGTTCTGCAACCAGGCTCTCACACTTGCCTCACTTTCATTTGTCTAACCAGGCTGAATGACAGCAGCTGCAGAGAAAGTGAAAAAGAAAGAAAGAAAGAAAGAAAGAAAGAAAGAAAGAAAGAAAGAAAGAAAGAAAGAAAGAAAGAAAGAAAGAAAGAAAGAAAGAAAGAAAGAAAGAAAGAAAGAAAGACCTGGATACGGAAGAGGGGCCGAATGCTCCATCCATCACCCAACTGACGTCTCCTTGCCGCGCTGATTAGTGGCCGCGCGAACGGGCTGTCCCTGCCAGTAGATTCCCGAGGGATGAGTGAGGATAGAATGTGCCATCGCTAGAGGACACCTCGCAGCTTTATTGAGTGGCGGCGCGGTCGAATGGTGTTACCGTTAACGGTTCTCCTCATCTCTTCGTACAGGCTCTCTCACGAAGCTTCACAATGAATAGAAAAACCTTTGCCTAATCTTTTTTCCGTGAGAGTGGGCATCTCCTCTTTTACGCTTTCACCCCAAGTTGAGGCATGCATATCTTCTCGCTTAATTGACGTAGGCGACTCGCGAAGTGACGCCGTGTTTCTGCCCATGCCACGTGTCGATCTTTCCGCATATAGGAGTCTCGGAAAAGCGTTACGGTTGCGTGCCCGGGCCATTTAATGCATGGATGTGTTGCATCGAGATATTCACGAACGGTGTTCCTTCGAAAAGTAGGATAGCGTATATATATAGATTTAGACGACATTACGATGTGTTGGGCATCAAGCCGAAGTATGGAATATGAAAAATTTTCAAGATCCTTAAAGCATTCACCCAGGACTTTTCCTTCTGGTCATTGTGCTTCTTCCCCATCTTCCTTTGAAAGCTTCTTCACTTACCGTGGCTTTTCATTGCCTCTGGGACCATAGGCACTGCAGCATTTCTGCATCTCTTGCCTTATTCGCTTTGTCTCCGAGATCGGCCCATATTTACCGAGTGATTTAATGCGATGACATCGTCCTGTGACGTAACACTGACGTCATCACGGCATCACACATCTTTGTCTCCGATTTAATTGCGACATCATCGGGTGCTGGGGATCTTTAGCCTCCCCGAGATTCCGCCTACCCACACCAGCGATTTCGGCGTTTAATGGTGTATAAAAACCTCCGGCTTCAGTAAGTGTGGGTAAATGAATTTTCGGACATCATAGGGGAGCGTATACTAAAGCTGGATGCATTTTCAACGGTTTTAATAGTTTGGAAAAAACTGTAAAGGGAAGAACAAACAGCATGACAGGCGCATCGAGACGGCCCACGCAGCCGCCCACGCGTTCACCGACCACGCTGGCGCTGGGCTCGAAAAGACAAGGTTTTGGGTGGAAGTGATCCGCCCGCTGCCAAAAATGAATTAACGAACCACTATGACCTTGCACTGAGAGAGCATCTTCCTCCTCACTCTAAAATGAATCGGCTTCAGGCGCTTTTTATATTGATACAGATGAAGACAGCCCCAAATCTTCGTACAATACATGCAATATACCTCGGGAAAAATATGGATGACGGGTGCCCCGCATGCGGGGAGAAGCTCTGCATTAGCACCCATGCTCTGGGGGTGCCTTTAATCAAGCCCTGATTTCTCCGTGGTTAGGTTGGAGGCAGCCATCCTCAGCCCACACCTGGCCGAGCAGCTTTGAGCTGTCCAGCAGGCCCACGAAGCGGCCGCCATGCTTGGCCTGGTGGTCCCGACGTGAGAGTTGCCCACTGCACGCAAGGGCGCGTCCCGCAGGACCTAAATAACGTTATTTCAATGAATCATTCAATCTATCACTCCTCGTAAGCACCGAGAACGTATTAGGTGTCACCGAGTTGGCCCTGCTGTCTTTGGAAAGTCTTGCGAGAATTGAAGTCACTTTTGTAAGAAACGTAAACTTAATAGTCTAACCAAATAGGATGAAAAATGCAAACTACTCGGTGCAAACTACGCTTGCTCTAGTGGCATCTCTGTAAAACGCAGATATGTTTAGAAAAGATAGCCTTGTGCCCAGTGACAAATGAGATTTCAGAAAAAATTAGGTTCTAATGACTGAATGAAACAGGCCTTCTTTAGTGTATGGCGCAGAATTTCTAGTCATAATATAGAGAACTGAAAGCAAATAATAAAAAAACTAAAGCGCGACGTTTTGAAACGATAAGATCAAAAAGAAATATTGGAGTTTTGTGAGCTTAGTACTTTAGGAAGCTTGACATAACACACCTGACGTATGAATTTAGAGCTTACGAGAAATGGTGGTGTTGATTGGAATGCTGGTATGGTGGAAGCCCTATTCCTAAAGGGGCATATCCCTACTCAAAATATCAGGGTATACTCTGGCCTGAATATTCCTCATTTCAAGAAAGGCCATAATTGGAATTTTTTTAACCACACTGAAAACACAAGAACAGAAGAGATTCACAAAGGCAGCGCTTACTCCGTGTGTTTTTGATGCACTTCAACAAAATTCCAAGTATGAACGTAATCTAACCGGCCCAACTCGCCATCTTGCTGCAAGAAAGAGCACTTAGGATGATGCGTCGATCGTTTCCGCATGTCACACTTGTGCTTTTTTAGACGCGTCTTCAAGTAAGCTGCTCCACCGACGGGCTCACAATAGAGGAGCCTGAACATCACAGATATTTCCGTACTTTTAGGTCAGTGTACAATATCGCGTTTTCTTTCAGTGCGTGGAACGGTAATTCTCGGAAACGAAGTACTTCTAACAAAGCAATTCAACTCTTTTCAGCAGTGGTAAAGAAGCACCAGCCTGCTCCGATGGGCGCGAACTCCTGGCTGATGTCATCACCTGCCTTCAGAGAACATCGACCAGCGCACTATTGGGATCAAGTGGGTCGCCTAGGCAGGGCCTCCGCGGGTATCCTAAGTTGCGTCCGTCTATATAGAGTCATGAAAGCTGTTCCTTGGAGAATACGGGCGGGCGGTGTTTGTTGCATTTGTTTTCAGTTTTAGATGGTATAGCCCGCCACTGCAACAGGCTGCATATTAACGGTTTTTCGCCGTCATTCATAATCCTCGATGCACTACGGAAGGAACCGAAAAGTTACAGCTAATGAGCTTGTGAATGAAGCTCTACGTGAAGACCATTAATAGATGGACTTGCTAAAGAAAGACACGGGTGTGATACTTAAGTGTGTGTCAAGACATGTGCAAAAATAGTGGTAAAATGATTGTGAAAAAAATAAAGAAAAATAGAGAACTGAGCTTGTTACTTTATGCAAAGAAATATAAATTGTGGCATTTGTCATCTTGAAGGCACCAGCCAGTCCTCTAATGGTGGTGGTTTATTTTTCCCTAAATGCATCAGTTTATCAGCCACCCTACTCCTCTCCATTTCAGAAGTTCCCTTCAGCTCTGTGAAGGATACAGCGTTCTTTAGTCAATAGGAAGGGTGCACCTTCACATGCAATCATAGACTTGGCGTCGTCTGCTCTGTTTCTCTCTGGAGTGTGCTTGCACACGATCGGCGAGTAAAGTGAACATATGGCGAAAAAAATTGCTGCTCTCGTCGCGGCTGGTGCCCTTTGCTTCGAATTTAACAGTCGTCAGCGTACGCTGCGTGACCCGTACAAAGTGATGCTGTCATTTGCTTTAGAACAATGTGTTAATGCAATGACAGCGATATATTCATGACTATATTGTGCCAATTTCAAAAGTCATTAACAAAATCTCTTGAAGGCGTGGCTAAACAAATGGATTTACTCTCAAATAAAGGTAAATATTTCATGATTGGTTATCCACACCAGAAGGGGAGGGGGGAGATAGCTCAGAACGATGGCCTATTTCATCCTTTATTTGTTGCTGTGCGCGTGGCGAATATAGCCCATGCAAGTTCGAATCGAAGCGGGCGGTCCCGTTTGCATGGGCGCTGCTATGTTGCTTTGTAACCAGAATTACCGGCTGTTGCTGACACAATAAGTAAAGGCGCACAACATCAATGCGAAGACGAACAAACTTATTATACATCAATGCTAAGTAATATGTGCTCCACCAGGGCGAATGCCTAAACCATGCCAATAGTAAGATAACTCTAACTGGAACTGTGCTCTGCTGTGCAAGCGTCTGGTTTGCTTACACCCCGTATCCTTGGTAGTGAGGCATGGTAGTGGTGAGATGAAGCATAAGTGCGGCCACCCCCGCTGACAACGCGCTCGACCACGTGCACAGTGGCAGGAAGGCGTAGAAAATTAACACCCATGCGGAGTTCCTTACGTATGCAAATTGGTGTTCTTCAATATGCCCCATAGACATTAGTGACGACAAAAAACAGATGGTGGTTCAAAGACATTTGAGAAGACTGGGCTCTAAGATCTGAGCTTGTAATCAGGTTGTACTCAACGCAGAAAATTATGCCTTTCTGCTGGTATTAAGATGATTGTATATTTGTTTGACAACTTAAAATGTTTTGAATTTGAGAAGTTATTATGGAGTGATATGAACCTGAGCTAGTGCGGTGATCTCCAGAGTAATGAAGACAACGGGTGTGCGTGGGTTGTTTGCACGTGGGGCTCACCAGTTATGATAGTTAAAACGCGAGTGCATAAGCTGACCAGGGACGTAGAAAGACAAGGGCATTATTTGTATACGCTTTTAAGGCTACGCTCATTAATTTGTTCGTGTTCCACAGACGGCATGCTAAGTCGCCTGCACAGTGGGCAGGAAGCATCCAGATGCAATGTCTTGCCTGACCGTGTTGCAGGCAGCCGCCGACTCATCAGTGCACTCCTGTTCCATATATATTGGACATGCTGCCACTGAGCGGGAGCTTAATTAGTACCGTAAATGGTCATTCACTTGGGCCATCTATGGGGCGTGCATAACATGTGTAAAATGGCAGTCCTTCAGATGGTACCGTGGAGTACTCCTGCTTGGAGCTATAGTGCATATGGCTCCTAAAATGTGATGCAGCACTTCAACTTTCCATTCTATGGTTTTCTAATCCTAAGCCATTTACAGATATCTGCAGACAGGGGGACCTCTTCGCGCCACTGAGTCACTATATATCCTATAATGCAATGTACCACTATAATAATTTATGTTCAGATTTTACGACTCTCCGTTCGTTGAAAAATTACTGTGCGAAGCGACAACATTGAATTACAATCGTTGTATACACTAACCCAGCCTATAGCACTAAACGCAAGTCATCAGGAGGACTGCTTCGCTAAAGCATAACACGGTGACGGGTGCTCTACAGGCCCCGTCAGTGATCTGTCACCATATATTTCGCCACAATTTTCCAGGTGGAGGCCGCTTAAGTCAGACCACTGCTCACGCAAGTGCCGGAGCGGCGAGGTGTAGCCGTCTATGCATCTCTGACACAAAGCAGCCTCTGAGGACAAGGAACTGAATTAAATCAACGAAACGAAACAACTAAAAAACACACAGTACATCGTTGAAGATCCGGAAGGTTTTGATTGAAGGGGGCCATCTCCGCATTGTCGACCCCATTGGTATTGAAATTTGCCTCTAACAAATGGCTCTTCTTCGGCGCGCTCCGCCTCTTTTGCCCTGCTCTGTCCCGACCCGATATAAATGACCGAACGCGTGGCGCTTTCCGGGGAAAAGGCACGAAACGTACGTCGCCTCCTCCCTCGACGGCTCGCCGGGCATCTATCAATACTTCACTTTGTGGCAGGAAGGAATTTATCAGGGGCTGTTAGGATTATTAGATTGAAGAATGAGCGGATTTGGCTTTCGAGGAGGAGAGAGCGAGAAAAAAGACAGATAGGGGAAGACCATGGCCCACCCTGCGCAATGGAGTATCTATACAATGCTCGATAGATGAATGCAAGGTTTGTGCCGGGTATCTGAGTCTGTTCTCACGACACCTGTCGGAAAACACTCGAAGGATGAAGAGACGTACTTCCGGTAAAAGACCGCTGAAGATGAACAGAGGAGTCAACCAGGACTAACGTTATACCCTTTATTTGCCAAGTAACCCTGCCTAATAGACATTTTTGTTCATCGTCAATACATGCCATCATCGGCATGTTTGCCGTCATCGTGCGCGACAGAATCGCCATCAACATCTCCTGCATGGGTTAAGTCAATGATGAATGTTTCATAATCTCAATTTACCACTCTTTCGACGACTGGCGCCACTGTACACTTCTAGTAACTTCTTAGTTTGATCAACACACCGTGGTTCTCTGACGTCACCGACTTCCTCTTCTATTGGCACCTACGCTGCAACAAAATCATGTTGTCAGTAACAAGTCCTGCGCATTTAAGCTGGATCGAAGGTATATTTATTGACACCTAATTAAATGTAGAATAACCATAACTCGCATTTGCTCCGTAGTCTACAGTGTAAGCTGTCTTTCTGTCTATTAGCATCAAAATAACAAGATAGATGCACGGAAACGAAACTTTATTGTAAGTCCTGAGGTGCCCGACTCAACGCCCAGTGGTCTTCTCGCACATTGCCACAGTCAAGCCAAGCCCGACCACCACATCACGGGCCCTCTAGACTGCCAACAGTTAAGTCCCGAACTCGGGGCTCTCGATAGTGGATAGCCACTTGTCTTCATTTGATTTTGTCCGTACCCCGTAACGAGGGGCAACGCCAACGCGTATGGTCTAGGCTAGCGAATTCGCTGCCGACGGCTTCAATGTTGAAAGCTTTGTTCCCCCCCCCCAAAAAAAAAGCTTCCGGTGGCCTCATTTAATAGCTCCTTACGTCCAAACTGGACGCGTGTTTTATTAAGGGTAAGAAAGGTCTATTTCTTTTTGTTTTTCACATAAAAGGAACCTACGTGAAGTACAAGGAAATGTTTGTAAATTCTATGTAACTGAAAAGAACATTTATTCGAATATATTTTGCCAAATATGGCAAGAAAACTGTCAGTGGGCTATTTTCTAAAGCTCATGTCCACCGATAATATTAAGGCACTTCGGTGGACAACACCGGATGTCATAAAGGGCCTGTGTTTGTAAACGGTGAGAGGGTCTATTGGGATAAATGTGGGGATAAATTTCATGCAATAGAGGCAGGCCGGAATACGAAATCGTCCACAGTAGCCTGCGAGTCGGTGCCTGGGCGCTATGTAGCTTATTGTTAGGGAGGAAATTGTTTCTCCTGCCAATACAGGAGTTCTATGTAATTTCATTATATGAAAATGTTTTAATGATATTAGTAGTAGGTCATTTAGAAAAAATCGACAATCGAGAATTACTGTCAATTCATTGCTGATAATTTAGAAACTAAAAAGAAAACAAACGCGAGAACGCTACACATGCAGCAACGCCACCTTCAAGTTCCCTAGCCAACTCCTGACAGAGATCTCGTAGAAACTTCACAGGCTTAAACGACTTTTTTGTGGGAGCGATCACTATTTAATGAAATGCTGTCCCTCCGTATGAACGCTCCGGGTGCCGCAAGAGTTGGCGCGGTGACAAGTAGATCACGCCACTGCTGCGCGTTGACGTCAAGCTCCCCCTCACAGCGCGTTGACGTCACTCTCTCCTTTGCCTATCGCGCGCTCGTCTCAGCACCCGCAGCTGCCGCCTCGTCCGTTCACCTGCAACACCAGCCGTGACCACCTCTCACTGGACCGCCGACTCGTAGGTTCACGCGCAATAAACCTGACACGTGCCTAACGTACGCGCCGAAGCAGGTCTTTACATGTTCTCTACAAGACCTGCGCCATCCATCGCAAGAAACGAACCTTTGAGCGCTCACCGCAGCACCCGCGTTAGTACCGTTCAACCAGTGACGCCACCCGTGCGCAATGCTGCTGCTTAGCATCCTATTAGGGTTCCCTGCGGGTAGATGGTCCGATACTTTTGCTTGTGCTCGTCAGATATAAGCATCCAGCCAAGATTTGATTAGAGGATACCTGTTTTCAATAAGTCAGTCGATTTGTCGGCTAGACACAATCTCGCAGCATAGAGAAATGTAATATATATGAATGTACCAGTGTACGCAAATGTGCATAGACTTATACTTACTGTAGGTACGTGGGACCCCAACATGCATTTGATCTAAGAGCCGAGTCTGTAGTATTTCCATTTTTTTCTGCTGAGTCCCAGGGAACAGTCAGTGACGATGCGACATTTTGCGAGTACACTCTGTTTCGTCAGCACGCCTTGTCCCCTGGGTGCGCGCTTAACCACTTTTGCGCAGTGCCAGCCAGCACCACGAGACTTTGTGTATAAGTCGGCGCTCGTTCGCGCTGGTCTCGGGCGCTTTCATTGCGTCCTCTGACGGCCTTTATCGGATTCTGGTAGGGTTTTACGCTCTCTTAGATTAACTGTATCACCGTCACTTGCGGCCTCTTCGTTCATGCCCTACCAGTCAGTCCTGGTCATAGATAAAATCTCACTCAAACCCTCTCAACGAATATATCTTGTGCTTCGGACTCGCTCGGACTCAGACTCAAAAACGATCCGCACATCTCTACGAACTGAATCTTGGTGAATGTCGGCGAGTAACGTTGGCCTAGCGTCATATATATATATATATATATATATATATATATATATATATATATATATATATATATATATATATATATATATATATATATATATATATATATATATATATATATATATATATATAACCAAGAAGGAAGTTTGGGCTATCACTTGGACTCCAGATAAGGAGGATACTGGCGAGGCTTCTTGCTCATCCAAAAAAAATGGCAGATCCCACGTACAGTGGGAATCGATGATATGCGAAGCACGACTGAGAAATGTTGATATGTTACTTTAAAATCGGCACAACGTTACGGGGTGGAGGTAAATGATGCTGTACACGACTTTCGTGTCATGATCATGATGTTTGGATGTGTCGTTTATCTTCGTAATCTATTCGTCACGTGATGCCAAATTTAGTATATGTGGAGCTTGCGAAACGGTTGCGAGGATGCTATGAGCATGGTATGTTGTCATGTTCTTACATGACACGCGCGTCAGAATTATCTTGTTTGCACTAGTCATAGATTTCGTCATCCATTGACGTCACGTAATATCAAATTTGGTATAACTGGAGCTCGCAAAACGGCTGCGAACGCATCATGAAGGGCAAAATATACTCCAATGTAGCTTTGACGCATGCGCACACTGGGCGCAGCGACGCTACGTTAGCAAAACGCGAGCACTCTATTGTCTGACGCCAAGTGCGACCGGCGCGAACAGCGTCCGTCGGCGCGAGCCGACGGCAACCGGCGCGAAATGCGACATGCTGCAATTCGTGCTGATGCGTTACCCAGACAACACTGCGTCACCCTCTTTTCGTGACGGACGGATGCCGGACACGCTAAAACGCGCATGCGTCAAAGCAACGCAGTGTGGCGCACACCTGCGAGTATATGGCAGGACCGGCGCCTGGCGTTCATTTTGTCGCGTCATGCCGGCGACAAAATGAGCGCCGGTGAGCACGCGCACCGCGTCATGTCGAAATGTATTGGCGCGTTGACTGTGGCATGTAGTCATATTCTCACATGACACGCATCTCATGATTAACTTGTTTGCACCAGTCACATACTTTCGTCATCCATTAGCGTCGCATAATACCAAATTCGGCATATGTGAAGCTAGCGAAAGGGCCGTAAGCGCATCATCAGTGTGGCATGTAGTCGTGTTGTTACATGACACGCATGTCGTGATTATCATGTTTGTATGTGTCATTTACCTATGTCGTCCGTCGCGTCGCGTAATACCGAGTTTGGTACATGTGAAGCTAGCGAAACGGCCGCGAGCACATAAAGAGCGTAGCATGTATTCATGTTTGTCATGTTCGCACCAGTATCATACCTTCGTCATCCATTCACGTCCCGTAAAACGAAATTTGGTGTAAGTGAAGCTAGCGATACGGCCGCCAGCGCATGAAGATCGTGGCATGTTACATTACAGGAATCTCATGTTTATAATGTTTGCACCAGTCACATACTTTCGTCATTCATTCACGTACTGTAATACCAAGTGTAGTATATGTGACGCTAGCGAAACGGCCACGAGCGCATCATGAGCGTGGCATGTAGTCATGTCGTTACATGACACGCATGTTACGATTTTCATGTTAGAATCGGTCGCTTGTGTTCGCCATGCAGTCACGTCATACCATACCAGTTTTGCAACATTCCATGTGAACAAAACCACCGTAAGAGCTGCAAGACCATGACATACAAATCATGACATTCATGATATACATGTCACGATTTTTATGTTATGACTAGTCACACATGTTTTTCATACAGTCATGTTATGCGATACAGAGTTTGGTATCGATAGCATTATCGAAACGGCCAGGAGAGCTAAACGTCGTTGGCGGCTAGATAGATAGATAGATACGCTCAAAGTCGCCGAAGTTCGCAAACAAATGCTTCGCATTTAATAACACGTATTCTATACATATTTACAAGAGTTACCGACCTATGCGTAGAGAGGCGCTTTTACATGAACCACGAGAGGGCCGGCGAAAGCCACAGAGAGGGAGCGAAAAAGAGAGCTTATATCGCACACGCGAGGCGCTATTGAAGACGATATACTTTGCTTGAGACCTTCGATGGAAAAATTTTGGTCTGTTTGTCTGCCCGCCTGTACGTTTGTCAGTTTGTCTGCTCTTAAATATACCTCAAAGACACCAAACAGCCAATTCCATCCGCAGCGCCCACCAATATTTCTTAAGATTCAGCGTTCATAGCTGTGTGATTGTCAATTAAAAAGCAATTATTGCGCATATCTGAGGCGCCATAAAAACACGTCGATATTTTGTATGTCTGCCTTTATACTAGAAGAGGCACACACAATTAACTCTAAGGACTGTAGCCATAGAGTCTTCTTCTTTCTCTATGCCGTAGCGTTTATCGCACTACGCTGACAGTGCAACGCGATGCTCGAAAAGGTAAGTGTTTCCAACGCTTTGCTACAACGACACGGTGGTGGCATCTGCCCGTCGCTCTGTGTTCTACACCTTATCACCTCCGAGACAGGTGCGCATCTTTCTCCGCAGGTGTGCAGCCTTCGTTTTTGAAGATAACTGCCAGATGGCGATCGTGTCTAACGTGCCTCGATGCGCTCGATCGCCTTCGCTACACGCTCGAGGCAGTCTAACGCAGCGCCTCCAGAATACTATTCACCAACTTTCTTGCGCAGAACATGAAACAAACGTTTTGTTTACTCTCTCCAGACGCAAGGCTATCGTATTTTGACGGCATTTGCTGTGTAATATGCTGATTCGGGGCAAATTTTTTATAACGCCAGTCCTCCGTGTAACGCACTGCGCTGTGTCGCCAACTGGGAGGCACAAAGAGGCGCCTTATTCTTCCTCCAACATTCACTATATATGTAGTCCGTGTATGCGCTTCTCGTCGAGCGTCTTCCACAGGACACGGACTGCGTGCAGTAGCAACGCCGACGCACGTTCGTTTGGGGCGAAGGCGAGCGAGCTTTCCCGTTGCGGTGCGTGGGAGTGCAGCGAGAGCCGCGGAGCCATCTAGTGGGTGCTCGAGTATTGTGGCTGGCTACGACGTGGCAACGGACAAGCTTCGTTTATAAGGATCTTCACTCCTAACATTTCTCACCCGGACTCTCTAAGACTCACGGCTTGATCTGAGTGAGTCGACTCACGAGTGGTTTCACCATGCCATGATCGTGATTCACTCCGCATCTAATTGTCGAGCTCACGGCGGCTACTGCTAAGCGCCGTTGCTTCTTGCGTGCGTGCAATCCGCAGATGCATGCCCTGTTTCGTCGAGAGTACACAGTGGCCCACCCAGTTTTTCGCGTTCATGTCTAAGCAGGGACGATGAGCGCTCCAACTACTTGAGAATGAAAACTCCACGCATAGTCTCTGGGGCGTCGCTATATTGCAATGAACTATCCCATCATGGTGTTTGTATTTGTACTAAGACCGCAGAGCTTGTCGTCGTAACTGCACAATACTTCCAAAAATATCGTGGAGTCCTGAAGGATATTGCTGCTTCGGTATGTAAAGGCTAACAGTTTATTTTCATGGTAACTTCCAAACTTGTGAAGTGTCCTTTTGCTGTTTGATATACTCAGCTGCACGTGGTACTATTTGTATGTGTCTGTGGGAAGCGAGTGCTATAGCTTTTCTATTAAAAATGCAATGTCAATCAAACAAACAAAAAGACGTGATTTAACAAATCGCATAAACCTAAAGGTACACCAAAAGTACAGCGTGGTGCTCGAAGCACTAGGAGAGCATGAATTCTTAGTTCGTCTCCTTAATTGCCTACTGGAATGGGCAACAACGCAGCAAAACTTTATGTTTCGTCCGAGTACAAAATAAAAGTACAAATAAAGAAATTTAGAAGTATTATGTGCCAGGAGAACGAACTGATCAGGAGACACGTCTTACAGCATATTCGAATTTATGATTGTAACTACTATGAGGGTCAGATTAAAGCCCGAACTTATCGAATATCATGGAAATCAGGTTTACAACCCGGAATTTATCATAGGGCGTGCCGTAGTGGCGAATTCTGATATAGAGTTATGCTTGTCAGTTACAAATGACACATTTGTAGATAAAATCAATACTCAAACATGTTTTTTCTCGCTAAAACTAGTTAATTTAGCAATTTTAATATAATAGCTTTTAAGGTTACCGAAGGGGTGTAACATAGGGGAACAGACACACGACGCAAAGCGATGTCAGTTTACACAGTGTACGCTTACAGCCAAGTTTACACTGCAAAGTTTAACAATAATTTGTTGCAGTGACAAACAAAACTATACAAGCATATTCGAGAGCTATATGACATGCGTAAATTATATTTCAGTTTCAAGATCGTCATATCTTGCACGATAACTTGAGCATAACGCAGCTAACGTCCATTTTCCCACGTTATACTCGACCATTCCCGCGTTATGCCCCCATCAAAATGCGACTGGTACCGAACCCACGATATCTCGTTCACATCGCAGCAAAGAGACGTATCGTGCGCCTCGTCTGTTGGCCAGCAATAATTCTCGTCAGTGGCGTTTGATAGAAATGCGTATAGAAAGAAAGACGACGGGAGAGGAAAAATCAAAATAGATTTTTTTCCCTCCTGCACCGTTCGACCGAATTCAGTGCGTCGCGAGAGCGTCGCATACATCACCCAGTTTGTGTAATGGGAAGAATAAACGCCGCGCTTCCCCGAACCGGCTTTGCATTCATTCATGTCCCTTTCGCTGGCGGAGTACACTCCATGCCTCGTACGTGACCTCGGATGCCTCGGAGCTCTCTCTCTTGTGCGCGCAGTTTTTGTTTTCGACTTACCCGTGCCACGCTGTTTTGATTCTGGTTCCGTAGTACATTTATTTGCATTGTATACTCTTCCCCCACCTCCCCTCTTCGTTCTTGCAGCCGTAGAGCTTGCGTATATCTCCGAGCTTGCCTATACATGCCGCGTCGTCCCAATATCCCGGAATTGGCTCCACGCGCGCAGCCACGCGGTTTTGTCATTGACACGCCGTGATTGAATTATGTTCCCGTGTAATCGGGTTTAGACGACCGTGGCAATTGCATGAAAAATTCACGAAGCGTGCTCGGACCGCACATACCCGCGGAGACCCGCGATCACGCGCGCGCTTTCGTTCTGCGTCTTTTCTTCTTTTTTTTTTTTCTCGCGTGGCGTTTTTTCAACCCACGTCGTAGGATCGGCCGACGTATTTATGCCCAAGGAAAGTTTATCCTCGCGGGCTTTATACGTTTTCTGACTTTATTCATGTAGATCTTGGCTTCGATCCGTGTTTGTGTTTGTTGTACTTCTTTTATATTGCTTACTAGTGAATGAGTTTGCCCGCTTGTCTTGGTGCGTGCGTCTGTTTCGAGGATTCTGTCAGGCCCAAGCCTAGCGGTCAAATCTTGGCCAACCGCTCACATTTCTTTCTGCGTGTTTAGAGGTCCATAACATAATTCCAGTCTCCACTTGCCTTCGACTTACAAGAGGAAAGCAGCTTGATGCTGCTAACAACTCCATCATAGTGGCAAGAAAAGTAAATCAAAACAAAAACAAAAAGATTGGTCGAAAAGAAGTGAAAAGAACGCCGTATGATAGATGCTAGCTCGGAAGTCAATGGATTTTCAGAGCAAATCATTCCAGACAGGATTAACGGCCACATGGCTTTGATAGGATCCGAGTCAAGCCAAGCTGGTTTGGTGTATATCTCCTTGTCTATTTCGCTTTTTTTTCCCCTTTAGTCCGAAGAACCTCTCTCACATGCTGTCCATCTTTGCGCCGAGAAAGATTCCAGGCCTCACCAGTTCGGATTGCCTTCCCGATAATGAGTGTAGTAGACGGCGCGAATCTGTCTTTATGCGAACGTCTTGAGTTTAGGCTTCGGCTCACGTGTAATGTTAGTATAATACTGACAAGTTTAAGCACGCATTCATTTTCTGCTCGAATGAGTGTGTAAGAAGCTATTGCGCAGTATATACGTTTCATGAGGTTTTCGGAATCCAGATGCTCTCGAATTTGAAACGCACGACAACGTTTCATATTGCCAAGTTATTTTTGGGTAGATGTTGAGGCAATGTTAGGATAGCTTAGTGATGTTTATGGACACGGATTGTTATTATCATCAAATAAACGAGTTGCCCAGTGTCAGAACGTGCCAAAATAAATTGAAACGCGTTTTATCGTGGATGATCTGTCATGGAAGAGGCACGGTTTATCTTCAATATGAGCTACCACATTAGTGATTCCCATCTAGGAGCTTTATAAATCTTCTGAATAAATTATAGCTTTCTCGGTTCCGAGCATTCGTAGCATTAAGAAGTAAAGAAGTGTAATAATTATGTAGGCGCCATACTAAAAGAGCATACACTTGCAGTCTTCGCCCAGGCCCTAGGTAACACAATCTACCTAATTTCAAATAATAAATTTCAGAAAATTCACTACCATAATCTAATAGGCAGGGTTCCGTGATTTACAGCGTGCAATGTCTCTGCTGAGCAGGTGTAACGTGGCCTACACATTTGGAATTTGAAAGTCGGGGCTGGATGATTGATCAGAGTCCTACGACGTATTTAGGTATGCCTAATCTTGCCTGATGTCACACAGGTCCCGTTAATTTGGGAGGCAATCGCTGGGCTAGTTCTAAGGGCTGAAGTATAGGCCCCCCGAACTGCACCACGAAAGCGTGGACAATTTAGAAGTGGTTCTTTTTGGCGCGCCAGCGGACGCCGGCTGTGGCCCAAAGAACAAGTCAGAGCCGAGAGTTGATAAACAAAACAGAATTATATTCTCAATAATGGCAGATCAAAAACAATACACAAGTATGCACACTCCACAATAGTTGAATACAATATGTCACCCACCAAACAACGTACTACACAGTACAATCAGCCACACTCGAAACAACGGACACTGACAACAATACGCACTTCAATGCAGTCGCATGCATTGAACAACCAAGACACTTAAATACTAAAGGGATATAAAACCTATTCAGTCCAAAGTTCTTGGAACAAAAGTCTAGATGGCACTCTTCCGAGAATCACTCACTCAAAGTCCAGTGCTGTTGTCGTTCCGCGGCCCCCAAATTTTCTCTTCCAGGAAACCTCACGTCTTCAATAGGCCACTCTCCAAGCTTCAAACTTCTTCGCCGGAAACACGTCGGCTTCACACACGCAGCTGTTGCCACGCCTCTTCGCTCGATAGCGGTAAACACACACTCTTGCCCGTAGCTCAAGTCGTCACCCCTCAGGTGGAAATCATCTTCTCCTGCTTTGTCTCCACGGACAAAACCTTCGCCGACTACACGGCGGAATCCCTACGCGCTCTGGCGCTAACTTCCGTCTTCTCCTGATCTCTCGTTTCGGCTGCTCGACTAAATACCTTCCGCGCGAGATTCCATAAAGTTCTCATCATTTCGTCGGCGCGATGCGCAGCGAAGACTGGGGAAAGGTCGAGACGATACGAGGGCCATCCGCGACGGATGGCCCTCAACCCGGCATCGCCACGCCCCTTTCCATCTTGAAAATTCGAGTGCTTGCTCGGTCGCCGTTGTGGGGTGAGGAGGTTCGTCGGCGAGCCTACGCTTCCGAGAGGGGAGGTTCGCGCGCCCCGGGGAGTCTTTGGATGCTTGTTTTCTCTTTTTTTTCGTTGACCTCGCGGCGTCTCTCCCGCACGTTATCACAAGAATTTGGCGGCGCGCCCATTTTGAGCGCTCGTTCTGTGACACCTGAGAGGCGGGATTTATATGCCTTAAAAAACCGGGTTCTAGGCACCAAAAACAGGCGGGCAAAATACGGTTCTAGGCACCCAAAATTGTAAATATAGGCACGATAAGCTTTAGGAAAATTCTAATATATTAAGAAATATGGGTGGCATACGACAGAAAAGCAAACAAAAATATTTTATTTTATGATAGTACAAAGGCGCGAGTGGTTTAGCATATCTATTCAGTTTTTTTCCCCGTGGGGTTCGCAGAATACAGTATCTTTTTCTTGTCCAGCATGGTGAGTAAAGTCTCCGCCGTCAAATAAAAACACCCCTGGGTCTCGTTCTTTCCG
The DNA here is from genome assembly GCF_013339725.1 of Rhipicephalus microplus. NCBI lineage: Eukaryota > Metazoa > Arthropoda > Arachnida > Ixodida > Ixodidae > Rhipicephalus > Rhipicephalus microplus. Next base: position 60,784,029 of record NC_051173.1, on the reverse strand, counting down.
CATGTCTGAGGAGGGCAACACAGGAGCAACTAGCCTGGGTGGTACTAGGCCAGTCGGGTCTTTTTGTCTCTTATTAACCTGCTCTAACAGCAAAAAGTCAATTTCCCTTCTGTCTGTGAATGCCTTAGAGGGCCCTTTCACCAGGTTTGAGAATTCCGAGCAGGCAAGAGGAATACATGCGCTGCGCGCTCACGATCTCATCTGTTCATATATGCAACGCTAGCACCCCAAAAAGAAATGAAATGTCAGACTGAGAACCGCTTGACCATTATCTCATGGTCGCACGCCCCAACACGGTTGAGGGAGGTGCCGTATACAACAAGGAATGGCCCTGCGTACGTCAAAGTAGTGCGTGACACTGCGAGAATTATTCGAGGCGACGTGTGTAATTTGCGCTATGTGTTGCCTGAATAGAAGTATTAAAGTTGATAAGGATACTAAAACGTACAAGCAGAATCTATGCGCATGATGATTATTAATATTATTTTAACTTCGTATCGAGCGAGATGTGAGACTAAGCTGCCTTCATTTTGTTTGCATTAGTGTTCTCACCACTCTCGCATAGTGGCGGTGCCAGCGTTCAGGCTTAGCGTGTTTTTGGACCTTTAGAACAGTTCTAGTGGTGCGACGCTGTGTATCGTGGTAAGGATACATGATCTATGCCAGCCTCTCTGAACGTATGCGCACAGAGGTATGCATCCCACAGAAACAGTGCGATAGAGAAAACGTCAAAACGACACAACACCGCTTGCGTGCACGACCTGGCATGGGAATGTCATGCGTGTGCAGGACCTTGCGTGTGCAGGACCTTGCGTGTGCAGGACATGTTCATGCGTCTGCTTCATGTGATCTTCCGGCTCTGAGTAGCTGCGATAACGAAAGGGCAGGGAAGGAATTTGGCTTGTGAAGTTTCACCGGGCGAGTGACAAAGGTTTCAAGCTCACCCACTTGCATCATGCTTACCTGGCTTGTAATGAAGCAATTGACAAATTATAGTAGAGCAAAGATTCTCATTGGGCCCGCAACAAGTTCCGTTGTTTATGTAAAAGTTTTCATGAGACCTAGCCAAGCAACATATTATTGACAAACAAAACAAAAACCACGCGGACATCTTTGTGTGTGTGTGTGTGTGTGTGTGTGTGTGCGTGCGTGTGCGTGTGCGTGTGTGTGTGTGTGTGTGTGTGTGTGTGCGTGTGTGTGTGTGTTGTGTGTGTGTGTGTGTGTGTGTGTACACTTTACTTTCCCCTGTTGAGACTCCAAGATTTCGCATTCATTCTCCATCTTCCTGCGGCTGCACAGAGGCACCACCTGTTTTCTATGTGTGCGAGCAGACGACACGACGTGGATGAATACATGTGTAGAGGATAATCTGATTTTATATTGGCAAAGAGGCCCTGAGGTTTTACAGTCCTGAAACGAAGCTATGTAAAGTAGTATAGTGATTACTCCATAAAGTTAACTTAAATATCAGTCTCCAACGGTACTCGAAAGCGAAATTTCAGGTTAAATAGCGCTTGTATAGACAACGAGTCCTAGTATAGGCATTTATAGACACTCATTAGAATTTAGGCACAAATATCAAAATAGCTGTTTATAGAAACTATAAAAACCCAATAAAAGCTCTTCCTAACCTCCAATTCAGGCCCAAATATCAAAAGTGACACGATATGAACGCAAAAAATAAAATAGGCATTTGACTATAATCCAGCCTCTTGCGAGCGCACTGGCAGGGTGTACCTTCTACGCCATAAATCACCATAATATTTACGTAGTAGGGAGGCTTTATTTGCCTTATTCTTGAGCTCCGCACATGGTACACCCCTATTGGAGGGGATTGTCCCACCGTGGTGGTACAGTGCCTAAGGTACTCGGCGGCTGACCCGCAGGTTGTGAGATTGAATCTCGGCTGCATTTTAGATGAAGGCAAAAATGCGTGAGTTCAGATTTGGTTGCACGTTAAAGAACCCCAGCTGGTCTAAATTTCTGAAGCCCTCCACTACGGCGTCTCTTATAATCATATGGTGGTTTCGGGACGTTAAACCCCACATATAAATCAATCTGTTGGAGGGGATTGGCCCAGTAGCGTGGTACTTGCTACACACTTGGGGAAAATTTCATGCAGTTTTGTAGGGCCGAAGCTTCTTACGCCGTAGGTCGCATGTCCCGGGTCGTCGTAGTCGTCGGGGTAGCCAGTTGCATTGCATTGCACGTCAATAAAAAAGGTGCCACAGCAAATTCAGTGCCAGTGAATGATGATGAGTGGGGCGAACCGTCCATGAGTCCATCCATCCATCCATCCGTTCGTGCGCCCGTCCATATGTCCGTCCGTGCGTCCGCGCATCCGTCCGTTCATCATATGTGCGTCTGTTCGTGCGTCCATCCGTCCGTACGTCCGTTCGTGCGTCTGTCTACCCATACGTCCATCCATCAATACGTCCGTTCATTCATCCGTCTTTCCATCCATCCGTGCTTCACCCCTCTCGTCATCATATACCTCGTGGATACGCTGTGATGTTTTATGCTGTCACTAAAAATGGGAGGTTGTGGTCAGGTACTGGCCACAACAATCTCAACTTGGCTACTTTCAACACTAGAACGCTATCTAGTGAGGCGAGTCTAGCTGTGCATTTCGAGGAATGAGAGGGTGTTAAATGGGACTTATAGGGCTCAGTGAAGTTAGGAGGACACGTGAGGCTTACACAGTGCTGAAGAATGCACATGTCCTATGCTACCGTGGATTAGTTGACAGAAAATAACTAGAAGTGGAGTTTCTCACACACAAGAATATCGCTGACAACATAGAATACTATAGCATCAGTGAGAAGGTGGCAAGTATCATAATTAAGTTGAACAAAAGATACAAAATGAAGGTGGCACAGGCCCATGCGCCTACATCGACCTATGGAGATCATTTGGTCGAACGCTTTTATGAAAACTTAGAGTCAGCCTTAATGAAGTAAAGACACAGTATACTATTCTTATCGGTGACTTCAGCCAGCGTAGGCAAGAAACAGGCCGGAGACCATGATGTGGGGCAATATGGCATCGGTATAGAAATGCCAGAGGGGAGTTATTAGTAGAGTTTGCAGAACGCAATAATTTACGGATTATGAATACCTTCTTCCGAAAATGAGCTGACCGTATGTGGACGCGGCGAAGTCCTAATGGCGAAACTAAATATGAAATCAACTTCATTCTGTTTGCACACTCAGACATTGTACAGAATGTAGAAGTAGTTGGCAAGATTAGATGCAGTGACCATAGAATAGTAGAGCTCGTATCCACCTAGAAAAAAAAGCAGACAAAAACTGATACGCAAGAAGCCAAATAATGAGCTGGTAGTGAGAGAAAAAATGCAGGAATTCACAGTTTTGCTTCAGAATTGATTCGAGGCACTAAATCAGATAACTGACGTTAGCGTTGGCACCATGAACGGTAGTATTACTAGTGCCATGAAAGAGTGTCAATTGAAGTTGAATGTTCAGTTACTAGACGGGAAACTGACAAATTATTTCAAAAGACAAAAAATCTTATTAAGAGATGAAAAACGATGCAAGCCTCAAATGCAACCAACAAAATAGAGCTAGTGGAGCTTTCGAAGTTAATCAAAAGGCGTGAAGTAGCCGACATCAGGAGATATAACATGGGAAGAATTGAGCAGGCTGTGAAAAGCGGCAGAAGGCTAAAAGCTGCGAAAGGCAGACCTGTGCATAGACAAAAATCGACTGTATGCATTGAGAAACAAGGCAGGCAACGTCATGACTAATATGGATAGGATAGTCAAGGTGGCGGAGGAGTTCTATAGAGAGATGTACAGAAGCCAAAAGAACCAGGATGGTATTGGGAGAGACCTATAATAGTTCAAGAGAATTTGACATCCTACCAGTAACGACAGGGAAAGTAAGGACAGCCCTAGAAAGAATACAGAGAAGCAAAGTCGCTGGCGAAGATAACATAACAACGCACCTCCTGAAAAATGGTGGAGAAACTGTGTTAGAAAAATTAGCCACCTTATATACAAAAAGTCTCTGGACGAGAAGGGTACCAGAATCTTGGAAGAACGCCAACATCATCTTAATCTATAAGAAATGAAATGTCAAGGACTTGCAAAAAATTACAGGCACATCAGTTTACTCTCCGTTTTTTACAAAATATTTAGAAAAATTTTAGCTAATCGAGTTAAGACGATATTAGAGTTCGATCAGACAAAGGGACAAGCAGGATTTCCTACCGGCTACTCCACAATAGACCCAATTCATACTATCAATCAAGTAATAGCGAAATGCGCTGAATACAACCAACCACTATACATAGCTTTTATAGATTACGATAAGGCGTTTGACTCAGTCGAGACATCAGCAGTAATGCAGTCACTACGGAATCAGGGCATTCAAGAACCCTACATAAACATACTGGAAAAAATCTACAGGGGATCTACAGCCGCCATAGTTCTCTATAAAAAAAGTGAAAAAATCCAAATAAATAAGCCCGGTGTAAGGCAGGGAGACATTTTCACCTTAATGCTATTCACCACGTCTTTACAGGAGGTATTCAGGACCCTAGACTGAGAAGAATTTGGGATAAGAGTTAACGGAGAGTATTTTAGTAACCTGCGATTCACTGATGACATTGCCCTGATGAGTAACTCAGCAAACGAATTACAGTTCATGATTACTGAACTGGACACGGAAAGCGGAAAAGTAGGTCTGAAAATTAATATGCAAAAAACTAAATTATAGTGCCAAAGTCTCGACAAAAACAGCACTTTGTGATACGTGGAGAGGCGCTGGAAGTTGTTAAACAGGGTGTCTGCTTAAGACAGGAAATAAGCGCGGAGCCAAACCACGAGATTGTAGTAACTAGAAGATTAAGAATGGGGTGGAGTACATTTGGCTAGCACTCTCAAATCATGACTGGTTGATTGCCCCTATCGCTCAAGAAGAAGGTATGTAACAGTTGCATATTGTCATACTTACGTACGGAGCAGAAACCTGGTGGCTTACAAAGAGGGTTCAGCTTTAATTGAGGACGAAACAGCGAGTGATGGAAAAGAAAATGATAGGCGTAATTGTCAGAGACAAGAAGAGAGCAGAGTGGGTCAGGGAACAAACCATTGTTAAGGATATCACAGTTAAAATCGAGAAAAAGAAATGAACATGGGCCGGAAAAGTATCACGTAGGCAGGATAACAGGTGGTCATTAAGGGTAATTGACTGGATTCCCTGAGAAAGCAAACGCACGAAGGGGAGACAGAGAGTTAGGTGGGCCGATGACATGAAAAAGTTTGTGCGTATGACGTGGCAACGGAAAGCACAAGACCAGGTTGATTGGTGGATCATGGGAGAGGCTATTGCCCTGCAGTGGGCGTAGTCAGGCTGATGATGATGAGGAGAAAAAATTATGCCTGAGGTTTTTGTAATCGGTTTGAACAATCGACGACCCACTCATTACCGAGTTCGCATTAAAGGATGCCTGGTTGTTTTTTCGCTCTTGTAAAATGCTGTTTTCCACATGTTAATGGGATTCCTTTCCCGACATGATACCTGCTTAGAGTCAGTTGGCAACGCAGTTTCAAGGGCTGGCATGGCTCAGTGTAAGAATATTGGGCTGGTAAACTGAGGACAAGGGTTTTAGTCCAATTGTATCCGCGGAGTTTTTTTATTTATTTACATCGTTGCATTTCTTTGCATTACAGTGGTTAAGAACACCACCGGCGACGGCAGCGGTGGCGCACTGTACTACGGCGCCAATAATGACATATGTTGTGATCTCATAACAGTTTTCGCTGTAAAAAATGAAAGAAATGTTTGAATGAGGTCTGTTTTGAATCAATATACTCGCATAATCAGCAGATTGGCTACAAGTTGAGCAACGAGAGGCTGCGCAAGCTGAATAGACAAAAATGAAAACCAATAATGCAAAGAACACATGATCTAGCAGGAAGCAAGTTGCCACAAAACAACAACAAGGGAGCACCCATAAGTTATCTGTAACTCGAGTCCAATGTGAAGGGTCAAGTTTGATCATGCGGTAAAATGTTATAATATGATAGTCGTTTAGCGCAGCTAGCATAGCCAGAAAATGCTTTTTGTTTGGGGGGGGGTGAAATATACTCTCTATGTGTTCTTGTTGATTGATCGATATGTGGGTTTTAACGTCCCAAAACCACCATATGATTATGAGAGATGCCGTAGTGGAGGGCTCCGGAAATTTCGACCACCTGGGGTTCTTTAACTATATATGTTCTTGTTCTTGTGTGTTTGTTTGTGTTTGTGTATATACGCATGTAACATTATTATTTTATGGGGGAGCTGGAGGGTCAAACTTCCTCGCCATTCTTTCGCTACTTTTCCCGACCTATGCCAGAGAACGTGGCACATTGCAACGAAGGGTACGTGCGACAGCGGTTTCTTCAATTGATTATTGAACACGGCAAAAGCCATTTCACTGCCATTAGACTCGGAGTGACGCTATTGGGATTTTAAGGTTCATGAGCTTTTTGATGAACTTCCCTCGAAGATGCGTGGCTCTCTCATGTGCTTATGTGCACCCATAAGTTGTCAATGAAATTGTGTGTTTTAGATGGTCTTTTTTTGCGTAGCGTACAAACTCGCATGACGTTGATTCGGATGCCGGATCACCAAAGTGCAGGGGAAAAAAGAATGATGTAGACGACCAGTGCCCCTAATGGACGCTGGTCAGTCAAACTGCTCCGAGGGACATCCATCATTTTCCACCCAGATGTCCAGCCGTTATTCTGCGCGGGGCATGCGACTGTTGTCAACTCGACGCCAAGAGCCGGAGGCCCAATGGCCCATACAATAATTTTACTCCATAGTTTGCCATCTGAGTTCATTTTCTTGTTAGCGATATGTGTTTCGCCAGTCAATACAAATTCCAATGCAAGAGAGCTCGCCGGGGGCAGCACGAGAAAATCTCAATGCAGAGAAAGTTAACGAAGATCACATAACAAAGAAGTCAGAATAGTTTTTCAACCCCGAACGACAGATGACCCGTCAGCGTAATCGGTCCAAACTTAATTTTCTTGCGGCCGCAAAAAGCACAAACTTATCGACTATCGGGTGGACACGACTGAGTATATATAGGATGCTGACGCCATTCAGCTGCTGTTGTCGCAATTTGACAGAGAACATCCAGCAAACTGAGACGGACGGCTGTGGTCGTCCCCGGTCTTCAAACGCCCATTATCTGGTGCGTATACGACAAAAGAAACAGAAGAGAATTAAATGCTGTTATTGCATATGTGCTCTCGTTTTCTTGATCGCGATCTGCTCTTTATTATTTATAGTAGACAGAACGACTATTATCTGCAATTTAGGTTTACTTCGAGAATAGGCGTAAAGACAGCGAGCATCACTCAAGCGTCAATAGCCATGCGAAAAATGGCCTTCTTCGATTTAATGGCGCCCTTTACACTCGATTGATCGGGAAGGCATTGTTAAGGAAGTAAAATATGCTCGTTTTTTTCTTGAGATCACTGATTTCCATTATCATCTTGGCTCACGGATAATTATGAGGCTGTGGATCAAAGAACGAGCTCGTGGTGGTAGTACAGTGGTTAAGAGGAAGAAAAAAAGTGCTAATTTCTGCAGCATGTGAGGGAGCCCGGCTAAGTGCCTACAGGGGTGGAAAAGGGGGACACAAAAAAGAGGTCAGTGGTCTGTGAGAATAAGTATACTATATGTGTTGCATATCGTCTTTTACTTTGAACCGTTTTTTTAAAAAGGGGCGCTCCGGCATGGCTAGGCTCCAGGACCCCATATCCTCTCGCCGAAACTAAGACAAAAAAATTCAGCTCTCTCTTTCTCCTTCAGCAACAACGCACAAAAGATAGGGTTGTTGCCTAACAAACATGAGTAATGTAAGAAACGATTAAGAGGGACATAAAAGAAAGTAGTGGCACACGTTTAAAGGCTCGTTGGTGCATCCTCTCAGAAACAAAGAACTGCGCAAAAAATAATAACACGCAGCACACGAAAGACAGAGAACCTAAACCTGCGCAAGTGTCCTCGTCTCTCATTTTTATGTGCTGTATTTTTTCCCAATCCTTCGTTTCAGATGTCATAGAAACGCGGATACTTTCAATTATTCTCGCGCTTGCTACATAAGTTGCTGAATTCAAAAGGAGACTTAAACGTGCTTTGAAGACCTCGTAGACAGGAGAATGACAGACAAGCTTTCAAGCTAGCGCGTTTCAATGCCTGAAAGAGCACTATAGAGGGACTCCCGGATGTCTGGAGTGGATTCATGTGACATTAAATGAAACGTCACTCATGACGCCGTACTACCAGAGAACACATATACCACTTTAGGGAACGGAAACGATATCTTTCGGCTGTTGTATCAAAATAAGGTCGCGGCGATGTACTGAACTGTAATACCGCGAGGCGAGATCCCGCTGCGAGTACTATCATCATCATTAGGAAGACGCATTTTATTGCTGCTGGTTGGGTGACCTACTGCTCGTTCGCGCTGCCGCGTAGCTCGGTCCCTGTGGGATTTTGTTCTTTCTCGTTACTAAATTGCGGTTCGCGTGCGTAATAATCGCCAAGTGACCAAACTGGCTCTGACTGGGAAAAAAAAACGTTAATCAAGTAAGGTTTACATCGTTTATTGCTAGTGCCCAAGCCGGTACAACCAATGTATATACTGACGTCCGAACAAAACATGTCACTACTACATATCCAAAGCTTTCAACCTATGTGTAAAGACTCTTGAAAATTGAGAAACATATGCGTGTAACTGAACGCCCAGATCGCTGAATTAACGTCGTTTTCATTGAGTTGCGGCGTTCCAATTTGATGGCGTGGCTTCAGGACAAGGGTCTGACAGCTATGCGGCGTCTGCCAAGTAGTGTTGATCTTGAAGTGAAGTGAATTCGTGGTGTGAAATCGGGAAGAAAACTTCCACATTGCCGATAGATAGCTCATTCAGTAAGAACAATGTAGTTTTGCTGAATTTGTTATGTACACAACGCGGATGCGTGCACTTCTGAATCTTTCTCACTCTGCGATTGTATCTTGAGTGCATTACGATTGGGCAAAGTCATCTTGTGTCAACGGGATAGGAGCGCGAGTTTTAATTATCACCCGTGAGCCCATATAATAGGTAATATGTATTTAGGTAGTAGGCGCAAAAATATTTCAGGCTTTTTACGTTTGTCGTTATCGTTTAGTTACAAAGTTACTACAGCTGGAATTTCCAGTCGCATGTAATAATTCGTATGCTGAATTTGCTGAGTACTTGTACGCTAAAGGAACCAAGTTATGAGGTCAGTGCTCACAGATTAAGGTTCACATTTCAAAGAAAATAAGCTTCAGGCATTCATGGTACATTTCGTTGTTTGTACTTAGTTGTGGGTGCTCATAAGTGCCCTAAACACCTGTCCAGCTCTGAGCACAATCTTTCTCGCATAGACATGTCGATAGAACTTCAGCACTATCTTGCATGCAGGCACTTCTGAAACCAATTTGTGACACATTACGTGAATCAGTATAAATACTGTATCAATATAGGTCACATTTATTGCAGACTTGTTATTGTGCTCACTTTTTCAGTATACTAGCGCTTGGGAGCTGAGGTTGTTTTCTTCTTGCTATGTTTAGAAGTTCCAAATTTAAATACGTATATCTTGCAGTGAGGTGGTGAAAAAGACAACTTCAAGTGCGTTTTAACAACCTCTGCGGTTTCCTAGATGTTTTCATGACAGTAGTCCACAGAATTTCACTTCATGATGATAGACACTATAGTTATGACAAGTTAGATTAAATATAAGCAAAAGTGCCTAATGAAATCTGGGAGATTTCTCTGCTATAAAAAAAAACACTACCACCTCAAATGAACGCAATCTTGCTCATTGAGGAAGCTGTGCTGCATATGCTCATCACCTTTATGATTTATTATTTCATGGAGCCCATTAAACATATGTGCAAGGCTAATGCAATTGAGTGCAGCCTTGTGAGCTTTGGCGCTGAAGTGGAAGCTGTATTTTGGAAGCTCGAGTGCGCTAGCGCCCTTACGTTTAGTTGTGAAGGAAGCGCCTGTGTACAAGTGGCAGATTTCCTTCGGTTGCTTCAAGTGGAGCAAGATTATTCAGCGCTGAGTTCTTCAGCCATTCCGAACCTTTCATTAGAGACCATCCTCTTCATGGTCCTGTGCTTCCATCGCCCGTTTCATTAGGGTTTTGCTTGGGACTTGGCAACCGGTATTACCAGAACTACAACGTTTTAGATAAACAGATGCTTCGCGAATATTCCGCTAGTGAAACAGCGTGTTGTGTCTCTTTTTACCTTTATGTGTTTCACTCTCGGAGGGGGCGCATAGCGAAAGCGGGCCTTCAAGAAAAAAAGAGTGAAGAAAGGAAGACAGAGTTATGGAGTCTAGGTCTCGGGCAGGCGCGGAACCACCTTTTGCTATCCAGTTACCGCAACGATACAAGTGTGTTTGGCACCACCACCATGGTATCTCGACCCCGGGGGAAAAATGCCTATATGTGGTGTGCTGACAGACATTCAGCAGATAGGGAACGAGACTGTCCGAATCTCGCCAGACAGTGAATCCAGACAGATGCTACACGGAAAGTGAGCTGAACGGACCCGAGTTTTAGTCCCTCTGTATCTGTGTGCTCTTGTAATCTTTATGTAATACTGCTTTTTGTGTTATTGTTAAACGTTATCTACGTGTCTTTGATTTCTCACAAAGAATTCTACGATGGTCACAATAAGATAGTGGTGCCGAAACCCGAGAACAACGACATCCAGGACATTATGGAGAACAAAAGACTGCGAATCAGGCTACAGTAATCAACGAAAGGTGATCGAAGGCAATCATTAGAACTTAAAGAGGCAACGACTGAAAGAGAAACAAACGGCACGTCGGCAGCAGAGCACACGGCTGCTCGAAGAAGCCAAGGCTGCTTTTACCACAACAGACATAGGTGTGTTGTACTCTGCCATCGACAGACTTCAGGTAAAAAATGAATAACTACTGAATCTCAACGTGCAACTAGAACAGTCAATACCCGATAAAGAATTTGCATCTCAGATCAACGATGTCACCAAGCGAAACGATGCAGCGAGGGGAGTGCTTGGATAACTTAAAGCACGAAAACTAGCATTGCGCCGAGGCCGAGCTTTAACAAGAGCACAGACCTCAGACATACCTCAGGCTCACACTTAAGTGCTGTAAAGATTCCCACTCTTCCGCTACAGACGATGGCGCGCGTTTCAGGAGCAGTTCAAGAAAGCGGTTCATGATAACAACAGCCTTACGAAAGGATAGAAGTTCCATTACCTGAGAGGCCTAATGAGTGGTGAAGCGGCAGGAGACTGTTACGATGATGCTGTGACCCTACTTTCAAGGCGCTTGAGAGATACCCGGCGTATTGTGCAGGATCACTTTGCCCAGCTGAGAAGCCTGCCCTCAGTACGCTCATCAGGTGATGTTCGTGGCTTAAGAAAGCTTCTAGACCATGTGCATTGTCACGTACGTGAAATGAAGGGACTCAATGTCGGTTCCGCGACCTACTCCACCACAATGACAGATATTCTGCTTAGGGCACTGCCACCTGATATTGTGGTCTCTTATTACAGAGAGACCACTCGACGCCCTGGAATCTGGGCAGTAGAGGCTGAAGCAGGCGATATCACCTCTCCTTTATCTTCAGTCGCTACCGAGGGTGATCTGGAGCAGCTTTTGTCCCTTCTATTTATAGAAGTCGAAAGTCGAGAAAGAAGCGGATTAGGGGGAGCTTGGGAGGAGAAAGACCGTAAGGAGAAAGTTGAAAGAGAATAGGCATCTCCCTTTCCAACTTCAGAAGTACTGCATGTGGTATCTCAGGCAGGGAAGCTGTGTTTCTTCTAGAGTTCAACCAACCACAGTATGGAGGTCTGCGACAACGAAATCAGCCGAGAATAGAAGTTAACGAAAGCAGAAGGTGACAGTCGATGTTTTCGCTGTACATTTTGCGGACATCGCGCAAGATATTTTAGGCGTAGTGTTACCTGTGGGAGGTGAGAAGGGAGACACGTTTCATTCATTTGCGATCCTGCTTGGCAACCTAACAAGACACCAGTCACCATCACTGTGGATGTCAACGCGTTGCACACAAGTAACCAGAGCGCCATGCACTATGAGGTCTTGCTCCAAACTTGCAGACTATGGGTTCTTGGAGTGCAACGTTGTGGCTACATCAGAGGTATAGTAGAGGGGGGTAGCCACGGTACCTTCATTCGAGAAGACATCTCTAGAAACCTCATTCTGAACGAAATTGGAAGACTAGAATTCAACTTAGTACATTTTAAGATGCCTCCTCAGCCCAGCGAGAGCACCGTTTCGTGCAGGTATGCCTGCGCAGCCAGTATGTCGGACAGGTTTACTGTGTCAAAGCGATTAAAATGCCATGCATTTGCAACGACGTCATACAGGTGCTGGTTGAAAATTAGTTTGTGAAAGCAATGGAAGGTGGTGGACAGCCCATCGCAGACAGACTGTTTGTACCGGGTATGCCTGTGTCACAAAACGAGCGCTAAAAAACGGGCGCGCCGCCAAATTCTTGCGATAACGCGCCCGAGAGACGCGGCGAGGTTAACAAAAAAAAGAGAAAAGAGAAAACAAGCATCCAAGGCTCCCCGGGCGCGCGACGCCTCTCCTCTCGGAAGCGTGGTGTCGCCGATGAACCTCCTCACCCCACAGCGGCGGCCGGGCAAGCGCTAGAAATTTCCAGAACGAAAGGGGCGTGGTCATACCGAGTTGAATCATCCTCCGGGGAGGGCAGTCGAACCGTCTCGCGCCTCTCCCCAGCTTTCGCTGCGTATCGCGCCGACGAAATGACGAGAACCGTCTGGAATGTCGCGCGCAAGGTATTTAACCGAGCAGCTGAGATGAAAGATGAGGAGGAGACGGAAGTGAGCGCCAGAGCGCGTAGGGATTCCGCCGTGTAGTCGGCGAAGGTTTTGGTCCGTAGGGACGAAGCCGGAGATGAAGAGGATTTCCACCTGAGGGGTGAAGGCTCGAGCTACAGGCAAGAGCGTGTGTTTACCGCTTTCGAGCGAAGACCCGTGACAACAGCTGCGTGTGTGAAGCCGACGTGTTCCGGCGAAGAAGTTGAAGTTTAAAGAGTGGCCAATTGAAGACGGGAGGCTTCCTGGAAGAGAAACTTCAGGGGGCAGCGGAGCGACAACAACGCTGGACTTTGAGTGAGTGATTCTCGGAAGAGTATCATTCAGACTTTTGTTCCAAGGACTTTGGACTGAATAGGTTTCTATCTCTTTAGTCTTTAAGTGTCTTGGTTGTTCAATGCATGCGACTGCATTGTAGTGCGTATCATTGTCCGTGTCCGTTGTTTCAAGTGTGGCTGATTGTATTGTGTAATACGTTGATTGATTGGTTTGATTGGTGACATATTGTATGCAACTATTGTGGAGTGTGCATTTTTGTGTATTGTTTTCGATCTGCCATTATTGAGAATATAATTTGTTTGTTTATCAACTCTCGGCTCCGACTTGTTCTTTGGGCCACAGCCGGCGTCCGCTGGCGCGCAAAAAAGGACCACTTCTAAATTGTCCACGCTTTCGTGGTGCGGTTCGGGGGGCCGATACTTCGGCCCTTGGAATTCGCCCGGCGATCGCCTCCCTAATAAACGGGACCGGTGGGACAATTAATCTGGCGTCCGCGAAACAGGACCTTTTGGTGCACAGTGTGTCCAAAGTAGTGAGAAAGAGCCTCGAGTTGTTGATACTGCTATCGGAACGATTTTGTGTGTTGTTCAGTGTTCTCGTTAACGAGTGCAGGGGAGTGTTCCGATAGACTGATTTAGGCAGATACTTTTTGCACGCGGCAAGGCCTTATTTGTGAGATACAATGGATCTCGAAAAGTTAGTTGCTCTTGGTGAGAAGATGGGTCTTTCTGGCGCCGAACTGCGGAAGTGGGTAAGCCAGAAGGAGAAAGAGGCGGTGGAGAGAGAGAGGTTGGCAGCAGAGAGGGCCAAGCAAGAAAAAGCAGCTGAGTTAGAACGAGAGAGGTTGGCAGCTGAAAGGGTGAAAGAAGAAAGAGAGGCAAAGGAGCGACAGCTGAAGGACGAAAGAGAGCAGCAATTGAAGATGGAGCTGGAGAGAGAGAAGTTGGCAGCCGAAAGGGCGAGAGAAGAAAGAGAAGCGAGGGAGCGACAGCTGAAGGAAGAAAGAGAGGCAAAGGAGCGACAGCTGAAAGAAGAAAGAGAGGAAAGGGAGCGGCAGCGGCAGCACGAGATGGAACTCGAGCGGCTCCGTTTGCAACAGCGAAGTGAAACTCCCGTCCAAGCTAGAGTTGAAAGCAGCGAACGGGAAGATCACGGCTTCCGCTTGAACCCAAGCAAGCTGCTCGTAGCGTTTGATGAAAGGAAGGACGACCTAGACGCGTACCTCCACCGATTTGAGACGATTGCGAAGAGCCAGAATTGGCCGGAACATCAATGGGCAACTGCTTTGAGTACTTGCTTGAGTGGTGAAGCGCTCAGTGTGTACGGTAGGCTGACGCCGACCGATGCAGCCAACTACGCAAAGGTGAAAGCTGCTTTGTTGAAGCGATTTAGATTCACTGTGGAAGGATTCCGGGACAGATTTCGGACAGGAAAACCAGCTGATGGCGAGACGGCTACGCAGTATGCCGCCCGACTTTGCCATTATTTCGACAGATGGATTGAACTTTCAGGGACAGCGCAGGAGTACGATGAGCTTAGAGAGCTGCTAATTAGAGAACAATTTCTTACTAGTTGCCACCCAAGCCTGTCACTGTACTTAAAAGAGAGGAAGGCTGACTCACTTGAAGACATGCTTGAATTGGCTGATCAATTCTTGGAAGCGCAAGGTGGCACTAATTTGGCCAAGGTCAAGAAGGATTGTCCCGATGATTCGAAGAAATTGGCTCCCGAAGAAATGAAGCATGCACCAGAGAGCATTCCGCGATGTTTTCTGTGCAACCGAGTGGGTCATCGCGCGAAAAACTGTCGAACGATCTTTACGAGCCCTACGGCAGTAAAATGTTTTGAGTGTGGTCAGACTGGGCACAAAGCAGACGCTTGTCGGAACGGAGTGAGTCAAACTCACCAGGTATCTTGTGTGCAAGCGGCACCGAAATCTGATAATGATGCCGTCACCGATGGATTCGTAGAGTTGAAGAATGGGGAGAAAATTCCTATTGTGGGTGCTGTAATGTCAAAACAGCCAACCGGTGTTACGAAAGGAATGCCAACGCTGCCAGGAAAAGTTGCGGGCAAAAAGATTACGGTGTTAAGAGATACCGGCAGCTCCACTGTTATCGTGCGGAGAAACTTGGTACGGGAAAGTGAGTTAACCGGCAAAACGAAACCGGTTTGCTTAATTGACCGTACAGTTCGGATGCTTCCCGAAGCAGAGATTGAGGTTGAAACCCCATACTTCAGCGGGAAGGTTACGGCTCTATGTATGACGACCCCCCTTTACGACCTTGTCATCGGAAACATCGACGGGGCGCGAGGACCGAATGATGCGGAATGTTTGGGAGAAGACCTTAAGATAGAGCCCTCGCCAACCCAACGAACGCGAGATACAGTTGAGGAGCATTCCGTGACGGATCTCACTAGAGCCCAAGGTGAAGCTGCGGCGCAAGAGACAGAGAAGGAGAAGACGATCGTGTCGAATAAGTTCACGGGCCGAGCAACCGGACTTACGTCGGCACGACCTCAACCGACCGACAGTGTAAAGGAGACGGAGTTGGCCAGCCGGGCAAAATGTAGAGGCATGATCAAGCGGGTAATTAAACAGACAGGACCCGTCGAATGTAATGACCCGTTAACGGTGTCGGAAGAGACAACGATGGCTGAGACGACGCCTCAGATATCGTCGTTGGAAGGGGCTCGCCGAAAAAGAACGTGGAAACACAAGAAGAGATCGAGCGAGCACCGCAAAAAGGGGCGCAAGCGCTGCTCGAAGTACTCAGGATAAGTGCTGAGGTCGAATCAGAATGTGTTGGGCAGTGCTGAGTGACATATGATGTGTTAATGTTGTGTTATCCTGTGTCACAAGTGTCGAAGTGTTGTGCTGTGATGTGATGTATAGTATTGTACCATTGTTGTAATGAGAGAACTTTGTACATTTGTATTATTGGGAATGTGTGGTGGAGTGTTGTACTCATGTGCTTGTGGTTGTGTTTTCACGTGTCGTGTAATTGAATTATAATGTACAATTGTATTAAGTGATCTATTGTGAATGTGACGTGTCAGGAGCGACGGACTATGTTACAGTCTGTGAGAGTGTGTGGTGACTGTTCGCGCTCGTTTGTGTGGTTTTGAATATTATGAGATAATATTCTTAAAGTGGGGGGCAGTGTCACAAAACGAGCGCTAAAAAACGGGCGCGCCGCCAAATTCTTGCGATAACGCGCCCGAGAGACGCGGCGAGGTTAACAAAAAAAAAGAGAAAAGAGAAAACAAGCATCCAAGGCTCCCCGGGCGCGCGACGCCTCTCCTCTCGGAAGCGTGGCGTCGCCGATGAACCTCCTCACCCCACAGCGGCGGCCGGGCAAGCGCTAGAAATTTCCAGAACGAAAGGGGCGTGGTCATACCGAGTTGAATCATCCTCCGGGGAGGGCAGTCGAACCGTCTCGCGCCTCTCCCCAGCTTTCGCTGCGTATCGCGCCGATGAAATGACGAGAACCGTCTGGAATGTCGCGCGCAAGGTATTTAACCGAGCAGCCGAGATGAAAGATGAGGAGGAGACGGAAGTGAGCGCCAGAGCGCGTAGGGATTCCGCCGTGTAGTCGGCGAAGGTTTTGGTCCGTAGGGACGAAGCCGGAGATGAAGAGGATTTCCACCTGAGGGGTGAAGGCTCGAGCTACAGGCAAGAGCGTGTGTTTACCGCTTTCGAGCGAAGACCCGTGACAACAGCTGCGTGTGTGAAGCCGACGTGTTCCGGCGAAGAAGTTGAAGTTTAAAGAGTGGCCAATTGAAGACGGGAGGTTTCCTGGAAGAGAAACTTCAGGGGGCAGCGGAGCGGCAACAACGCTGGACTTTGAGTGAGTGATTCTCGGAAGAGTATCATTCAGACTTTTGTTCCAAGGACTTTGGACTGAATAGGTTTCTATCTCTTTAGTCTTTAAGTGTCTTGGTTGTTCAATGCATGCGACTGCATTGTAGTGCGTATCGTTGTCCGTGTCCGTTGTTTCAAGTGTGGCTGATTGTATTGTGTAATACGTTGATTGATTGGTTTGATTGGTGACATATTGTATGCAACTATTGTGGAGTGTGCATTTTTGTGTATTGTTTTCGATCTGCCATTATTGAGAATATAATTTGTTTCTTTATCAACTCTCGGCTACGACTTGTTCTTTGGGCCACAGCCGGCGTCCGCTGGCGCGCAAAAAAGGACCACTTCTAAATTGTCCACGCTTTCGTAGTGCGGTTCGGGGGGCCGATACTTCGGCCCTTGGAATTAGCCCGGCGATCGCCTCCCTAATAAACGGGACCGGTGTGACAGCCTGTCATACCTGGAATTGGACTTCTCATTGGTGGAGGCCATCTGTGGAAGTTTATGACAACAGAAATGTGACGTCATATCAACAATGCGGATTTGATTGCACTCGGTTCGATCTTTGGTTGGTTTTTTCAGGGTCCGATAGGCATCCATACCTCCCTACACGTCTCATTGAAAGCATGCGTTTCGAGAGTGAGCACCTCGGCCGAAACTGTAGAGGAACTTGCTCGAAGGTTTTCAGACTTGGAGAGCGTAGGGATCTTATATCAACAAAAGGGACGTTGTGAGGAGGTCCAAGTGGTTGGTAGCCAGTTTTAAGAGCACATCAAAACGAATTATGGCGGCAATTAAGTAGCACTGCCCTAGAAAAAAAACTGTGGCCAACTTTCTGATAATCAAGCACAGGTCGTTAAGCGACTACAGAGCATTGACCGAAAGGTACTGCGCACTCTGGATTTTGCCTTTGAATATAATGCTGTATTACAAAGCTACGGGTAAATGGATTTCGCTGAAAGAGCATCTAAAGAAAGGGACAGCAGTTATCCAATCTACTTTATGCCTCACCACGCTATGCTGCGTGGTGACTCAATGACAACAAAGCTGCGGGCTGTGTTTGACGCTTCCTCTCATGAACGGGGTGCCACGTCATTGAATGAACATCTTGGAAAAGGACCATGTCTCCTTTCCGATCTCGTCAGGTTGCTTATTAAGTTCCGAGCGTACCGGATAGCTTTGACAGCGTACATAGAAAATGCATTTTTGCAGATAACCGTCAGATAGGAAGACAGGGATGTGTTGCGGTTTCTTTGGTTTTGGACAATGCCTTTGAATGAGGAACCAGCTCCAGAAATAGAAGTGTGGAGAATGAAAATGGTGCCGTTCGGAACCAGAGCTAGCCCCTTTTACAGAATGTTACTCTGCAGCATCACCTGAACACGATCGAAGGATCTCAGTTTAGGACAGCGGCCCTTCTCGTCAACTTGCTTTATGTTGATGATCTTCTGGTGGGAGTGGAAACAAAAGAGGAGGCTGAACAAATATTTTTTGAGTAGAGTAACCTTCTAGAGGATTGCGGCATGAAGCTGCGAAAGTGGTCATCTATCTCAGACCACTTACGGTAGTTATTCACTTCCCATGGAGAGGCCTCCGACTCAAAGGACTCTGTGAGGGTGCTCGGCCTCCTTTGGAATCCGTGGGAAAATACTATCACAGTACTCACCTCATCCAGAAGTGGCTTTTATGCAAAGAACACTGCTGCAAACGACTGGTTCTTCACACAATCACCAGAATATTTGACCCTTTGGGGTTGTTGGTCCCTTTCACCGTTACAGCCAAAATCATTTTTCAAGACTTATGGAAATTGGGCGTTGGGTGGGGCGAAGATTTGCCCGGCGATATGGTGAACCAGTTAGAAAGATGGAGGTCCGAGGCGACTGATTTGTGCATTTTAACTGTACCCGGATGTGTTTGTCCGGGCGATGAGTAGAAATCAGCGCAACTTCACACAATTTGTGACGCCAGTCGATGAGCATACGGATGTTGCGCATACTAGCGCATAGGAGGCTCTGACGACTCTGTTCACAAAAAGCTTATATTTGCCAAGTCCAGATGCTCTCCTCTGAAAACATTGACGCTTCCCCGGCTGAAACTAAGCGTGCACTTCTTGGTGCTAGGACACCGGACTTTCTTACCAGATGTTTGATGTGTCATTGCCAACTGCAATGTTTCTACTGGACAGACTCTAGCATAGTGCTTCATTGGTTAAAGGGACGTCCATCTCAATGGAGACAATTTGTCCGGAATCATGTGGTTAAGATTCAAGGTTGCACAGAGAACGGTCAGTGGAGACACTGCCCAGGCAGCGAAAAACCAGTGGATTGTCTGACACGAGGCATGTCATTACACAGCCTTCAAGGAGAACAGCAGTGCTGGCACGGGCCTTCGTGGCTCTCATCGAATATGCACAAATGGCCGGCTCTTACAGGGCATATCACAACTGCCCGGCATGTGATGTTGGCGGAAGAAAGGAAATGAGTAACGGTTTTCCTGGTGAAAACCTTGCCCATTTTAGAGTTGACTCGTCACAGCACTTTCCTCCGGCTTCTGCGTGTCACAAGATGGGTTCTGAGGTTTATAAGTATTCTCAAAGAGCCATTCATTCAGGTCGAGGCGACGCTCACTGCTGAGGAACATGAAGAAGCGGAAGGCAATTGGGTCAAGACTATCAAAGAGGAGGAATCCACTGAAGAGATTCCCCGGCTTCGGCAAGGGCATCCTGTAGGATGCCAGTCAAGCGTAGACAAGCTAAGTCCATTTTTTGAATAACAATGAGATAACGTGTGTGGGAGGCCGTCTGCGTTTCTCAGAAAAAGGTGAACACGTCAAGCATCCGCTGCTTTCGCCTGCTGGCCACTATTTCACTGAGCCCGTAATACATGACGCCTACCAAAGAACGTTGCATGGTTGATTCCGAGACACGTTCATCGAGGTACGCGAAACGTTTTAGGTCCCAAAAGGCCGACAGTAGCCCAAGAGGGTTGTCAACAAATGCAACTCGTGCTGGAAAATGCGTGCGAAACCAGATGATGCATCCACTGTACCTTTACCAACAGACGGAATCTGCTGTTCGGAACCATTTGAGGTTGTGGGTATTAACTATGCAGGACTGTTGTTTACGAATGAAAAAGAGTCATTTTTCAAGTCATACATCGCTCTATTCACTTGTGCTGTAACGAGAGCGGTGCCCCTTGAGCTTGTCTTTTGCCTGTCAACAGAAACATTCTTTTTGGCCTTCCGACAGTTCACAGGACGAACAGGCTTGCCATCGGTGATATACACTGACAACGCCAAAACATTCAAGAAAGTGGCAAGCGATTCCACAATTTTGCAAAAACTGTTATTTGCTAGAAAGCTTCAAAGCCGCTGCGCGGCTGCGTGCATAAATTGGAAATTTATTGCTGAGAGAGCAGCCAGGTGGGGAGGCTTTTGGGAAAGGATGGTGAGAACAGTAAGGTCTGCCTCCAAACACTACTGGGACACGCAAAGTCCATGTTCGAGGGTCTGAACAGAATCCTCTGTGAAGTCGAGGGTTCCATGAATTCTCGCCCACTAACATGTCTATCCACGTCTCCTACGGATCCTCAAGTGCTAACTCTAGCCCATTTTCTCACAAGAAAGAGATCTATCGTTCTACCATCTTCCGAAAAAAAGTAGATTCGACAAAAGAGATAGTCGCACGGTGATGGAGACCCAGAAATCAATTGCTGGCGCACCTTTGGAGACACTGGTTGAAAGATTGCCTCCCTTCGCCCAGGTCTGTTCACACTTCTGATAATCGGACTCAAAGCGTGGATGTTATGGACTTAGTCCTCATCTATGAGAAAAGAGCTTCCAGTCCGATGTCCAGTGTTGGGTAGAATTTCCGAGGCCTGTTATATGAAAGGTATAGCAAGATGAGAGCCTGCATGGTGAAGTTTTCAAACGGGTCCTCCTTACGGCGACCTAATACAGCTACTTTACGCTCTTGAATTATGTTCCTAGGTCGAACATTTTCGGGGCCGGGAGGTTGCCGTTTCCTTTTCTTCACATATATGTGTTTCTCCCGTTACGGGAAGCGCATAGCGAAGATGGGCTGACAAGAAAGAAAGAAAGAAAAGAAAGAAGCAAGAAAGAAAGAAGAAAGGAAAACAGAGTTATGGAGTCTTAGTCTCTGGCAGGTGTGGACCCACCTTTTGCTACCCTGTTACCGCAACGATACAAGTGTGTTTGGCGCCCCCACCGTGATTTCTCGTCTCAAGGGGAAGAATGCCTATATGTGGTGTGATGACAGACATTCAGCAGATAGTGAACGTGACTGTGAGAATCAGCGCCAGCACAGTGAACACAAGCAGACCCTACACGGAAAGAGAGCTGAACAGGACCTGGGTCTTAGTCTCTCTGTATCTGTGTGCTCTTGTAAACTTTATGTAATACAGCTTGTGTTCGTGTTATTGTTGAACGCTGTCGACGTGTCTTCAATCGCTGACGAAGTATTCTACGATAGTCACAACGGAGTACGTGCACTAGGACATCATCAAAAAGTGGATTGATAACATGACGGACAGCAAGACAGCAGAGCGCGTCAGGGAAGAAACCGATGCTGAGATGATCTCAGTGGGAATGAAGAAGACGAGATTGACATGGAGAGGGCATTTATTAGGAAGGGAGACAACCACGCGTCATTGAGAATAACAGGTTGTATTACAAGAGAAGGCGAATGGGTGAAGGGAACATAGACAGATAGGTAGGCAGATGAGTTTAGGAAGCTCGCGGAGATAACATGACTGCAGCAATCATATAGAAACAGGTTGTTTGGTAAAACATCACAGAGATACCACAGTGTAGTACGGCTGATAATGGTGCTGTTACACCAATTCTGGAGCTCCAAAGCCCCTCAGTTAGATTAACGTGTCTCGTAATAGAAGTGCCATCAGTGGCAAGAGTAGTCGCCAGCACTCCATTTTATCCTGGCACTTTGGAATACTGGAGGCAGTGAAGTACAGTATGATAAGAAAGAAGCCACCCGTTATCAATCGCGACGCTGTATTCGGTGCCGAAATAGGACGAGACCTATATCCGCCTCGATGACCCAGAAAAGCCCATGTTTCGCCCGTAGTAGAAGTGACAAGTCGAGAGAGCGCGCGGAGCGCAGCACTCGAGAAGCAACCAGCCGTTAGAGAGGTCGAAGATTTAGAGAGAGGAAAACGGGACAGTAAACAGAACGTGTCGGATGTCGGTGTCGTCAGCATCGCGCCGGCGCCTTCTCGCGCCGTTACATTACGACACATCGGGAGAAATTCTCGCCGTGAACCATCTCTACCATCCGGAAAGTAAGCCGGCTGATCACAGGACCGTGCGCTGAAACCCGCTATAGGCGCTGCCTGCAGGGTTCTTTTCCTTTTTTTTCGGCATGACGACCGCACGTTCGTAATGTGCCCGGACAACCATGCGGGCGGCACCACTTAGCGCCTCGGCCTTCTCTGAGCTCACAGGCTGCAACGCCGGGAGTGCCGGCTGCAGGATTTGCCCGGGCGCGAACGAACGAACCTCGAGGGCGGTCGTCTCTTAGCGCGGGACGCGCAAAACAAACCGCGCGCTCGGCCGGGCGGACGCCAAATGACCCGTGGACGTCGCGCGAAAGACATTTCGGCGTTAGGCGGTATGACTCATGTGTTGGATCCGCGAGGTGTTTTGTTGATTCTTTCGGGAGTACAGTGTAAATGTTCTCGCGGAGACAGCGAACACATTGTTTGGCGTGAGTTACTTTTACGTTCTTGTTATGTTTGTTACTCGATTCGCTCTAAACAACACGACTCCCTGGAGACGCGTTTGTCTAGCGAGGATGACGTATGTTATCTGAAAATGCGCGTTTCCAGTCGCGGCCTGGGCACAGCGCCGCCAGCATCGTGTATCCGCTGTTCGCTCATCCCATATTGCAATCCATTCCACTTGTTTCGTCGATCTGTTGTCGAGCTGCAGGGTGTAAATGAATGGCAGGTAAAACAGAAGACGCGACCCTTGCCCGCTGCCGCTAAGCTTCCGAGGAGCATCATCATCATGTCCATCATTCATCAGGATGTGGTAGGAAAGTGAGATAAGCGTTACTGAGGCACATGTTTTTGAAGTAAGCAACAGTAAAAGATTCAAACAAAACGAGCACACTACGTTATAGTGGTTAAAAAAATCACGTTTCTGAAAGCAGGTACTCTGACTGTCAGAGAGGTACATGGTAGTCGTTGCGTGGAAGTTAAACTTCCATGTGAATTATTGATCTCAGAAGAGTAGTTACGGAGGGACGAATATGCATACAATGATCCTAAAGTGAAGCAGCTGTAGTGGAACCTCCTGTTATTACTACTGTCCGATAGGTGTTTGTGCCCCTGTGTTGTAAATATACTCTCAATATACTACAAAAATATGAATTTAGTGGCAATAACTGACACTGCAAATAAACGTTATTGTGAGTTAAACTAAACAAAAAATCACCACTCAAGCATTCCGTACAAATGGTTAACCAGCGAAAGCTGAAATGTACGGCCTCGTGTTTAGCAGTAGGCTCAAACCGACATGGCACTGAAGGCTTTCACAATTATTGGTTACATGTTCGTGCTTCTTAATGAAGTAAGACGCACGTTTGGCTTGGGTTTACCACAGTCTTCATTTCACATTCCGCATATTGTGGAGTCGCACGATCATGGTCATCGAGGAGTGTAATGAGAGGTTAAATACACTTCGCATTGCGTTATCACAGTGGTTGTTCTCGAACCACATGTGGTCACAGACCTCACCGCCGAAGCTAATGTGACGCTGGAGAAACTTCCGCCTAAAGCGGGCGTTCACTCCAGCGAACGCGCCTCAGCAATCATCACATTGTTGCCGGAAAGCCACGTTGTTGCAAGCTTTTGACATCGCGGGCCTACTTAGCTGCGTGGTTTACAGGATCCGTTCGCAACAGCAATATAGCGCGGCTTGGTAGGCTGCCGGATGATCAGTGGGTAGTTGATGCTTGCACCTTGCCTCACGGGCCTGTTTTTGTGCCAGAACTGCACCCTCGTCCAGGCGAATGCGACCTCTCACGTTTCCACTGTCGGTGCTCTTCTACAGTTGTTCGTCGCTTTCCCATGTGGAAGGTCTTAAGAGAAACCCATGCGCGCTTGCTCAAGGAGGCCGTGGTTGCGCCGGGATGAACGACGTCACTGGCATCGTAGCCATTGGAGACCACTCGTGGCACTGCTGCCGACGGTCTTTCGTTTCTTCTAACCGCTTTTACGTGACCTCAATGATTAAACATGTCATTTCAGATTAAGTAGATAAGAAAAAGGATGGTATAGAACAAAGCCAAGTTGCAAGTGTTAGACAAGTCGTCGATACGAAGCCAGGATTATAGTAAGTTTATCGCAGGTTACCTAAAGTCCACCGCCATGTGGCAGTGTTCAGACGCAGATCTAAAAGTCGCGGGTTTGATCCCTGGCCAAAGGTCGGTGAACTCACTCATGAGTCGACTCATTCAAACTCAGATCAAGCCGTGAGTCTGAGTCCGAGTGAGTTCGGGTAACATTTCGCGAGTCTCAGTCCCAGTGAGTCCGGCTCACGAAAAGTTCGGGGAATGCGAGTCCGTGTGAGTCCTG
The DNA here is from genome assembly GCF_013339725.1 of Rhipicephalus microplus. Taxonomy (NCBI): domain Eukaryota; kingdom Metazoa; phylum Arthropoda; class Arachnida; order Ixodida; family Ixodidae; genus Rhipicephalus; species Rhipicephalus microplus. Next base: position 60,759,355 of record NC_051173.1, on the reverse strand, counting down.
TTCAGGAATATTTCGGCGAGTCTGAGTACGAGTGAGTTCTAAACAAAAAATATATTTTATGAATGAGTCTGAGTGAGCTCTACATTTTTTTGCCGACCCATTTCGCTGGCCAACGGCCACATGAAATCCTGTAAGCCTTATCAATATCTATAGACCAAGGCCCAGATAAGGGCGTGAGTGAAAGTTCTGCATACCTAATCAAGAAATAACTTGATTTTTTTTAGTACACAGGTGCTTGGGTGGGTGGGTGTACTACAGTGTCACGCGGTCATCACTGTAAGTGCGCATGCGTATGGTTATAAAAGGCTATTCCGTGTGATTTCATCAAAAAGTTCCTATTCGGCGTTAGACCAGGACCCTTCTACCCTGGTATCTCGTGTCAAGCGCCATTTGAGTGCACATAATAACGCTCCGTGAGACTGGAGAGTCTTGGTAAAATGACGAGCAACAGACGTGAAAAAAAGTGAGACACACGAGGTGAGCGCTTCCATCTGTTTCTCTCACCTTTTTGTCTTTTTCTATTGCTCTTCATTTTTCCAAGTATGTATCACCAAATGGTCCAAACTTCTGCTCTTCTCAAGACAGCAAAGCCAGTTCTGACACATTTACTCACGCCGAACTCACTGAAAGCAGGTGAAAAAGGTTTTGATTTAAATAAAAAAAATGTGACTAAAGGTGCCCGAATGTTCGTTACACGCTCAAAGTTACGTAACGTAAGGTAATCAAGTGAAGTCTAGTCAAAGAGTCTTTCACGTTTTTTTCTTGCAAGGACGAGTTCTGCACACGCACTTGCTTTACTCCTGGTTCTAGAGCGTAACAAAACTACAAAAATATACCCTTTTTTTACTATGCTAGTCGCACATTACGGTGCATAGCTTCCTACGTCAAAAGAATGTCAAGTACCGAAACTAGAACATACGACAATAACTTATGTACAGACGCGACACGATAGCTATTGTGCCGACAACGTATCATGGCGCCGACAGATCACACAATGTCCAGTCTTGAACAACAAGAACAGCTTCCATCCAATTACGTTATAACCGCGCGATTTTGCCGACGTTTTACTGTGCGTTCGCAAAGGATACTGCATTGGTGGCGATCACTGTTTTTGTCCGAGCAATAATCGTATCATCAACCCTGCGCACTACGGCGTCAACGAGTGAAGCGAGTGTCGAGTTACCGGTGATGCCTAACTTGCACGAGACGGCAGCATTAATCAGTCCTCAGTCGAGTCATTGAGCCCCGGAGACGGGCGCCGAATGACCGGAGACTGATGGTGCGCATCGTCGGCTCGACAACAAAAACACGTCAGCGAACGCCGGCGGGGACAGGGGAAACCCAAAGGGAGGCGAGGCCCCCGTGCTTAGCCGGCGAACATCGTCCCGGCACGGTTGTCAGTGCCGAGCGACCCGTAAACATGTCGGCAGAAGGATCTCTGCGCGTATAAACACGAGCGCCGATGCTTCTTTCCCTATCCCACATTTAGCCATCCCCTTATTTTTCCTCGTCCGCTAACTGCTCCCTAATTGATCGCCAGGTCGCAGCTGCTGACGCCCGTGCAGGCATCTCGGCGGAGCTTGCGCTGACCGCGGTCCATCTGTCCTCATTTGCTCTGCCAGAGGAGAGAGAGTGGGTGCGGTGGTGGAGAGGATAGGTTGAGTGGGATGGCCAGCAGGAGATGCTTCAGTGCGCGTTGGCGCCTATCCGTTAGTAGGCACTTCAATTAGAGAGGCAAGAGTCGCTCTCCGCTTCACTTTGGTCAGCTTTTTGCGACCGTCGTGCAAGCGCTCACCGGTCAAAGGATTACACAGATTCTCAGTCATCACATCTCTGGCTGGTCATTTTTGGAAGACCTCGAAGCAGCGTGAAGTGCGCCCCACCGCGGTGATCTAGTGGCTAAGGTACTCGGCTGCTGACCCGCAGGTCGCGGGATTTAATCCCGGCTGCGGTGGTTGCATTTTCAATGGAGGCGGAAATGTTGTAGGCCCGTGTGCTAAGATTTGGGTGCACGTTAGAGAAACCCAGGTGGTCGAAATTTCCAGAGCCCTCAACTACAGCATCTCTCATAATGATATGGTGGTTTTGGGACGTTAAACCCCACATATAAATCAGTGTGAAGTCCAAAAGGAGCAAAGTGAAAAGATCCCGCTGGTAGTGAAAACACGATCTTTTACAGGAAAACGCATTCTAAACTCCTCCCCCCTTCCAGATCCCCCTGTGTGTAGTTTTATTCTCTCTCCAGATTCACTTTTATTTAGTTATTTATTTACAGCTGGTATGTTGAACTGCGATGATGAAACCGAAGTGTTCACGAATGAAAAAGAGCAAAGTTGCTACCTGCCTAGTGACAAAATTTTTGAAAAGTTCGAAACACCCCACCCCGCAAAGATACTTACTAGCTTTTCTTTTGTCCAATGTTTATATGTTCAGACCACGACTAGCAATAAATTCGTTTGGTGCAGGTCTACTGCGTGCGGCTCTGGTCAGGGAAAAAGGAGTTCTCCGGTCCCTTATGCATTCGCCATGGACCTACTCGATGGCGAAATCCATTGATCTCTTTTAACGACGATAGCCTTTCTTGGAATACTTCAACACAAATGCATGGTCTGTCTTTCTGTCCAGTTGGTATCAGTCCAACGATTACGCCACCCGGCGAAAGTTCGATACCTCCCTACACGCCAAGACATCTTGATCTGGTGGCTGCACTATTACTTGCGAACATTGTCAATCAAAAAGCAGTTATGACGCACATTTGAGGCTCGAAATTTAAAAAAAATGTGTCTTTATTTAAAAATTCATAGATACGTAATTCCAAAGAACGAAGTTTTGATTACGCTGCCCTAGTTAGTGGTTCGTTATTGGGATCTAAAAAAATCACAGCATATCCTACAGAGTGAACTGATGATGAGTGGGGTGAAGTGTCCGTCCGTCCATTCCTCCATATGTCCATCCGCCCGTGCATAGGTTCGATCACGTTCGAGAATGCAGACGGCGCGTGGGTAACACCAACGAGACTCCGAGCCAAGGAAGCTGAGCGCAATGCGTCGTCTACGCGCCCACCACTCTGCTTCGTCCATGCCCCACCAACGATCCACCACGTATGGCGGCTATCTAGGAGACTGAGAGGCACTCGTTCTCCGCGCACTCAGGCAAAGCGCGCACTAGCAGTCAATCAAAGAGTATCGGCTGTTGCGAGAAGAGCGGTAGAGTATAACGACATCTAGGAAATGAGACGAGAAATGGTTATTTATTTCATTTTATTTTTTAATTATTTCGTAATACACTCCGGGCCAAAAGCGTTATGGAGGGGGGTGAAACACAATGGTAGCTAATAATAATAATAAATAAATAAAAACAAACAAGAAATAACAAAATGTAAGCGTTGTGTACAAACAGAACAAGTAAGTAAGTGTGGGCGTTTATACAATGCTAGTTAGCGCAGAACGAAACAAGTGATAATCGTCAAGATGGCCACAGATCCGGGAAGCTGGTTCCAGTCTACTGATGTTCTGGGAATAAATGAATCGCTGCATGTTTTGGTTAGACATGACATAACGCCAACTTTATTAGGATGATCAATTGTAGATTATACGTAAGAAGGCTTTTTGAAAAATAGGTGCCTCGCGAAGAGTTGGAATAATATGATAAATTTTGTGAAATAGACAGAGGCGGAAAAGTACACGACGAGAGGGAAGAGACGGCAGTTCGAGTGAATTTTTCATGGCAGAAATGCTAGATTGACGACTGTATATTTGAAGAATAAAACGAACAGAATTACTTTGGATTAGTTCAAGAGCATTGATTAAATTATTTGAACTCGGATTCCATACTGCCGCGGCGTATTCTATCTTGCTACGAATAAGCGTCTTGTACATTAGTAGTTTAAGTGAGACAGGTGCGGAAGACAAGTTGTGGCAAATGTACTCAAGCATGTAGTTTGGATTAATAATAATGGAGCGGATATGGAGTGACCAGCTTAAACAAGTGGTGATGTGTACGCCTAGATAACGGTAGGAGGTGACTGATTCAAGTGGGATGCTGTTAAGTTAGTAAGTAGCAGGAGAAGATGATATTCAGGAAATTCGCAATACCTTGCATTTGGAAATATTTAGTTCAACTTTCCAAGTCGTTCACCAAGTAAAGATGGAGTCAATGTGATTTTGAAGGGTAGTGATGTCAGTTGGGCTGTTAATTTTGCGGAACACAACGCAGTCATCTACAAACAGTTCTATGTTAGAAGAAACACATAAAGGCAAATCATTAATGTAATCTAAAAATAAAAGGGGTCCTAAGACGGAACCATGTGGTGCTCCAGAGTTAACGGCACGAGATGAAGAATAACACCCGTTGGCAGTTACAAACTGCGTGTGGTTAAGTTTGGAAATGTTCTATCGCTCTGATGACGTTATTATCGAGGTTTAGTTGTTTGAGCTTTAAGAGCACTAATTTATGACTTACTTTGTCGAAAGCCTTAGAGAAGTCGAGAAAGATAGAATCGGTTAGTGACATACGATCTAAAGTAACATGAAGTTGGTGAATGAAGGATACCAGTTGTGTTTCGAACGATCGATTTTTGAGGAAACCATGTTGCGCGCCTGAAAAAATAAAAGTATGTGTTTCCAAAAATGAGGCGACGTTAGTGTAAATAATGTGCTCTAATATTTTGCAAGGAATGCTGGTTAATTATATGGGGTGGTAGTTTAGGGGTGAACTTTTACTGCCTGACTTGTGTATCAGAACCACCTTCCCGACCGGCCAGTCCTGCGGGAGAGCGCCGTTATCGGTGGATTGCTAAAAAATCTGTGCAAGAAACAACGACGAAATAGCACTGGTGCTTTTTAAAAATTTGAAAGTAACTGAGTCTGAGCCAGGGTTTCATGGTGCCTTTAGTGAATCAATAAGCTTAGAGGTACCACAGGGCTAATTGATAATAGAATCCATGATTGAGTAGTTATAACCGGGTTGATAAGTAGGTGTCACGTCAGTATATCTTGTGAAGTTGTTGCAGAAGACATTGTTTAATATTTTGGCGCAATCAGATTCAGCAATAGGCATGCTATTATTATTGATTAGATGCAACATGTTGTTATGCTTAGGATTAATGACGCGCCAAAACTTTCTTGGGTTGTCAGTTAACATGAATTGTAAAATATGTTGCTGGAGGTTAGCTTCCGCTTGTTTGAGGGCCGTTACGTAGGCGATGTTTGCTGCATCATAACTACTCCACCGGGGGCTCGATGACGAATTCTTTGCAATGCGATAGAGTCGCTTTTTTATTAGACAATCTTTTTAGACAGTTGGTGTACCATTGCGAGCCAGAACGACATGAAACTTTTGACAGTGAATTATGCTTCTCCGTTAGTTCATGAATTTTACTCAGAAATAGGTTCCAGTTTGACATTACGCTTTGCTTTTCGAAACCAATCATGAAAGAGTCAAAATAATGGATCATCTCAGCGTTAATCGCATCGACATTAGCTCTATTATAATTCCTAATACACTTTGTCAGTTTTAATTTTTTCCTTAGTGGGGAAAGAAAGAGCAAATGAAATATCCGAATGATTAATTAATCCAGGTAAGTAAGATAAATCAGAAAAAAAGATCAAATTGAGTAGAAAGAGTAAGGTCTAGTGTATTTGCACTTTCATTAGTTATGCGAGTAGGCTGAAACACAAGTTGCGATGAGAAAAAAAAAAGAAGACAATTCAAGAAATCCTTGAATTTACGAGAAATATGGTGACAAGGCAGGCGGATGAAGAGTCCATGATATCTTAGGGTAATTAAAGTCACCCGGTCACCCAGTATTATTATGGCGATGAAGGATACTATGTCACAATGCATTCGAGTACATCGTGTAAGTCTGAAACAAAGGTAGGGGGATTATTCGGCGGGCGATAGAAAACGCCTACAATTATTTTCTGATGCCCGAATACAACGCATGTCCAAACGGTTTCTATTTCTGTCTCAACATTGATTTGTAATGATTTGAAAGTGTTCAATATGGCAAGAAGAGCACCTCCCCTATGACGGTCAATGCGATCACGGCGATAGATAGAAAACCGACATGAATCAATAAATATCTCATCGTCGCGCACTGCAGTGTTGAGCCAGGTTTCTCTTAGAGCAATAATGTCAGAGCCAGCTGTATCTATTAAGGAATGTAACAAATCGCGCTTGTTAATTATGCTTCTAGCGTTTGACAACAATGCGGACGCACTGTGATGAAGTGAGAATACATCACGCCCCCTCGCAGAGTCCTATGATGAAGCGGGATTCATATCTTGAGCAATGCATAAGGATGTAGCAGCTGATGCATTATGTAGAGGACCACTATTAGCAGGCTGGTTGATAACTTTCACACATTTCATATCGACATCATACACATAGCATGTCTTGTCCACAAAGAGCTTATTATATTGTAATCGAAAACGAGGAGACTGAGGCAAACTTTTAGCAATTCCCGCAAATATTTTCCTGCTAGTTGACTACTGGGCGAGAAGTCTTCGGATACAGATACGCTGCCAGACCGCAGTTGTGATCTCGAAGATAATATGTTGTCTTTTGTTTTGTACGAAGAAAACTTGATAACTATAGTCCGACACTTGGATGCAGAGTAAGCACCTATACGATGCACGCATTCTATAGCCTCGCAAAAAAGTTCATTGCCAAGGACAGTTGATAAAGCTGCTGAAACTTTTTGCTCGGTTTAGTCCCATGTTTCCCGAGAACCAGGAACATTATACACGATTAAATTATTGCGCCTAGACCTGTCTGCTAGCTTGTCAAGACGTGCCTGCACGCTGTTTAGTGTCAAAGTGTTATGCGGGTTGAGGTTTGGTGAAGAAAGGACAAGCTCGCCGACAGTAGACGAAAGCGATTCAATATTTTTATGAAAATCACCAGGAAGTGCCGCATTGGCGGAAGCGGTGGATGAAAGCTCAATGGCAGAGAGACGCGATTCAAAGACAGCAAAACGAGAATCTACAGAAAGTCTCAGATCTGCGATGTCTTTGGTTATTTGTTGTGGCCATCGATTATTTGGGAAAGCATGTCAGGTGTAGAGCGCTCGTTATCAGTCGTAGTTCTAGCATCACTAGTCGACGAGGCTGTATGACGGGGACCAGGATTAGGCTCCACATCATCGCTTAATGAAATAGTGGTAATGCGATGCATAAGTTGTGCGAAAACTGACAAGAATGACAAAATGCAACAATGTGGGCAATGAAACCGCAGCAGGAAACGATCATGAGACCGAAAAGAGTAAGTGTCGAAATACTGTACCTGCGTAAAGAACAGGCAAGATTTCAGCATTGTAGCCGCACCACTGTCACCTTGCCCAATGAAGAAGTGCGATAGGTGCGTGAGTAGTTGATCTGGTCCCGGTGGTGGTGTCCTGGCACTCCGGAAACAAGCGATTGGGCTGGTTAGGGTGACGTCACTTTGATTCCTGTCGCACTTCGCTTGAGTGGGAACGGGATCGGATGAAGCGTAGCAGCCTACCGGAAGGCAGATAGGGGAGGCAGAGTACGAACGGCTGTGATCAGGCGAATTCCCGCCAAGGAGCGACGAAGTGACCAGGGCGTCCCAGGAGTCGCGAAAGGTACCCGAGGTGAAGCCGTCCAAAGTGGCTGCAGCGCACAGGCCATCCATGTTGCCGACAGCAGTCAGGTGATGCAAGGAAGTGACACTAAGGCCAACGGCAAGCTGCGTAAAGAACAGGCAAGATTTCAGCATTGTAGCCGCGCCGCTGCCACCTTGCCAACTGAAGCTTTCTTTTGCCATCTTTCCTTTCTCGTCTTTTTTTTCTCTCGGTTACGCGTGACCATTAACAAGGCTGGACTAAGAGGAGCTTCGCCCCTAAAAACAGCGCAAAAATATAGACAATGACTGAAGAAGCGACTACACGGTGCTGAACACGCAAGTGTAATTTAGTGGAATAAACACGCTAGTGCAGACAGATTTTAAACGCGAAGCATTTTTAGTGAACTTCGGCAACTTTGAGCGTATCTATCTATCTATCTATCTATCTATCTATCTATCTATCTATCTATCTATCTATCTATCTATCTATCTATCTATCTATCTATCTATCTATCTATCTATCTATCTATCTATCTATCTATCTATCTATCTATCTATCTATCTATCTATCTATCTATCTATCTATCTATCTATCTATCTATCTATCTATCTATCTATCTATCTGCTTACGTTTTGGTGTTCTTATGGTCGCTCCCTTAACTTGGCGTCAACCAAAATTAGCATGGGAGGGTAAGATGGCTTCATGAATCTGACGTGCTGGCCAAGGCATGAATAATGCCACAATCCCATCGCGAATGTCGTCAAACACTTCCCGCCAGACAGTGGCACATACCCACGAGCGGGTATGCGCCGCTGGTATGTGGGTATGTGCCCGTGGGTATGTGCCAAAGGTGATAGACACTTAGTATCTACCCAGGAGCAACGAGAGCACACATGAACAATTTTAACGCGCGAGTGTTAAGAAATACCCGACATCGGTAACGTCAACTCGATGAATGAAAGGAATAAATTTCAGGGTCCCAACTGGAATTCAACACAAGCATTCTACGTGGGCACTGAAGCATTTTAACCCATAGCTCCGCCAGGTATCGGAACTACTTTTCAAATAGGCGATAATGTTCGTGAAACGTCAACAGCGGTTCCAGTGCCGCCTACACAATTTTAGAAACTTTGCATATGTTCTCCTTTGATACAGCCGCAACGTCGAGTTAACGCCTGTAGTGGTTAAGTGCTATGCGCTGAGGTTGATTTAGGTATAACAGTGTCAAGGACCAGCATCCTCGCGAAAATAAGTGCTTCAAATCAGCTTTTGGTGTTTCTAATACGCATGTTCCATTTTGGATTGTTGCGCAAGTGCAAACAACTGGTTATATAAACATCCGCAATCCTTCAACATATCTTTGTGCCTGCAAATTCTGTACATATGTTTAGCGTCATTTCATGACATGTCGCTCAATAGAAAAAAATACAACATGGTCAGCTTCCCTCAGCATGCTTCGCATATTGTCAATCCTGAGGTGAGTGGGATCTGCCAAATTTTTTCCATTTAGTGTACTAAGGCCAGAGCCTTATTATATTGCTCACGAAACATGAAGATTATTCACCGTCGGCAACACGAGGGATTCAAAACATGGTCGCCACGTGAAAACGTCACCTAACGACGTCGTTATCACGTCGCAGATACAAAAATTTGCTAGTGTCACTGGAACTTGTGTTTCGACTTGGCTGATTGATGATATCAACATGATGTAACTTGATGACATCATCACGTGGCACTGTCGCTGGGTCAAAAGTGTACCGGTCACTGAGGCAGTGCTAAAACATCTGAGGAGCAGAACCTAGTAACACTTCTGGAGTGAAGGAGATTAGCAGTAAGTGAAGCCAACGCCGCCATATCGCAAGGGGCGGAAAACGTGCTTAGCGCAGCGATTCCTCGGTGCGTGCGTTTTCTTGAACGATGGTGAGATGCTCCGTTGCATATGGGCGCACCAATCATGCGAAGTAGAAGCAAGATATGACGTCTGCCGTTTGAGAATGCACTTTTTATTCTGAAATGTCTTTGAAATGTGTAAATTGCGAATATGAAAACTAGTGTGATCGTACGCTCGATGAAGACGTGGAGGGAATCTCAATTAGACCGCCACCATTCGGAAGATTGTGCACAAGTGTAAACAACTAGTTCTTGCGCGAAATTTCTTAGACAACGGACAGAACATACACAGACGGATGCAACAAGTAGTTTCGTTCATTGTCTAAAAAATATGGCGCAATAAGTAGTCAACAATGGAATAACAAAAAACTAGAACCCACACCTTGATGACTCAAAAGGCCCAATCACGGTTCATAAAGAATATTTTGCTTTGGCATGGCCTGAAGACTTAATTTAAGCAACAAACAAAAAGGGAGAAGGCAGGGAGGTTAACCAGAAAAACATCTGGTTGGCTACACTACACTGGGGGATAAAGGAAGGGGACAAGAAAGACGAGAAAGAGGGAAGAGAGGGAAAAAAGGGGGTGGGGGAGAGACTGACAGTAATTTCACTGCAGCGTGTAGAACTCTACCGCATGTCAGAGGCGTTCACACAAGCCTGTCTTTCTCAGGAAACGCAGCAGGGCTTTCACTGCCTTGTGGGCTGTCGAAGCATGTGTACGTTGCTGTAATAGCACCTGCACAGAAAGAGGCCGATCATCCAGTCGCCGCATTGCGTTGGCAAGTACTTGTCTCTCTGAGGCAAATCAAGGACAATGACACAGCAGGTGTTCGATATTTTCGTCGGTGCCGCAAACATCGCACGCCGCACTGTCAGTAATTCTGATTAACGTGGTATAAGCTTTCGTGAAAGCAACTCCCAGCCAAAGGCGATAGAGAAGCGAAGCTTCACGTCGATGTAGGCCGGGTGGAGGCCGGAGTTGTAGTGAAGGGTCGAGCTCGTGCAGTCGTGTACGTCGTATGCTTGGTGTGTTCCACTCAGTCAGTGTGAGACTGCGGGCCAGTTGACGAATCTGCCTCGCCGCATCCGCTCTTGAAAGCGGTATCGAAACGCTGTTCGCTTCTTTATGTGACGTGCGAGCAGCATGATCTGCAGAATCATTGCCGCCTATACCACTATGCCCAGGTAACCACTGAAAGACGATGTCATGGCCTTTTTGTATTAACAGGTGGTGAAGTTTCACGGTTTGGTAGGTCAACTGGTCGTGGCATCCGCGTCGGAGAACTGATATCAGGCACTGTAACGCTGGTCTTGAGTCAGAAAACACAGCCCATTTACCTGGTCTTTCTTCTGAATTGATGTGTTCCAGTGCATTGCGCAGAGCCTCGAGTTCTGCCGTTGTCGAACTTGTCACATGTGAAGTCTTAAAACACCGAGTTATCCCTTGTGATGGTATAACCACTGCTCCACCTGAACTAGACGGCGTAGTAGAGCCATCCGTGTAAATGTGCACGTGGTTACTGTAGTTTTCTTCCAGTAGGGATAGACTCAGTTGTTTCAGGGCATGTGTCGGCAAGTTCGATTTTCTCCTCATTCCTGGAATCATTAAGTGAACTCGCGGCCGGCTCAAGCTCCAAGGAGGAAGCAGCGGCTTTGATGCAGGTGCGTATGTCTCAGCAAACGATGAACGATGCTTGGAGACAATAGTGCCGTATGTCGTGCGGGGCCTTTCAGCAGCTAGGCTCACCAGGTGGTGAGAAGGGGTCCTGGCATAATGCCTGAGGTGCATGCGCATTGTCTCGGTAATAATATGCGTATTTATCGAGTGATCTTGAGCGATGGCAATGGTTTCAGCCGTTGAAGCACTGCGGGGTATTCCAAGGCATATCTTAAGTGCTTGGGCTTGAATGCTCTGAATTGCGCGCAGGTTGGTCTTGCCGGTGTTAGACATTGCAGGTAAGCTGTACCGTAAGAATCCGATAAACAGCACTCTGTACAGTTGTAGCATGGATGATATGGGCACTCCCCAATTTTTGCCTGCAAGGAATTTGAGCACGTGGCATGTTGCGATCAGGCGCTTCTTCACATAGTTCACGTGTGGAGTCCACGACAGGTTTCTATCTATTATGACTCCCAAGAACCTGTGGCTTCTGCTGAACGATATGTATTCTTCATTAATCGATATACTGTAAGCAGACATTGGTTTCCGCGTGAACGCTACCACTGCACATTTTCCGCAGGACACCTCGAGGCCTTGTTTACGAAGATAGCATGACGCCGTTGTAGCAGCCTTCTGAAGGCGGGCGCGAAGCTGAGGCCTTGTCACACCTGATGTCCAAATGCAGATATCATCAGCATAGACAGAAAGTTCTACAGTGCTAGGTAGCTGCTCGGCTAGACCAATGAGAGTTAGGTTGAAAAGGGTAGGGCTTAGCACTCCTCCCTGAGGAACTCCTCGGCTGCTGTAATAATCAGGTGTTGGGCCATTCGCTGTCATCACGTAAAATGATCTCAGCTGTAAGTAGCTGTACACCCACATATATATCTTGCCACCAAGACTTACTGTTTCCAAAGCACTAAGGATGGCTTCATGGGTGACATTGTCGTAAGCCCCCTTAACGTCTAGAAACAGGGCGGCGCACAGTCTCTTACAGGCTTTCTGGTGTTGAACATATGTCACTTAATTTAAATGTCCACAGGCTCCCCTAGGATGGTGCCCTTCTTCACCCGAGTACACACGCAGCTCGGCAGGCTGGTTGTTCTCCCTAGAACTGTGATCGCCTGTGGTGATTGACATCGAAGATAGTTACCTCGACATTTTTATGCGAAAAATTGAGTGCATATAAACGACAAAAAGTGATGAAGCGAAACAGACACAATACCTCCTTCTTCGTTTTCCACCTCCTTTTCGCACCATATATTTACGTTTAAAGCAATATATCAAATAGGGGCATCTACTAGCCCACATAACCGTCCAGTTATCTCTACAGCACTGCTACAAAGCTTAGGCATGAAGTTTTTGATTTGGGCAATTGTATGAGCAGGTCAGAATTAATGACGCTGCCTACAAAACGGACCGCGCCAACGCGAAGCTTCGGCCGTTATTAACACGAACAATATTTTTGAACAACCTGTCAAGTTGTACACGAACCCAACTCATTGTCCAGTGCGATAATAGCAACAAAATACAAAACAGCAAAAATATGTTCTCTTTTTTCTGGGAACCACACACTCTGTCTGTGTAAGCTTGAGTCATACGCATGCGCACGAAGGGGGCACGGGAGGGGGGTGCATTCTTCCCCCTGATAATCAAAGAAGGCCGCCAAGCCCGTTTTTCAACAAAGCCGCACATTGTTCCTTTACAGTCGCGACCGAAACTTGTCGCGACTGTAAAGGAAGCCGTCCAACACATGAGGCCGGGCACCAGAGAAGAAATTAGGCTCAAATCAGTTGGGATCCTTTCAAAATTACCGTCACAAAGAAAACATAACTTGACCATGGAGGAGAACCAGGCACATCGAGAACTCTGACGAAGCATTGTAATCTTGCCCGCTGACAAGGTGCCATTGTTCGACACAGGTTTTTCCCGGTAATGGCGGCACAACACTTGCGATATTACATATTCAAAAACTGCTGAGTAATCACCTTCAGCCTACTAAAGTGAGGAACCAAGAGCAGGCTGCTTTGAAAAAGACGCCATCGCTTTATTTTCATGTTGACATTCTGCAAAGGTTTTTCATCTTCCGGTCGCGACCAACTGGGGGAGGGGGAAGGGGGCTGTGACGAACATTGCCACCCCCATGGAGGTTCAAGGTAGCTTATTTCTTTGTCAAAGGGGCCACCTAAGCTAAATATGTACATCAAAGTTTGTGTATATTAGATTTTTATAATTCATGGTGATCAAATTTTCAGAGATATCCGCCATGGTCTCAGAAGAATCAGCTTCCGTAATCTTCCCCCCACTTTAATGGCGAATTTCACTGAGAAAACAGGAGCAAGCAAAAGTACGCTAAAAGGGCTCTCTTCACTTTCAGAGCCAGTGCGTTTGAATGGTTGCACAGGTGTAAGAACACTGTCTTCCATTGGTATTGTGCCCTGGCGCGGTGGTCTAGTGGCTAAGGTACTCGGCTGCTGACCCGCAGGTCACGGGATCGAATCCCGGCTGCGGCAGCTGCATTTCCAATGAAGGTGGAAACGCAGTAGGCCCGTGTGCTCAGATTTGGGAGCACATTAAAGAACCCCAGGTGGTCAAATTCCCGGAGCCCTACACTACGGCGTCTGTCATAATTATATGGTGGTTTTGGGACGTTAAACCCCACATATCGATCAATCATCATTCCATTGATAGAGGGAGAGCGCTTTTGCTTTTTTGAGAGCAGGCCGGAGCAGTTTGTAGTGCTCTAGCCTGAAAAGCAGAAAGGGCGCAGTACGAATAGTCACGTGACTTTTGAACATCACGTTCTCCGTATTTGTTTCAATTTTTTTCAGCCGCCGAGCGTGGTGACAAGTATAGCAAATGCGTAGTTTGACTGTAGCGACGATGACGGCTACGAAGTATTTTCAGCAACTTTCCGCGAATGCGTCACTGCACAAACGTATAATGTAATTGCGAATTAGATAATGACGAACATGAGAAGTGACAGATTTCCCGCGTATTTCTCTGCCACTGCCGAAGAATATATCGGGGCTTCGAATGGTTTGGTCACATGGTATATTTCTCCCCACTCGTCACCTTGTCACCAGCTCTCCGGAAGCGTGCCTCAATCCAGTGGCAAATCTAGCGGCCCTATACTCTCAATACCTCTCAACAACCACGCACAGCACTACACCCCTACTCCTGTTCTGTCAATAGAATTCGCTGTGAGCTAGTTAAACAAGGAATAGCCTAGTACACCATCCCGAGCAGCTCACTCATCCGATCGTGCTTTCATCAGTCAGCAAGCAGTTTTATGAACTGGAAAACACTTAAGGTCTTCATTCTGCTTTTTCCAGCGCTTTTATGAGCAACCTAGATGAACGCCTACTCGTCTGTGTTAGAACGGCGAGTAATGAGAAGCCAAATGAACCCACACGCTCTTGCATGGCTGTCTTTTCCTACATACACCGCTTCTATGCAGAGATTGAAGAGGACTGCAGGCAAAGTAGCCGTACGAGTTTTGGTTTTCCGCCGCAAGCCATCCGGTCTCCTTATGCAGGCAGGTGAACCAGGGTAAAGCAGTCTGCTCTTGTTGCGACCAGAAGGATCATTTTTTTTTCACTGAATGCGTGAAAAACGTCGTTTGTGACATTCCATCACATGCGACAAATCACTTGGAGATGATTTAGACTCCAAGCAAAAGTTTTGAAGAAACCCGGCGTTTCGGAACCTACTTGGTTCCTTCCTCATTGGTGACTGCGGAGGCTACTAGCAGCGTCGTCTTCAAAGCATTCGCGGGGTGGCTAAGGACCCCTTCTGTCCTGGCAGAGGGACATGGCTATAACATGTCAACGACGCCTCGTCTACCGAAACTTGTCGCGGCTGTAAAGGAAGCCGTCCTAAAACATGAGGCCGGGCGCCAGAGAAGAAATGAGGCTCAAATCAGTTGGGATCCTTTCAAAATTACCGTCACAAAGAAAACAGAACTTGACCATGGAGGAGAACCAGGCACTTCGGGAACTCTGACGAAGCATTGTAATCTTGCCCGCCGACAAGGCCAATTCGACGGTGTTGTTGGACAGCAGGGACTATGATCGGAAGGCTTCAGACTCTTTTAGAATGGGACGCATACACGCAGCTAGTAAAGGACCCAACGAAGCAAACCCAGACACAGCTAAACAAGCTACTCGCGGAAATTATCAAGAATTATCCGTATCTCAGAACACTTTACCTGCGACTAATCTGCCGTAACGGTTCCGCACCGAGTTTTCATGGACTACCGAAAATTCACAAGCCTGACGTCCCCCTCCGACCGATTGTAGACTTCACTTCCTCCTCATGCCGAGCCCTTTCATATTTTCTACACCAAATCTTCGCCCCACTAACCCGGAAGACACCAACTCATGTCCGTGACGCCAGCCCCTTCTTGCAGCTAGCGTCTAATGTAAGCATCGGCGATGATGAGAGCATGGTCTCATTTGACGTCATTTCATTGTTCATCAACGTGCCAGTTCCCTTACCTGTCTCCGCTACCCGTTCTGTGCTTGAAGAGGACGCAAGCCTGCATAAAAGGACTCCATTGGCGGTTGACGAGCTCTGCCGTCTACCGGAGTTCTGCCTGCCCAATACGTACTTCTCCTACAAAGGAACTATTTTCAGGCAGAACAGTGGAACCGCGATGGGAGCTTCCATCTCCGTCACGATGGCAAACCTGACCATGGAGTACATAGAAGAGAAAGGACTCGGCTCCTTCTCGCCGCGACCCGAGCTTTTTGTGCGTTATGTGGATGATTGCTTTTGCGTCATTAAGACGGCTGAAGTTGAAAACTTCAGGCAACACCTACATTCCGTGCACCCAGTGATACAATTCACGACAGAGTGTGAAAGCGACCACTGCCTGCCGTTTCTCGATGTACAGGTGGCAAGAAAGCGCAACGGCCTGGAGTTCTCCATTCATAGGAAGCCAACGCACACTGGCCGCTACCTTCAATTCGATTCTTCCCAACCCGCCTGCCACAAGGCCTCGGTTGTGATCACGCTACTCGAGAGAACCAGGAACTTATGCTCTAATGACACCGAGCGAAAGAATGAGGAGGCCCGCGTAATTGCTGACCTCAGAAAAAACGGATACCCAAAAAACTTCATTCGAGCCACCACCCACCACGCAGAGCAACAGAGGATATGAAAACACCAATCAAATTCAAATGGCAGCCCCCCGAAACCTGTACCGGTTCCATACGTTCAGGGAACCAGCGAGATGTTAGCATGAATCTTCAGGAAGGAAAGGGTTCGCATCGCGCACGTGCCTTCGTGTACGCTGGGCCGCCTCCTCCCCCGCACGAAAGACCGGCCAACAATGAATAGGCGCCCCGGTGTTGTTTACAAAATTCCGTGTGTTGAGTGCCCTTCGTCGTATATCGGCGAGACAAAAAACCTACCGGAACGACTAAAGCAACACGCCAACGATGTGCGGAATTCCTACCAAGAGCGCAGCGCAGTCGCCGAACATGCTGAGAAGTTGGATCACAAAATAAATTTCGAAACGACGGCCATCCACGACAGCGAGCCAAACTAGAGGAGAAGGTTGTTACTCGAGTCGTAGCACATACAGAGGACAGCCCATAATATCAACCGCTCTCTCGGAACCCTTCCCCCAGTGTATTCACACAGACTGCGCTCCACGGAAAAACAAGAGAGAGAGAGGGGGGTCATTAGCCACCCCGCGAGTGCTTTGAAGAGCACGCTGCTAGTAGCCTCCGCAGTCACCCCTGAGGAAGGAACCAAGTCCGTTCCGAAACGTCTGGTATATTCAAAACTTTTGGTTGGAGTCTAAATCATCTCCCAGTTCCATACCCAACCAGACACACTGCTGTCGAATGTTTATTTTCAAGACAAATTACTTATAGGACAAACCGGATGGTGCTAAAATTACAGAAGGCGTGAGTAGGTTCATTCCTTAAAAGCGACAGTGACTTGGCTACTGATTGTACATCACGCGCCTGCTCTCCTTTGCTTAACAGTGTGCAAGTTTTCAAGAAATATACGGTTGAATTGGTACACGACACTTCTGAGGTGCATATATTTTATGAAACAAGAAGAGCTCGTGTTAGCGGGCTATCTGTTGCACTCCTTGTCAAAAAATTTATCTACTTTGAGCCTCACTTTTATTCATGCAGCAGAGAGTATGCTTTTTTGGGAGCGAAGCTCCATATGCCATGGGTCGTATGTCTCGTGTCTTCGTCGCAGTAGTATCTACCTCGTCTTAGTAGTTTAATCTTTAGATTGTCCGCTGGATGGTGGTACTTGTATGACAGACAGGCGGATAGATGCACGGACGAACGCACAGACGGACAGTTTACCCAACTTATCATCATTCACTCCGTGGTAATGCTGTGAATTTTCGCTTGCTTTGTTTTGTTTGAATTTCTTTTTTGATATCTTTTTTGTTTTCGTTTTATTGTTTAATTGCTGTTTTCTAAGCTTTGTCGTGACTGACAATTTTTTGTTAGACTTTGGGTTCAAGGTTCTTGAAGAATTTTCAGTTCTCGGCGATAGCTCTTGATCGTGATGCCAGGTCATGATGCTTTAACCGGTTTTTTTTTTCATGTTAATGATTGCATTAAATCTGCTTTTGCCTGGGTCGTGCGATTCCTCATGAAATTGCATAGTCGTGCCTGCCTATCGAGTCACTCACAGCATTTTCTCGTTTTTCGTTTGCCATTGATTGCTTTTTTTTATGCATTCGCTGGCCTTTCTAATAGAAAAACTACTCATTAGTCGTCGCTGCGCCCTTTGTGTTCTTGATCCTATTTTCAGCTCTTTTCGGATGCAATCTTCATAAACCAGCCTGCCCAACTCAGAGCTCTAATATAGACTGCTGACCAATGTTTCACTAAAAATTAAGGTATAACGATTTGCCCAACAAACTGGTATGTGCTAGAAAACTCTGCGTGGACCTTATGAAAACTGTGATAGCCAGAAACACTTATATGCCACGCGAATTGGGTAAATCCCACTTTAAATAACTTTCAATAAAAATGAAGAAGGTAACTGTTGGGCCTAAAAGTGGCGGGTGAGTTACCATAGTCAAAGAGCTTTCCCATGATACTACAAGCAGAACCGTAGAATTTTCGGTGGCCTTATAACACAGCCACGACGGCGAAGAACAATGTCAAGTTATCGGTCTCACCCTGAGTGCTGCCGATTCCCAAGGAATTTCCGCCAACGCCTACAGGGATGAATGGGGGCACAAGTCAAAGCTTCCTGCCCCGTCATTCTAGATGGATGAAAATCAATGACTCTCTCTCATCATTATAAATGCTTGTGGCTATAGTACTCCCTCTAAGCTTCCCAACGAGAGTTTAGTATAGAGTAGTTATGCAACATATCGGAGCATCTTAACCGAAGGCTTCTTTTCCAAACCAATGTATAGAAATGGTTTGCTTGCTCAAGTTAACACAAAGCTATACTACCACCTCAAAGCTTACCAAAGAATGTTTAATAAAGTGCAGTGATACAACGCATCTTGAAGACTTGCATAGCGTATAATTGCGTTAGCCTGGTGAAAGGAACACCACCAAATTCGCTCTTTCATGGGTGTCCGCTATGGTGTAATTTTGTCGTGTCCACGCGCTAGTGGAATATTTCTTTTTCGGTCACTTTATCGATCGTTTGCCGCCTCTCTCCGAAGCGTTCCTTCCTCTAAGGTAGTCCTGCACTGCCTCCAAGATCAGAGGCATTGTGATCTTTCTGCTCAGAACCTATAGTTTTGCACGACCTTCACTTTTCCCAACCTCCACGTCCCTCTTTGGCCAAGCGAAGATGTCACGCGATGTTATCATAAAAATGGCACGTTGACGTTGCAAATTTTTAATTCCTGTGCTATCATGAAGACGTTGAATGAGACATCTAAGGATTTTGCCTTAAAAGTAATCTTGGAGCAAGTTAAACACTTGTCGCTAAAGATAACAGCATATGTCACGTGTGTTGTGGATATGCTACGTATCACCTTTTAGCGAAATTCCGGCCACCTGCCGCGTACGCTATAAAGCGTGAAGCCCGCTACTTCAGCAGATTTACTGGGGGATGACACACACCCATGATCGACACGTGCGTGCTTTCTATATTTCATATACCTCGTGGTTCACGACTGACTGCGGGTTGCTCGCAGTGAAATTGACACAAATTAAAAGAAATGGCTCCAATATTGTCATTCATCACGACGGCGCTTTCAGCCGAATTTCGACGGCAGCGGTGCCCAACCCCGCCTGCTTATAGCGCTGACGCGACGCGTAATTTTGGTGCTGTCTCCTATACTCCGCAACCACCCCTTTCCCGGCTCGCTTAATGCTGCGCCGTCGAGGAGCACGCCATTGTCTCCTAATGGGACACAACAACGACAACGCATCCTTGTTTAGCCAAACAAGTCCCGAAACCGTGGAAACCACGGGACAATAATTCAAAATTAAAAGGCCTCCTAGTAGCGTGACACATCGCAAATCCCACGCAAGAGTTCATCAGACTGCGCATGAAATGTCGTTGGCTTTATGAAAGAGAGAGAGAGAGAGAGAGAGAGAGAGAAAGTTGTGCGCAGAGCATTTAGGACGAACAGGATAAAGAGGCGGAAAACCAGGCGTTTCGTCTACTCAGCTTGGATTGATGGAACGCGACCACGGGAGATGTGGTCTTCTTTGTTGTCTAATTACAAACCTCCGCCTCCTCCTCCGGAGAAGTGCTCCCCGAGGCACCCGGCAATCCAATGCTGTAGACGACAAGCATTTTGCTTTTAGGGAAAGCAGCCTCGACGTTCGGAACAGAGGCCAACAGCGATCACTATTGAACGGCACCGAGCAAGAAGTGCTCCCGTGTTACCGAGGGGTCGTTAATAACCATTAGGCTAACAAGAATGAGACTGGGAAAGCTGCGGTGCCAGGGATGTGTGCGAAGACGTTAGCCTTGTTGTTGCAGCGTCCGCGGTACAAGCTATAGCGTGTATTAGAAGACCACGAAAAAACGCGAGATAAACAGGGTTACTCGTTTTTTTTTATTTCCTTTTATTAAAGCGCTTTCTTTGTCTTTCCCTAATATTGGGTGCCTAAAGTATATCTAATAGGATTGGTTCGAGGCGTTGTAATCAAGAATAGCACCAGAAAAGGCTTCTTTATTTTTTTCGCTCCTAGATATGTTGTATACGATGAAGGTAAGCTAGGCAAAACTGCTCGGCTTAGGCACAAACTCACACTATTTGCTAAATAAGGGTATCGATTCTAATCGCCCATGAGAATCAACATTACAGCACTACACTCCGAAATGCACAACCCACATTAGCTCTAGAAAACGAAGTACATGGTTCCTTTCTGAATACCGGAGATGTTTACTTAATCAAGTGTCTTGTTTGTTGCGTTATACGAGTTTGATGACAAATGAAGTCGCATGCACTTTGCACGCCATAAAAACACGGTATACGGGGATGCAAACAACCTATAGCCTACAAGCTATTTCTATATCGTAATGAGACGAGTGCCTCTGTAAAAGGTAAAAGATAGCTTCATTGTAAAAAAATATGTGGGCAGTGGGTAATATTTACGCCTCACAAAGTCCCGTCCACGTCTGTGTAGAGCGCGCGAGCAGCCGAACTTGCTGTTATGATCGGTCTCCCTGGCTTGGTGCCGCTTACATGATTGCGACTGTGCTTACCTTGATTTGTTTCGGTCAGCGCTCTCTGTTGTGCACAAGAAATTGTCGACAACATGAAAGTCATAGTTCGGATTATTCAGCACAGTCGGCTCCCCTGTCGAAAAATATTTTGGGCTCGCTCGACCAATTGATGGCCAAAGAATGGCTGTTCACAGTCAAAACGACCTAGAAAAAGTGGTCATCTCTGCACTGCCTTGTCATCTCTGCACTTTCGATGTGTTAAAGGACGACTCCTTTCGCCCATTCACTTCAAGTATGTAAACTTTTGTTGATTATTGTGTCATAGTGATGGTAGTGTATATTATTGCCTATCCTTTTCCACCCCGTATTTTGCATAATTGGGTCTTCATGAAACAATGAATCGTAATGAATAGCCCAGAACGTTCCGCTTGGGATTGCACAACGTCCTGGTGGCCCGGCATGTTTCAGCAAAGATTTCACAATGCAAGCAGAAAACTTGTACGTTTGATTTCGTGCAAGTAATCCGCTCAGATCTCTATTGGAACAACATGAATAATATCTTAATATAACTCCTACAGAGACCACAAAATATATACTTCTATTGAAAAAAACCGAATAACAGGAAAAAATAAACAGTAGAAGCGAAGCCTGCGGTGTGATCTATGGCCGAGTAAAGGGTAAAGCCATCGTTTATCTCGTTATTGCACTCTTTTATACCGATGTAGCTTTAAGGTCATCCGGATACGACCACGCTGTAAATGCTTACCCGCACGATCACATTTCCCAATTCGCGAGCGCTCAGAATTGTGGCACCCATTAGGGAGCCCTGATTTATCTTCCCTACGAGCTCAACTCTGGTGCAGATCACGCGCCAGTATTCCTAGAACATTTGTTAGGCCTATTCCCATCCTGAACCCCCTTTTCCCCCCTTTCCCAGCATTCACGCTAGTATGGTCTACTGTAGCCATTCTGCTATTATTCCATTTCGTATCTCTTTTTCCAAGCTTATACTATCTCTTCCCCCCTTTTTTCCAACGTCTCCCTTTTCTTCGCCATTCGGGACGTTCGCGACGTCTATGACATTTTGCTCTCGCACTCCTTATACACTTACATTCCCATTTTCCTTTCTATCACCATTACGGAATAGGCCATTTCGGTGTGTGCATACACATACACAATTGGGAAAAGGCTGTTTCTCTTGCTCCCCCCCCCCTTTTTTTTTTTGCTGATGGCCGAGACTTCTCGCAAGCGGCGATGAACGGCCGGCCGCTATGCATCGGAGGCGACACGTCCACTTGCCTTATCCCTTTGCGCACCACTCTGCCGCCACGCTATGGCCCGTCTCCGAAAATACGGTTGAAAACTCTCCTTCTTCCTGTTTTTTTCTTTCTCGGAGTTTCCTTTTATCCCTACTGAAATCAGACTAACAATGACACGAAGAAACGGAGCGACGCTTTGAGAGGAGGTTAAACGGGACAGTGGAGAGAGAAAAAGCGGGACTGTATAGCAACTCCGGGAAACAGAGGGTCGGCGGGTAATGCGAGGGGTCCGCTATTGTGGAAGTAAGGAACACGTTGGGGAGAAAAAGAGTTATAAAAATAATAAAGAAAACACCACAAAATGTTCTTTCGCGTTATAGAAAAGAGATCGGAAACGAAGAAAAACGACAGCGGTGCGAGAAAAGGGTTCTCCCTCGTTTCTTTCTTTCCCGAATACATGTGTTTTCTGTCGTCGTCATTGAAACACTTTTGTTTCTGTTCCCGAGTAAAGTGAAATACACATAGAAACCAAGGCGTCCCTCCCCCTTTTCGTACAAAATGTGATATGGTGTCCGTTTGTTATCCCCCTTGTCTCATTTAATTTTTCTTCTTTTGCTTTCCAGCTCCTGCTGTCCTCTCCATATTTCGGTACTCGTTTGCCAGCACAGCGAGAAAGAACGGGAGAAAAAAAATCCGAGTAGGCGGATGGGGGTTCTTTGTCAATTTGGGACAGAAGTCTAAAACCCCTTCTACACTCGACACTGTCGTGCGCACTGCAGCCTCGGTCACTTTGCTAGGCAGGAGAGGAGGATCCCGGCTACCAAGCGAGTAAGGACGACAATTTCGTTACGGGCACCCCTCGAGACGTTCCTCTACTGGTGCTTTTCGTTCAGGACCTTTCCATTGTCTCGTCCGTTCTCATGTTTTTATCGAAATTTCTTGCGCAGACCCACCATGCCAGAGGTTGCCTGTCTCATGTCACTCTCTTCTCTTTCCTGTTCTGATGAAATCACATCGCAATTTTCTCGTTTTGCGTGTCAGATAATATTTGTGCTCGCAGCAACAGAAACACTTTTACTTTCCCTGTATATTCCCGTATTTGTGGCCTGCTTTTCTAAGCATAAGAATATGATTTCACGTCGACAGGTGATGCCGCTCTTTGTTATTTTTCTCGACGTTTGGTTTCTCCGGTTTGAAAACGACATCTTGGCGCCCACCACTCACCTGAGTGAGTGGTCGTCTTTTCTATTTCGCCACTGTGACGCAATAGGGTTTCATGTGTGTGCTTGCGTAAAGTGTACGCGCGCTGATTAGCGAACATTACCAACAGCCAAAGGGCTCGGTAATATTCGGCACGAACTCAAGACTGGGTGCCAGGTTGCATGTATTGAAGCATTATGATCACCATGTTCCCCTTTTTAACAGAAAAGCCTTCGTTGGCCGTCCAGTACTTTCCGCGAGCGTCAAACCACGAGGCTAAAGATTCATCCTTGATGCACATTGCGCGTACTCTTGTGGAAATATCTCTCGGAATGATATTTTGTCGACTTTCGGGGTGTCACAATGTTAGCTTTTGTTGTGATGTCAAACGTAATGGTTTCGGTATACCAAGTGCGGCGTACCAAGTGCTGCGGATGGAGCGCTCGGTGAGGACTAAAGTCCTTTTCTCCCAGTGCTATCTCTCAGTGAGCAAGGAACAGGAGAGCGCTGCTAGGCGGAAGAGTTCAAAAAACTGCAACGAACGGGTAAGCAGGGCAAGTTGGTTATGGCTCATTGTAGGTGCCGCGCAGAAGATACCTAGAAAAAAATGAGCAACACCATCATATGCATGCGCACAAAGTGAGGGTGGGGAGGGGGGGATCAAGGGACGAAAAGCCAGCTACATGCACTGACATGATAAGGAGGGAGCGTTGCGAAAAACCCTTGACCCCCCCCCCACCCTTAAGGGGGTCCCCCGCGCACGCTTATGAAGACCCCTCAAAAAAAAAAAAGAAAAAAAAAGGCACTGCGCCGAGCTCCCGACCGGGAGGCGGGAATTAGGTGCCTTTTCTTATCTTCTAACCACTACCACCACCTCAAAGAAACTCGCAGTCCGCTGCGAAGTGTAAGTGGATACGGTGCTCGGTTGCTGAGCCGATGGTCACCAGTTCGATCCATGCCGCTAGAAGCGAACTGTTAGAGGCCAGTGTACCATGCAACGTCAGTAACGTTAAAGAAATACGAGATGGTCGACATTTCCGGAGCCCTCCACTATGGCGTCTCTGATAAGGGGCGTTGGAACGCGAGACTCCTGTTTCATAGAGTTATTATTACAGTACTATAATTTAAATTATCGACATAGAAACAACTTCAATACGATTGATTCCTAAAATCTGCGAGTTGCTTTCTTGCAAAAATACTTTACACACGCAAGCACTCGCTAACCGGCTGTTTAGTCCTCTAAGCTTGTTTAGTCCTTGTTGACCCCTCCACATTCCAGCGAAGGTAGTGCACTGCGAAAGGAAAAACCACAGAAATGAAAGGCATAGACCCTAGGGGATCGGAACAAATGTTTTTTTTTTACTGCTATTCTCTTGTAGAAGACGTTAGGTTGGAACATACACTCGCTTACCCATTCTAAACAACAATTTTGCAAAGCTCCTTATAGCGGTACCCGTTCGTCCCTCGTAGCCGTTCTAGTGTGTAACAAGTATAACATTTTGACCTCCAAGGTAGTGCCAATGAGAGGTTTCTTGTGTGTGTTGTTGAGCAATAAAAGATAGTGCTCAATGTGCATGCCAATGGCTGCTAAGGGGAATGAGAGACAGGAGCATTCGGGTTTTAGTTAACGCGCACGCTGCGATTCTCATTAGCAGCCATTGGCATGTACATTGAGCACTATCTTACAAGAAAGGGTTGCTACGTTATACTCGCTGGGCGTAACCTCCTCATTTTTAGAAAGGTTTAGCGAGCGTTGAGCCGCAGGGCCATGAATACAATGAACTAGTATATACCATGAATGAATTTGAGGTGGTTAAAGGGGGGAAGCAGATACAAAGCGCAAGCCGTAAGAAAGTGTGCGTGTGTCATCTCTCGTTTAGTCCTTGAAATGTCCGCTGGATGGCAGTGTTCCTATATGGCGAATATATGATGAAAAGATGCGAGATGGTGGTACTAGGAGTGTGGACTAGATGGACGAACGGACACACAGACAGATGCATGGATGGACGCATGAACGGACGCAGGGGCGGATGCATGGACGAACGCAGGGACGGACACACGAACAGATGCACGCACGGACGGGCGGATGGATGCATGGATGGTCACATAGACGGACGCATGGACGGACGGAAGCAAGAACGAATGGACGGACGAGTGCTTTGCCCCACTCTCCAACATTAACTACGGGGATATGCTGCCATTTTTTTTTGTTCTTGGTCCATCTGTCAATGGCACTACGTCAAATCAAACTCAACGCTGAAAAGTAGCAGCTTTTCCGATTCTGTGGTAAAATGCAGAGTCAGTAGATTTGGACACCTTATCAATGAATCGGGAATAGAAAATGAAAATCTCACGATTTACTGATAAATCAGGGACCCATGGCAACACTGACTCGATGGCGCGAACGCGATCTTGCAAATACTTGAGGATGTGTAATTATATGATGTGGTAAGAGATTTTGTGAAAAATGGCTTTCCCATGTGACACCGATGTTGATAATAAAAATATCTAGCTTTCAATTTTAAGACAGGTAACATTACCAAATATAGCTACTTATTGAGTTCCCAATGGAAAGTATGAAGTTGTCCTTGGAGTCACATCAGTAACAATTGCGTGGTTGGTCTCGTTACCTTCTACGAAGTCAGACATTCTGACTTTGAAATGCTAATCATTTCTTAGCGAACTTCGGCCACTCTGAGCGTATCTATCTATCTATCTATCTATCTATCTATCTATCTATCTATCTATCTATCTATCTATCTATCTATCTATCTATCTATCTATCTATCTATCTATCTATCTATCTATCTATCTATCTATCTATCTATCTATCTATCTATCTATCTATCTATCTATCTATCTATCTATCTATCTATCTATCTATCTATCTATCTATCTATCTATCTATCTATCTATCTATCTATCTATCTATCGAGCCGCCTACGACTTTTAGCTCTCCTAGCCGTTTCAATAATGGTATCGACAACAAACTTGACAAGGTAATATGAATATTACCTACCAGGGCCACATATTAGAACAAGTTAACAGCCAAAGGTTCCTAGGTGTCTGGTTTCAAGAAGACCTATCTTGGAATGAGCACATAGCAAAGTTAAAGTCGGAAGTAAGTAAAAGTATTGGCTGCTTAGAAAGGTTAAATTCTTTCATACCACTGTGGCTAAAAAACATCCTTTATTATACTCTCTTCTACTCACGACTTTCTTACTGCGCTCTTGTGTGGGGGACTACAACACTAACTAACTATTCTAAATTGGTTATTCGACAAAAGAGGGTTCTGAGAATCTTTGAAGACTTTCATGGCCCTATACGTGACTTGCGGACAGAACCGCTATTTTCGAAATATCGCATGCTCAAAGCATGCCAGATTTACTATTTTAAGTTATTTCAGTACATAAAACGCAATAGACTCTATCATTCACGGGATTCTCGGGGTTCTCTCTACGATTTTTGTACTTACGCTAGAAGGACTCCGAAGACTCGAACGATCTACGCACGACAACACTCATCTTTCCAGGTACCCACGTTTTTACACAAAATCAACAGCCTCTTAGGTATAAATTGTACAGTTTCGAAGCATACGATCAGGATGGTACTGATCGAAAACAACATTAAATTTTCTTGACTATCGTTCCATGTGTCCTCTTTGCCTAAGTAGTATCCGATGCTATTTATGTGCGTGTTCTTTTCCTATGATTCCCTGTGTATATTGTTATTTTTGTATATCTCTTGCAATAGGTATGAGAAATCGCAACATATATTTACTGGTATTTAAAACATTAGGATGGTTACATATATATTTGTTTACTAGAAATAACACTTTATTGCTGTTGTATGTGTTACAGTATTTGCACAAGTACCTTTTGTATTTTTGTATTTTTTGTATTTTTTCTGTATCCTGCAAAATTCTTGTCAGCCTGTCTGCCTCGCTGTATTTGGAGCAAAGGCCCTTAATCAGGCTTTCAGCCTTTTGCCTTCACTCCATTTTCTGTACCGGCACAGAAAGAAAGAAATAAAGAAAGAAAGAAAGAAAGAAAGAAAGAAAGAAAGAAAGAAAGAAAGAAAGAAAGATTGCATTACTGTATGAAGAACATATATGACTTGTCATAAAATGAAAATCATGACATGTATGTCATGAATGTCCTGAATGATTTACATTTCCTGGTCCTGCAGCTCTTGATGTGGTTTAGTTCACGTGGCATGTTGCAAAACTGGTATGGTATGGCATGATTGCGTGGCGAACACAAGCCGCAGGCCCTAGCATGAAAATAATGACATGTGTGTCATGTAACAACAAGACTGCATGCCACGCTCATTATGCGTTCACAGCCGTTTCGCTAGCGTCACATATACGAAATTTGGTATTACAGTACGTGAATGGATGAGGAAGGTATGATACTGGTGCAAACATAATAAACATGAGGTGCGTGTCATGTAACAGCATGACTACATGCTACGCTCACGATGCGCTCCCGGCCGTTTCGCTAGCTTTGCATGTAGCAAACTCGGTATTACGCGACGCCATTGGATGACGAAGGTATGTGACTGGTGCAAACATGATAATCATGCGATGCATGTCATGTGAGAACATGACTACATGACACAGTCAAGTTGCCAATACATTTAGACGTGACGCGGTGCGCGTGCTCCCCGGCGTTCATTTCGTCGCGTCACGCCAGGCGCCGGTCCTGCCGTATACTCGCACGCGTTCGCTGCGCTGCGTTGCCTTGACGCATGCGCATTTCAGCGTGTCCAGCGTCCCACCGTCACGAAAAAACGGAGACGCAGTGCTGTCTGAGTAACGCACTGGCGCGAAATGCAGCATGTCGCATTTCCCGCCGTGTCCGTTGCGCCGCGTCGACGGACGCTGGTGGCACCCGGCTTCAGACTACAGAGTGCTCGCGTTTTGCTAACATAGCGTCACTGTGCCTAGCGTGCGCGCGCATCAAGGCTACATTGGAGCATAATTGGTGTTTTGTGATAAGCTCGCGGCCGTTTTTCTAGCTCCACATATAATAAATTCGGTGTTACGTGACCGTAATAGATGACGAAATATGTGACTGGCGCGAACATGATAATCCTGACACGCGTGTCATGTAAGAACATGACAACGTACGATGCTCATAGCGTGCTCGTGTCCGTTTCACTAGCTCCACATATACTAAATTTGGTATCAGGTGACGTGAATAGATGACAAAGGTAAACGACACACCCAGACATGATAATTACAACATGGAAGTCATGTACGGCATCATTTATCCACCTCGTAACGTTGGGCTGGTTCGAAAGTGACATATCAACATTTCTCATTCGTTCTTTGCATATCAGCGCTTCCCAGTGTATGGGGGATCTGCCAATTTTTTTTTTCATGCGTTTCCTTTTGATGAAAAATAATCTGGTGAAAACTGCTATAACTGTAATGACGCAAACATACACTTGGGACGAAAATAGTTGGTTCATACTAGAGCAGATAGAGGAAACAGGCCACCAACGTATGTGGACGAGCATTTACTGCTGGCATCGCTGATTACGAGATGACAGATGATACGTTTCCTCGGGTGTAGGGAAAATTGTCCCCGGAAATTACGTCTTCGGAAGATACGTCCGTTGAATGAACGTCTCTGGAAGAAATGGCCCCAAAAGCAACGGCCCCTCTGCTATGGCTGTCAAGGAAAAAAAGGCCCGCCGGTGAAAATTAACCCAGAAGCTAAAAAACTGCAATTTTTATTCGACACCTCACGAATCTTCAAAGCGTGCTGGAAAACGAATGAAGTCAAAACCGAATCGTGTGTCCAACAGCCTTCAGCGAGATAGGAGTTTCCCTTCATAAACCAGGTGATGCTCTCTGATAATTACTTCAAGAACATCGCACTGGCAAGTACAACTATACACTTTTTTAGTACCTGGGCCAGTATACTGTAAAACAGGAAGTGCCCTGGGTGGTCACCCGCCGCTATATATAGTTCGAGAGGCTCGAATAACAATGTACCAGTGGCTGACATGAATCGGTGGGTGCATTTTGCTCCGCTGCTGGCGAGTGCAGCCTTTCAGGCTCTGCTCGCTACCTATTGAGCATTTTTTTTTCGTTGTCAAGGTTTCTGGCGGCATCTGCGACAGCGGCGGCGGGTTTTCTTCTCTAGACGAGTTCAGTCTCTTTCATTTGCGGCATCCATCTTGTGCCTCGTTCTTTCATTTACTGCCTTGTTGAAGACACCAGCCCGGTGATCCTACGCCTGTGTTATCCTCACCTATACCCGACGGACACGTGTAAAGCGTGCGGGAAAAGGGCCACACTGTGGCACATGCTTAGGAGACGGCACTCACCAGCGGGATGAGTGCCTTTTCCACAGTGCGGCACATGAGAGGCTGCAGTCACCAAGGACGAGCTGGCTGACCAGCTTCAGGCCGTCCGGCAAGCCCAAGATGCCACCCGGGCCAAGGACTTCGAGCGGTCACCTGAGGCACCGCCATCATAATCGACGGAGAGTGGGAAGGTACAGGGGTTAATTCGCTCTTCCTCCACATCACCAGGAGGAAACTGCCGGACCTTAATAAAATGTATTCATTCATTCATAGTTCTTCTTGCGATATTAATCACAGCGTTATGTGCAGGGTGGTTGTAGTGAACGCTTTTCTGGAAGTCCGTCGCTTGAGGATTTCTCCGTGATGAAACGCCTTTGCATCCATTACGTTTAGCACAACACCAGCGGATACCCAATGCAGTAGCTTTTTGTCTTTAGATATAACCGTCCAGGTACAGCTTCTTGCCTCATTTGTTCGATTTCATTATTTCCATTCTGCAAATAAATATACTGTTAAGATACAGAGGAAGTATCGATTGAGCTCCCGAAAGCGTAAAGTGCGGAGTGCTGGTGCGACCAAGCTGCTGCCTCCCAATGAAATGCATGAGCGCTGAACTGTCATCTCCCTTATGTATTTTTAAGCGCATGCATAGCTATATTGCACTTATCTGAAATGGGCATTGTAGGCGATATTGCATCTCACATTACACTCATACAGAGAAGTTGGGACAGTCAGCGTGTGATTATGGTGCTTCGTCAGAAATCTTTTTGTAAATTGCATTCTTCGCGCACATGTTTTTTTTTGTTTGAGAAATAAAGAGTGGGCGACTCGCACGCGCAACGTTCGACGATGTGCGTTTTGTGGGAATGTTCTTTTTTTGACAAGGCAAATGGGGACATGATTTACAGTGACATTTCTTCCGGAGGCATTGATTTAGGGGACACAAGGTCTGAGGA
Organism: Rhipicephalus microplus; assembly: GCF_013339725.1. Taxonomy (NCBI): domain Eukaryota; kingdom Metazoa; phylum Arthropoda; class Arachnida; order Ixodida; family Ixodidae; genus Rhipicephalus; species Rhipicephalus microplus. The sequence continues at coordinate 60,728,854 of NC_051173.1, read as the reverse complement.
CGTTTCTTCCGCGGACATTTTTTTTCCAGAATCCCGCTACCACAGCCTAGAAGGCGGTGCATGGTTAAAGGACGCTGTATATAGCTGTCTTAACTAGACCAGCTGAAGTTAAAGCATAAGTGCCACGCTCTCACAGTCTGTGCTGCTAAAGTTCGGAAAAGAATATATACTCATAAAGTTTGGACGAGTAACAGCAAAAATGCGACATCGCGATAGAGTATCAGTTTTGGTAGACGAAGAAAGTGCTTAATTGATATGTGGGGTTGATTGATTGATATGTAGGGTTTAACGTCCCATAACCACTATATGATTATGAGAGACGCCGTAGTGGAGGGTTCCGAAAATTTAGACCACCTGGAGTTCTTTAACGTGCACCCAAATCTGAGCACACGGGCCTACACGAAGAAAGTGCTTAACAGCGCAAACGACACGAGGGAATAGAACAGACGAGAACAGAGCGCTGATCTCCTCGATCCCTTCTTGTCGTTTGCGCTATTAAGCACTTTCATCGTCTACCATGCAGCACCAAACAGCACAATCAAGCACTTTGTTAAAGTATCAGTTTTGTTCTGTTCTGTTGTTTCGCTGTGCAGAGGTTGAGGTCCAAATTGCCTCGGTTACTCTAAATCAATGGGTTCTGCAGCGAATAAATAAATAAATAAATAAATAAATAAATAAATAAATAAATAAATAAATGATACTGAATGGTATCCAAAATTGTACAATCAGCAAAAAAAAACATAATCGCACACTGAAACCAGTTGAAACATCATTCTGATTTATAGTTTGCTTGCAGCAGTTCACACTATCAGAAAATGTTCACAAGCACATCTTTCTGTTTCTACTCTCAGTATAAGCATTAACACATCATTTAATATATGTCAACCTCTGGCTGTCTATCGCAGGCGCTTATCCAGCCTGATTTCCACTAAGAAAGTCTGCCAGGAAGATGTTTGCCTTTAGTCTGAACATGCCTTTCAGGCCACGGTCCGAGTAATTTTTTTAATGTGAGGGTCCGTCTCTCCAGACTTGCTAGGATTATTTCTCTCTGATAGTTTCAGGAAGTTTTATTTCGCATATTCAGCCGCACGAGTAGTGGGCATGCAATGTGGATCCTCATGTCACGCGCAGCACTGCAGATTATTTTATAAGTGATTCTCCGATGAATATGTGAAATAGTCTGCCGGTTTCGTCCTGCCCATTGTGAGTGTCGGCAATTCCAGGCGTTAGAAGCAATTGAAATGAGCGAATGCACGTCGGGTCTTGCCAAAATCGCTCAAAAACCTTTCGCAAATGGACCACTTTCACTTGTACGCAAGCGTGCACAATTCATCTATAGTATTGAAAGGGAGGAATTCGATGGCTGTGATGGCCTAAAGTTTGATGCTACAAGGCACTTGACAAGTTCGGTCGCTGTCTAACGACCGGGTCCACTAGCGTTCTCTTCGAGGAAAGTTGAAATCTTTTGCATAAGGAAAGCATCCAGTGCTGCGACGTGTGTCGGATCCTTCTTCTGGCAACTCGCTCGGAACGCAAGACGAAAGCGGCGGCGACTCGAGCTCGCTTTTCGTCATGCACGGCAGACGCAGAGAGCTGCACTTTGGCGTCGTAGCGACGAGAAGTGCTCGGAGTTGCCAGCCGCGCACGCAGCCGACTTTTATGACGCATGCCAAATGGCGGCTCGAGTGCTTAAGTGCGCCAACCATGGATACCAAAAGTGCTTATATGGCAACGTAATATATGACATTTTAGGCTTCGACGATGATGTCTTAGGCGTGTGAAATGCTTTCTGTAGCATCCAAAGCACGTTCTTACAGATGAAAGTATTAACAGAAAAAAAAGCGAATGTCAACCTTATGCGCATCAAAGCTAAGAGGAATATCGCGACGATGGTATGGCACGGGGCTATTCCTATGTGTACGTATTTTGACATATAGACAATGGGTGCTGCCGAGAAATTTCATGCCATTTCACGCGTCGTGTCACATCGTTGTATTCGGTCATGAAGGAAATGTTTCGACGATTTGCATACAGGTCGCGCAACCTACAGTCACGCGATTACACACAGATTCCGTGAAAGTTCTATTGCGCGTCTTGGGGATGAAATCTCCAGAATAGCAGATTTTTCCCCTTTTGCGAGAGAAATTATATTGCAAGACGACGGACCTTATGATCCTTAGATGGGCCGAATGAAGCGTAATGTTGGATTCATCTTGCTCGAACATCCGCGGAAAAGTGCAGACGAAAGCTATTGAACACGATTCTGTGTGTATGTGGAGAACGAAACGTTCAGAAAGTGTCACTTTCTTTTTATAAGAGCCTCTAACCAGCCACTCAAACTGCAAACACGAGGGCGTTACTTTCTTCTGGCATTTCTCCTCTTTCTGGCGCACCTCGTGACGCAGTAAGAGTGATATACGTGAGTGAATTATGGTTCATTCTCTCGATTGATCCTTATACGAACGCGAAATATCAGTGGCGAATTATCTCCTAGAATTTTGCCTTGCATCTGCCCTGCCATCCTTTGTCTCGCATTATCGTCGCTCGCGATCAACTGATTTCACAGTTTCCGTGTTTTCGATTCTATATAACTTTTGATTATTCGTATTTCCCAGCAGCCCACGTGTAAGGTAGCCAACCGAGTTAAAGCTTGTTTAAGCTCCCTGTTTTTTCTATTTGATTCTCTCTCTCTCGCTTTCAACTGTACAAGCGGAGTTAACTACGTGTGGCCAACAAGCGCGAAGTTCTGTCAGTTTTTACGCTTAATACTGGCAATATGCATGTATCTATCTATCTATCATCTATCTATCTATCTATCTATCTATCTATCTATCTATCTATCTATCTATCTATCTATCTATCTATCTATCTATCTATCTATCTATCTATCTATCTATCTATCTATCTATCTATCTATCTATCTATCTATCTATCTATCTATCTATCTATCTATCTATCTATCTATCTATCTATCTATCTATCTATCTATCTATCTATCTATCTATCTCTATCTATCTATCTATCTATCTATCTATCTATCTATCTATCTATCTATCTATCTATCTATCTATCTATCTATCTATCTATCTATCTAGCCACCTACATCTGGGTGCCCTCGTGATCCTTAACTTGGGGTAAGCGAAAATTAGTATGCGAGGGTAAGATGGTTTGACGAATACGACTGGCTGGTACTGACATTAATAACGTCACAATCCCGTCACGTTCGTCGTCAAACAATTTCAACCAGACATACTCGCGGGTGGTTATTGGTCAGCGGGATGCGGGTATGTCCCAGGTAATTTGCACTTCCTATGTACCCAGGAACGATGAGAACACGCACGGGTAATTTAAACGCGTGATCGTTAAGAAAGTGCTTACATCGGCTGCGTTGACCCGACAATTGTGAAGAAAAATGTCAGAGTACTAGCAGGAATCCCACCCCAGCATTTTCCGTGGCAACCAAGTACTCTACCACAGAGTATTCGCACCTGCTTTTTAAGTATAGCGTAATATTATTCAAGCGGCAATAGAGGATGTAGTGACGGCTACCCCCTTTTATAAACATTACATATCTACTTCTATTCATGCACCCATCACGTCAGGTTAAAACAACTGTGGTTACGTGCAGTGCATTGAAGGTGACTTCGAGTTTATATCAACCGCTGAACGGCGTGAACAGACACTGGTAATTTTATTTCGAGAGCATTAAAAAATCAGTGCATCTTCACGAAGTTAAGGACGATGAGTGGCGAAGCTGAACGTCCCTAAGGTTATGATATTTGCGCTGAAGTCGCCGACTAGTATAAAGAGGAGCAGATGGACAGCCGTGCCGGAGGTGTGGAGAGACCGACAGACAGGTGGACGTAAGCACGGATGCATAGGCAGTTGGACACACGGGTGGATGCACGGATGTACAGAGGTACATATAAATGGACAGATGAATGAACGCACGGATTGACGGGTGGATAGATGCCTGGACGGACAGCAGTCTCTGAGTCAGAATCGCCTTTCAAGTACACCCTAATAATCGCGAAACGCCATTTTTGGGTGCAGTGCTGGCTAGCCAATCCTATAGAGAATAGAAACGTACTCCTATCACACAGCCGGAATGTCGGGTTAATTGCCAACTTTAGCGATTTCTGGACCATGTCAGGATAATGATGCTTTTATATTTATAAACACTCTTATCACGCGCCTGATAACTGAAATGCTTACAAAATTCGAAAATAATTTCAAATACTGAAAAACTCCAATACCGTAACCGAATCCATACCGAGTGCGCTTCTAGGTGTGACGTAAAAATTTGCCCGACGCTGCCGGAACCTGCCTGATTGCGGATAACGCCCGCCAGCTGGCATTACCTGTCCACCAGCGTCCACGGTGATCGGCCAATATACTTACGCTGTTATGGTGGATGTATGGCGAATTGTGTGTGGCTCACAAAGCAACACCACTTGGCACCTATCGCACGCCCACCAACATGGAAAGGAAATCGCACGCTCAACCAATGAAGCGCTGGATAAGCCCACACAATCCATAGCAGACAAGCAAACGCTGCTGTAAAGTCACATCAGTTCGTCACTTCCGCCAGGCAAAACTCAACGTCACACACACAGTGTTGCCATTAATTTCGGCAAGCGAGATAAGCGTTTCGAGGCAAGCTATAAAATTCATTTGAAAAGAATCTGCGAAACTCTTTAGGCTGCAATTTGGCATAAATGGCGCAAACGTGCAAATGAACGTACCCAGTGAATTTCAAAGAGATCCACTGACCTCGAAAAAAAATGCCGGGGTTCGCCTTTAACGGCAATTGTAGTGAAGCACCATCTAGTAAAGCTCATTTATCTAGCAGTGTCCATGGCCGCCATCCTCACAAGCACTACATTTGAGCTTGCCCCTTCTGATGTTGCTCCATGTCGCTGTTGGCATCGTTACGCAACAGTGAACATGCTATTGTTTAACGTATGTCTGTGCGTACAACACTTGAGGACACCTTTAGCCCCAGTTTTTTACGTACCGTTCCGCTTAATAAAAAATTACGACGTTGCCAATTTTCCTCCGCGTGCTTCACATAAAGACCATTCCCAATGTTCGTAGGATTTGCCGATTTGTTATTGTTGAGATTAGTTGTGTTTATTTAGCCATGCCTGCTAAACCTTGCCTCTGAGAATTTGACAATGAATGTCGGAAACATGGTGCATATGCATGAATCAGTGCTCTAGAAGCTTCAAGACGTAAATATAAAATGAATCCCCCAGTGTAAGGTATACCCAACCGGTTGTCTTCCTGGTTAATCTCCCTGCGTTCTTCCTTTTGTTGCTTCCTTGCTTCCGTGCGTAGGTTGCCAATATATGGGCCACACAGCGCAGGACGGCGACGTGATAAATACAAGGCGGAAAAGACATGGATCCACAGGTGCTGCCGTGATCCATTTCTCAGGGCCACGGTGTGGTGTTGGCACAATCTAGTTTCGAATAAACAAACAAAAAGTCGTCTTTAGAAACCGACGCGTCGCATCAATACTAGCATTATCGCCCCGTGGCTTTGGCATCATTACAAGTGGGAAAGGCCAGTTGACAACCTAACCTTTGTAGCACGAAGCTAAAAAAAGGAAAAATGGAATTTCTCAAAAAGAGGTGCTGCTAAGGACAGTGAAAAAATCCACCTTTGTTTCTTATTCAGATTTCATTGTGACAGTGTTGTAAGCGAATCGAAGAGGTCACAGCAGCCCTCAGAGCGAATAAGAGTTCACCAATGGTGGAAACTGCATAATATGCGGAATTTGAGAGTGTCGAGGATAGCGCGCAGATATCGCCCTCAGTGCCGAAAAATTATCCAGGTCCGGTGATTAACCACTTGCCGGAAAACTCTGGTCGTGCATTCGCTCCCTAAACCAGGACGAGTCTGCTGGTGTAGAATATTTCTTTCTTGAAAAATCTGCATGGATTTTCTGGTAGCTTCGTGCCACAGGCACGTATTTCTCTTTTTTTTATTGGTTAATCCTCCCACCACCTTGCGGGACTCCGTAGAACTGCTTTACATCAATGCAAACGGCGTAAAAAATTATTGTACTATGGGGACGCCAGAAATCACCAGAATCTGTGACATCATAGCGATGCCAAATGACGTCATGATGTACACTATTGCTTCGTCAAAAATTTTGTAGCCAGTGGGAAAGCACGTTAGGTTCAGAAGGCTTTCGGGTTAAATATAGATGATTAACAAAACTACTGAAAAAATATATTGGCAGACCCCACGTCTTGTGGGAATTGGTGTCATGCGCAGCAGTTCAGCCAGTAATGGCCCATGCTTAATTCTTTTGCCTTAGAGCCAGGCATTACAATATGAATCGACGTGTTTGCGTTAGGGTGCTGTTACGTTCACATCTTGGCCTAGCTAGAAACTTCGACTACACTGCATCTGAAGGGTAACTTATGGTCCGACGTAAAATCTGCGCTCACGTTAGACGGAAGGCATCAGTATTACCCAAATAAATAAAGTAAGTAAATGAAGTGATGATGTGAATGACATAGGCTAACTTTTGCTACCACATTTCTCCGGGGTCGAAGAGTGCTTGAATACAGACTGCTGAATCGCAAATGCATATGTAATGTTTATAGGACTGCTGTAGGGGTTGAGCCAAAACTGGAACTAGTATTTTTTATTAACTCGGCTAGACGCCTGTTTCAGAACAGTGGATATCTCATGCTTATTACTTTGTTACAGATAGGCAATATACTGATAATACAAGTGATGTTGCAGTGAAATTACGCCTGTAAAGGGTCTTTTTTTCAAAAAAGTTTGTAGCCCTGTCGTTTCGCTGTGATTGAGAACCCAATTGCCACGCAAAATGCTAGGGTTCTATTCCTAGTGCGATCGTGATTTTTATTATGTGCATTCGTTCTGTGTGCCAGGCTGAATGAAATGACTCCAGCCAAGTTTTCGGAGAGCCCACTTTTTGAGACTGATTTGGTCCCTTCTTCTGGCGGTGACTGCATTGGTCAAGGTAGCATCTCATCTTGTTTCACGGCCCTCCGAGTCTCCCTCTTCCTCGCGTTTCGAAGGCAGCGAACGTATGTATCTGCAATGGCCACGGACGATAGGTAGAGCGCTGTATGATTCAATATGGCGCTCAAAGGAGGGTCCACCCGTTTCTTCGGATAGAAACAGATAGGGCTTGCGGACGTACAGACCATGTCACTTTCACCGAACGAATTCGTGAGCTTGAATGAATTTTATGAGACCAACAAAATTTCCGAAACCATGGAAGCTCGTCGCCTGGATATTTGCCGTGGTGTGTGGAAGATTATATTTCGGCTCCATTACCGTGCATGAAAGACGTTTTGCGAAATTGCCTGCATGCTACAGAAAACTGCACAAACTAGATTTGACGTATGAACTGAACAGCACTCCGAGGTCGTATGTAACGAACCTGCCTGACATATTTGCCGCAGTAGCGGACCGCTACAGCGAGTAGTGCCATCGATGTTGCACGAGACCCATGTTTAACGTGGTGGTAGTTTGCATATTACGCCGTCGTGATTACTTGGACGACGGCGTAAACACCCGGAACATAGAGTGGCTTCTTCAACGGTATACGTGCATTTGCCATCCCATTAGGTAACGCTTATGTCACAGCCATAGTCGGGCTCCAGTCGTGTGCCATTCGCAGCCCTCGAATGTTGCATGTTCGATCTCCGCGATCAAAATATTGAAAAAATTATACATGTGTGCTTTTCACCACTTCGAAATTGCAAAAAGTCACATAACAACGCCACTTGAAAGGTACCCTGTAGGACAGAAGTTAGCAGGCACTTGTGGATTGTGGCCTAGCTGCACGTTTCATTACTCTATTTCGCTTCACTGAACAAGCTCGAGCGTGTTGGCGGCATGCAGTGCTCTATAATATCCACAGCAGTTATGCTAAACGCAATACACAAGAAAAAGGATGTTTTTATTTTGACCTCGCTGAATGGTATGATACATAAAATACAATAAAAGTGACTTACGAGCTTCAGAATTAGTTAACGCATGAGGGGACGTAAAGTGCAAATAGCTCCATGCGAGTTAGCAGCCGATCTTGAATCGTCGCTGTCATTCCCGGTGCATTCAGAGTTTTCTAGGTCCAGCGAAAAGAAGCTTTGTCGTCAGGATGGTCTTTTTCTAAACATTCCTGCTGAAAGAAATGAATGAATTCCTTCTTCCGAACGACTTGACAACACAAACAACAGCACGCCACTATGGTTATCTGGGCACGGATAACATATCGTCATCCAGTTAACAAAAAATCGCTCGCAGTGTGCTGTCATCTATCAACGAATGTACAAAAACAAGCGGTGCAACGCTGGCCGATTTGAGTAAATCGCGAGTCCGTACGACTTTCAGTGTACATTGTTATGGTAACCATACAATACGAAAGCGCTGACGAATGCAATCAGCATGTAAGAGGAGGTGAGCATAGGCTGAATAGGTCAGACGATAATATTTGCCTAACCTACGCTGCTACAGAAAACCTTGCGAATCTGATATGTGTATTCTGAGGGCAACCATCAAAAGCGCGAGTTGCCACGTTTCTCACAAAAACATGGCGTGTCGCAAGAACGAATTACAATCATTGTGTCACGAAGGGTCCGCTTTGTTCACTGATGCTGCAAACGTGCAAAGTGGTAGTGTTCGTTTCTTGCTAACGCGCTAACGCTGAGGCTAGTTCAGCCGAACAAGGGAGCGCTTGCCTACTGACCATCCTCGAGAGGATGCTCCAGAATTCTACTCGGTGGCACGACAGTCCATGGGCGTTGCGAATACTGAGGGCATTGTTCCTAGGGATCGGTTCGAATTTGCAGAAGTGGTCTGAGAGTGTCAGGACTTCAGCAATAGCCTCTTTGACAGATTTCTTTCCGTTTTTAGACAGATGTGGGGTTGATGTCAACATGGTCATGCTTATCAGAGTACTCTGCAGGAAAACTGTGCTGCACTTCCATCTTCCTGAAGTTGTCTTTATGTTGGCGTACTCTTGCAGGGAAGCAATGGCTCCTATGTTGCTGGCTATACTAGAAAATGCCAAAATTGCAAGTCGTGAAAAAAATCAACAAAATGGTTTGAAAGAGGAACAGCTCTTACACAAGGTAATCAGGAATGCTAAAACCTTCTATATTAGTTGCCAGTTCCAGCATTGACCGTACTATTGTGTGCATTTGCTCGAGCGGCAGCTGGCCATTTTAAATGTGAATGCATTTCTTAGTCAGGGCATATCAGACGTCTGTCGGTGTCCACGCGGGCATGTGTTATTTATCTTCTCTCACTTCCTCTCTCATAGCAAAAACTGTGGGCGCACGCGCTTATCCTCGCCCCTAGGAACCGGAGCAGGTGGTGCTGGCGGAGTAGCGGAGAGTGAGCGGAGTGGAGTGCACTCTGGTGTGTGAGGTCACTCACGTCGCGGGAACTCACTGGAGCGCCCGAATGTGTGGAGAGAGTGTAGGAGAGGGTTAGTGCAGTGCTTTGCCTCTCCTTCTCTCACCGTTCGTGCTCTCTCATCTCTGCGCCCCACTCTCCCGCCCCTCACTGCTACATATATATAGCAGTAGTGAAGCGCGCCTCACTCTCGACCATTATGCCAATAAAATTAATACGTCGTGTACTCTCGATGCAAGAAATGCATTCGCATTCCCTCAAGATTCCTTTCAAAGAGATGGAGGCAATTTTTTTCTAGCTTGATTTGTAGTATAGGAGCCATGATGGGATGCTTGTTGCGATGTGGTGACGATCATTTGCGAGGCAAGCAATTGCAATGCAGGGGCCAAGCTCAGAGCCATCTTGCGTCAAAATAATAAGTGTGCTTCTTTGGGCATTATTTTAAGGACATTCGGCATGATACAAAGCAAATTCTAGACTTGACACGCTCAAATACGAGTCCTTAAGCACAAACAACACAGGTACGACGTTGCGTGTCCTCCTGGTGAGAAGTTTCTGACTTTTAAGGCTGAAAAGTTTGGAGATGCCCCGTACAGTGGGAATAGATGATATGTGAGGCACGAATGAGGAAGGTTGATAAGTCAATGATAAGTCAGCACAACATTGCGAGGTGCACAGATGTACTACACTGCAAACAAAAGTAGAAATGCTAGGTGCACTCAGGTATCTAGATAAGATGCAAGTGTGTTGTTTATAGTCGCGTAACGACCGCACCACTAAAGTTTGAAATACCACTACCAGCAGTGGTAGGCATGTAAATTATACCATACATGACTTCTATGCCATGGTTATCATATCTCCGCCTGGAATTTGTGTTCTTCGTGTATTCACGCCACGTAATACCAAATTTGGTATATGTGAAGCTAGCGAAATAGCCACGAGCACGCTATGAGCATAGCATGTGGTCATGTCCTACATGACATGCATAGCATGATTATCATGTTGGGAAGTGTCACTTACTTTCGGCGTCCATTCACGTCAAGTAACACCAAATTTGGAACATATGAAGCTAGAGAAAAGGCCGCGAGTGCATCAAGAGTGTTGTATGTGGTCACGCTCCTAAATAACACACATGTGACGATTATCATGTTTGCATATATCATATACCTTCGTCATCCATTCACGTCACATAATACGAAACTCGGTATATAAGTAGCTAGCGAAACGGCCGTGAGCGGGATATGAGGGTAGTGTGTAGTCATGTTTCACGATTAGGATGTTGTAGGTAGCCGGTGGATCTATCCTTGCATAATTTCCAGGCAATCGCCCCGCCCGGTTTGCTTTTTGCTAATAGCATCTAACGTTACTTTGTTTGTTTTTAGCTGAACACGAGTAGGCTCTTGAAAAATCGTGCATAGCGCGACGTAAGGTTGCATAAGTCGATGGCCTTGGTGCTATTCCACATGCAGTATTGTGCTGGTACTCTATCTCACTGCACCTTACCCCAAACATAATTATCCCTGATCATCATTCACATGCGAGGTCTGCAGCATTCAAAAGTTTTAAAAGAAGTCACTACAGCTGTTTCCTGAAGATCGAGTGACCACGTGGAAACACAATATAAGTTACGCTGTCACATGGCGAGCCTAAACATTGCAGTTCCTCAAATAGACCTTGCCGTTTCTTCTTAAGCTCACGACACTTACGCAAATAGTGTTCTATATCACAATTTTCTTTGCACTTTGGGCACAAGGGCGTCGCGGAGAGTCTGATCTTGTGGAGCCATGCTGGTGTACCCCATGATCCCGTTCGGACGCGATGAAGCGAGAAGGCTCTTGATATCCCTTTTTTCACACATGGATGGTGAGGCGTCAGCCATAAGGAGTGAAAATGCTTATTGACAGCTTCTCGTAAAATGCGCTGATTGTCTTTGGGAGCCTTCTTCAGTGGTGTAAGCTCCAGAGTACTCCGGGAAAGTCTGTCAGCCACCTCGTTACCTCTTATAGCCACATGTGATGGAATCTATTGAACCTAATATTGATACCAATGCCATGCAGGTATTTGGAGATTGGCAGTGATCTTTGGATGCATCCATTCAAAACCAATCCTGGTTTTAGCCACTGCAAAAGAGTCGAAAAACAGCACGACTTGTTGCTGCCTACAAAAATTCAGTTTCTTCAGAGCTGCCTGAACTTCCACGCTTTTACATGCTATCGATGAAACAACACACTCGAGTCGCACTGCCCAGGATGCCTTTAGAGATGGGATCACAAACGCGGTTGTTGAGGGCTGCGAAAGCTCGCGATTCCGTGCGTCGCCGAAGGCGACTGAGTAGTGCTCGTCCTGCGCTCGATTTGCGAAGTCGGCAAAGCTGTGTCTGCAGTCGTGGAGAGGTGAGAAGACGTAATGGCGGAAGACGAGCTTCAACAAGCACCTTAATGCTCGCTGCAAACTTTGGCACTTCCAAAGCGACTCTGAGACCTTTGTAATGAAGCGTTTCCGGCGCTTCGTACTGTGACTCACTTGGAGAGATCAGAGGCAATTTGAAAAGCACACGATTGACAATTACTGCCACGTGTAACTTTATCATTGAGGTTAGGTGGCTCCCCAAGCTTGTTTCTGCCATCCTTCGAAGAATGTTTACACGGGGTGACAGCGCTGACATGGTCTTGCATACAGCACGTCGCCAATTCATCCTGGTGGCTATTGTGACTTCAAGGAATCTCATGTACTTAACTTGCTTGATTGATGCATCAGGAAGTAATATTTGCCTCCTTCCATCTCGTCTTCAAATATCTGAGAATAGCATGAAGCCACAGTTTTCAGCTGGTATTGTTAGTCCAATATATTCAAGATAGCTTTGTAAAAAAGTATAACGCTTTGGCCAACCATTTCGTATCGCTTATGCTGATGCCAGGTACATGTGTCATCAGCATAAATTGATACTTGAACTGCCTTGCTCACAGTCTTAAGGGCATTAGGTAAACCAGCCATGGCCATATTGAAAAACATTGGATACAGGACAATGCCCTGTAGCACTCCTCTGGTGATTTTCCTTGAGCTACTGAGCACTGTTTCTAGTTTCACCTGCATCGAACGGTCACTAAGAAGCGCCCGAAAAAACTCAAAAGGTGCCCTGTTATTCCCACATACGCAAGACCACAAATTGTCGCACCTTGGAACATGTAGTCATATGCTTTTGAAACGTCCAGGAATATTGCCAGCGTTGAAAAGCCGTATGCTCGTTGGTGTTCTATGAGACTTACCAAGTCCAAGTTGTTGTGCTGTGCACTCAACTATTGCGGAAACGTAGTATTACATGCTGGAAGAGCCTTGTGATTCTCCATACATATTGTCAGCCGAACACAGGCCAGCATCTCCATCAGCTTCGCTACGCATGAAGTTAGTTATACTTGTCTATAATACCAGTTCTGTCCTGTTTTTACCTGGCTTCAGCACTGGCACGACCCATTACAATTCCCAGGCTTCCGGAATGTTTCCCGACTCTCAAACATAGTTGAAATGCATTAGAAGCTTGCTCTTCAGTTGTGCAGGCAGATTTGAGATCAGTTGGTTTGTAATTCCGTTAGGCCCAGGAGCACAGTGTCGACGGAGACAACCTATGGCTGACGTAAGTTCCCGCCGCGTGAAAAGTGGCAGATGTAGAATGAAGCGAAAGTGGGTAAGGTGGTTCACTTTCTCTTTCGATTACATAGACGTCAGTAAACTTTTCGGCTAGAGATGGCATTCACGTATCCTTGAATAACGCGAGGGCAGTAAACGGTCTCAAAGGCTGGGGCGTGCTTCCTACACTATTTACTGCTTGCCAGATCCTTGACAGTAGAGTAAATACACTTAAACTCTCACAAGACGTTGCCCATTGTTTTCTCCAAAGTTGTTTGCTGTGTCGCCATATTGCTGCATTAGGTCTGTTGAACTAAGTTTTGATAGCATGCTGCTGCCTCTCCGCATAAGGCTTTTCTTTGCCGCTTTCTAGCCACACAAAAATTACGCGTAGAGTTTAAAGACTGGGGCTGGAAAATGATCAGGTAGCTTAAGTATGGTGGTTGCAGCTGCTTTGCTCTCCAGCATATTCTGAAACTTTTCCCCTGATCGGTGATATAGATGCTCTCGCTAGCGATCCCGATCAGTTACTTTGCAGGATTTAGCTCCCGTCCAATGGTTGCAAGCAACATTGCTAAATATAGAGAAATCATCACTTCCCCTTCCGTTCAGAGCTGTACAACACATGAGTGGAACATCACTTGAATGCAAAGTCAAGTCAATGATACTTGCACAAGCTGAGGGCCTCAAGAATGTTACATTGCCATCATTCGCAATGCATAAGTCTAGCTTATCACTAGCATTTTTTAGAACGTCCACGTGCATCCGAACTCTTGTCCCGCCATGACGTGTGATGCGCATTGAAATCACCACAAATAATGCGTAGAGCTGGTCAACAATGTCACTGATCTTTTAAAAACTTTTCGATGGAAATTTTTTGTGAGGAGACGCATACACCAATGCAATGCTGACTTTGCGATTTCCTACATGTGCCCTGATCGCACAAACCTCTATAACATGTGTGCACAAGTCCACCACTTTGAGTGCTACGTGTGGTACCTCTCTTCCTAATACATAGCGGCGCTTAAATTTGGGAAAGTTATATGGTGGGGTTCTTGTGAGTGACGTATCAAGTGATTGATTTCTGTCTCGGTAATCTGGCCTCCGACAGAGCCAAGATCAGAATTTGATATTCTCTCAAAACAGGTGTAGTTCATTCATGCAAGAAAGAATTCCGGCACAATTACACTGCATTACGAAAGGCACTTTTCGGCGATTTATTGTTCACTGAGGCTTCGCTTTCGGCATTATAATGCTGGTTGTGCCCGAAACAAGAAAGCAGCACTGATTCTTGAGACAACACGGCCTACAGCATTGTCTTCGCAGTACCTCGTGGCATTGTCGCTAGGTGAGAACGTAGAGCGGCAAACAGAACACGAACGATCTCCGCAGTGTCATGGATATTTTCCTCATTTATTTTTGTCTTCTGCTTGTATTCTTGTCTCAGTACTCTGGCATAGGTTGCTTGTGTAGAAATCTTCTGAGCAGACACAGTCGGTCTGGCTGCTTGTCTTGCTTGACTCGCATTGCCAGGTATTTACAGAAAGCATTCTTCTTATTGCATTTAACGTACATTTTTGAACTAGTTGATATTCTGTCTTCCATTGATGGAGAAAAATCCTCTGGTGCTTGAGCAACTGACAGGGCAGCAGTAGGTTTAGTTGGTTTAGGCCCCGTAAGAAAGGCTTTTCGTCTATGCAGTGCACTCACTCGGATTGGGTATGACTTGGAATGGGGAATCATGACACGCATGTCAGGATTATCATGTTTGATCGTGTCAGTTACCTTCGTTATCTATTCATGTCAATTAATACCAAATTTTGTATATGTGAACTTAGAGAAACGACCACGAACGCGCCAGGAGCGCAGCCTGAAGTCATGTTTTACATGGCACGCATATCATGCATATTAGGTTGGGACGTGCACTTACTTTCATCATTCATTCAATTCACGTTATACCAAATTTGGTATATGTGAAGCTAGCGAAACGGTCGCCAGCGCATCAAAAGCGTGGTATGTAGTCATGTTCTTACATGACACACTTATCACAATTATAATATTTGCACCCGTCATACACCTTCGCCATTCTTTCATATCACGTGACACCAAATTTTGGTATATGTGAAGATAGTGAAACAACTATGAGCGCACCATAACCGTATGGCGTGTAGTCATCGCTTACATGGCATGCATGCCATGATTTCCACGTTAGGGCCTGTCGGTTACACTCGTCATGCAGTCATGTCATACCATATCAGTTTTGCAATATGTCATCTGAACATAAACATCGCAAAAGTAGCAATATCACGACATGCCAATAATGACATTCATGACATGCATGCCGTGGTTTTCACGATATGACTAGTAACCTATGTTCTGAATGCAGTCATGTTATGCCATACCAATTTCGGTATAATGCAGATACCACCATCAAAACGGCTAGGAGAGCTGAAGTCGTAGTATGCTAGATAGACAGATAGATAAATGAGAGAGATGATAGATGATAGATAGATAGAAAAATGAGTCTGTTTAGAGAAATTTATTCTCACAGACAGTGAACATCAATTACAATCCAACAGAACATCACGTCAGAACACATCCACACACACATCAAAAGTTGTTACAAAAAGATATGTCTACATATGCACAATACTTGGTAAACGAAGAACACACAAATGAATTGTAAAGATCTATATGTCATATATTCACATAGTATTTACAAGGTATTTGTGTGAGTACGAAACAAATATTAACCTAGCAAGACCAGGCGGGCCTGAAAACAAGCCTTACACGTCTCTCGCAGACGAACACAAAAGGGCAGGGCCATTTTGGAAAGAATTCCTCCTCGCCCAGAAAGAAGAGTTCCTTCGACCAAACAGATAGTATTTCTTTGTACAGTCGCTCCAAAATCGGGAAGAGAGCACGGCGGTGACGACCTGCTGCAACAGCCTCACAGCGGTTACGGCAAAGACAGTAGGCACCAGCAACAATGAGAAGGTAGGTGAAGTGGCCTCGAGAACAACGTCCAGAAGAAACCAAGCGGTTTACTCCGAGGCAACGAAATTCTGCATGCACAGCCCTCCAGAAGACACGAGCAACGACGCATTGTCTTAAAATATGCTGGTTTGTTTCCCGTATGGAGCAGTTCGGGCATGTTGATGACTGGACCAATCTCCACCTTTCGAGGCGGTCAAGGGTAGGAAGAACGCCCCATCCCAGCCGCCTAATGAAGTCCCGCAGGTGGTCACGTAGAAATGATGCCGTCAGCGTGCTCTAAAACACACGACCAGAGCAGGTGCAGCGTGCTGGAGGAACTAACGAGAGCAACAAAGCGGCTGTTGTGTCAACGATAGGATTGTCTAACCCATGTACCTCAGGGCAAGTCGACTGGGTTTGACGAAAAAAACGCGACAGCTGTTGCATAAAACGAAGGAAGTACTGCTGATTGTGGGCCCTGATTAAGGTGCACATTAGGCATTAAATACCGAAGGTGAGTGCCTAGAAAATAATATGCCAAAGTTCGTGTGGGGGATTCCTCTCTTTGTACGAGGTGCAACAAGAAGCGCAGGGCCAATAGCCGGCAGCGTATTGATGTCGAAGGGAAAGCAAAGCCTCCCTCGGAACGCTGCTGCCCTAACACCGTGCGAGAAACCAACTCGGTGCCACCTTACCAAAAGAAGGAACACAAGGCAGACTGCAATGACCTCACGATACGTAAAGGCGGCTGTGGCTGTTTTACGTGAGAAAGATACTAAATGCGACCACAGAACACAGTCTGCGCAAGGTACCTCCGCTCAAGAAGCCGGAAGTCGAAATGCCAGGCGTTCTCAATTTTTTATTTTACTTCATCCAGGGCTTTTGACCTACGGCCTTTGATGTTACGGCGTCTGTAACGGAGTTACAGACGCCGTAGTGGTGGTACAGAATTCCTAAAATGCGAAGAGACGCAGTCGGCTGAAGAAGAGATGTGGAGCCTAGTCTGGAGCTAGAATAGCCGATGAACAAATACCGGGATTTAGAAAGGTTTATCGCGGCACCTCAAATGTTACCGTACTGAAAGAATAATCGCAGGGTATGTGAAAGGCTATCTTCATCTGAAAGGTACAGGGTTATGTCGTCAGCAAAAGCTGTAGCTTTCACAGCACTGCTGCCAGGAACCGCAAGACCCCGGACATGCGAATCCGCTTCTAGAGCACACAAAAATTGCTCAAGGCTGAGGACAAATATAACAGGAGACAATGGGCATCCCTGACGGACCCCTCGTGTAATAGAAAAGACAGCACTCTACCAACCAACTAAAACTAGTGTGCTTTTTACACCAGAGTAGGTATGTCTAATTAATTCTACAAAAGTACCAGGAAAACCAAGGGCTATGAGCACTTTAAAGATATACGAGTGCTCTAGTCGGTCAAATGCTTTCTCTTGGCCCAAACACACAAGGAGATTACGCGCAGATCGCGACAGAGTATAGGCTATGATATCCCGGGTGGTAAAGGACAAGCTGTGTATTTCTCGTCCAGGCATAGATGAAGCCTGGTGATGACCCACCAGGGTGTTCAACAGAGCCTTCTAACGTTGAACGATCACCGTCGCGAATATCTTATAGTCAACGTTAAGAAGCATAATAGGTCTCCAATCTTCAGAATTAACAGAGGAAGCATCACCTTTTGGAATAAGCACATTGCGTCCATCTCGAAAACTTGATCATTCCAAAATGACGAGCTCATTCCGAAATGACGAGTGAAATTCAACTGGAAAAACCGTATAGAACAGGGACTGTCCCCCGTTTCATAAATTGTAGTGCTGCCTCCGACTTGTAGTGCACCACTTCGACTGATGGAGAGATGTGCAGAGAATCAGCAGCTTGTTGAGGAACGCGAGACAAACCTGTAAGCATAGATGGTATTATATCATAGTTTGTCCGCATGGCTGAACATGACATTTCTTCAAAATGCGCCAGAAAGAAAGACGATCACGCGTAGGAAGCGGCTGTGTAGGTGGTGTCTGCGTGGTCGTAAAAACAGGTGATTGTGACTGCCCAAAACACGATTGCCTCACAGAGCGTAGCACCTCGGGGTGGGCACAAAGGTTGTGCCTACAACGCCAAGCCGCTGCCAGAGATGAGACGGCAATCGAACGCTGGAAGCGTTCACGTAATTCATGTTGCCAAGCTCGCATCAGGGAAGACAGCGTTCCGGCGTGCAAGGCGATGCGTAACTTCGCTGCAGTATCGGCCAGCTCCTCAGAAACGCGACGACGAAGTGAACGCCCTTCAACTGAGCAGTGCAGGCGCCACTGCGTTTTAAGCGCACCCAAATCAAATGAATCAGACGCAGCGAGTGACACCCGTATTGCACGGGACAAATTTGACCGAGAGCACGCGTCTTGGAGGACGCGAACATCAAGACGCCATGGTTTTTCTGGAAAAGAAAATGGAATTTTTAGTTCTAAGAGAATCGGACGATGGTCAGAGATGCACAGAGGCGAAGGTGAGATGGGCGGAACACGTAAGTCGGAGACAAACGTCTCTAAAGCATGTGGAATATAAGCCCGGTCGAGTCTGCTGGAGGATGGTCCGCGGCGCCATGTCCAAACAAAAGTATTCCGTGCATGACATTACGCACATTCAGCAATGAAAAATGCTGGACAAGGCGTCGTAGCTCACGTGAATTCCAGGCAGACCGACTTCAGCCAGCACCTTGTACATCGCATCACGTATTTAGCACACAGTTAAACTCTCCAATTAGAATTACGTGACGACCGTCTAAAAAAAAACATCCAATTTCGAAAAAAAAAATCATCAGACTGTCCGGTTTGCAGGCGCATACATACATAGTAACTTCATTCAAAAAGGAAAAATAGGTATAGTCTGGAGCCCTAACTCTACCGTCATAAACAACGTGGCGACCCCTCAATAAAGCCCGATTTAAGATAGTTATGCCTACTCCGCGATTGTGGAAGAATGCCGCTAGCTCAAGGTTTCTTGAAAAATCTCCGTTTTTGATATAGTTTTTCGTCAAACTTTTGCTTTCTATATCAATAGCCCTTGTATAACATGCAAAACAAAAAATACTCTAAACAATGAATCAGTTTCGCAACTCATTCTTTAACCAAATAACTGCATAATAACCAATTGTGCGTGGAATGATGTCATTTCAATGTATTCTACTAATTCCTGGCCTAGCTAGTTGCAAATTTCATTTTAAAAAACTGGGAGCATATCCACGGGTGAATGATGGAGAGTGGGGCGAAGCATCCGTCCGTACATTCGTTCTTTCTTCTGTTCGTCCATGCGTCCGTCGGTGTGACCGTCCGTGCGTGCATCTGTTCGTGCATCCGCACGTCCACCCATGCGTCCATCCCTGCTTTCGTCCATGCATCTGCCCCTGCGTCCGTCCATGTGTCCATCCGTTCGTGTAGCCATCCATGCGTCCGTCCATTCATCTGTCTGTGTGTCCGTTCGTCCAGCTAGTCAATACTCCAATTACCACGATCTGGCATAGTTTCATCATATATTCCGCATATAGAAGCACCGCCATCTAGCGGGCATTCCAAGGACTAAACGAGAGGTGGCATACGCACACTTTCTTACGGCTTTCGCTTCGTGTCTACTTCCCACCTTTAACCACCTCGAGTTCATGGTATATACTAGCTCACTGTATTCATAGCACTGCGTCCTAATGCTCGCTAAACCTTTCTAAAACAAAGAAAGTAACGCCCAGCGAGTATACCGTAGCAACCAGATAGTGCTCAATGTACATTACATACCAATGGCTGCTAATGGAGAATGAGAGACAAAATATTCGGCTTTTAGTTAACGTGCACGCTGCGAATTTTTTGTTGTTCAACAACGCCCAGGAAAAATCTCTCGCCGGCACCACCTCGTAGGTCAAAGCGTAAGACATGTTACGTACTACGACGAGGGACATACGGGTGCCACTTTAAGGAGCTTCACGCCTAAAATTTGGCAGATACCACATACCTGGGAATCGATGATACGCGAAGCATGCGGAGAGGAGGTGACCACAGACAGACAGACAGACAGACAGACAGACAGACAGACAGACAGACAGACAGACAGACAGACAGACAGACAGACAGACAGACAGACAGGCAGGCAGGCAGGCAGACAGGCAGGCAGGCAGGCAGGCAGGCAGGCAGGCAGAGAACTATAAAACCGGAGAAGTTACTGCAGGACCCTATACCGAGAGGCGGTTGAAACAGCTGGCCGCACCCACGTAGAGGACAGAAAGCCGTGACGCTCCACCCGTTCCTGGGCCCTCTGTACTGCATGGATTTGCCTACTGATTTCCGTGCTTCTTATGGCCTCCTCCCGTTCGGCTTTGTTGAGAGAAAGTTGTTAGGGAACGCAGGACCTCGCCATGTTGCATTTTTTATCGAGTGACGCGTCAAGAAATCACGTTAGGTATATGTACAAATGTGGCATTCACAGAGATATGTTGATGAATTGCAGATGTTTATATAACCTGTTGTTTGCACTTGCGCAACGATGCCAACTGAAACATGCGTATTAGCAACACCAGAAGCTGATATGACACGCTGATGCTCGCGAGGATGCTGACCCTGGACACTGCTACATAAATCAACTTCAGCGCATGAAAACTAACAATTGGCATTAACCCAGCGTGACGGCTGTATGAGAGGAGTACGTATGTAATCTTTATAAAATTGGGTAGGAAGCTTTGCAAGCACTACTGACGTTTCACAAGGATTAGCATCTATTTGAAAAGTAGTTTGAGACCTAGCGCAGCAGCGTGGTAAAAAGCGTCATTTCCACGCAAAATGCTTGGGTTTGATTCCAGCTGGGACCCTGAAATTTATTCTTTGCATTCGTCAGGTCGACGGTATAACGATGTCGGGTATTTCGTAATGCTGTCACACTAAAATTGCCCATTCGTGTTCTTATCATTCCTGGGTTGATACTAAGTGTCGATCACATGTGGCACATACACGCATGCCGGTGACACATACCCGCTCTTGGGTATGTGCCACTGTCTGGCGGGACAAGCTTGACGACGTACGTGACAGGATTTTGATATTATTCATGTCTTGATCAGCGGGTCATATTCGTCAAAGCATCTTTCCCTGCCATGCCAATATCGGTTCACGAGAAGGGGGTGAGCACGACAGCACCCAAACGTAAGTGGATAGATAGATATATAGATAGATAGATAGGTAGATAGATAGATATATAGAGATATAGATAGATAGATAGATAGATAGATAGATAGATACGCTCAAAATTGCCGAAGTTTGCTAAAGGTGCTTTTCATTTAAAAGATAATTAGAGCAGCAACAATGAAAAAACTGTAAGATCCCACGTACAGTGGAAATCGACGATATGCGAAGCACAAATGAGGAAGGTTGATACGTCATTTTAAAATCAGCACAACGTTATGAGATGGAGGTAGATTATGCTGTAAAAAAATTCCGTGTCCTAAATATTATGTTTGGATCTGTCGTTTACATTCGTCATCTATTCACGTCACGTGATACCAAGTTTAGTATATGTGGTGCTACTTCGTCATCCATTGATGTCACATAACACCAAACTTGGCATATGTGGAAGTAGCGGAATTGCCTCGAGCGCATCATAAAGGGCCCAATATGCTACAACGTCACGTTGACGGGCGCGAACGCTGGCCACAGCGACGCTACGTTAGCAAAACGCGAGCACTCCAAGACTAAGGAGCCCTCCCACCTCAGGGTGACACCGGGCTTTGCTCGGAGTACTGTTTCAAAATAAACGTTTACTTCTCTCTGGGACTCGCCAGGGGGCGCTCGTCCAGTGCGGATGTGCGAACACGTCGGCTCCCGATTGTTCAAGTGTTCTGGCACGGATTTTTTGCCTCAACTAGCAAGAACTGTGCATCATTCGACGCCGTTTGTTGTGGTGAACCAGCAGATACCAACATCTTACCGGTGGGTGAAATTTTTGGACATCCCCAGGACTTTTACCCACGCCACGCAGACGCCTCGCGCGTCGACGCGTTTCTCGGGCGCTGCAACAGCGTCGCGACGACGCCTAACGCGTCGTCGAGCTGAAGAATGGCCTCCAACCCCAATGTGTCGGTTGTAGAAGGCATGGACATCAATCCGGAAGAAGCGGAGTGCGCGGGATGGATTGAAGTAGCCAGCAAGAAGAAGAAACTTGCCGAGCGGGCGGATTGTAACGCTGGTAATGCGCCCACGTCAGCGACAGGAAGCGGTAAAGGCGGCTCCCGCACTGCCGCCTCACAGAACGTGTTGAGGCGTGTTGTGAAAGCTTCCAGGATCCCAAACCTTCCCAGGGATCACTTTAAGACCATTATACGGCCACGTGGAGGGATGGATGTCAAGAAGACAGACCTTCTTATCTTCAAGCGCTCGCTCGCAAAGGCGGCTTCCCTAACAGCAGAGCAGGTGTTCGAAGACACGCTGTGCACGAACCCCTTCCAGAACATTTTCGTCGTTGCCACGCCGTTCGAGGCGAATGCGCGCGCCTACGCCAGGGTCCAAGAGATAAGTATGGGCTCGACTGTCATAGGCTTGGCGGCTTACGTGGCTGCGTCTGACAACACATGTAAAGGAGTGATCCGTGGAATCAATGTGGATCTCAGTGACGCAGAACTGACAGAGATGATCGTCAACCGGAGGAACCCTGACGCTCTGGGGGTTCGAAGAATCAAGAAGACACCAACAGTGATCGTGCTGTTTGACGGACAAAAGGTCCCCCAGCACGTCGTGTGTGATGGTGTTCGATACCCTTGTTCCTTGTATCGCAGGCAAGTGGACGTGTGCTATGCATGTGGTGATTTGGGCCACAGGTCCGATGTTTGCCCCAAGGGCGATGAACAGAAGAAATGCCACGGATGCGGCATGCAGTCACCATCACCGGATCATCAGTGTGATCCCACGTGTGCCATCTGTGGCGGAGCGCACCCAACGGCGGACCGCAAGTGCAGAAAGCGCTTCCAGATGCCCTACATCGTGCGCCAAAGACGGCGGCGCCGCCGTAGGCGCGCGCGGCGTGGCTCCGACACAGCTGGAGGCGAAGAAGGACTGGCGGAAGAAGAATCATTCTCCAGCGCTCATCGCAGCAGATCGGCATCTAGAGGACGCTCCCGCTCCAGAGGACGCTCCGGCAGCAAATCGCGCTCTCGCTCCAGAGGGCGTGACAAGGGCAGCAGTCGCTCCCGTTCGAGAGGACGATCGAGTTCCAAGGGCCGCGTTCAGAAGCAAATGTCTTGGGCGGACAAGGCCAGGATGAACATCCCAAGCGGCCAAAAGGTAACGCAGGGCATTTTACCAGAGCAAAAAAGAGAACAATCAGAGATTTTAATGCTTAAAAAAGAAAATGCAGAACTTAAAGAAGCACTACGAACGCTGAGGACCGAGTTCGAGCTCTTCCGCAACTCGCGTGAACCCCGTGAAGTAGCCACACCGATACCGGTTCAAGCAGGAGGGTCGAATAAGTGCAAGGCCGTTTCGCCCCCCGCGATCGCGGAAAGCGTGGCAATGCAAAGTGACGAGTCCCCCGCTCAGGTCCCTGAGAAAAATGTACTCGCGTCTTTAACGGCGATTGAGGAATCGCTCAAGCAGGTGAGAGAGGCCTTAGCCATTCAATCTAGCACAATCGAACGTATGGACGGGAGCGTCTCCCACCTGACACGTCGAGTAGGAATCCTCGAATCTAAAATGAAAATGATTGACTCTAGCAAACTCAAGACGACCAACACTGGTACGATTGCAAAAGCCAAGATAGTGCAGCAGGATTCGGACGCTACGAGTTCGCCGCAGGCTATGTTCCTTCAATAATATTCAAAATGGCGGGCCAAACCGGAAACATAACTATCTGGCAGTGGAATTGCGCAAGTTTCTTAAGGCGTAAAGCTGCTCTACTGCAGCTCATCAAAGCACAGGCGTCAATGCCGCACGTCCTGCTCTTGCAGGAAACACTTAGCGAGAAGGTAGTTCTCTCGGGCTACCGTTCGATTAGTCAAAAAGGCGCAAATGGCAGAGGTATCGCCACGTTGGTCAGGAAAGATACTTCCTTTGAGCAGCACGAAGTCAAAATTTGCGACTCGGATAAGAGATCCGGTCTCGAGGCACAATTAATTGAAATCATCCCCAACGGCAAAAGCCGAAGCAACATATTCGTTTTTAACCTGTATAGCCCCCCTTCGGCTTATAAACATAATATCCGCTCACTCCTTCATATGGTCGCAACTGCCGCCAGATCGCACCCTTTAATAGTAGCTGGGGATTTCAACGCTCCCCATCCGTCTTGGGGCTATGTTACGAGGACAAAGAAAGGGGCCAATCTAGTTGCAGCCAGTATAGACTTAAACCTAACGCTTATCTCCGACCCGCGTTTTCCCACGAGGCTGGGAAACTCGGTCGCCAGAGACACGATGCCTGATCTCAGCTTCACTATAAATGCGGTGGTCGAGTGGTCCAACTTACAGGAGAACTTAGGAAGCGACCACAGCATCATAGAACTCCGGATGGAAATAAGAGCACCACCCCCAAGAACCTATAAATATACAGACTGGGACCTTTTTAGGCAAATCAGAGGTGAAGATGAGTCAGTACTTGACACCTTCAGTGAACTTCTTGTACAAATCCAGAAGGATGTCGAGAAGGCCACCAAAGAAATAGTAACAGAATTTGATGCTCCGGGGATGGATGCAAGGTTAGCGCACCTCCTGGACGCCAAACGCTCTCTCATCGCGAGATGGAAAAAACAAAGGCTCAATCGCAGGCTACGGAAAAAGATTGCGGAGCTCAATCGGCATATTGAGGAGCACTGCTCCGAACTCCATAAACAACAATGGAGGGACGCCTGCTCGGCTGCGGACGGGAAAATGCGCAAAGGAGGCAAATGGACCCTCTTCAAACACCTCCTAGATGATGGACAATCCAAAGGCAATCAGAAACAAGCCATAGACCGACTTTTAAATAAGGAGAAAATGGCAGGCATCTCAGAAGCTTCCCAATTTCAGATACTTGCCAACAAGTACCTCCCGCTTAGCCAGAGCTCAACTTCTGTCCCCCACCGGTATGAGGGTGTGCCTTCCCCAGAGTTGGACGCTCCCTTCTCGGAAGCTGAGATCAGGGAAGTGCTCCATAGCCTAAATGGAAGGTCTGCCCCAGGTCCCGATGGAGTTACGAATCGGCTCTTAAGAAATTTGGATGATAAAGCCATTCAGGCCTTAGTGAAGGAGATAAACAGGGTATGGGAGGAGGGCGTCGTACCAGAAACTTGGAAGAGGGCCACAGTGGTCTTAATCCCCAAGCCAGGTAAATCACCCAGCTTAGATCACCTCCGCCCGATCTCCCTTACTTCTTGCCTTAGCAAAGTGGCAGAACATGCAGTACACAACAGGATATCGCGCTACATCGAGAGGAATGACCTATTTCCATATAATATGGTAGGTTTCAGGCCCTCACTTTCCACGCAAGATGTCATGCTCCTCCTCAAAACACAAATAATTGACTTTCCAAGCGAAGATGTAAAAGGGGTCCTCGCACTGGACCTCACTAAAGCATTCGATACTGTCAAACACGACTATATTCTTAAGGAGATATCGGCTTTGAACCTGGGAGTTAAATTCTTCTCCTTCGTTGAATCTTTCCTTGAGAGTCGGACGGCGGCAATAAAACTGGGACAATCAGTCTCGGAGCCTTTCAAAATCGGACGAAGGGGTACTCCCCAAGGGGCAGTTATCTCCCCCCTTCTATTCAACATAGTCATGCGCAAGCTGTCGGCAGGCCTTTCTAAAGTTCCTAATGTCGGACACGCTTTATATGCCGACGACATTACAATCTGGTGTCCCGGAGGATCGGAGGCGGCGGTTGAACAAGCTCTACAGGAGGCTCTGGACGTTACAGAGTCTTTCCTGGAAGGTACGGGACTGGCGCTTTCGCCGGAAAAGTCGGAACTCCTGCTGTACAGACAGACTAGACGAGGTGTTAGGGGACTCACCCCTCTCGATCAGGTGCCCATTAGCGTTTGCACCAAGGATGGTCGCACAATTCCTAGAGTCAATTCTATGAAAATTCTGGGGCTTTTATTAGACTCTAAGGGATGCAACGCAAAAACTATAGCCCATCTCACCACAAAAACAGAGAACATTCTGAGATTAATTATGCGGGTGTCCAACAAGAAGGGCGGCATAGGCGAGGATATCCTCCTTAGGGCCCACCACGCTTTCCTCATGAGCCATATCATATACATAGTGGCGGCTCTCAATTGGACCAAAACGGAAAGAGATAAATTGGACACGCTCATGCGCAAAAGTGTCAAAAAGGTGCTCGGCGTCCCAATCATGACTAGCACAGAAAAACTCATGAAGTTGGGAGTGCACAACACCACTTCGGAATTAATTGAAGCGCAAAGGTCAGCACAAATAATTCGGTTATCGAGTTTCAAAACAGGAAGAAAACTGCTCGATGCGGCAGGCCTCCGTCCTATCTTCAATCAGGGAGAAACTACGCAGCTTGATTATCAAACAAGGAGTTCCTTTATTGTTGACCCTCTTCCACGAAACATCCATCCCCAACACAATAAAGGTCGTAGGTTGGCGAGGGCTAGGGCTTTCATAAAGAACCTCTCCGGAACAGAGACATTTGTGGACGCGGCGCGCCACGCCGGCGGCAGCGGGTTTTCCGTGGCAGTAGTCAATGACAGGGGAGAACTTGTCTCGGCAGCTTCAGTGAAGACCTCCTTGGTCGATGTAGCAGAACAGGCTGCTGTAGCGCTGGCATTACTGGACACGAAACGCACCACGGTGTACACCGATTCCCGAGCGGCCGTTAGGGCGTTCGCATCGGGATTGATAGCCACAGAGGCAGCCAGAATTCTCCACAGCAAACCCCCCTCAGACGTTATTCATCACATAGTCTGGTTTCCCGCTCACATGGGACCAGACGTACTGCCGGGTCACCTGAACCCAAACGAGATAGCCCACGACTGTGCGCGAGGTTTCACAAGCCGCGACGGGGTGGTCTCTCGGGTGGGTTCGGGAGAGCTCGTCCACAGTGATCCTCTCGTTACTTTTCACGAGATAACATCTCATTACAGAGGAGAGCGACAGACTTTTCCTTTTCCCCATCATAAGCTCCACAGATCACAAGCAAGCACGCTCCGCATGCTCCAGACGGGGTCTTACCCCTCTAGGGGCTTTCTGAGCATGCTTCATCCGGATATTGATCCACTTTGCCCAGATTGTGGTGAATTTTGCTCTTTGAGTCACATGCTCTGGCAGTGCCCTGCGTTACAGGATTTTAAAACAGAAGAAGACTGGACGACGGCAATCACAGACCCCAGACGAGACGTCCAGCTTCAGGCTGTCCAGAGGGCCCGTGAACGAGCGGAGAGGCATGGGACTAGCCAACGGCTGGGTGGGGACCTAAATAGTTGGCCCGCTGCCTTGCCTCTCAGGACCAAATAAAGTTGTTTGTCCTGTCCTGTTTACTTCTCTCTCTCTCTTCTCCAAGACTGGCGCGACCAGCGTCCGTCAACGTGGCCCGACGGCAGCCGGCGCGAAATGCGACATGCCGCATTTCAAGCCGAGGCGTTTTCCAGGCAGCACTGCGTCTGCCTTTTTTCGCGACGGAGGGACGCCGGATGCGCTGAAACGTGCATGCGTCGAAGCAACGCAGCGCAGCGCGCGCCTGCGAGTGCATGGCAGGACCGGCGTTTGGCGTGGCATTGCCGGCATGACGCAACGATACCAACGCCGAAGTGTATTGACGCCTTTACTGCGGCATCTAGTCATGTTCTCACATGACATGCATTGCCCCGCCGTGGTGGTCCAGTGGCTAAGGTATTCGGCTGCTGACCCGCAGTTCACGGGATCAAATCCCGGCTGCGACGGCTGCATTTCCGATGGAGGCGGAAATGTTACAGGCCCGTGTGCTCTGAGTTGGGTGCACGTTAAAGAACCCCAGGTGATCGAAATTTTCGGAACCCTCCTCTACGGTGTCTATCATAATCATATAGTGGTTTTGGGACCTTAAACCCCACAAATCAACCAATCATATGACATGCATTGAATGATTATCATGTTTGCACCAGTCACATACCTTCGTCATCAGTTGACGTCAGGTAATACCCAATTTGGCATATGTCAAGCTAGCAAAATGACCACGAGCGCATCATGAATGTGGCATGTAGCCATGTTACATGATACACATGTACGGATATTCATGTTTGGATGTCTCATTTACCTATGTCAACCGTTCGCGTTACGTAGTACCAAATTCAATACATGTGAAGCTAGCAAAACGGCCGCGAGCACATCATGAGCATGGCATGTAGTCATGTTGTTACATGACACGCATGTCATGACTTTCATGTAAGGGTTCGTTGCGTGTGTTCGCCATGCAATCATGTCGTACCACACTAGTTTTGCAACATGTCATGTGAACGAAATCACCGCAAGAGCAGCAGTACCACGAAATGCAAATCAAGATATTCATGACATACCTGTCATGATTTTCATGTTATGACTAGCAAAATATGATCGTCATACAGCCATGTTATGTCATACCAATTTTGTTATTCATACCATTATGGAACCGGCCAGGAGAGCTAAAAGTCGTAGGCATCTAGATGGATAGATAGATAGATAGATAGATAGATAGATAGATAGATAGATAGATAGATAGATAGATAGATAGATAGATCAATAGATAGATAGATAGATAGATAGATAGATAGATAGATAGATAGATAGATAGATAGATAGATAGACCAAATGTTATCGAAGTTCGCTAAGAAATTTAAAACCGCTGCTACAAGACAGCAGCTTTTAAAGATAGCTTTGGCGACCGTAGAGTACAGCGCCTTACTGCTTAGCCTGTCGCGTTCGGTCACGAAAGGCGAGGGCACGCCGGCTGTGCGTCAGCGAAACCAGTCGGCTGTCACATGAGCAGCTATCTACACATTTTCCGAGCTAGTTCAGCTTTGAAATCTCACACCAGCAAACAGAGCATAAAAGATAGGTGAACTACTGAAAGCACGCACTGAACCACCGTGGAAACGTGAGTGATGCCTCGTTGACCTGGTAATACGCCGAACCAAACAACACGCCGAACTAAACGCAAGCTTTGATAGCATATTGCCTTGATACGACCCTGAAACCGTCGGCCTATGTTACCAGACTGCCTGCATGTGCCCGCTGTTTATGAAAGCAAACAACAACAAAAAATAGGGTGCTCAACCAAGTAACAAGAACCAAAGCTTAATGAAGTAATTAACTAATATTTG
Organism: Rhipicephalus microplus; assembly: GCF_013339725.1. Lineage (NCBI taxonomy): Eukaryota > Metazoa > Arthropoda > Arachnida > Ixodida > Ixodidae > Rhipicephalus > Rhipicephalus microplus. The sequence continues at coordinate 60,699,543 of NC_051173.1, read as the reverse complement.
TAAAAAAATAAATTAAAATGTTGAAAATAAGCGTAATTTATTATTTTTGTTTGCACAATTTGTCCCCTCTTCGCCTAGCCGCGCTTCATTCGTCACGCAGTTGTTGATGTTTGTCGCAATAGGTTTCGGACCACGTTTTGTTCCGACTTTCGCGACCTATATACCATTTCATAGTTTACAAATACACGCCCTTGATGATATCAGCTTTCGTCCACCGATGTGTCTTAACAGCGCCGGCGGGCAAGAAGAGCTTTAGAAAACGGCCTGCTCATTTCCTACACCTTTGTTCGCTTATTTGGCAGAATACATTAGAGTAGATATTTTTTCAGCCACATAAAAATTATAAGATATTGCCTCGAAGTTAACGCGCGTTCCTGCATGTGAAAAACTAATGAAAGACTTTCCTTAAAAAAACATGAAAACGTGCTTTCAGTTTCGGCGTTAGCAGCTGGTAAATGTGGTGACCATAAGTTTTTTGAGGGACAATGCTTGTGACCTTTAAATCATCTATTTAGATTGAACTTGGTTCATCCAGAATGGGAATGGTGGGAGGTACACAAAAATTGCTTTGTCCTCAAGCTTGTGGGGTGCGAACGCGCTTGTTGCTTTGTTAATCGTTGTATTTTAGTTTTGTTTCGAATGAACGGACGTACCGTTGTGAACTTCGTGACCCTATTTGAATTGATGAGCCTGAAAGGTTAATGTGGTGAAGTGAAACTGCTGTACACTTATTGATTGTCATCCCGCAACCGAGCGGCTTTAAGCCCCATGAAGCCAAACGAAGCCGAAAGAATGAAGATTAGACAAATTGCGTACTACGCATCATTCCCACGCTGACTGAAATGCCGTGCGCTGCAGCTCTCATCGGCGTTACTCTCAGAGATCTTTTCAGTGCACCTAACAAAACACAGATTTTAACCTCTTTGGTCACAACTAAGGGGTATTTATTGTTTACCCTTGGTATTTATTTTTTTTCACCTTGGCTCTAACCCTTGGGTAGAACCAAGGTGAAAACCTTAGAATAGACATGACCTTTCCTCAATCTCTCGTTCTCCTCCGCCTCCACCCTGAAAAATGCGTTGGGATTTGCATTAATTTTTGCGAGAGACTTGCTTTAGGGTTTTTGTCGTAGCCGTAGCACTTTATTTCAGCTCACGTGAAATCTGTGCATGTTATTGAATAAAAATTGTTCGTTTCTACTTGAAATATCACGTTTCCTTATGCTGTGAGCTTGTGGTGATTGTTGTAGTATACCAAGAAATTAGAGTCTCCCGAGCCATAATCAGTGAAACGTGTATGTGTTTGTATGGTAAAGTCGTTCGCCTAATATTGCAAGAGGCGTTTGACATGAAAGCAGTAATGTGGCACCTCAGATCTCTCGCGATAATCTCTTGGATCGTAATTGATGTTCAGAATAAATTTCTCTAAACATAGTAGCCTGATGCGTTGTCACAAAGTGTCCATATGCCGTTACTGTGAGATCACGTTCACTACTTAGTTCAAGATATATCTGCAATTTTTCAGTATTCGACATACGATCATAGAGAAACATACATAGTATAATAAATGCGTAGCATTTCTTAGCAAACTTCGGCGAAATTGAGCATATCTATCTATCTATCTATCTATCTATCTATCTATCTATCTATCTATCTATCTATCTATCTATCTATCTATCTATCTATCTATCTATCTATCTATCTATCTATCTATCTATCTATCTATCTATCTATCTATCTACCTATCTATCTATCTATCTATCTATCTATCTATCTATCTACCTATCTATCTATCTATCTATCTATCTATCCATCTATCTATCTATCTATCTATCTATCTATCTATCTATCTATCTATCTATCTATCTATCTATCTGCCTAGGACTTACAGCTCTCCTGGCCTTTTCGATAACGGTATTGATACCAAACTTGGTATGACATAACGTGACTGTATGAATGACAATTTTAACTAGTCCTAACATAAAAATCAAGACATGTATGTCATCATTTAAATTTCATAGTGCTGCAGCTCTAGCGGTGGTTTATTAACATGGCATGCTGCAAAACTGGTATGGTATGGCATGACTGCATGGCAAACACAAGCGACAGACTGTAACATGAAATTCATGACATGCTTGTTATGTACCCAAATGAACACATGCTACGCTAATGACGCACTCACGGCCGTTTCGCTAGCATCACATATACCAAATTTGGTGTTACATTACTTGAATGGATGACGAAGGTATGTGACTGGTACAAACATGATAACATGAGATGCGTGTCATGTAACAATATGACTATATGCTACGCTCATGATGCACTCGCGGGCATTTCACTTGCATCACATCTGCCATACTAGGTATTACGCGAAGCGAACGGACGACATAGGTAAATGACACATCCAAACATGATAATCTCGACATGCGTGTCATGTACCAATATGACTACATGCCACACTGATGATGCACTTGCGGCTGTTTCGCTAGCTTCACATATGCCAAATTAGGTGTTATGTGACGCCAATAGATAACGAAGGTATGTGACTGGTGCAAGCATGATAATCGTGAGATGCTTGTCATGCGAGAACATGACTACATGCCACAGTCAAGGCGCCAATACATATCGACGTGACATGGTGCGCGTGCTCGCCGGCTTTCATTTCGTCGCGTCACGCCGGCGTTGCCACGCCAGGCACCAGTCCTTCCATATACTCGCAGGCGCGCGCCGTGCTGTATTCTTTTGAAGCATGCGCGTTTGAGCACCTCCAGTGTCCCTCCATCACGAAAAGAGGGAGACGCAGTGTTGTCTGGGTAACGCACCGGCGCGAAACGCAGCATGTCGCATTTCGCACCGGGTGTCGTCGGACCGCCCCGACGAAAGCTGGTCGGGCCGGTCGTGCCTGGCGTCATACTACAGAGTGCTCGCGTTTTGCTAACGTAGTGTCGCTGTGCCCAGCGTGCGCGCACGTCAACGCTACATTGGAGCATATTTGGTCTCTCATGATGCGCTCGCGGCCATTTTGCTATCTCAACATATAACAAATTAGGTGTTACGTGACGTCAATGAATGACGAAGTATGTGACTGGTGTAGTTCACATGATAAACCTAATACGCGTGTCATGTAAAAACATGACAACATACGACGCTCATAGCGTGCTCGCGTCTGTTTCGCTAGCTCCACATATACTAAATCTTGTACTACGTGACGTGAATAGATGACAAAGGTGAGCGACCCATCAAAACATCATAATCAGGGCACAGAAGTCATGTACGGCATCATTTACTTCCACCTCGTAACGTTGTGTTGATTATCAAGTGACATACCAACGTTTATCGTTAGTCCTTCGCATATTATCGATCCCCACTGTACGTGGGATCTACCAACTTTTTTCTTTAAGGTATGATCGCCAGAGAGTTAAGCATAAAGTTTCAGGGCGTCCTTATGGTGGTGGGCACCCATCATGGCAAGCCAGCCACCGATGAAGGCCTGATTGATATGTGGGGTTTAACGTCCCAAAACCACCATATGATTATGAGAGACGCCGTAGTGGAGGGCTCCGGAAATTTTGACCACCTGGGGTTCTTTAACGTGCACCCAAATCTGAGCACACGGGCCTACAACATTTCCGCCTCCATCGGAAATGCAGCCGCCGCAGCCGGGATTCGAACCCGCGATGTGCGGGTCAGCAGCCGAGTACCTTAGCCACTAGACCACCGCGGCGGGGTGCCCTCGAAGAAGGCCTTTGACACCAAAGAAGGCCTTCGGTGTCGTCGTCCCCGAGGGGGCACGTCAATCAATCAATCAATCAATCAATCAATCAATCAATCACTTTGTTTCTTTTTAATTAGGTGGTGTACAGGACTAAAAGCTCAAGAGCTTGACGAGGTCCTGACCCCGTTCACAAGTTGACAAAGCAGCAGGAATGGCAGACAATCATGCACAACAAATATGAAATAAACATATAGGTATAACATCACAAAAAATAAGACAAAAAAGTTTATGAACATAGTGCTAAGATAAAAAGAGAATATTTCAAATGTATGGTCATGAAGTGGCATGAACATCAAAAGCAATATGAATCGGCATAAATTCTGAGAGATGTATCATTGAGGAAAGTGTATCAGTTGGGCAAAGTGTTTAACCTGACAGTTTTGTTTAGAGGAACGATCAAAATCTTCGCGGTTGAAAAAGTTTAATAAAAAAGGTAGTCTGTAGGACAATGATTGTTTGTCATAAAAAGTTCTTGGGGTGGGTACAGTCCAAACTTCTTTGTGTCTGGTGAGTCGAACACTTGTATTTACGCAAAGTTTAGCAAGATTTATTGTGGTATTGGTACCATGTTTGACAAACTCTTTATAGCATAACATCACCCTGTATTTGTACAAAAAGAAAACTGGAAGAAAATCATACTTTAGAAAAAGAAGCCCTGAAGACGCCGTTGACGCGATGTGTTCAATAGTAGGAATTGAAGAAGTTTACTGTGTCCAGCACTTCGGAGTCCGGAATTATCAAGTCACCGTGAACAGCAAAGCCGCTCTGGCTCGAATCTAGGACGCGTCATACCTCACCATCCGACGAGAGCACGTCGCCATCGTACCCCTATGACGCCAAGTCACCCAGGTAACTGTCCTGATCCTGCTGTGCCTCGTCTCCAGCGAAGTCCTCGCAGAAGAACTGTCCCCCTCGGAAAGGTGTTGCATATCACCAGAGGACTCATAAGATTACGCCCTACCGTGACCACTGGGACGCGATACGTCCGCATAGAAATGAAGGCATCGTCACCGGTGCCCAACTACTTCAAGGTCGCCGGCCATCGAGTGACCTGTTATTATAAAAAGATCCAGCGAGTGTGCCATCGATGTGGAGGCAGTGGGCAGTTCCGAATGAACTGCACAGCTCCGTTTTGTGGAAGGTGCGGCGTTTATGGCCATGGTAGGAAACGCTGCTCGCTGCCGTGTCGCCGTTGTGGGGACCCGCATGCCACCGTCGCCTGCACGATCAGGCCGTCGTATTCTGAGGTGTCCTCCAAGGATTTCCCTCCACTTCAGCCAGGAACACCGTCTCATAACAGGTGCGACGGTTCGTGAACGCAAGCCTCAGTATCCGACTACGACCAAGGTGCACTCATCGCGACGCTGCACTAGACGCCCACTGCGTCGCCAGCAATTCGGGACCTGGCAATTCTTCCTGGTTCTGAAAACTCAAGTTCTTCGCGTCTTGTGGCTGTTTCTGAGGACTCGCAGTCCCTAGTCAGGCAAGGCACCTCGTGAGGAAGGCGTCTCAGATGGAAATATTGCATCTGACGCGCCTCGCGTGGCTGTTCAGTCGACCACAAATTCAGGTGTTGTTGGGGAGTCTACATCCAAAGACGCCGACGCCTCCATCTACGACTACTCCAACAGAGCCACGAGTGAGGCGCCCCTACAAATTTACGAAGAAACCAGCCCTAGTGACTTGAGCCAGGGCAGTGTAGACGCCTTTGTACAATCCTCGCTCAAGAACCCGGATGCCAAACGCCACCGGGTATCTAAGAGTGACTCAGAGCCCCCACCAGAGACAGGAGTCCCCTGTGAACTTCGACGAGGTCGCGGAAGCCCCGAGCCTCCCGTGGATCGCCTGGCCGTAAAAAATGACTTAGCCGCTCACGGGGCACCGGCTGCCGCACCTGCTATTGGTACTCCTGCTTTTCCGCAATCTGATATCACGTTTTAATTTTCCCCATGGTTCTTGATCTATACGTCCTTACCTTTAACGTTCAAGGTTTCCGCAATCCACAAAAAATGGCTGAGGTATTGACTCTCGCGCGTTCAGTGCACTGTGATTTGCTGTTCGTGCAAGAAGAAACAAAGATTTTCAACCTTTCTGATGTACTCTTATTCTTATGCAATTCTCAAAGGGAAAAGAAGAGCAAAGTGAGCCCCGTAACTGTCTGCGTCAGAGTGCATCACCTCAACAGTAGTTCACAACGGATGGGGGCAAGGAAGGATTAAAGTATAGGATTAAAAGGTATATATAGAGAGAGGAGAAAGCGAGGCGTAGGGAGAGTGAGCGCCGGAAGTAAAGAGGAGATAGAAAAGATGTACATGGTCGCAGGAGTCCGACGACGGGGCACCACTCGACAAGAGCTCTTGTCAGCGTCAAGAGATGGCGTAGGGCTAGCCCGGTCGGCCAGAGCTGCGCTGTCGTCGGAGATCGCTTTCAAGCGCGCATTCAATATTCGTTGTTTCTTTTCGTATGCCAGCACGCGTTTGACTGGCGTCGGGGTCATTATTTTTAACTGAGGTCTTTTGCGTGACCATCATGTTTCCTTCAATGCCTTCGGACGCGTGCTGGTGTTCGACTGTACCTTTTTTTCGTGAACAATAAGATTTGTTGGCGCGTATGCCCCAGCGGCGCCCGTGAACCCTAATGCGTTCTTCTAATCTCTTGTTGTGTTCATTTTAAATTCACATCATGTGGTACGTTTAGGGTGTTGCAATTGTGTCTTAGACTCACACGCAGACGTTCGAGGTCCATATCGCGGCCGGTCAAGCTGGAATGCCAGAGAACTCGAACGTCTAGTGCAGCAATTGGCATTTAGTGACATTCATGAAAATGTACATGGCAGCAATTATGCCTATGCTTGGCGTCAAGCAGCAGAATAGATTGCGTGTACGCATTCCCCGGTCTCAATACCTACGTTCACGACACCGGGGTTATGCCACTCACTCACCTCACCGCATTTACTGTGGCCTTTGCCGACCTCTCTTCTTAGCGCAGCTTCTTTCGCAGCCGTCGACCAAGGTTCATTCGTGAACCTGCTGCTACCTACACATGTGAGCGGCTTTGAATTGCACCGCACAAAACTGTTCTTAGCTCATTTCGTGCGCCACCTCTTCGAATTGAGAAGTTTGCTGTTTTGTACATAACCTGCGATCTATTCTTTCAATCCCCTCCTCCATTTCTTGCATTGCTTTCCTGTGTTGTTCCCTTTTGTGTGCCCTCTGTACTTCCTCTTCCTGCTTTTTTTATCTCATCTCTCTCTCTCTTCTTTCTCTCTTTCTTTATCCATTCCTGTTCAATTATACATATTTCCAAAATTACTCGATATCTTTCCTGCTACTTTTGCTTTGTCACTTCACGGAGATGAGATGCAGGCATACCTTCTTAAAATTTAAATCAAGAACCCACACAGCTTTAGCAGGTTATCTTTCGTCAATTTGATAAGGTCCTGATCATTCTGATTTGGCTAAGCTGCAATAAAACACAAACCCGCCAGTTTCAGTTCTGGGTCTTCAGAAAATGAAGTCTGGCCAATTCTACAGTAGAGACCAAACGCTTAACCACACAAGCAGTCCCACATAGCCAACCTCTCTCTACCTTTTTCTCCTGTTTCACCTTCGCTCTTTTGCTTTTCCAACATCCCAAAGCTTTCCCGCAACGTACCCGTAGAACTTCCGCAACATTCACAAGTTCCTACTGAATTGCCTAAGCTTTCCTACTCGACCTACTTGCACACATAATCACCGAGTGCTGCTCTGTGCCCAAATAGCCAGCACAGTGGCTAGGCAGTTGTTGTCAATATCCGCCTTTTAACGTATCTAGGCTGAGAGACTCAATATATCTCAACCACAATGTCAGGCACTCATCCCATTACGATCAGTCGTGGTACGCTGCATTGACCCCGCTGAATTCCAGGGCGAGAGCTTTCGGCTGACCTCCGGCCTGTGTCGCTCTCCATCACTGAGTCCCATCCCAACGCTGCCATCCAGTGTTGCGACTGGCCTGTCCAGGCACCAGAGACTTGGGATGAATATGCCAAACCAAGAGGAAGGGAGACTTGAAGAGAGGAGTCTTATTTGCATTATTTACATGGAAAGAGCACTCTGGCCCGAAGCTCTACATTGAAAGGCTCTCCATAGAACAAGCTCGAAGCAGCCCACGAGGACTGAATAAATTTAGTCCCTTTTCCCCAGATCCCCGGATCGGGGAATATGTCCATACGGCACTGTCCAATAGAACGTCTCACAGCACACACGAGGGTCTTTATGTCGGCACCACCCCCAACATACGCACATTCACACACCAAACAAGTGTATAGTCCCAGTGAGGCTGTCTCCTTCGGCGAATTTGGCTTACAGCGAGCAGGACGTAATGAGTCTATCTCGCTGCTCGGGCCGACCACCCATGCTTTGTCGAACTGCGGCTGCGGGCTAGCTGCCTCCGAGGGCCCATGCCTGGACATCTGGTGCTTATTTGAGGGTCGGTGGCCCATCAGTCAAAGTGGCACAGCGTGGTGGTCCGATGTCCGTCTTAGGGGGAAATCCTGAATTGTGGCTTTTCCTAAGGCACGAAGACGCCACGTGCCGCATCTCCGCACCAACCCCAAGGACAGCAGTGCTCCATCGAGTGATTTCAAACCCGCCCCGACCAGTACGTGAAAAACGGCGGAGTGTCTTCGCGTGGTTCTTTATCTCCGCAAAGTGAGGTGGCAGGCTTTCTTCCATTTAGGCGGCCGTGGCAAAGAGGTGACCCGCCAACGCAACAACATACATAACGTGCCATGTTTGCCAGTGTCTCACACTGAGGAGCAAACGTTTGTAGAGACCAACGTACGGGCTAACGTACCCAGGCAAACGTCTGTAATTCCAGCGGCTGAGTGCATCACAGACTCGATCATTACGAAGTGTATGGACGCTGCTGTTTCGATAGATGAAGTCGAACCAACCGGACACCCTAGTTGTTTATGAAAGGCATGCCCACGACTTACACGAGCAAGTTGCAAGACGTCGTGGGAATTCTCTACTTAGATGCCTCGGTAAGCAACTAGCTGGTACTGGGTCCCTGAAACGATTTTTGCCATTTCGTTTTTGATTAGACCACTACTGTAGCAAATCATTGGCACCAGAGTTCAATCAAACCTCGCATTATTAACGGAGCTACGAGTACTAAAAAGGCACCCTCCTCCTCCGCTATGCCTTTCACCCTCAACTGTCCTCAACTCTTCCATCGAGCACTCGGTGCTAAGCTCCGCCTTCATGGCACCTGCGTCACGATATGGGTGAGAGCACATACGAGAAAAGCCCGCCACCGATCCAATACCGGCAGTCTGTGCTGCGCGTCCACAGCCAATTAGATCAGCTGTAACCGATGACGTCAGTGGGGCAGAGCTGGCCCCACTGACGCCTGCTTCTGGCCTGCTTCTTGTAGCCAAGACAGCAGTTGTCGCATCAGCAGTTGTCCCATGTATAAAATATGTATGTATTTACTTTTTCCCATATATGTATGTCCGTATCCGTAGGTGTTGTATATAAAGACTTCGTGCGGCAGGTTGTAATAATGTGTATAGTCTCCATCATAACAACTGATGTACATATATACTTTCATGCCTATGAGTTTATGTATATAGAGTGTATATATCGGCATGCAATTTGCTTAAAAAGTCACTTGCCCAAATTATGATAAGTATGCGTGTTTGTAGTACCACGTGTTTCTGACATCTCGAGGACTTTAATATAATGTTCTATGCTGTCTCGTTGTGTGCGTTCATTACTGTCCTTGTTGTACAGACACTATGTCCAATTTACTCTTATGTACCATGCCAAAATATTTTTCTCCTGAACTCATTTTCCTCTGATTACTTTAGTGATGACGTTAGGGACGGCTCTCTGCCCTCCCATAGTAGAATACGACGTATTCTAAATCGATGAACACAATTTTTCTAAACACACAGCCTCATCAAATTTGATGCCCACGGGATGGATTTATGCTCTCTTATAGTAGAGTACCAAGTACTCTAAATCATTAACCACTTTTTGTAAACACATTCAGTAGATATTGTGGCGACGTCTTAATGTGTAGTTTCACGTAAATTGAACTGGGACAATTTTTTGCTGTCATATGGGAGAGTGCGTCGTACTCTTAATTGTCGAAGATTTGTTCTAAACGCACGCCTCTTTGCGTATGTTTTTTCAAGACTTATAAGAATTTCCAGAGTATGTCCACATATTGATCACCAAATGCAGTAAGCCACTGTCGTTCAGAGATGGCCGAGTGGTTCTATTGTCGGAGGGTATGAATCGGTCTAACCCATAGTGTGAGAAGAATTGGTCTAACCCGTTTAACCCCATGACGTAGAACGTTGTCACTTTCCTCAACACTGTCTACAAATTCGCAGCAACACTGTTAGTACTGCGACTGAGACGCCGAATGACCGAGTTCATGTCATCCCTCAAGTAATCTGCCGTCCCTGGCCTCCCCGCTTTCGAAACGCTGACGCTGTTCAGGGACTTCCTATATTACGCCAAATAAAAATAAACTTCTGGAATTTTCTTGTTCTCCTGTATAGCAAAGGCCTTCGACAGGCTCGAATGACGTCACTTATTCGCGGTACTGAGGAATTTATGGCCTACCAGACGAGTTCGTTAAGTGCTTCGAAAGAACCACCAGTCACCTCTACCTAAATGGTGACATGAATGAGTTTATTGTGTACTTATGATCAAGTTGGTGAGCCAGTATTTTCGAAAAAGCAGTGTAAAAAAGACAAAAAACAAGCACAAATGAGAAGACGTGAACACGAGTGCTGTACTCCAAATGAAGATTTCTTTGTGATAGACCCGGATTATGTATGAGCACACGCAAATGCGCACTAGCAGCAGTGCAATTGTTGAAGGCCATGAAAAAATCGAAACATTAAAAGCGTGGCTGGGTGTGTTTCTCAGCACCATTCACCTTTTCACACAGGCTGCACAATCACACTGTTGCAGAAAACGCTACGTCCACACCGGCTTTTCGAACTTTCTTCGCTAATTATGCGAAACGATGTGTACATAGGGTACCACCAGCATGCTCCGAGGGTTCCTGCTTGCAGCAGCACTTGTTTCTTTGTTGTTTTGTGCGAGCACACGGAGACCGAAAGCAAAAAAATTAACGGACGGATACCCAGAGCACCTTAGGTGGCTCACCTGGTTAGTGAATTTGACTTAGCACTTATGAAGTTGTGTGAAGGAGGCGGAAACGTTGTAGTTCAGTGGGCTGAGATTTTGGTACACATAAACTGTGTGCTCAGAGTTTGGTGCAAATAAAGAACCCCAGGTGGTCGAAATTTGCTGAGTCCTCTAATATGGCACTTCTCATAATCATATGGTAGTTTTGGACAAAAAACCCCACATATCAATCAATGAATCCGTCTCCGTTTTCGAAAAGGGCGCGATTTTCAGACACAAAGAAATAACAACTAAGACGCTTATTCGTGTTCATCTGCACCAATGCAACGCCTCCTAGAAAAAATATCTGGAAGGTCGCTCTTCTTTCAATTGGGAGCCTCCTGCTAGCCCGCAATCTCGGAGGTCATGCCTCCTGCCTTGTGTTGCGACTGGCCGCCGCGTGAAACCGCTCACCTCCGTACCACTCAGTCGCGTGACATAAGCGTACCACTATGTCACGTGACATCACGGCTGCTCGGAGGCAACTGTGGCAGCATTGCCATAGAGAAAGAAGAAGACAAGAGCGGACACTCCGCGAAACCTGGCCTCAGGAAGTGCGTCACGACTACGTAACGAACTAGTGCTCCCACCACACGTCAGAGGGCGCAAGCGCAAAAAAAAAACACAGTTATAATCAATGCAACAGAATTGTTTTCACAAATTAATAATTACACGCCCAAATTTGGTATGTTCTTTATACATAAAAACGATTTATTCAACACACCTTACGCGATTATTTTTCTTCAGCCGTACTGTCATGAACACCATCTACCCAGCGACAAGCCCATGCATGACTGACAGCGAGAAGCTTTCGTCGCTTTCGTCAACGTCGGCTGCGTCGGCGTTTTCAAGCGTGAGATAACAGGTGAGGCACGTTTTCAAGCGAAGCTTGTTGAATGACATGTTGTTGGTCTTGTTGGGTCATTTTTTCAGAAAACGGTTACGCCTGCGCGAAAAAGACACCATGCAACAAACATAGAAAGATGCACACACACACGTTGCGCTTCGTGTGTGCGAGTTTGTTTCTTACGTGGCGTGTCATTCACGCAGTTGTAACCTTTTTCTGAAGCTTGTAAGGACTGGGAGGTTCGCTAAAAAGAAAGTTTGTGGCTCTATGCGGCGGTTAGACGGGAACATTGTGCAACGTATGCAGTATAGAAAAGGCGGCACGGCGTCAAGCCGAGGCGACGCGTGCTGCGTCTGCCACGGACGCGAGCGTCTGTGCGCTGAGCATAGCTGGGCAGCTAGGTCGTAGGCTCGGTGCAAAATATTGAGAAGCGTTTGTTGGGCCTCGCATGCTTCACGACGCATTTCCCGAAGGCTCGGAACACGAATAATTCTTGGTGTGCCGGAGGCAAATCTGGACTAGCCAAGTGGCCATCATCTTCGTTTCTTCGCTAGCCTTGTGCCACTAGTGCAAGCTGCCCACAAATTTTTTTGACGTTTCCAATATAATTTTACCGCACAAATTTCAACTACGATTTTTCTTCCCAATGTACTGCTGATACTGCGTACGCACGAAGGTGTTCTAATGTTCCCAGGCCGCGATACCATTGCATTACAAGGGATAGCGGCCTGGAAACTTCTGAAGATCTTTGTTCGTGGTCTTGACGTATATCTTTGTAAGTCAGAGTTTTATGGGTCAGAGATGTATCACTGGTTTTGTATTGTGCATCGATTAGCTAATCATTCAAAGGGGTTTGCTGGTACACTTATGACGTGCACATATCTTTTTTGTAATTTGACAGCGAAGCATCCACTTACTAACATTTTCAGACCGCGCTGACGCCATGCCGTCCGGCGGTCCAAGCTACGGCAGCTACTGCTGTGTATCGTGGTGCTTCAACAATGGCAGAACCCACAAGAAGCCTGGGACGAGTTTCTTCCGCGTACCACGGGACGGCAGGTGTGTTAAAGCTTTTGTATGGTTTGCATGTCTGTAGGCTTACTGTTCGTACTTGCTAAGTGAGGGTAACAATAAAAAATCACTATTCAAGCACTTCCCCTTTCAGCTGATAGTTCATTGCCAATGCAGGATGAAAGCATGGATGCAGTATGCTGGACGCGATGATCTCCTGAGTAGGCCGGCCAGCCTATTGTACGCAACGTACAGGGTTTGTAGCGACCATTTTACTGCTCAAAGTTTCATGGACCCTGGGCACACAAGGCTTACAAGAATGGCTGTTCCCAGTGTGCAACCAGCTGCACCATGTAAGTGATTGACTGAAACTCAAATATGTGCAATAGCAGCCACTTGTATTGAATCAGTGGCGACAGTTAACCGTGAAGATCTCTGTAGCCGATAGAGAAACCTCACTACAGAAGTAACACTTGGAAAGTCTTAAGTTCTGTGAATTGTGGGCTATTACCTTCCTAACAGCAGCTTTACATTTCTGTCATTTTTTGATGCTCTGGACCTGCGCAACTTGTTTTGAAAGACTTTAAAGGGCTATTTCACGTTATCTTCAAGCCTGAGTGCACATGTACGTATACCTTTCATCAGTGAAAGCTGCCACTGTTGATAATTCCAAAAATCACAAATTACTTGTTTCCTAGTTGGTGCCGTCTCTTTTCTTCCACGTTCGACCAATTTATGCGTTTGAAAGAGCTGTTTAAGCTTCCCCATGCTACAAGCTTTGTAACTTGTACCAACTGCACATATATGCAGGTTCTCTGAGCGTCGCTTCAAGTAGTGACTGTGACATGGCTGCAGAAGCTGCACTGCAAGGTGCGGATGAGCTTCAGTTTGTGTTATTATAAGCCTCTTACTGACACATTGTCGTAATTTCATCTCTTCAGGACCTGCGGTAGAGGCTTCAGAAAGCGGCTCCCACACATTGAGGTGCCCCGATGAACAGGGTGCGTTCAGTGTCGCGATTTCTTTTTTTTTTACCCAAATTGACTGTTGACCAAACCTCTGCAGGTGGCAGCTCCCTTGTAGCTGGTGAAAGAATTTCTGATGATTTCGTCTTGCCGGAGAAAACCTTAACCAGTCGTTCAGCTGTCACAAAAGGAACTTGTGTGGCCGGTAAGTTGTATGTTCACTTCAACACCAGAGTGGATTGATATAGAGACTTCCGCAGGCCGCTCGCAAGATTGTTCCGACAGCATTGTCCGAGGCACTGAACAAGCTTCACAAGACCCTCCAGAAGACGTCTCCGCCAACAGCTCCACGCCTGAGTGCCTTAGAGAAAATGGTGACTATGCTTTTATTGCAGCAGTTTTTAATGTGCTATTTTATGTTTAGGACATTCTGAGGAAACTATCCTCAAAAGGACACTACGTGTGCACTTACAAAATGTAAGGGTGGGCTCTCAGTGATTTTCATTTTTTTTGTGCATTGTCAACATTGTGAATGGTTTGTTTTTAGGTAGTGGAATCGAAAACTTTGTACCACAGAAAGTTGTGCACCTTGGGTCTGAAAGAGCGAGGAAAGTGCTCGTATGGGATTAGTTGTTCTTCGCTTTTACATGAATTTTTTTGTTTATTGCAGTGCGTTCCTGTGTGCCAGCGACAATGTCTCCATCAATGAAGTACAAGCAAACCATTAAACATCTGCAAGCCAAAGTAGCAGCACAGCGGAAAACTATCAAAAGACTGCAGAGACAGCCTCACCAAGCACCGTCATCGACTACGAAGGCCCTTGAAGTTATCCGACCGCACGTCACCGAGGAGGTTTTTAAACTTCTTTCTGCACATGTTCGCTTGAGGCCCAAATGCAAGGGCAAGCGGTTTCCCGTGTGGTTCAAGAAATTCGCTCTTCACTTAAACTTCCGAGGTCCGCGAGCATACCGATTTCTGGCTCCGTATTTTTCTTTGCCCTCCCGGCGTTCATTAAGGAGGTGGCTAGCTAATGTAAAGATGACTCCAGGCATAATTCCAGGAATCCTTTCTTCCATTGCAACAAATACTCAAGCTTGGAATGAACGGGACCGAGTGTGCGCTTTAGTTTTCGACGAAATAGCACTCAAAAAGAATTTGTACTATGATGCTTCAAGAGACGTTGTCCAGGGTTTTACAGATGATGGCACTCATCGCACTTCAACCATCGCTGATCGAGCACTGGTTTTTCTTCTTGTTGGTGTTTCGAGAAAGTGGGTTCAACCGGTTGCTTTTACTATAGGGCACACATCAACACCATCATCTGTTATGCATAACTTGCTGGTGTCACTCATTTTGGAGCTTAGGAGCATTAATATTGCAGTGAAAGCAGTCATTTGTGGCCAGGGCAGTTCAAATGTAAGTCTCGCTAACCAACTAAAAGTGACTGTAGCAAAGCCTTTTTTTGAAGTTAATGGTGAGCGGGTATATTACATTTTTGATGTTCCGCATTTAATTAAAACAACGCGCAATAATGTCCAAGCACACAAGTTATACATTGGGGATGACATCGTTAACTGGTCGCACATTGTAAGCCTTTACCAATCCTCACATGAGTTGCGGTTGCGATTGGCTCCAAAGTTGACTGAACGGCACGTTCATCAGAAACCTTTTTCTAATATGAAGGTCAGCAGAGCAACTCAGGTCTTCAGTGCATCAGTTTCGATTGCTATCACGGCAATGGTGTATGCGAAGGTGCTGCCTGCCTCGGCCATCACTACAGCTCAATTTTGTGATCGTATGGACAGGATTTTCGATGCCTTGAACAGCTCGAGTAAAAAAAGAACTTCGCAAAAGCTGCGGCATGCAATCATGAAAAATGATTCAGAGCTGATTGACTTCCTCCGAGGCCAGCTTCCCTGGATTGCATCATGGCAGTTTGTTGGCAGACGTCAACCACAAACCATCGTAGGTTGGCAAATTACAATTCAGGCAATTTGTCAACTATGGGACGACCTCTCCAAAAATTACAATTTTGAATACCTGTTAACACGCAGGCTTCAACAGGATCCTCTGGAGAACATATTTGGCCACATTAGGCAAAAACAGGGTTGCAACACCAACCCCAATGTAGCACAATTTATTTGTGGCCTGAAGCACATCTGCATAAGAAAACTCTTCAAGCTGTCAGAATACGGAAATGTCGAGGATGATGAATGTGACCTCCTCCAGGAACAGCTGTCGCCATTCTCCCTCACCAGTGCGTCTCTTGTGGATAATGAGGAGTGTGCACAGCCACAGCCTGACGACTTTCCCGCTCTAGACGATCTCTCTGAACTTGCGACAAACATTCACTCCCATATTATCGATGACTCCGCTGCATATTATGTAGCTGGTTTTCTCATCAAACACTTCCTTCGGAATGCATGTGACGGTTGCAGTTGCCCACAGTTACTGAAAGACGACAGTGAGACGCTTAAGGGTACCCACCAGTATTTCACAATGCTCAAAGCATACCACGTCCCCAGCAAACTTTTTGGGAATCTCACTGTGCCATCAGAAGCAGCTTTTGCATACGTACAACAACTTGAATCTCGCTTTCTTGCCATAATTGAGGCCACTGCACATCACCTGAAAGTGTGCGATGTTTTGTATCACCATCTGTCAAGTGTTGGCGATTTTCATTTCTGCTCTGCTGGGTGTCGCGCTAAGTTTCTGAAAATGTTTTGCCGGGTTCGTTTATGTTGGCATGTGCGTTTTGTGAACCGAAACTTAGACAGGGTTAGGTTCCAGTCTTCAATCTCGGGCATGCAGCTTGACAAGTTCAAAGGTTAGCAATTAGCGGCGGGTTTACACTAAAGTATTGGAGTTGAGCCGAATCCTGCAATAGCTTTGTTATGTTATTACTTCGTTACAGCAGACTTCATTATGGTCTTATATGCTTATATTCAGTTCAACTGGACTAACCACTCCTTCGTTGCATTCATTGTTTTGGTTACCCGCTATGAGGAGTACAAACACTGTGTATTCGCTCGAAGTGATTTGCATAACCTTAAAAAGAATGTTGGGCATCCTGTCTGTATTTTTTGTAGCAAATACGGGCGAACTGTACACTTTACTGTGGGTCGCTTGGTCACTGTGTATGCTTTATCTCTCCAGCTCAAGTAATATATCGATAACAAAACCGCTTGTTGAAATGTCTTCGAGCGGGTAAGGAACACAGTATGAAGTGGGCACGGTTCATGTTATCACGCTTTTCGTATTTTAGCTTCTCATCAACCTCCTCATCTTGCCCATCAAAATTTTCAAAAGAATACCCAAACTTGTAGTGTTTGATGGGGCTGCGGACGCTGCCATTTTATTTTTATATAGCTTGTGAGTGATAACGTACGATGTAGAGCCTTTGTGAAAAATAATGAGCCAAAGTGGTTTCCTTCTGCTATTTATTAGCCCTGTAATACCGCTCTCGTAGCACCAATTAAAGTCCACAATTCTGGATAAAGTGATGACTACAATCTATTTTAGCTCGCAAGCGTCACAGCAACACCCAAACGCAAATCACTTGGGATCTTAAGTTTTGATGAAGGCGACGCATAACAAAAGCCACAAGACCTGCCAGTGTTGTAGCATAAAGTTTGTCTTTCACGTAGTGAGCAAGCTGCAAAGCCCTACCTTTCTGAGGACAAGCAGGCATCAAGTCTGCTTTTTTTCATTTTGGACTAGCTGTTCTTAAGCACAGCCAGCACACTGCACCTTTGCCTTTCTGTTATATTGTGTCGTGTGGTTTCTGTGCGCTCTTTTTTTCTATGCATTATTTCAGTTAAGCCCAGGCGTGATTCGCGACTTCATTGCTGTGTATATGTCACTTCTTCCTTCTTCATCAGCATTGTGCGCTATGTTTTTGCCATAGATCCTTAGTTACCCACTGGCCCGGTGTGTCATACTTCACCAGTTTCTCGGCTTCTGCCAACTCTAGCGATGTGTGCGTTGTCTGTGTTCTCTATGTATTTGTTACAATATTTGTTACAATTTATTTGTAAGGCGAGATGCATTTGTTGTCTACCTTTGTCATATTGTGCTTTTTATATTCTCATACTCTACCTTGCCTTTGAATAAAACATTGCGGATGCTCTGTTTCTTTGACTGATATATACATTGATCACTTGTTCCAAAAGAAAAACACAAGCGCGATGAATAAAACGATAGTGAATTATCATTACCTGCATCTCTTTTTTTTATAACTTAATCAAAATAAAAATTACGTCACGACCGATTCGCACGAACCACTGAACAAAACAAAACAGGGAATCGCTAAATCAAAACGACCTACAAAAACTATCCATTTGGGCGATGAATAGTGGTCTGAAATTATGAACTTACGACATAGCCAAACGTCGGTTATGCAAAGTAATTCAAAAGTTGCGCCAGTGAAACCGAAACCGGAAGCGCAAGCCACTTGCTCTCATCAACCACTAGGTGTGCTAGAGTCGATTGGGCCGCTGGGGTCTACGGGAGTGTCCACTCTTCACCTTTTTTATTTCTCTATGGCATTGCTTTGTTCGCAGGGGGCGGCCGTCAGAGACGCTCTACTTCGTACCGAAAGATGAGGGTAAGATGAGAAAGTAGGGCAGCGCGTTCGTGGCTCACGTTCCAGGCATAATTTTTTTAGGAGGTGTTGGCCTGTGAGTACGTCTCGTGCGTCGTATGTGCGTGAGAAATGTGGAGCACGTTTCGATCTGCCTGCCATTCGGCGCGTGACCTTCCGATTTGTAGCTATAGCGTTCATTGCTTCTCCTTTGCTGTGACTTCTTTTTTCATACGAACTCTAAATCCTCTTCGCTTCTGGTTCCATGTGTAAAGAAGGTTTTAGAACTCTCGTTCACAAGGAACTCAAGCACCACACTATTACTTGATTCCCTGCTCACCTTTGCTCAAAGGTCGGAGTCTTCCCAATGGCAGCAAGCTAGCCCACTCCAAGGAGCAAGGCTTTACTTACCGCGCCGAGACTTGCACGGCTACGACAGAAGAATCAGCTCCAAGCCTCTATTCTACGGACAGTTGTATAACATCCAATAAAGGCACAAAACACAATCAAATGGGCCGTAGGTCCTTTACACTGCCCCAGGAAATGTTGTGTAGGCCACAGGCAATTTCCCTCGTGTGCTTCAGATGTAAACATTCGCCTGTCTCTTAACTAATAGTCATTACTCTACCATTTCGGAACTTTTGTCTGGTCTGCCGCAATCGCAGTGATACCCACATGCTCTGGAGGGGCCCCTCCTTACAAGGAAAAGATCAAAAGTTTTCTGAAAGGACTTATTTCATGCTCAAGAGTCCGGTCCTTCTGACACAACCCAATGCTGTCCAGAGAGCCCACGCCACGCCAGAGAGGCTATAGGCCTCCCCGTAACTACGTGGAAGCGGCCCATGATCCTCGCTCTATAAAAGAGGGGTGGTATCCCTCGGTACCTCAATGAAGTTTTTCGTCCATATATTAATCCACAATTTTAGTAGCATACAGCGTTTTAATAAAATCTGTGTAAAATTCCTCAGAATAAATTATACTTACGCAATATTTATATGGTTTTAGTGTATAGGTGCCTCTAATGATCGTGTACATTTGTTCAATAAAATTTTTCTTCGTTTCGAGGAGGTATCCAAGCCAATTTTCTCTGTATTGTGCAACGAAGATAGGGCGTGGTGATTACACTTATTCTTCGGTTGTTAACTACTATAATGTGCCTATATATAAAAAATGATAGAATGAGAATGGTGGGGGAGACGTTGTGGGGTCGAAAACATGCTATCTCTATACGGATAGATTACCAGCTATCAATGCAAAAAAATCAAATGCTATACAACATTAAAGCCATGCAGCCGTCACTTTCCACAGTAGTACAAAACAGACGGCAAGCCAGAGTATTTTTCGTAGTCAGTCAGTCAGTCAAAGAACTTTATTTGGTCCTGAGAAGACGAGAATGCCCCCGTCAGGGGGTACCGTCTGGGGGCCCCGCCCACGATGGCACCGGGAGGTTAAAGCTCTCAGCGACTTCGCGGGCTCTCTGGACAGCCCTTAGCTGCTGGTCCTTTGCGGAGCTGGTGATAAGCTGGAGCCGGTCTTCCTCAGTGGAGGGAGACCCCGAGCCCCCGTGCAAGTCGTGACACTGCGACAGCATGTGCTGGAGGGTGCACCTCGGATGACCACAGCGCAGACAGCGTGGGTCTACTTCATCTACAAATTTTGACCAAATAAACGGACATGGATACGTGTTTGTAACATTCGCAAAGTGATTGCCTGTGGTCTGTTTAGTTGTGGGTGTGGAAGAGGAAACTTCCTACGCCCTAGCTGATAGTGCTTACAGATCTCGATGAAAGTGAGAAGAGGGTCCCTTTGCCACTGCCCTTCCTCAGCCTCCGAGTGCCCACTTCCGGCGCGGTGTGTGAGACCTCGCGCCTGGGAGTGTGCAAGTTCGTTGGCGTTTGGGATGGTTTCATGAGCATCACTGCCCACATGACCAGGGAACCAAATTATATGCTTTTTGCCTGTTCAAGATGCAGCAGAGAGAACGAACGTGGCTTCTTTGCACACCGAGCCTTTCATAAATGCTCTAGTGGCGGCTCGCGAGTCCGCGTGAATAGTAGAACGGTTTGTTGTGGCCATGGCAATGGCCACTGCCACCTGTTCGGCTTTGTCGGCATCCGAATTTTCGAGCGTAAGTGATGTCAGCAGCTCTCCCCGTAACGACGTAGCTGCTGGAACAAAGTGATTGGAAGCAGCGTATTGCGCTGCGTCAACGAAGGCGACATTGTCCTCAATCGTAGCCGCTGTTTCAAGAAGGGTTCTGGCCCTTGCTTTGCGTCTGCCGCAGTTGTATTGGGGGGGAATGTATCTAGGTACCTGAAATACTGTATACATTTCCCTGACTTTGATAGGGAGCACGCACTCCCTCTGTATGGCAATGGGAGACCGTATACCAATATGCGCTAGTAACTGTCTGTCAGCCTCCGTGGAAGCCAGTCTTGCAACTTGGGCGACCTGTTGTGCCTCTACTATTTCGCTGAAGGTGTTGTGGACACCCAGCGCCAATAGATGTTCTGTACTGGTGCTCTGTGGGAGACCCAGTACCTTTTTTATGTTCTTGCGAATTATTGATTCTAATCGGGCTTCATCTCTCCTGCTCCACTTGTGGGCCAATGCGATGTAGTTGATGTGGCTCATTAGGAAGGCGTGAAAGAGTCTACGAAGGTTCTCCTCGGAAAACCCCCCTCGTTTGTTGGCCACCCTCGTGATTAATTTTGTCATGGAATTGGCTTTGGCTGCGATGCGTTCTAAGGTGTAGGTGTTACTGCCATCCTCCTCCAGGAACATACAGAAGATTCTAACTTTCTTTACGATCGGAATAATAGAGCCGTTCGTTGTGGTGATCAAGATATTGGGGAAACTTCCTTTCTTTGCACTGATTGTTGGCCGATAAAGGAGCAGTTCCGAATATTAGCCGACAAGCAGAGTCCTGCCTTGTGAAGGAAATCTTCGACAACCCTGATCGCCGTTTGTAATCGCTCTTCAGTTTGCCCATCACTACCTCCCTCGCACCAGACGGTGATGTCGTCAGCGTAGAAGGCGTGACCGAGACTTTCAATCTCGGCCAGACTGTGGGAAAGTGCTCTTAGCGATAACTGATTGATTTGTGGGGTTTAACGTCCCAAAACCACCACATGATTATGAGAGACGCCACTCTCTTAGCGATAAGTTAAGTAGAAATGGGGATAGCACTGCCTCTTGTGGAGTGCCTCTGGGTCCAAGATCAAACGTTTTCGAGCCGAGAGATCCTAGGCGAATGGTAGCTTTTCTGTTCTTAAGAAATTAGCTGATGTAGTTGTCAAAATGTTCTCCTAGACCCGCTTCTTTAATGGAATGAAGTATGTAAGAGTGTTTGACCTTGTCGAAGGCCTTTTCCAGGTTAAGTGCCAGAACAGCTCTGGTGTCTCTGGAGACCCTGCCAATGATCTTGTGTTTTAAAAGCAACATTACATCCTGCGTTGACATGGACGGCCCGATTCCAATTAGATTGAATGGGAAGGGATTCCTTTCCTCAGCAAATTTAGTGGCCCGCTTGAGGATAACGTGCTCGGCGACCTTCCCTACACATGAAGTGAGAGATATCTGCCGGAGCGAGCCAAGCTCCAGGGGTTTCCCCAGCTTGAGAATGAGGATGACGGTCGCGTCGCGTCACTATATCGGAACCTCGCCGGTCTCCCACACCTCGTTGATTTTATTCGTTAGAAGCTCGATATCCTCGTCAGGTAAATTTTTTAAGAGTTTGTTACTGATCCCATCGGGACCCGGAGCTGATCTGCCGTTGAGATCATATAGAACCTCTCGTACATCTGCGCACGTGAAGGGGGAACTAAGAGGGTCTGTTCCGTTCTGTGGCAAAGCAGGAGGGTAGTCAATGTGTGAGGCGGGTTCTGTGCAAAGATATCTCGAGGCGAGCTCTTCGATAATTTGTGTCTCTGTCAGACCAGAGTTATTTAGGTTGTGGATAAGTCTGTCAATTGTAAGCTGCTGATTGGTTTGGATTGTTTATCTCCCAGTAGATGTTTGAGGAGCTTCCACTTCGCACCACTCCTCATTTGCCCGTCGACAGCATTGCATACTTCATTTCATTGCTGTCGAGCTAGCGTTTCACTATGCTCATCTACCTGCCTATTAAGTTCAGCAATTTTTTGCGTAGGCGTCGGTTTAGTTTCTGCGTTTTCCATTGAGCCTGCAGCGCGTTTATAGCCTCCAGAAGTTGCGCTAACCGACTGTCCATGCACTCTATCTCTCTTTCTGTCTTCACTTCCTTTGTGGAAGCAGCAACGTCTTCTTTGAGGCGAGTGATTCATTCATTTAACGAGTTGTATTTATTCTCGTCTTGCTTTCTGATAGCTCTAAAAAGGTCCCAATCTGTGACGTGAAATTTTCTGAGCGGTGGTGACGAGATTCTTATCGCGAGGTTGGTAATGTAGTGATCACTACTCAAATTCTCTTGTAAGTTAGTCCATATGGGTTCTTCTGCATTCCTAACCATGGTCAAATCTGGTGTGGTACCCCTGCTGACCGAATTGCCTATTCTGGTGGGGTGTCGTGGATCGGTAACCAATGTGAGACCACAAGCTATGATCTGTGCTGCGAGGGCTTTGCCTTTTGTGGTATCCTTGATATAGCCCTATCTTGATGATGTGCGTTAAAGTTCCCTGCTATGATGAGCGTTCGATCACCTGCAATTTTACACGCTTTGTGTAAAAGTGCATAAAACATCTCTTTTCTGTCGGCTGGTGAGCTGTAAATGTTTAAAATAAAAACGGATTGCTTAAGTTTAGCGTTCAGGATGAGCTCGATCATGATGTGTTCAATTTTTAAGTCCGGCCTAACGTCATGACGTAAATAGGCGAGGTCCTTTGAGACGAGTGTCGCTACACCCCTCTTGCCCTCCTTGAAATACGCTTCTGCACGATAGTGACGAAGAGCGATTACATCGGTGAGCGTTTCCTGAGGGAGGATTACTGATGGCCTTTCGGTAGCAAAGCTAAGAAAGTGTTGTAGTACTGCCTTTATTTTGCGCAAGTTGACGCAATTCCATTTCCAGATTACTAGATTGCTTGCATTATCCATTTTACTGACTTGAAGGGGGTGTACCGAGCAGAGCGTGCTGCTTGTATGATTCTAAAATCTGAAGCCTCGCGGCGTGCTCGGTCAGTTGGAGCCTGATAGGAGTAATTTCAGCAATAACGTCATTTCTTAGCTTTTCAAGCAGTGTTGGGATGCTTGAGACGTTAAGCGCCTCCTCGTCCATGGGCTCAGGGCCTGCCCTGCGTTTTGCGCCTCTGTTGACGGACGCTGTGGCTGCGGTAGCTTGAGCGCTAGACGCACGCTTTCGCTGCTGCATTTCTTGCAAGATTGGCTTAATATCAGCTAATTCGTGTCGAATAGACACATTCTTGCGCTCTAGTGATTGTATTTTGTCTCGTGTTTGCTGTGACTGTTGCCCTGGTTGCACGGGGGCATGGGCCTCAGCTGTACCGGCTACCTTGTTCGTCCAGGTAGGTTGCGAGTTGAACCCACCCTGGGAACTCCGAGAGCGTTCCGTGGCGGTGTTCCTTGTAGTAGCCGCAGCTGGTTTCTTGGTAGGAGCGGCGATTTGCCGGTCTCTGGCGTTGCTCGTAGCGTTCTTCGTCTTGTGACCGCCTTTCCTTTTTTTCTACGTCGCCTTCTTACAGCGTAGGGAACTTGGTATCTGTGTTCGCAGGTACGGTCACCGGTGAGATGAGCGTCTCCGCATAGCGCGCACTTCGGTTGCACACAATCGTGTCCGTTTTGCGATTATCGAAGTCCCGCACTTTTCACACACTTTTTTCAGTCGGTCTAGGGCAGACATCGTGCCTGTGGCTGATTCGGCCGCAGTTACGGCCAGTGTCGATTTGCCTCTTGTACAGTGTACAGCGTAGCATGTTGGGGCCCCAGTGTACATAGTTGGGCACTTTCATGCCGTTGAACAGTACAATCACGGTAGGGGTCTCCTTTATGCGCCTGACTCCGAGCACCATCGGGTTTCTGGGTGTGACAAAAAAGGCTTTGCAGCGCAGGTTCAGCCAGATCGGTGTCGATGCCTCTGACCACACATCTACAGGTATTTCCCGGAGTTGTAATGTAAGCCGAGATATAGTGCTTTTTATCTGCCAAGAATATTTCCTGCACTTTGCAGTATGCATTGGCATTCGATTCGGAGGGTGTGCTTATAACGAAGATATTCTGCATGGCATTCGCACACACGATATTCTCCTCGGCTGCCGCTGGGGGCAGCCTGGCAGCCAATAAAATGGCTTGCGTGACCTTTAACTGACTGCATGTTCGCGCGTCCAGCCCTCCCCCCTGGCGGACGACCACTCGAAAGTGCGATGTGGGCAGGCGCGGTAGCCTAGGGGCTGCAGCAAGCTTTCTCAGCTGGCTGGCTTTAGCGGGGTTAAGGTGGACTCCAGTTTGCCTAGCCGAGTGCGCCTCGTGCTTGAAGCGGGTTTTATCCGTATTCCGCTTTCTGTGGGCGGTAATCCAGCCATTGGACTCGGCTTCCGCTTTGGAGATTTGCTCTCCTTCTACCATAGCCTCATGAGGCATGGCCTTTTCGGGGGTCGGCCGAACAAGCGGCCGCGCGTTCCACCTTTCCGCGCTGCGGCGCCCGATGCCGTGTATAAGCACAAATAGGCCTAACCATTGGTGTCGGAGAAAGACCCACAAAAGAGGTTCCAGTGCACCTACCGTGATTAATGGGGTATCCAGGTGTTCCTTGATACTTCCCGGAGTTGCTCCAGTAGAAATCTCGGAGGGAAAGCACATCGGACTCACTTGAACAACGTCAGTTGGCGGAGCCGATGCAGACGCGTCCGCAAGCCACTCCACCACCTAGCGTATCCTTTTCGTAGAAGTACCTCCCCCCGCCCCCTCTAAGCACGCTGCTTTCATTTTGCTGCTCTTGACCCCCCTCGCTTGGATATCCGAGGTCAGCACGCCGCGCTGTCTAGCCAACTTCAGTTCATCGCATTTCATTATGTCAGCAGCTACAGCAGCACTCCCACGCAACGCCGGTGAAAGCGCCGGTGCCGCATTTCTTCCTCACGTTCCCTACAATCCTCCATTCTTGAAAAGGTCAAGGCCCCCAAGCTGTCCTGAGTAACAGCCCTCCCCTCCTTTCCATCCTTTTTGAAGTCGCATGGTTCGTAGTTAGGAAGATTTGCTCTGAAATTCACAGCAGAATCGTGATGTGTAAACGTACAGTTTTATAGCAGATTGTTTCTTTCTCTAGAACAGTGTCTTGTGCGCCATCCGCATGGCATTTTTCATCGTCTTTCCAATGTTAGTCACCGTCTGGAAAGGACTCACAGAACTGTCTACTCTGCTAGTTACGAATTAACTAAGTCCGATGAATACTGTTTTTACAGTCAGAAGCTTCCAAAATACTCTCCCTTTCCAGAAATAAACAGAGGGTCATTAGAGCTCACCTGGGATTTGGGAATCGACAACGCTGGCAGGCTTACATTTTATTTCTTAGAAAAATTAGATATATCACAAGTGACAAGCAATGAGAAATGTTACCAAAGAACACTATAAAAGGCACACTCATTAGCTGTAGAAGAAGTGAACACCAAGAAACCCAACAGTATTCAAATGAGCATTAGAGGACGTCCTTAGCTCCACAAATAAATTTCTGGATGTGCCCTTGCCTGTGACAAAAAAGAAAAAGAAATGCGTTCGTCATAAAACTGGGACCCACTTTACCGAATAACGGTTTCACAAACATATCCTCTTCCACCCAGACGCACTTTTATAGCTTCAATTGCAACTGAATGTATGTTCACGGCGAGGATGATAGCCATGGGTCGATCACACAGTTGGTGGCGACAAGTCAGAAAGATGGGCTCACGGTACGTGCACTTCGCTGATGAATGTGCAGTGGAGCCTTAACAATGCAGATCATGACACCCTACAGAGGCGAACATGAAGATAAGTAACTGAAGTTGCATATATAGCAAGAACCGGTTCGTAAATTGGGTCATATGCAAGAAGCGAGGCTTTTACGCTTTAGCCTGCGCCTAATCGACCATTCAGTGAGCTCCACCACATCTTTCCGGCTCACTAAGAATAATATTTGCTTTGCAATTATATTTTTAATGTTTTTTAAAATGCTCAAACCTCATACTTCAGTCAGGTAATCGCCTTGTACGCGTAGACTATCTTCAAAAAATTTTTTTCGCGCAGGTTAAGGCGGCGAAACAATTGCAGTACCCCGAAATTCAAGCAACAGTACTGGTGTTCGCATGCAATCGATGCACATGGTGTTCCAGTTCACAAACAATTGATATATTTCACTGTGTTGTTTCAAGGGTATATCCAGCGTATAGGTGTCTTTGTTGCTCAAATGAACAGTAGAATAGGGATCAACAGAACGCCAACATGCTGGCAGAGTGTTGCATGTAAACATGACAGTTTTGAAAGGGCACCTAAACAGCTTCGTGAAATACGAAGAAGCAGTGCGTTATTCTCCCTGTGCGTTTTGCCTTTTTCGACAGAAGTCGGAATTCCAGCAGCCTGTTCAAGTGACGCCATTAGGAAAAAAATGTCTTGATTAGTCCTTGTGGAGGGATAGGTCCACGTGCATCTTACCCTCCTGTGCCAAGTAAAAGCACGCCCTTTTTGCCTCGTCTCTCATGGCTACCATGCACTATCAACTGATTTCGCTTCGTTTTGTGCGCTTTCAACTGCCAAGTGGAGATGACAGTGGATAGCTGAGGAGCGTGAAATCTTGACAGGCTCACGGTTAGTGGTCAAACTGTCCAAGTGTTTCTGTAAAAAAAAAAGGGGGGGGGGGGGGGAAGAGATCATTGAGCTTCTATAGTAAATGTAGTGGAGGCGAGAAAGAAACCACTCTCTCGTCTTTCAACTCGGAGTGGTTCAGGAGACGTTCAACAACATGCCAGAATGAACAAATGCGTTAAGTGCCAAATGATCTCGAGGAGCATCGGGTTAATGAAGCGAGGACTCAGACGTCCCTTTTCGATGGTGGTGTAATCCACGCGACTTAAGCATGAAGCTATTCCCCCTCGCACTGCCTTTGCCTTTCCTGTTTACTCCTGACAAGGAATGCAAACATGCCTGAAGAGCTGCAGATGACACGTGCATAGTGGGATGATGGATTCCGGGGAGTGAAAATCAAGTCTCTGTGGGCAAGAACGTCGTCATATCGAAGAACAACACCTGACAATGGTTGGTAAGATAGCGCAAGGGCACAGTGTAGTTCAGTGAAGCATTCACTCAGCGTGTATTGTACGTAATCGCTTGGAAATATTCAACTCGTCTATCGACGTCCTCTTTGCAATCTAAGTCCGTCTTCGCTCTACTTTTTTTGTTCAGCTCTGTGTAAGTGCATCAAAAGTAATGTTATCATCTCCTCTTGGTTCATTGTACTTTGTTTTGAAGCGCGAGCTACCACTGAATTTTTTTTGTTACAAGATAGAATACCACCTGCCAATTCAGAAAATAGCATGCACAACAGCTGCTTTTACATCTTGCAACGAGGAAGCACTGGTTAACCCGAGAAAGGCAGAGCGGAAAAGTTGGCCTGAGCGATAGTATGCTCTAGCCAGCTACTCTGCAGTGGGGCAGGGGAGTGGGTAAGGTTTTAGGAACTTGCTCGCCAAGCTTCCTATGCTTCATAATGTACCAATGTTCATCAAGGCTAGACCAAAAAATATTTTGACAGTAAGGTCGTCGATTTTGGGGAAGATCGGGTAAGAACATTAAGTTGAATGCAGCTTCAATTCCAAGTATCGCATATTTATACACTTCAAGAAGTTTATTTATTAAAGTTCCTTTTCGGCAATGCCTCGAAACTTTAAGTCATTTGTTACTAAAATTGATCTTTTTTTCCCTTGGCCTCCATGGTGAATATTCAAAAACTACAATCACCATCTTTCGTGAACACCAGAGCACTCAGTTGCATGCTCGAAAACTTCGAATAAATGCAGTGTCTACCCCTGCGAGCCCTATTTAGGCTGGATATATCGGTGCTAGACGGAACAAAATACATGTGGTTTGTTAACAAGTAGAAGGAAAAGAAAAAAATTTATGTTCCATGTCAATACTTTTTTGCTATATCAATTGGCAAGGAAACATTTTTTCCCTATGACTGCATACCACTAATATGAATTAGCGATGACTGTTGCACGTTTTATCTGCTGGTTATGGTGTAAATTTTACTGAAATAATGTAGTTGGCCAGTTCGTGGTCACGCGTAATTGTGTTCATTGACGGATCTGTAAAAGAGAAAAAAGTATCTTTTAGTGCTTAGTCTCACCTAGAATACTAAAACAAGAACTAGGACACAATAAAAGAAAAAGCAATCAGTGTTAAATGTTTTGGCACAGAGAGAAAGAATTAACTTTCAAAATATCAGCATGGTTTATTGCGTAGCTGGCTGCTCCAGGTGTCGTGTGGCGACTATTATGTGTACACTTATCAAATATAGACGCATACAGTACGAACTGTCGCCAATATCTTCATGATGACCAAACGTTTATTGAAAAAAAGGCTAGTGTTGAGACTCACAGTCCAGTCTTCCTGACTTATTTATCCTTGCCTGATTAAAATCAAGGCATCTACGAACAGTATATACACTCGCGAGACATACAGAAACATCCCAGTGCACATAAGTAAATTTTGAAACAATACTGTCCCCGCTGAAAGTTACATGAGTGCTTCCCGTGTAGTTTAGGTGGACGACGACGTGTCAACAGAGAAAAGGCTAAGTTCTCGACGGCGCTCACTTGATTCTGAAGTGCCATCTTCAATATAGAGATTACAAGGCGCCACGACCCACCCGGTGAAAGAAACGAGCGTCCTTTTTGACGTTCAGTGAGCTTTAATGACGTCCGAATTCGCAGCTTCCGCGGAGCCTCGGCCTGTCAGAGACGTGCACGCTTTGTCCTCCTTGACGACTGGTCTGAAATGGACCGACATTTTTAAAGTTCAATTGTTAAATTTTAATCTAATAATCAGTGAGCGAGTGACATCTCTGTTGCGTCCGCCTGAAGAAACAGGCCCCACTTTTGGGGTACTGTAAAGAAAGACTCTCGAAGCACTTCGGTGGATCTGTTTTGCTGAGCTGTTTTGCTGTGCCTTTTTGGGTTGACGCTAACACAATCACTTGAAGTGTGAGTTCATGTGCCTCAAACTTTCCTAATGTGTTGGGCTTTCTTTTCGAAATGCCACTTTATTTAGTTGTTCAGCCTATATTTCAAAGTAAATTTTATATATATACATATATGATCTAGAATTTTGAGCGTGTATACGGTATATCATTCCCTCATTTCTTTCTGTGTATGATTAACAATGACGAGTTTGCTATTACCATGCCTGTTAGAGTTCAACTTTACCAGTTTTATATCTGCTTCAGGCCTCTCACTTTGATTTCAAAGGAGTGATTTGTGTTCGCACTTGGTTAACGGTAGCAGCAATTTTCCTCGCTCACGTGTTCTGGTAGCGAAAATGAGAAACCCGACCACGCAGAGTATTCTGCGAGAAAGAGACATTATTTGACAGACGTCGGAGATGTTCACGTGGGAGCAGAATCATTCATCGCAAAGTTAATAACTTTGCGATGGGTGACAGAAGTGTCACGTGTTTTGGCTCACTCGTTATCAGCTAATGCTAAATGCTGAATTCGAGGAACAGAGTACCAGACAAAAGGAGAAGCATAAAAAGTTCAATGATTTCACAGTTGTTTTTATGTGTCTGTGCGTGTTTTGCTGCTTACCAAAATGCACAATTTTAATTCTGTCATTATAAAGTGAACGAAGCCATCACGACCGGCTAATTAAATTTACGTATACGGACACTACTTGCGCAAACTGCAATAATTGATTAGCCCTACAGAATTTTTTGCTGGCTAATTCAGCAACATTTGTTGTTTCTCATCGGTGAGTGAAATTTTCACTGGGCAATCTCGAGAGGGCTCATGGATTCCAGGGGTTGTTTCTGAGCACGGTGTGATTTTTTTATATACCGTGATTCAGAGCAACTCGCCCAGTGCCGGGTGGCTCTCACTTTTTACATCGCCAAGTTGTAGATTTCAGAGGAAATGTACAGGACGGTCAGCATGCTTCACTTTGGTCATTCTGCGAGCCACCTTGTCTGTGCTTTTTCTGCCAGGACCAAGGCTCTCATGTAAACGCACACAGCCTATCAAGTGCTGTGTGGAACTTCACATTTAATTTCACTTAGAGCATTTCTTTGTCTCACTGGCGAATTTGGCTCAGTGCAATCAAACTGCTCGCTCCAGAATTTTTCATGGCCACTCCGAATCTCTCAGTGAAATACGTCAATAGTCACGCCAGGACTGATAGCCGGCAGCACGTCGTCAGTGTTTTCCGCGTCACCTAAACTGGTGGAGCTATTCGTGCTAGAACATTCCGGCATTTTTCTACAAATATCGAATTAGGAAAGGAGCGTCTTTTCGGTTCCGTATATATAATTTCTTCCGACATGCTTCCCCGCTCTCTTTCACAAGAGCTTCAAAGAAATAACACAAAAAACAGCATTTCAAAGCGAGTCTGCCCTTCGTCCAGGAAATATGTCTTAACGCGGCTCTTCGCCCGATATGACGCCTGTACACAGCCTTTTCCGGAAACATTTTCAAGCACTTCGTCGCTCTGTGGCAAAACATTTCAGAGTCACACAGAACTCCCGCGTGTGATGATTCTGGATAAAGCCGGGTTTCAAAATTTTGCATCCGTCAAGATTTCTTACACTCACTTAACACGCGACCGCGGTCGACACGAATGCCGGCAAATCATTTTTCACGAAACGAGCTGTTAGACGATGTCGCGTAAACATCGTTTATGCTAGAATTGATATGGCACATAAGTCGGCAATCTTTAGAAAGGGAACCTGTCAATCACAGAAATACATTTCTAACTGACAACCTTCGTGTAATTGTATTTGGCGCACATTATATACGTCTACATTTCTGAAATGAATGCCACAAGTACTTTAGCCTTATATTAATGCCATGTGCATTGGTATTATTCGTAAGGTAACAAGCTTGTTCAAGAACTTATGATTCTTCTAGTTTTGTAATAGTTAAAAAAGTGAAAAGATAAATATTGTACTTTTTCAGGTACTGAGGTACTTTCAGCGTTGCCTTCCAAGTGGTCTCTCCTTCCAGGAAACCGCAGCTTTCCGCCACGTCAACGGATCTCACAACCATTAGGCGCTAGACTTTGAAGGAGCTTGCTAGCGGTATTCTGCTAAGATGCGGGGTATGGTTTGAGCGTTCTGATAAGTGATTCTATACAGCACCGCACCATGTGGTAAGCGGTGCGCTTTGCGCAATGGTTCCATTCGTAACCCGACTGGGCCGAAGTGCGCTAAATCAGATTTACTGCGCAATCCTGATAACATCAACGAAAATTGCGCCAAACTGCACCTAAGAAGGATTTGGGAACGCACCTTGTCTTCGGGGTCACCAAAGTCACAATCATACCTAGAATTATTCCGCTGAATAAACAACGGCCACCGGTGCGTCCCAAGTGATGCACAATGTTATGTTTGGTGCTGACGTAATTTTTATTATGCAAGTTGTAACGGCGAATCTCGTTCTCCGCAGGAGCTCAAGGCATCTTGGCCGCTATAGCATGGAACTGTGGCGGCAATTCATCGGCGGACATCATCCGTTCCCGGAACGTTGCTGATATCTCGTTTCAAGAGTCGCGCGGCACGTAATTCAACGAATTTTCCTTAATAACTGCACGCATACCGCCTGAATGTCTGTCATGTCTACTTATCCGCATCGCAATCTAATTTACCGTGCTTTGCATTCACAGAACACCGTGAATGGTGGGAACGCGTTGACACTTTTCCCTTAATATACTTTAATATTGGATCTCCATTCCAAAGTGCTTTTTCGTATAACATTTCACCAGCACACCTGCTTTGTTACCGCTGTGGCATAAAAAGCCCCAAAAAGACTCTGCCTTTTCGAACTCGAGATTTATAGGGACCGATTTCGATATTTTCACGTGCTTTTAAATGCGAAGCGTTTCTTAGCGAACTTCGGCGACTTTGAGCGTATCTATCTATCTATCTATCTATCTATCTATCTATCTATCTATCTATCTATCTATCTATCTATCTATCTATCTATCTATCTATCTATCTATCTATCTATCTATCTATCTATCTATCTATCTATCTATCTATCTATCTATCTATCTATCTATCTATCTATCTATCTATCTATCTATCTATCTGTCTTTATGTCTGTCTGTCTGTCTGTCTATCTATCTATCTATCTATCTATCTATCTATCTATCTATCTATCTATCTATCTATCTATATATCTATCTATCTATCTATCTATCTATCTATCTATCTATCTATCTATCTATCTATCTATCTATCTATCTGTCTGTCTGTCTGTCTGTCTGTCTGTCTGTCTGTCTATCTATCTATCTATCTATCTATCTATCTATCTATCTATCTATCTATCTATCTATCTATCTATCTATCTATCTATCTATCTATCTATCTATCTATCTATCTATCTAGCCACCTACGAATTTTAGCTCTTCTGGCCGTTTCGATAATGGTATGGATACCAAACTTGGTATGACACAACATGACTGTATGAAGAGAATATGTGACTAGTTATTACATGAAAATTATGACATTCATGCCATGAATGTCATGATTTATATTTCACGGTCCTGCTGCTCCTGCAGTGGTTTCGTTCACATGGCATGTTTCAGAACTGGTATGGTATCACATGATGGCATGGCAAACACAAGCGACAGACTCTAACATGAAAATTATGACGTGCGTGTAATGTAACAACATGACTAGATGCCATGCTCATGATGTCCTCGTGGCCATTTCGCTAGCCTCACATATACCAAATTTGGTATTACGGTACGTGAATGGATGACTTCTTTCTTTGCTTTCTTTGCGTTGTTTGCTTTCTGTGCTCCTGCAAATTAGGTTTTTCCAGCCGTGAAAAGCTATTTACAGTGTTGAAGACAACATCAGCTGTGACTCCTGACAGCAGGAAGTGGTGTGATGGTACTGAACGCCGACGCTTCACCGTCACCGTGGCGGATGGAACCAGCCAGGATGTGCAAGCGTGGCAAGGGCCACCTTTACCACAGTGTGCCTTCGGAACCGACAAGCGTGTGAGTCAACCTGGTTCTACCAGAGTTTCTTGCATCAGGGCACCGACACTCGTTTTGGAGGCGATGAGGAAAGCTGAGGACATGTCGAGCGAAGTAAGCTCTGCGAAAAAGGTGAAAGTGGAAGAGCATACGGACAACATGCAAGAGAGGACATCCACCTACTCCTTCATTGATGAAGATATTGAATATGATGAGGAAGGAGATTATTTCACTCAAATGACTTATAAAAAGAGTAGATTTGAGGAAACTCGTGTAGTATTCCGACCAATAGAGGAAACGAGAACCTTCTGGAAAGTAAACCCAAACGTTGTAGCCTCGGAAATTGTTGCACTTGCTAAAGAGAAAGTGCGTTCTTTCTGAGTTAACAAATATGGAAGTTTCTCAGTCACCGTGAGCTCTCTTGCTTCAGCCAAAAGCTTGTTGTCTTGTGCGCAGGTGGCTGGCTTGCTGGTGAAGCCATTCATTCCGGAGTCTTACATGAGAAATGTAGGCAAAATCAGACATGTGCCTCTATAGAGAGTACACAGAAGAACAACTTACAGAATATTTATTAGAGGCAGGTGTGATATCGGCTAGACGCCAGACTCGTTACATACAAGGAGATGGCACTGTAGCATCGCACCCACTGAGAAGTGTGATTTTACAATTCAGATATGAGTCATATGACAGACTTTTTTCAGAGAAAGTGTTCCTTGGAATTACAAGCCATCCAGTTGAGGAATATCTGGGCCCAGGAAGACGCTGATATAATTTTCAGAGGTTCGGACATTTGGCGAAAAATTGCTGAGGAACAAGACGCTCCAAAATATGCTCCGAAGACCACCATCACAAAGACTGCAAATCGATAACAAAACTTAAGTGTGTCAATTGTAAGGGGCCCCACGCTGCATCATTCTCTGAAAGAGAGAAACGAGAAAAAAGGAAGGCAGGGAGGTTAACGAGATGCTAGTATCCGGTATGCTACCCTACACTGGGGTTGGGGAATAGGGGGTTGAAAGAGAAAGGGAGAGTTAAAAAATAAATAAGAGAAAAACACCGACACACACGCACACACAAAATAAGTCCACTCAGAGGCGTTCCGACAGGCCAGTAGTTCGTAAGAAGCCCAGTAGCGCTTGCACGGCTTTCTTCTGTGACGATGAGTCATGACGACGGCGCAGTATACTTTCTTCTGACAGCGGCTAGTCATCTAACCTGTTTATTTTATTAGAAAGGTGTTGTCTTTCCAGGTTGTATTTCGGTCAGTCACACAGGATATGTCGAATGGTTTCTTCATCTCCGCAGTGAGCACAGTCGGCGGTGTCAGCCATAGCTATGCGGAACGCGTACGCACGGGTAAACGCGACTCCCAACCATAATCTGCACAGAGCAGTAGCGTCGCCTCGTCGAATTTTTGTTGGAAGCTGCCTGCTTAACGTTGGATCAAGGGATCGTAATCTTGCATGAGTAAAGAGAGGCTCATTCCAAAGAGCCATGGAGCGTTGGCGAGCAAGAATGCAGAGCCTCCTAGCAGCGTCCGTCCTTGAGAGAGGTATTGACTGGTCGTTGTCTTCTGTATGGGCTGATCGGGCAGCTTGATCAGCTCGTTCGTTATCGATAATTCCACAGTGGCTTGGCAACCACTGAAATATAACGTGGTGCCCTTTCTCTGTTATATGGTGTAGCATTTATGCTGTCAAATACCAACTGTTCCAGTGGACCACGGCGTATATTTGACAGAAGTGACTGCAGTGCCGCCTTGCAGTCGCAGAAAATCGTCCACCGTTGCGTGCATTGACCGTTAATGAAACGCAGCGCAGCGCGCAGCGCTGCAAGCTCTGCTGCCGTTGTTGTGGTTGCATGAGCTGTCCTGAATTTGATGATTGTGGCGTGCGTTGGAATAACGACCGCCGCTATTGAGCTGTTTGGCAGGACGGAGCCGTCGGTGTAGACGTGGGTGCAGTCTTGGTACTTCTCGTACAGCAGAAGTAAGGGGAGCTGCTTGAGGGCTGGTATTGAGAAATCTCGTTTTTTCTGGATGCCTGGTCTGGATACCCGCAGAACAAGGCGCCTTCTCTTCAATATTGTAGGCATTCATTAAGCACATCTACTATCTTTACACACATTCATCATCATGAGTGGTCGTCATCTTCTTCTGCTGTGGGGACTTGGCTTGTCTGAGTTCTGTGCCTTGGGCGTGGTCGCTTCATCGTGTCTTCTGGGCCTAATAAAGGTTGCCTTCACCGTTACATCACAAGTGGTGGAGTGTGCTTTACGATCTTCCGTCCTCTCCCAGCCCGATCTGCCTCCTGGAGCTGTGCTCAGGTCGTCGTTTGTGCCAGGTGTCCGGTAACATGCCTCAGGACGAGCCAATCGGCGCTTCTGCGTCTACCTCCACGGCCCCGGCTACCACGGCCTATCCATCGTGGATTATCACCGCGCACCAGCGTGAGCTGCCCACGTTCGCCGGACTTCGAGGTGAAGATGTGGAGGATTGGTTGGACCAGTTCAATCGAGCGAGTTCCACTAACAACTGGGATGATCCTACCAAGCTTCGCCGTGTTTCTTTCTATCTCACGGGCGTAGCGAAAACATGGTTTTTCAATCATGAAACGGACATTACGGACTGCACACGTTTCAAGCAACAGCTTCGCCAAATTTTCGGCACCCCGGCGGTTAGTTCAGCTCTCGCGAAGAAGACACTGGATTCTCGCAAGCAACAATGCGGTGAGTCCTACACATCATACATAGAGGATGTGCTTGCTCTCTGTCACTGTTTCAGCACGTCCATGTCTGAATCAGAGAGAGTTCGTCGTCTATTGAAAGGGATAGGCACGGTCGCGTTCAATGCCTTGGTCATTCAAAACCCGACTGCAGTCGCTGACGTTGTTGCCACGTGCCAACGCCTAGAGGAACTTGAATCCCAACGGTTACCGCTGGACAGCTCTGAAAACACTACCACGACTGATGCCTCGTTGCGTGCCATGATCCGGGCGATTATACGAGAAGAGCTGCAATCTTTCGGCCTCTCAATGACACCGAGTCCACCTCCCCCCTCCAACACTGTTTTGCGGGATGTTATCAAAGAGGAGTTGGCGTCTATGACCGGGCCAGCGTATGTAAACTCTCCAGTACCTCGACTCCAGCCGACGTACGCACAAGTCCTCGCTGGCTGACCACCCGTGGTACAACCGATGCCCGCACACTCGACGCCTGTCCCGCTGGCTTCGTTGACTCCGAGTGTGACTAGCCAGCCCTTTCATCCACCACGATGGCCGCATCGCCCGATCTGTTATTACTGTGGCTATCGGGGCCACAATGCACGCGTCTGTCGGAAGTGTCAGCAGGACGAGCGTCGTGGACTCGACACCTACGTACGAGATGATGGGACAAGCTGGTACGCTTTCCAACGTCGTCCTTATGATCCGCCGCTACGCCGCTCACCGTCTCCAACTGCGACATCTGAGCCAACCAGTTCTTACCGCTCTACTAGACGCCGCTCACCCTCACCCCTCCGCCGTTCCACGTCTCCATTCCGACCTGTCTCGCAATTCACCAACCAACGCCCGGAAAACTAACCTCTGCAGCTTTTGGAGGAAAAGCTGCATCGAACGAAAAGACAGAAATTTCTCGAGTGCGTCCATATAATACGATAGCTGTTTTAATAAAAGGTGTGTACGTGGACGCTTTAATAGACTCTGGTGCTTCTTTGTCTGTGATTGATCGTTCTTTGTGCTTACGTCTACGAAAAGTCACCACCCCTTATGATGGACCTACACTGCACGCTGCTCAAAGGGACGCCATTAGACCTGCCGCTATGTGCACCGCTCGTGTTTTCATAGCTGGTCTTCTTCATTTTGTACAATTTGCTGTGCTGAATTCGTGTGCCCACCAGATTATATTAGGCTGGGATTTTCTGTCTACGGCGAACGCTTCCATCTGCTGTCGAGAAAATGTTGTTCATATGATGGAAACTGACTATGCCTTGTATGCGGATGACAAGCCCGTTCGCTTGCTCGCTGCTGAACAGACCGAGCTACCACCTGGTCATCAGCGGATAGTTACCATTACTTCTAATGTGATCGACTCTGGTGATGTGTTTGTCCAACGATCTGCACGCTGTTTCGCAAGAGGTATAGCCCTTGCTTCAGGTTTAGCGCGGTTCCACAATGGCTCCGGACTTCTCTACGCTACAAACCAGACTTCTCATAAAATTCACATTCCTAAAGGCACCACAATGGCTTGCGTTTCTGAATCTCAACCTGTCTCTGTTGTCCCGCTTATGCCAGCGTGCTCTGACCTTCCTTCTATTGGACGTTCATCAAGCGTTTCTCTTCTTGCTGCGACTATTAGTCCAGAACTGACCTCTTCACAAACAGATGAGTTGCTTGCCTTGCTACAAAAGCATAGGAGATCGTTTGATGCCCATTCCTCATCTCTGGGACAGACGTCCATTATTAGGCATCGTATCCACACCGATGGCACTTCCGTCGTACGCCGTCGACCATATCGCGTCTCTTCGTCCGAGCGTGAGATCATTGAACAAAATGTAGCCGATATGCTGCAACGGAACATTATACGTCCCTCCGCGAGTCCTTGGTCATCCCCTGTTGTTTTAGTAAGGAAAAAAGATGGATCCGTGCGATTTTGCGTGAACTACAGAGCACTTATTAAGATTACCCACAAGGATGTTTACCCCATGCCGCGCATAGACGATGCTTTGGATTCACTGCAAGGTGCTGAGTACTTCTCAAGCCTAGACTTGCGTTCAGGTTACTGGCAAATACCCATGCACGAGGTTGACAAAGAAAAGACAGCGTTTTCAACACCAGATGGGCTGTATAAATTCAACATCATGCCATTCGGCCTTTGCAATGCTCCAGCAACATTCGAGCGGATGATCGACACAGTTTTACGAGGCTTGAAGTGGAAGACTTGCTTGTGCTATTTAGACGATATCGTTATTTTCTCGTCAGCCGTCCCTCAGTTTTTGCAACGACTGGACGAAGTTCTTACGTGCCTTGCAAACGCAGGCCTTCAGCTGAACACCAAGAAGTGCCGTTTTACGAGCAAGACGATTAAAGTCCCAACCATTGTTAGGCCACATCGTAAGCAAGGACGGTATTCGTCCCGATCCTGACAATATTTCCGCTGTCCAACACTTCCCGCGTCCTGAAAAAGCCAAAGATTTGCGCAGTTTCCTCAGCCTCGCTTCTTATTTTCGCCGATTCATTCGGGACTTCGCCTCAATAGCTTCACCATTGCACAAGTTGCTCGCATCAGGCGTCCCCTTTGTGAGGTCTCCTGAATGTGAAGCGGCGTTTGCCCAACTGAAGTTTGCACTCACATCCGAACCAGTCCTCTGCCATTTCGACGACACCGCGCCTACGCTCCTGCATACAGACGCTAGTGTTCGAGGCATTGGTGGAATTCTCCTACAGCGAGACAAATCTTCACATGAGAAAGTCGTCGCATACGCGAGCCGTGCACTGACCCCTGCTGAAAAGAATTATACCATCACCAAACAGGAGTGCCTAGCGGTCGTATGGTCGATACAAAAGTTTCGACCTTATCTCCACGGCCGTCACTTTACTGTGGTTACGGACCATCACGCCTTGTGCTGGCTCTCGACAATCAAGAACTTGTCCGGCCGCCTTGGTCGCTGGATTTTTCGCTTACAAGAATACGACTTCACTATCACATACAAGTCGGGAAACAAGCATCAAGACGCCGACGCACTTTCGCGTTGCCCGCTCTCTTCGGAGCCGCTTAACAAACCCGCCACTGCCGCACACGAGAAGCTTTCGGCCGTCTATTCCCTACATGTTGCGTCATTAACTACTTTGGACCCAAGTTCTCTAAGCGAGTGTGGTTTGTTCTTATCTCACCAACGTGCTGACCCTCACTGTCGCCGCATCATGGACTGTCTTGACGGGACTTGCCGGCCCCCTAACGCCCGTCTTCGCCGACAGCTGACGCAATTCAAGCTCAACAACCACGTCCTGTACCGTCATATCTACCACCCTGATGGTCAACGCTGGGTGCCCGTTCTACATCGCTCTCTTCGGGCTCAAGTCCTCAAGACATATTATGACGACATGTCTGCTGGACACATGGGCTTCCAGAAAACGTATGACCTCATAAGATATCACTACTACTGGCCGGCCTTTTCCACCTGTGTCGCGAAGTACGTTGCCTCATGCACCCTTTGTCAGCGTCGCAAGCTACCTACATCAACTCGAAGTGGACAATTACAACCGCTCCCGTGTCCCCTGCAACCATTCGAGGTAGTTGGCATTGACCTGTATGGTCCGCTTCCTATGACTGTCACGGGCAATCGATGGATAGTTACAGCTGTCGACCACCTGACCCGCTACGCCGAAACAGCTCCCGTGCCTTCTGCATCAGCATCGGAAGTGGCCGACTTCATCCTTCGAGCAATAATCCTTCGACACGGAGCTCCTAGTGTAATCATGAGCGACCGTGGAAGAGTATTTCTTTCAGAACTCGTCGAAGAAGTGCTCAAGGCGGCCGGCACTACACACAAAACAAGCTCCAATTACCATCCTCAGACGAACGGCCTGACTGAGCGCTTTCATCGTACACTGTCAGATATGATTGCGATGTATATCGAACCCGACCACAGAAACTGGGACACCATTTTTCCATCTGTTACTTTTGCGTATAATACCTCTGTACAGCACACAACCGGTTACTCGCCGTTCTACCTCGTCCACGGTCGCTTCCCCTCTTCTTTCCTCGATGTTTCGTTCTTCTCTGCGCCTGTCAAACCATGTTCATCTTTAAGTGAAGAATACGTGTCTCGTCTACTTCATTGCCGCCAGCTGGCTCGCGTCAACACTGAAGCCAAGCAACAGGATCGCAAGCTTGAATATGATGCCTCTCATCGTGCCGTGTCTTTCAGCCCTGGCGACGACGTCCTCCTTTTTACACCCATTCGCACTCCCGGACTGTGCGAGAAGTTTCAATTGCGTTTTATTAGCCCATACACTGTCTTGAAGCAAACGTCTCCTGTGAATTATCGCGTGGCACCCGTTCTTCTTCCGACGGACCACCACTACAGGGCAGCAGAAATAGTCCACGTATCCCGCATGAAGCCTTTCATACGGCGTTCATCTTCGCTTTGAAATGCGGCCAAGAACTGCGGTCAGGATGACCACTTTCACGTGGGGGGGGGGGGGGGGAGTTAGTGTAGGCATTCATTAAGCACATCTACTATCTTTACACATATTCATCATCATGAGTGGTCGTCATCTTCTTCTGCTGTGAAGACTTGGCTTGTCTGAGTTCTGTGCCTTGGGCGTGGTCGCTTCATCGTGTCTTCTGGGCCTAATAAAGGTTGTCTTCACCGTTACATCACAATATCAACATGACATCATCTATGGTCTCGTGCAACAACATGACGCGCCTGAGCCCAACATGAACACCATGAACCCTGCACGGCCTCCTCGACTGCAGGCACCTAAACGCCAGGACCCTGTAATGCCGTACGCTCAAGCTGCAAGATGACAACGAAAGCAAGAGAAAAGTGCGGGGACATCAACAAGCCAGCAGCAAGCTCGACAAGAGTCTCAGGAGGGACCTCAAGAGAAAAGTAATCACGTGGTTAACATCCGAGACAGCACGAGCACATCGCGTCCAGTAAGTGTAAGGCAACCAGAAAACTCATCTGTGTCGATAGCTCATATTGTCATACCAATGTTATTCTCGGTTTTAAAAACCATAGTAGCCGCGATCCCACAGGCTATCAACCTTCCTGAGGTCAAAGTGATCTTGTCGATGGAACAGGTAGTGTTACAATTAGCCACAACAGTCACTGCGCAAGCAAGACTGTTATCATAAATAACTGTTATCAAAATGTCGGGATCTTCCAATGGAATGCGAATAGTATTCGCCCTAAGTGTGCAGGCTTCAGAAAATTTGTGGCTCAGAGCTCCTTTCCAGTGTTATGTATTACACAGGCCGGGGTAGACACTACTTTTCGGTTATCGAACTACGTTGTGTATATGTCCTCTAGATCTACAGTACCGAGCAGAGCGATGATATGTGTGATAAAAGATCCGCCATCAGTACAGTTGAATGCTACATCATCGGATTATTCAGAATATGTAGCATGTGAGGTTATATTTGGTCGAGTAAATATAACAGTAGTCAGCGTTTATCTCCAACCTTCCACAAATATCTCGCTTTCTGCATTGACAGCACTTTTCCAGACGTTCACAAAAGCTGTGATATATTGCGGAGATTTTAATGCTCACAATGTCATGTGGGAAAGTGCGTACTGCGATCGTCGCGGAAAGGACCTAAAGAAAAACAATTCAGGATAGTTCATCATGCTTGTTTATTGACGGTTCAGTGACGTTCCTACGGGGTTTCAATTACTCGAGTTGCCTAGACCTCACGCTCTGCTCACATGATATTGGATCTGGGGCTTCATGGCGAACAGATATTGAAACATGGGGTAGTGATCATTTACCTATCCTAATACAGCATTGAAAACTACGCTTTTCTAAATATAGGCCCTCAGCAAAGATAACTAACTGCCAAGCATTTCGTTATCATATATCACATCAAGCTGACACTGTTACTGACACTGACAGCTTAGTATCAGTCATAGAAAACAAATTGAATCAATGTTCCAAGTTCGTTAAAATTCCTGAAGGTTACGCTAGAGTAGACGCTGAATACGAAAGACTTAGGGCCATTCGCCACAGAGCTGAAAGAAAATACAGACGCAGGGGTCTACTTGAAGATTACGGCGGCTGTCAAAAAACGCATGACTGCTTGAGACGACAACTGGATAGACTAGGTACACAGCGCTGGCGGGAATTCTGCACTTCGCTAACGCCACTTACACCCGTGTCAAAATTATGGAATGTTCTACGCTCCTTAAGTGGGACAGTAACACATCAACAACCATTTAGAGCTTTAGCTTTAGTGAAGAATGTACCGGAAACGACCGTTGCGGACGAATTTTGTGAGCATATTACACGACCAAGTGCAGCCGTGCACACGCCTGAATACATTAAGTCTGTTGGGGATATTAAAGCATTGATTACTATTTCTCTCAATAGACATCCTTATGACCTAGATCATCCGTTATCACTGCAAGAATTAAATAATGCTCTTGCAGTGTGCCGACAGAGGACAGCAGCTGGTCCTGATGGGATAACATATGTAGCCTTAAAAAACCTGCGCCCTGTGCCTACGTATACTTTGTTGAAGATATGTAATGATTCATGTACAACAGAGTGCCTTACACCCTCCTGGAAAGTTGCAAGAGTGGTCCCAATTCTCAAACCCGGAAAAACGCCTTTATCCATAGATTCTTTCCGTCCTGTCAGCCTGACTAGCTGTCTTTGTAAACTTATGAAAAAGATAATAGACGCTAGACTTCAGTGGTGGGTGGAATGTACGAACGTGCTTCCAGAAAATATGGCAGGTTTTCGTAAACGCCGCTGCACCATGGATGCCATTCTAGACACTGTAACTTATGTAGATCATGAGAGGAGCTGTGGAAGAATCGTCGTTGCAGTATTTCTAGATATAAAGCGAGCCTTTCCTACAACCAGCCACGCTCATGTACTACACGGTTTATTTCAGTTGAAAATAGTAGGCAGAACACCAAGATGGATTGAAGAGTTCTCAAGAGACAGGAAAATCTTCATTGACACAGCTGATGGTAAAAGTAAAGAGCACGAAGTTAGTCAAGGAGTCCCATAGGGTAGCGCACTAAGTCATTTTTATTTATTGGCGTTATGGCTGAAATATCCCATATATTACCTACTAGTTTGAAATATTCCATATATGCAGGCGATCTGTGCATTTGGGCATCAGACAAGAGCATTCAGGCAGTTCAGCAAAAACTTCAAGATGGACTGACAATAATCAATGACTTTTTAAGAGTAGAGGCATGATTCTTTCTCATGAGAAAACATCTGTACTTTCATTCACAAGGAAATGTCTTAAGAAATACAAACTTCAGATAGACTCTCCACGCTTACAACTTGTGCGACAGCACAAAGTTTTAGGGGTTATTTTAGACAGACGTCTGTCTTGGGCACCACAGATAAAATTATTAGAGGACAAAGTAAACTCCCTAATCAATATATTACGTCGACTGACTGGAGTGAGATGGGGTAGTTCATGTTCTTCTTTATTGCGTGTACATTCAGCAATAATTCGACAAATAATAGCTTACTCTGCCCCGGTTTTACATGGGATATCACGTAACTTAGAGGAGAGGATTCAAAGATTGTTGGCCAGAAGCCTTCGTATATGTCATGGTGTACCGCGAGAGTCTGCCAGTGCTTTAGTAATTGCAGAGTCCCGTCAACCGACTTTCCATGCTATGAAAATTACGGAAACTTGCCGGCATTA
Organism: Rhipicephalus microplus; assembly: GCF_013339725.1. NCBI lineage: Eukaryota > Metazoa > Arthropoda > Arachnida > Ixodida > Ixodidae > Rhipicephalus > Rhipicephalus microplus. The sequence continues at coordinate 60,655,615 of NC_051173.1, read as the reverse complement.
TCTTCGGTTGGCAACTCAACACGATAATCATTTCCTATACGGAGCTATTCAGGAGAGATCAGCTGCAAGAATACATAAAACTATAGTTGAATTCAAGAATTTACTGCCTACGCACGAATATTGGCCTCCATGTGCATCCCACCCACCATGGCGACTCTCTATCCCAGATATTACAACTTCGATTCCGGGAATAAATTGTAAGAATGATATGCCCATAATTGAAATAAATCAATTAACTTTAACACACCTTTATACCAATTATGTAGATTATATTTACGCGTACATTGACGGATCATGTCTGAATCAAAGCTCTACGTCGGCATTCTTTGTACCTGCATACCAAGCGAGAAAAGCTTTTAAACTCAGCCATTTTACAACATCCACAACAGCAGAACTCTATGCAATACTTTGTGCTTTACGCTTCATATGTTTACAGCCAGGTCCACTTCGATGGGTAGTTATCAGTGACTCACAGTCCTCATTAGTTTCTTTAAAAGGAATCAGCTTGGGCAACAAAGCTAGTGAGCTCGCATATGAAACACAGAGGATGTACGCTATAGCGAAAGATTTAAAAGATTTAAACCACACCATAATGTTCCAGTGGGTGCCAAGCCGCTGTGGAATCACAGGAAACGACAAAGCTGATCACATTGTACATGCAGCGCATCAAGAAATTAATATATCACTGCTACCTCTATCGATGAGTGATGCACGGTGTCTAATAAATAAGCTAAGCTATGAACGGTCTAAGAAAACCTGGTTCCAAAATGGTGCGCAAAACTCTCTGTTGTATAACATTGATCCCGGTATAAATTGAATATTCCGTTAAAGGTTAGCGGATCGGTAGAAACAGTCATACATAGGCTTCGACTTGGTACAACCTACACGAAGGCTTTCCTGTATAGAATAAGGAAAGCTGGCAGTCCTACCTGCTCATGTGGAGAAGCTCAAGAAGACGTGGAGCACATTCTTCTACATTGTAAAAATCATGACGTACTTCGAAAGAACCTTTTAGGGGCGAAGCTCTCGTCCAAGCGTTATCCCCATATGGCAAGGTGTTCACTGTCACCAGGTGCTCACTGGTCACCGTGCCACGTTCGACTACCGTGATCTCCAGCGTGTATGTCGAAGATGCGGCTCAGGGGACCATCTACGAGCCCAGTGCACAACACCGTATTGTGGTCGCTACGGTGGGCATGGTCACGTTAGTGAAGGATGTGACCGCCCACGTCGGCACAATGGGGCGGCCACCCAACTGTGGTTTGCCCTGCCCGCCGCTCTTACTCAGACGCTGCCGCTGGTGTCTGTCCACCACTGACACCGGCAACGGAACCAACTACCGACTCGGGAACGCAGAGGAGACCACCGATGCTGTGCTGGCCTCACCCCTACAAGTTCCTTGATACGAAGCGCACAACGAAAGCGCGATTGTCGATGCGACGCTTGGCACGTCGGCCTCCCCACTGGTGCAGGAACCGTGCGCTTCGAAAGACGCAACGCACTGCCCTGCAAACGGCGTCGGCGTCTCTTCTCTGACGCCACTTGATGTTCAGTGCACAAATGACCCCCGTTCTCAGACTGCCGCTGCTAGAGTACCCTATGACCTTAGTTATTTTGGAAAACAATGGCGGAAATACCACAGCCTCTTCTGATGCGGCCGCTCCAACCATTTAGACATTGCGTCGTACACGTAAAAAATCGCCCACACAAAGGGTGCCTACACCGGCCTGCCGAGACGTGGACGGTGCTGCCAGCATCAAGGATGTGGATCCAAGCTTGCCGGCGGCTCAGTCCCTACCTCCTCAGGACACGTCTTCGGAAGACGGCTTCAGCCTGGGACTGGATAGTAGCATCGGACTGTCTAGCCTTGCCGATTTTGACGTTGAAATGGGAGCTCCACGTGAAACAAAGCGAGGGCACACTTCCAGCTCTTGCTCCGATGAACGCAGTGATGGCCGTGGCAAATCCCAACGGTCCAAAAAACCTCGACCCTCTTCTGGAGGGTCGAACAGTGTGTTGTAATTTGGTCGAGCAAGTGTCCCCTGGACACTTTCCAGGACACCGTCTAGAACTATGCGTCCAGGTTAGTCTTTACTTTTTATTATGACTACTACACTGCATATTATTTCATTGAACGTTCAGGGTTTTCGCAGTCCGGCAAAGCAGGCTGAAGTGATTAGTGTCGCCCGCGCTGCAAATTGTGATGTTTTGTGCCTCCAGGAAACAAATTTTTTCTCGCTATCCGACGTGCTTGCTTTTAAACGAAGGTTCAACCTAGATTGTTATTTCTCTTTTGCTACATCTCGTTTTACGGGAGTAGGTATTATTATTTTTAACCGAGCTCTATTAAGGGATCATCATGCTTTTTATGATGGCGTGGGCAGGGTTTTGGCTTTAGACTGTAGCTACTTTTCTTTCAGATTAAGGATACTGTGTGTGTATGGGCCAGCGCAAGCTGGACAGTCTAATGACTTTTTTAGAGACCTGGATGTGTTTTTTCTTGACGGTCGTGATGTCATTTTGATTGGCGACTTCAACTGCGTTCTAAATACGCGAACCGATGTACAAGGTCCTGGCTGGGGCCGGTCTGCTTGGAATTCACGCGAGCTTCGCCGCCTTGTCCACCACTTTTCATTACTAGACGCGCACAATGTAGTGCACGGAAATACCTTTGTTTGGACATGGCGACGTGGACGATCCTCCAGCAGGCTCGACCGGGCTTATATCCCACGAGCGTTAGAGGCGTTTGTCTCTGATTTATGCGTTCCGTCCTTCCCACCTTCTCCTGTGTACGTATCTGATCATCGGCCTATTGTCTTGAAGCTCGAAGTTCCATTTTCTTTCTCAGAAAAGCCATGGCGTCTTGATGTTCGCGTCCTGCAGGACGCGCGCTCAAGATCAGATTTGTCACGCGCAATACGTGTGTCGCTCACGGCGTCTGGTCCTGAAGATTGGGATGCGCTTAAAACACAGTGGCGCCTGCGCTGCGCAGTGGAGGGGCGTTCGCTTCGTCGACGCGTTTCTGAAGAGCTTGCTGATACCGCGATGAAGTTACGCATTGCTTTGCGCGCCGAGACGCCTTCTCCTCTGATGCGAGCGTGGCAGCGTGAACTGCGTGAACGCTTTCAGCGCTTGACTGCTGCTTCGTCCATGGCGGCAGCAGCATGGCGCTGTAGACACAACCCATGTGCACATCCCGAGGTGCTGCGCTACGCGAGACATTCCTTTTTTGGGCAATCAGAGTCACCTGTCTCTATGACAGCACAAATACCACCTGCGCAGCGGCTTCCTACGCGTGATCGATCTGTTTTCTTGGCGCATTTTGAAGCAATGTCGTGTTCGGCCATGCGGACTAACTGTGATGAAACACCGCCAATGCTTAGAAGTTTGCCCCGTATTCCTCAAGAAGCTGCAGATTGCCTGCACATCCCTCCGTCGGCTGAAGAGGTAAAGGTGGCACTGAAATCTATGAAACGTGGAACGGCCCCAGGGCCAGACGGTTTACCTGTTGAGTTTTACTTGACATTTTGGGATGAGATTGGTGCTTCATTTACCGCGGTAATCCAGCGATGCTACGAGGACGGTGTCTTTCCATCAAGTTTTCGAGATGGACGCATTGTGCTTATTCCAAAGGGTGATGCTTCCTCTGTTAATCCTGAAGATTGGAGACCTATCACGCTCCTCAACGTTGACTATAGGATATTCGCGGCGGTAGCCGTTCAACGTTTGAGGGGTCTGTTGAACACCCTAATAGGTCATCACCAGACTTCATCAGTGCTTGGACGAGAAATACACAGCTTGTCATATACGACACGGGATATCATAGCTTATACTTTGTCGCGATCTGCGCGTGGTATCCTTGTGTCTTTGGACCAGGAAAAAGCGTTTGACCGACTAGAGCACGCGTATATCTTTAATGTGCTCACAGCCTTCGGCTTTTCTCATTCGTTTGTGGAAATGATTAAAAATACGTACACTGGTCTGAAAAGCACACTAGTTCTGGATGGTTGGGAAAGTGCCACTTTTTCCGTAACACGTGGGGTCCGTCAGGGATGTCCATTGTCTCCTGTGCTATTTGTCCTCAGCCTTGAGCCATACTTGCGTGCTCTTGACGCGGATTCACGTGTCCGGGGTCTTGCGCTTCCTGGTAGCGGTGTCGTGAAAGTCACAGCTTTCGCTGATGATATAACCTTGTACCTTTCAGATGAAGATAGCCTTTCACGCAGCCTGCATGTATTTTCCCAGTATGGCGACATTTCAGGTGCAGCGTTGAACATCTCCAAATCCCGGTATTTCTTCATTGGCTCTCCAAACTCCAGGCTTAGCGCCGGTGTTCCCATTCAGCCGGCCGCGTCCCTTCGTATTTTAGGTATCTCATACAACCACTACGGCATTTGCGAATCTGTTTGGTTAAACGCTCTCGAGGAAGTAAGACTGAAAATTCAGGATGCACAGGATTTTGACTTCCCGCTTCTTGAGCGGAGGTACCTTGCGCAGACTGTATTTTGCGGTCGCATTTGGTACCTTTCTCACGTCGTGCAACCATCTTTACGTATCGTGCGATCACTGCAGTCTGCTTTGTGTTCCTTTTTTTGGTCAGGCGGCACTGAGCTGGTCTCTCGCGCGGCACTGGGACAGCAGCGTGCTCAAGGAGGCTTTGCTTTCCCTTCAGTGTCCATACGCTGTCGGCTGCTGGCACTGCGTTTCCTTTTGCGCCTAGTGCAAGGGGAGGAATCTCCCGCACGAACGCTTGCATATTACTTTCTGGGTACTCACCTTCGCCATTTGATGCCTAATGCGCAACTTAACAGGGGGCCACAGTCAATAACACTTCCTGCGTTTTATGCAACAACTGTTGCATTTTTTCGCCATGTCAAGTCGAGCTGTCCTGTCATAGATGTTTTGAACAACCACATAGTTGAGACAACTGCTGCTTTGTTGCTTCCGTTGGTCCCGCCAGCCCGCCGTGCTCGCTCTAGACGGGTGTCTTGGAGCTCCTTAACGGCTTCTTTTCTGCCTGGACACCTTCGGGACTTCATGTGGCGCCTGGGATGGGGTGTACTTCCCACTCTCGACCGCCTCGAAAGGTGGAGAATAGTCCAGTCAGCAACATGTCCGAACTGCTCCCTTCGGGAAACAAATCAGCATTTTCTGAGGCATTGTATCATTGCTCGCGTTTTTTGGAGAGCCGTACATGCTGGATTTCACTGCCTCAGAGTAAATCGGTTCGTTTCTTCTGGGCGTTGTTCGCGAGGCCGCTTCGCTTGTCTTCTCATTGTTGCCGGCGCTTTCTGCCTCTGGCGCAACCGCTGCGAGGCGGTTGCAGCGGGCCGCCGCCGCCGCGCGCTCTACCCGATCCTAGAACGATTGTACTCGGAGCTGCTGTCTGTTCTGTCGGAGGAGCTCTTCTTCCTCGGTGAAGAGGAATTTCTTCGGCACTGGTCTTGCCCTTTTGTGTCGGTCTATGACGGACGAGTGAAACTTGTCTTTCGGCCGGCCTGGTATTGGTAGGCTGATCTGTCGATGTGCCGGCAGAAATGGCATGCCAACATGTAAATATGCAAAATGTACATATTTATGTTTTATTTGTCTCTTGTTTACCTTGAAGTATTTTGTGGTTGTGTTTGTGTGAACCATCGAATGTACATGTTTTTTCAACGTCATCTCATATCCATGTTCATGTAAATGACGTCTGTCTTGTCATCATCGTTAGAGTATGTCTAAGACGGAAATGTTCTGTTGAGTGTTATTGACGTTTGTGGCAATAAATTTTTTCTAAACACACAGCTCCTTATGGCGTGGCTTGTGCGTCCCTCGTAGAACGTAACCACCAGTGGCAAATACCCGAAATACGTATAACATTTGACCTCCAAGGTGGTGCCGGTGAGAGATTTCTTCTGTGCGTTGTTTAACAATAAAAAATAGTGCTCAATGTACAAGCCAATGACTGCTAATGGGGAATGAGAGACAGGAGCATTCGGCTTTTAGTCAAAGTGAACGCTTCGATCCCCATTAGCAGCTATTGGCATGTACATTAAGCACTATCGGACAAGAAAGGGTTGCTACATTATACTCGCTGGGTATAACCTCCTTGGTTTTAGAAAGGTTTAGCGAGCATTGGGCCGCAGTGCCATGAATACAGTGAACTGGTATTTACCATGAACTCAAGGTGGTTGAAGGTGGGAAGTAGACCCGAAGCGCAAGCCGGAAGAAAGTGTGCGTGTGCCACCTCTCGTTTAGTCCTTGGAATGTCCACTGAATGGCGGTGCTTCTATATGGTGAATATATGATAAAAAGATGCGAGATGGTGGGACTTGGAGTGTTGAATAGATGGACGAACGGACACACAGACAGATGCATGGATGGACGCATGAACGGACGCAGGGGCGGATGCATGAACGAACGCAGGGACGGGCGCACGAACAGACGCATGGACGGTCACACAAACGAACGCATGGACGGACGAATGCTTCGCCCCACTCTCCCTCATTCACTCCGTGCATATGCTGCCATTTTTTTCAAAAACTCAATTCTTTGGATAAGCGACCTCTATCAATTGCAAAAATCTTGGGTCCATGGCCGAAAGGAAAGGTAAAAGCCACTGCAGCGCGTGCAGTCGTTCACTTTCTGGAGGAATCAGAAATAGCTCAAAAGTACTAAACAAAAAACAAAGGCACTTCACTGTTAACCGCGGTATGTTTCAAAACAGTATTTTCGTGTTTCACTACGATATTTTTGGGAAAACCTTTCTGAAAACAGTTCAGCATTTAAGCGACAAAATCACCTTAGACATTTCATTGAACTTTCACGCTTTTGTTTGTACAATTAAATTGACGCGATTACTTGTGTTTGTTTTTACGAACTCAGTGTGGTGCGGACACATTTCTATGCAGTGTGGACCCATTTCTGTGTGGTGTGAACACTCAGTCTTGAAAAACGGGAACTCATTGTGTAAGTGTTGTGCTATGTGCATATGCATAGCCTTCTGTTTGCTTCAAAATGTGCGATGCCGACTTTTCTGCAAGAGCAGTAGCCGGCGCCACGAATTGGCACCAACCTCCCCTTACATACATTTATTTAAAAAAAAGGTATGTGAATGGTGCAAACATCATATTCATGAGATGCGTATCATGTAACAACATGACTACAGGCTGCGCTCATGATGCACTCGATGCCGTTTCGCTGTGTCATATATACCAACCAAATTAGGTATTACGTTATGTCAATGGATGATGAAGATATGCGACTGGTGCAAACATGATAACCATGAGTTAAATTTGAAGTTCAGCGGGGAAAAATTGGTAATATTGATTTTTAATGATTACAAAGGCCGTAAGCATAAGATACAGAAAGTCACGCTAGAAATACTGGATAATTAAAAATATCAGGGTGTATGGATAAATAACGGGGCTGAGTATCTAAGGGAGCACGAAAGATACGTAATGACTAAGCGCACCAGGAATGGAGCTGTAGTAAAAAATAGGGCACTGTGGAACTACAATATCTATGACGCTGTGAGAGGGATTTGGAAAGGTGTCATGGTCCCGGGTTTGACGTTTGGCGACGCGGTCTTGTGCATGAAATCAGAAGTTCAAGCAAGGTTGGAAATTAAACAACGTGGCGTAGGTAGACATGCTTTGGGAGCACACAGGAATACCCCAAACCGGGGGTACAGGGAAACATGGGATGGACCTGGTTTGAGTGCAGTGAAGCTGGCAGTAAGATAGAATTTGAGGAGCGACTGAGAAAAATGGGAGAGGAGCGTTGGGCTAGGAAAGTTTTCAGTTACTTGTACATGATGAATGTCGGTACTAAAAGGAGGAAATGAACTCAAAAATGGTCAAACAAGTAGTTAAGCAACAGTAGAATACCAAACAAAAAGAAAAAAATGGTTAAGAAGAAGGTGAAGGACACAGAGAGTGACATGTGGAAGATGGGAATGCGTACAGAATCATCACTGGAGACCTACCAATCTTTTAAGCAGAAAATTGCAGGGAAAAGATCTGCGATCATTCTCGGGGTAGTTCTCTGCTCTTCGAGACTAAAGCGGGAGTATTGCGGACCAAGACGTACCAAGCAAAATACGAAGGCACAGACACGGTATGTAGTGCGTGTGGAGAGGAGGAGGAAACAGCTGAACATTTGATAATGTTCTGTAAAGGGCTCCACCCTATAGTCGAAGGTAATGGCGCCGAATTTTTCAATGCATTGGGGTTTAGGGACAGTGAAGGCAAAATACACTCTAAACGGGTAGAAATAACCAGGAGGAGGCTAACTGATTGGTTGCTACAATCGAGGCGCGAGTGAAATTCAATCCTTAAACACACAGTCATAGTAGTCAACTTTATGGCTAGATGGCGAGAGCCACCACCCGATCTAAAGGGCACAGCCGGATACATCCATTCATCCGAATATATGATGAAGAGATGGCGGTACTTAGAGTGTTTACAAGATGGATGGATGGACGGATGGGCATACATACATACATACATACATACATACATACATACATACATACATACATACATACATACATACATACATACATACATACATACATACATACATACATACATACATACATACATACATACATACATACAAAAAGACAGACAGATGGACGAAAGGACAGACGGGTGGGCGGACAGACGGACGCGGCAACCAGATTATTCATGGTTTGCCGATAAAACCCTTTGAAGATTCGTCGCCCCACTCATCATCATTCACTCCGTGGATATGTTGTGATAATTTTAACTCCGGTTTAGCCACGTTTGTCCCCCCGCTATCGCGCTTTTACCAGCCTGTAAAACAGATGATGCGTGGGGATAGGGGGGTGTTACGGAATGGTACATTACACAAACTATGACGGCGATGGCTAATGGCGTAGCCGAGAGGGTTGGTGGCACATCGGGAACGTGCCCCCCTCCGAAATTCTCGCTTCGCCATGGCATAAATAGCACAAAATGATCATGTGCCTCCACCCACCTCCCTGAAGAAAAAAAAGTCTTCATACACCTTTGGCGACGACAAAAACCAGTCGAGAATATCCATACAATTTAGGCATATGCATAAGCGTTTTAGCCATATGCATAAGGTACCCTGTGAGGTTGCTCTTTTTTCCTTTATGCACTGCTTTCTAAGGGACACTGTAGGGGTTTTTCGGAGTATGGACAGAACGGGCTAGCCACATAAAACATCGCTGCAAAAGGAAACGACGTTTGTTAAATCGTGTTGTTTAAGAACACAGAGATTAGTGCCACAGCGGGTTGGCTTTATGAGACTAGCTAAAGGACCATGTCACGCTCAGCAGTATAATCAGTTGTGAAGAAAAAGAACCTTTTGTTTCATCTTCGAAGTTATCTTAAAGAAATGTAGTTGAGACTGCGTGAGTCTCCAGGGCTGTACTTGACCGCATTTGTCTACCCTATGTGCTGATAACCACCTAGGTAAATGTAGAATGTTATTTCATGAAGTACAAATTTATTCAACCAGTATTGTGTTTATTTGCTACAAAATAATCACTGAACAAGTTTTCTGGAGTGATCATCAACATGACGCTATTCGTTTTGCTTCATCAACTGAAAATAGTAATGCTCTAATGAAATGATTGGGTCAATGAAATTTGCAAAGAATTGATTTATTTAAAAAAAACGTCAGCTGTACCATACACTCATCCATTATCAACTATATTACTGCATCTTAGTCTGGGGTACTACAACCAAAATAAACTTATGTAGTCTGACAGTCCTCCAAAAACAAGCTATTTGACACATAGAAAACCTTCGATGGCTTGACCATACAGCACCATTTTTTTTGAAAAAAAACAGATATTAAAAGCGGATCAGCTATACAACCTCAAGCTTGCTACATACATACACAGAAAGATGAGTCAAAATGAATCTTTGTTTCCACACATGTACTTGACTAACCCTTCTTGATTGGTATTCTGTTGCGTTCTTTATGAAGCACTATGGTAGCAGTTGATCCCCTGTAGATTTCTTCCAGGATGTTTATATATACTTCGTCGACGCCCTGATTCCGCAGTGTCTGCATGACAGCTGATATTTCTACTGAATCAAACGCCTTCTCGTAATCTATGAAGGCTATGTATAGTAGTGGCTGGTTATATTCTGAGCATTTTTCTATTACATAATTGATAGTATGAATGTGGTCGATTGTTGAGTAGCGTGTTCAAAATCTTGCTTGTTCCTTTGGTTGATTGAATTCTAATGTTTTCTTTATTCTGTTAGCAATTACCTTTGTAAATAGCTTGTATACTACAGAGAGCAAGCTAATCAGCCTGTAATTCTTCAAGTCCTTGTCATCTCCTTTCTTATGTATTAAGATGATATTAGCGTTCTTCCAAGACTCTGGTACTCTTCCCGTCAGGAGACACCTCGTATTCAGGGTGGCTAGTTTTTCTAACACAATCTGTCCTCCATCTTTCAGCAGATCTGATGTTACCTGATCCTCACCAGCAGCTTTGCCTCTTTACATGCTCTCCAAAGTTTTTCTGACTTCTTCTATCATTACTGGTGGGGTGTCATCTGGGTTACTGCTAGTTTTTATAGTATTAAAGTCGTGATTGTCCCGGCTACTGTACAGATCTCTGTAAAACTCCTCCGCTATTTTAACGATCCAATTCATATTGGTAGTTATTTTGCCTTCTTTGTCCCTTAGTGCATAAATCCGATTTTTGCCTATCCGAAGTTTCCTCTTCACTGCTTTGACGCTTCCTCCGTTTTTCAGAGCGTTTTCAATTTTCTCTATGTTATACCTTTTTACATCGGATACCTTACGCCTATTAATCAACTTCGAAAGCTCTGCCAGTTCTATTTTGTCTGTTGTACTTGAGACTTTCATGATTTGACGCTTACTAATAAGATTCTTCGTTTCCTGGGAAAGCTTGCCAGTGTCCTGTCTAACTACCCTGCCTCCAACTTCCACTGCATACTCCGTAATGATAGTCGTTCGATTATCATTCTTTGTATCTATGCTAAGGTTGGTTTCCTCACTAAGAGCCGAGTACCTGTTCTGAAGCGAGACTCTGAATTCCTGTGCTGTACCTCTCAGTGCTAGCTCATTCATTGGCTTCTTGCGTATCAGTTTCTGTCGTTCCATCTTCAGGTCTAGGCGAATTCGAGACCGTACCATTCTATGGTCACTGCATCGTACCTTGCCAACCACTTCCACATTCTGCATGATGCCTGGGTGTGCACTCATTATAAAGTCTATTTCGTTCTTATGTATTTTGTTCTATGTCTACTTAGGGCAGGTGATAACCGCGGAGCCGAACCACGAGAATGAAGTAACTAGAAGAATAAGAATGGGGTGGAGCACATTTGGCAAGCACTCTCAAATTATGACAGGTAGATTGCCACTATCCTTTAAGAGGAAGGTATATAACAGCTGTATCTTGCCGGCACTTAGCTACGGAGCAGAAACCTAGAGACTTACAAAGAGGGTTCAGCTTAAATTGAGAACGACGCAGCGAGCAATGGAAAGAAAAATGGTAGGTGTAACCTTAAGAGACAAGAAGAGAGCAGAGTGGATTCGGGAACAAACGGGGGTCGAGGATACCATAGTTGAAATCAAGAAGTGAAAATGGACGTGGGCCGGGCATGTAGCGCGTAGACAGGATAACCTCTGGTCATTAAGGGTAACTAACTGGATTCCCAGAGAAGGCAAGCGGGTTAGGGGAAGACAGAAGGTTAGGTGGGCAGATGAGAATAAGAAGTTTGCGGGTATAAATTGGCAGCAGCAAGGACAGGACCGGGTTAACTGGCGGAACATGGAAGAGGCCTTTGTCCTGGAGTGGACGTAGTCAGGCTGATGATGATGATGATGATGATGATGATGATGATGATGATGACCTGACTAACCGCAATCCGTATAGTTTACGACATAGTCACCTCGAAGTTCGGCTTTGCAGAACGAAATACGGCACCGAACAACTTAAATATGGGATCCCTAGTTTCTATAACCAACATCCGCAAGTACTTAGCAATGTGTATGAAGTTTCATAAATATCCCTGTTTAAGCGTGTTGTTAAATCATATTTGTTGTGCTGCGTGCCTTCATAGTATGAGTACGACCTCTAACATCATGTGGCTTATGACCTGTTACATTATTTAAAAAAAGGAAAAAAACTTAATTATACTATTCCTGTATGTATTTCGCCATCCCTTGTAAATATCGCTATGTCATGTTTCTTCTCTTTATTTTCGTGCAAAGCTTCCGCTTTTTAGTGCATAATTTCTTAATTATAGTCACAACCCTGTTGTACTATGCTTGGGAGGTAGGGCTATTGTCAAGCAGTTAATTCTGCCTTTAGCCGTACCATCCTTCGACATGTATTATGTTGAAGATAAACAATAAAATTCAATTAAAAATAATAGCTCTTCACAAGAGCCTCAAAATATTCATGTCTTTCAATGTGAATGCATATGGCTTCTCCATGGTGTAAAGTTAGCTGCTCCAGATTACCTCAAAAGTGAAAATTTTGCTGCTCCAAAGCGCACCAGAATGCAAATTTTGCTGATTCAATATTGCTCCAAATCGAAAGACCTCGGTAGCATTCCTGGCTTTGCTACAATAAGTATTAAAGTGGAGAAAACATGTGGAAGCTGAATCAGTAGTTTCTGAGTGGACCAGTGGTGCTGTTGGTGTTTTGTTCTTAGAGAACGCGGTCTTAACCTATGAACGACCCACAACTGGGCAAGTTGGCATAAATTCATACTACTGAAAAGGGGCCCAGCTTGTGTTTCCATTCTCCTCCTTTTTTCGTGTGTTACGTCGTACCTTGTGGCGCCTTTTCAGTAGCTTGAATTCACCTTTTGTTGGCATTTCAAGCGGCGTGAGAGTATTTCCCGTCGCAATCTATACGGAATTGCGATTTCTCAATAAGAGGTTAGAAAGTGCTGGGGCTAAGTGAAATGCGTACTAAGTTGTGTCTAGCCTCAACATATGATTTATGAGACTTGTTTTTAAACATTTATTGCACAATGCCACATTTGAAATAGTAGGGACAAAGTGAAGGAAGTAGCACTGCTTTAAGTTTCATGGGGATGACCTCGTAAAAATCGAGTACTAAGCTACTTCAAATATTTGTGCTCATTCTTACGGCCATTAACTCACCCAATGCCTCCTATAAAAATACTATGCCTGGGACGTCGCCGGCTTGGCTATTAGAGGAACGCTGCCACACGATTCGAGCGGGCACTGCGCGGTGGTGCTAGTGACTATACCGCCGGAGCCAGCGAGAGCAACGATCTCGCAACGTGTCGATGGAGCTATGCAGCTGGCTGCGTCGGGCGGATGGTTGGTTGCGTGTTCGTGAGTCGTCTTCTAAAAGCGTCAGTTAAACAAACGCCAGTCATTGCGTGGTAGTAAGTTCGGCTGCAGTTTAAGAGCTTTTCGCGACAGTTTTTTTTTTTTCAAGCCGCTTTGCGGGAGTGTTTCCCCGGTTACTCCTTAGTGCTCAATACGGCGCTAAAAGGGCCCTGAAACACTTTTTCAAGTAACCATGGAACAAATTCACTGGAAGAGCTTATTACCTCATGAATTCAACGCCACAAAAATTTTGAGAATCCGTCCAGTGCTAGTGTAGTTACAAAGGTTCGACGCATGCTGCCATTGCATTCTCTCTCTCTGGTCCCGAAGAAAGCTCTGGAAGCTCAGCAGGGAGGAATGGCAGACCCACAGAAAAACGTCACGCGCTCTTCGCGACCTTGAGAACTTTTTCTTTTTTTTCTTCGAATGCATGGCTTTTCATTGTGATCGCGCCCGCACGCGTGAACAAGTAGTGGCCTCCCGCAGCCATCTCTGTAACGAGCGAGCGCGCCATGTTCAAATCAGCCAATGGCTGATAGATGGGCTGTTGACGTGTGATTTTGGGGCATATAACGTCGTTTGTCGAGAGAAGAGAAAGCAATTCTTAGCTGTCCTTCATAATTTATTGTTGACTCCAGGCCGTGTGCTGCGCTATATTACTTGGCTCGTGTGTTGTCGGGAGCCTCTACCACCGATCGGCAGCGTTCTCTGACCATGCTCAAAAAGTGTTGCAGGGCCCCTTTAAGTGTTGGCGCCCGGTCATCTTTCGAAACCGCCTAGGGTCACTCAAATAGCTCTCCAAACGTATATGCAACTTTAAGGCTCGGCAACCATTTGGACACGCAACTTGAAACTGGATTTCTCGGCAAGATGAACATGCGGCTCCAAAACCCATTATTTTTTTTCTATGAATGCATTAAATGAAGGCAAGAACAGCTCGCCAAGTACGGGTGTGTAACTTTTCTTCAGTACGTTTATTTCTCTTGATGTCGGTTTTTTGGAGTATCATCGTCATCTCGTTGACGACGTCACGTTGCTAGAGCGTTCGAGATGCGTTTCGTCGCACTTATAGAGAACTATAACGTTGGTTCTATAGTTCATTATAGTCGTGCTCTAATTTCAATTGGTCAAATCCTCCATTGCTTTAAACAACGCTGGCATTCCTCCTGCCGACGTACGTCGTGTCGTCTGTAACCTACAGCGTCTCTGCAGGTTAGAAGTCGCCGCGAGAGGTTCTAACTGACTGTACTGGGTGGAAAAGAGGAAAACGGAAAGGATAGGGAAGCGTATTTGCACCTCACGTGGCCGGCACATTGACTTACCTTGAGAAATGTTTCTCAATCGCACATTCCAGGAAACGTTACTGGGGCATGTTGGGTTAGACCTTGCACAGCTTTGCGACATGGCTAGAGTGTGGCGGCTAGCACGTGTTTTCGTATTTCAGACGCGTAAGGTAGCCGGAGTATCACATCCATATACCTCATTTCTTCCTTATTTCCGTATACTGCCTATAGGTAGTATACGGAAATTAGGAAGAAATGAGGTATATGCACTGTTGCAACAATTGTTAATGAAATCAAGACATGACCATAGGACACCGCGTACGGCGCTCCGTACGACCACGCCATTCTAAATCGTGGACAACACGGCAGTGATCCCCCTCTCTGTTTCGTCCCGCCCCAAAGCGGAGCTCGTCTCGATACGAACGCTGTCGATAGAGAAGCGGGGACGCGTTGCGCGACTCCCGCATAGAAGCAAACATTCAATTTCGTTCCGGTCTCCCACACGTCCTTGCTCATCGTTCTCTGTAGTTACATGTTCGCTCTTCTCTGCACAACTTTTCGCAAGTAGCCCCTCTCTTTGGACGACGTTCGTAACGATGACGGAGAACAGCGGGCTGCGAGGGAGCAAAGGCGACGGTCGAGGGTCGGAGCGGGCACTACTGTTTCGAACATCCATTGAGGGACCCGAATTAACATAGGGAAGATAACTAGCGGGGCGGAAAATGTGGCCTCGGTGGCAGTGACTGCGATGCTATTGCGAAAAGGACCCCGGATTCAGAAGGCTGGCGTTTCACTTCATGTGGATTGTTAAGCTATAGAAAGGGGGGGGGGGGGGGGGGGCTTCGCCTAATTGCGACCCCAAATGTCGTATTCTCATCTTTCACGCGGTCGCTCTTCCTGTCCGCATTTTCATTCCACGAACCATTTAGAGCCTTATTCTTGCTTCTGCAGCAGGCCGCGACCGAGCGTTACATTCTTTGCTTCTCGCCGCCGGTTTCCCAGTTATGAGATTTGAGCTCAGACTCGAGCCGGGTCGGGGTTGGGAGGTTGAGAAAAGAGCATTCATTTTTGTGAAGCATCGCGACAGCCTCGGGACAAATTCGACTGCGTGGCCTTATGAGTTGAGTGACTGAAAGAAGAGGAATTGTCAGAGTCAAAGAGCAGAACAATAAGAAAGCTTAGGCGCTCCGGCGTTTCCAAGGAGCGACGGCGAAGCAGGCATGAGGAATCTAATGGAGTGTACGGTCTCAGACACAAAAGAGGGACATGTCTGCGCCGGCATTGCTCTGCATTCCACGTTCGTCGCGACTTGATAGGCTATTCTCACGACCGCTGTATATTAGCACAATGCTGGAGGAGGAACGGTCAGTGCACATTGCTGGCCCGTCGCCATGCAAAACATGAAGTTCTCGTTCATTCTCTGTGTCTTGGCGTTCTTCCTTCGAAAGGAAAACGCCGAGTTTCTCGGATAAGCAGGCGTAATTTGCTGGCGCGTATTCTTCATTTCTTGAGAAGAATGGAAAATAAAGGGTTCTTGTTACGCACCACGCTCTCCTCGAAGACAGAAATAACGTCATTGCGAATCGAGTCCGAGAACGTCTTCGTCAACGACAATGAGCTGTGTAAAGGGAGCCTTACGAGAAGTCACATTCACGCATCTGCAGATTCATGAAGCTTTGATGCTTCTAAAGCTGCACGAGTGCTTGATTTGATTAGCTCAAAAATAAAGAACGACAGATCGCCGCTATAAGAAATCAAGCAAACTTCTCAGGCTGAAAGGTCAAGTTTGGCATGCATTCATTTACTGCCAATGATTAACGTTTATTTGACACTTTTTGTTCTCCTAAAGAAGAACAAAATTATTCACAATCTCTCCAAAGGGAACCCTAATGGGATGCGAAGCAGCAGCGGTGCGTACGGCGTCAACCCGGTCGAAATGAGAATCGACACGGGTGCTGGAATAACGGTTTATTGTCAGGAACGAACATTTGAAACGGCCAGTGTTTTTTAAGGAAGCCCTTAAAGAAATACAGAATTAATTTCCTGCACGTGCCTGCTATATTATTACGTATAGTGAGCAGAGCTTCGCCAGCCAAAATTGAAAGATACCTGCTATAATTTTTTAATGAACTTCATGCAACTGACAACTGATGACGTATAGTTGTAGGGCTCGTGGCACACTATGTACGAGAGCGCGGAACTTATACGGAGAAATTACCGCCACTGTAGCTACAATGTCTGAAGGTCTTACTTATGTCTTCAAGGTCTGTCCATTGTCAAAATTTCACTTCCTTCTCTCTCTCTCTCTTTCTCTTTATGGCGCGTTTCATTGCACAGTGAACTACTGAATGAAGAGCGGGTCTCTTCAAGAACAATCCTAACGCAGTGCAGTTAGGTCAATGCTATTTTATCTTTTCGGCAAGCCCAACATCCCCGCTTTGAGTTCTAACGAAATGTTCTTTTCCCTAACAATGCGCTTTTGTAGCCAGTTGAGCTTATTCTCCAAAGACAAATGTGCATAGAAAAGCGATACGCTTGACTTTCTTGTTGGTGAATGAATGCATGATGTATGAACACTGACATCAAACAAAGGATGCAACTGCGTCTTGCCACTGATGAGATTAATTCTTTTTCGTCTGAAATTTTAGAGGACCTAATCAGTTGCCTTCATTTCGTTCTTTGTTCACAAGCACGTAAGCTTATTTCTAAGTTTAAAGTTCCACCATGCATTCTGGTGCAGCTTTGAAGCACACTTTACTAGTATATTATCCACATAAACGAGGGCGGTGATGGGCAACGTACTTCGTTTAGTCATTAAAGTGCCTTTAAACGCCAGCATAATTCACTAAGGCTTACTTTGGTTTGAAAGCAGGGTGAAATATTAGCCCCAGTGATTTTACACAATGTAAAATGAAAAAAAACCGTGCGTAAAAATGAAACAAGTGAGATAATGCGAAGGCTGTTCACGGCATGCTACTGACTGCAAAGCAATGCGAATGGAGTATGGCTGGAATTATAATGAACACATGGATTGGCTGAGCCCGGAGCAACAAGGGCATGCGCATGGCGAATACAAGAATAAAAAAATCACAGCGCATCCAGGGAACGAATATTGATGAGCGGGGCGAAGCTTCAGAGGAATTTATCGTTAGATTGTGAATCATCCATCCATCCGTCCGTCCGTCTTTCTGTCTGTCTGTCCATCCGTCTGTCCATCCGTGCGTCTGTCCTACCACACCTGCGAAGAGAGTCATTGAACTAGGCGGTCACGTACCACGAGCTATAACAGACCCACGGCTTTAGGAGTTTGAGCCCTTAAATGGGGCCTTAAATGCTAGGACTGTATCCCCAGCACAGTCAACGAGGCCGTCTGAGTTTGTTCTCTCGTTTTCTATGCGAAGCGTGAAGGAGCAGCCTGTGCCACCTAAAAGGTTACGGCTTGTCCTTTTTATGATATATCAAATATACCCGTATATGCAGTCAATATATTCGAGGGGAAAACTGAGAAAATTAAGGATGCTGGTAGTCCATATATAGTTCAGAATATTAACCGGCCTGGTGTGTTTCAATGTGTTATTACAGCTTAAAATACCAGCAATCTCGCACTCCCTCTACAACACAGATGTGAGAGAAAAAGAGCGTATGAGAGAGAGGAGGATGAAACGCGCATGCGCAATGGGTTTGTGCACGCCACTTGGAGGATGATTCAGCGAACTGGAAGCGCGGGGGTACACACAGACACAAAGCAAAGAAGAGGCACACAGCTCGAGCGCTTGGGGGATGCCTAGAGGAGAGAGAGAGGGGGGAGCGAGCCTAGCAGATGCTGTCGGCGTTGCGAGGTGAGAGAGGGAAGAGCGTAAGAGAGGCGGAGGGGAGTGAATGCACTGTAATGACGCTCTAACATTTGAGAAGTGAATCGAAATCAAAAAAGCCAGAGCAGCCAGAAAACCATGACAGCGCGCGTCGAAGATGTTCACAATCTTTCTGCCTCATTCCACCGCCGCTGCCATAGCTACCTGAAGAGTTACTTCGATTTTGCGTGGTTTCCAAGAACTAAATTTAGTACCAAATTCCTAGTCATTCACGCAAAGTACGGAAAAGAAACAGCTTGCATCTTTTCAAACGTTGCTTTCGAGAGGTGCACAGCAGAAACGACACCAGCAAACGCACCGGCAGTGGCGGAGGACTCAACGGGCTGTACAGAAAAACGAGACACGTTGGGCATGCCTGCTCGCTGCTGCTGCACCGTCTACTTCCAGTTTTCGGTGATAGTAATCCGAACCAGGCTCTCGATCAACGCGTCCTCTTTGAGGCCGTCGAGTTTCGTCGTGTTGCACGGGTAGTTTGCAATTTGAGCCGGAGCCAGACACCACCGACATCTTTGCCGCCATGTTCAATCGGCAGTCGGATGTTACATCACGTGATTTGAGCCTAGTGCAGCCAAAGCCGTGAAGCGGAAAGCGAATCATATTTCGCGTGGCGGGAAAATTGATCTCAATGTCGACATTTTTTGTTAAGGCCAGTGCGGCGTGGTTTTCCGGCCGCTTAGGGACTGAATTCCCGGTGAGTTTGGCCGCTTTCGGTCCCTTCGAAACCATTTGAATGCGTCTTAAGCGTGGTCACGCCGCACACCAAATTAAGCTTGACCATAAAACGCCTTGCATCTTAGGGTGCGTTGACACTAGGCCTCGAAGAGAGCGATACCGGCGAAACTCTCCAGAAACTGTCTCGTTTCGCCGCCAGAGTGGCAGGAAAACTACGCCGCGGGGCCGGCCGTGCAAGAAGTCGCTCCGTGACCAATTTTGCCACCACGCGAAAACGAATCTGGTTTCCGCTTCACAGCCTAGCTGCGCTAGATCAAACCATGTGACCTAACCAGCCGGCCGCTGATTCAATATTGTGGCACAGGCGTCAGCGGTGGCTCGCATTGGCTCAAATCAAAAACTACCTGTGCAGCACGACGAAGCTTGACGACCTTAACGAGAATTCGTTCATCGAGAGCCTGGTTTGGATTAAGATCGCCGAGAACACTGGAATCAAACGGGTGCAGCAGCAGAGATTGATTGATATGTGAGGTTTAACGTCCCAAAACCACCATATGATTATGAGAGACGCCGTAGTGGAGGGCTCCGGAAATTTGGACCACCTGGGGTTCTTTAACGTGCATCCAAATCTGAGTACACGGGCCTACAACATTTCCGCCTCCATCGGAAATGCAGCCGCCACAGCCGGGATTCGGAACCCGCGACCTGCGGGTCAGCAGCTGAGTACCTTAGCCACTAGACCACCGTGGCAGGGCAGCAGCAGCAGAGAGTCACCATGCCCCGACGTGTCTCGCGCGTGTGTACAGCCAGCTGAATGCGCCGCAGTCACTACCGGTGCATTCGCTCGTGTCGTTTCTGCTCGCTTATCTCCCGAAACAACGTTTCAAAAGGTGCGAGCTGTTTCTTTTCACTACTTTGCGTGAATAACTAAAATTTGTTACGAACTTTAGTTCTCAGAAGGCAGGCAAAATTGAATTAATTGCCTAGGTATCAACGGCAGTGGCCGCGGGATGGGGCAGAATGAATGTGAACATCTTCGACGGGCGTGGCCATGGTTTTCCGGTTGCTCTGGCGTTTTCGTTTCTCTTCACTTCTCAAGAGTGAATGTGCAATAAGAAAAGCCACCAGGGAAGGAGGCAGCAGACCAGAGACTCCACAAAGTTAGCAGCATACCTTCAATAGCCATTCAGTCTATTGAGTCAGTGAAAGATAAAACGGGAATGAAGCATAAATGAATACATGGATGTCGATAGGATTTTGCCTTGGGGGTGGGGGCGAAAATCGTTTTGCATCGTCGCGGGAGAGGGAGGGGGAGTGTGGCTTTGGTGGGGGGACTACTCATATAGCTTGAGGGGGGCACGTGCCGCTTTTGGACACCCCTGCTGACACCCATGAATGAATACGTAAAACAAAATTTGCAGATCCCACGTACAGTGGGAATCAATCATATGCGAAGCATGAATAAGAAAGGTTGATATGCCACTTTCAAATCAGCACAACATTGCAAGGTGGAAGTAAACGATGCCGTACATGACTTCCGTGTCACGATTATCATGTTTGGATGTGTCGTTTACATTCGTCCTCAATTCACGCCAAGTGATACGAAACTTATTATACGTGAAACAAGCGAAACGTCCGTGAGCATGCTATTAGCGTGGTATGTTGTCATGTTCTTACATGACACGCGTGTCAGGATTATCATGTTTGCACCAGTCATATATTTTGTTATCCTTTAACGTCACGTAACACCAAATTTTGTATATGTGGGGCTAGCGAGCACATCACTAAGGGCCCATTATACTCCAATATATCGTTGGGGCGCGCGGATGCTGGGCACAGTGACGCTACGTTAGCAAAACGCTAGATCTCTCAAGTCTGACGCAGGCACGACCGGCGCAACCAGTTCGCGCCAATTGTTACCCAGACAGCAATGCGTCTCCCTATTTTCATGATGAAGGGACACCGGACGCACTGAAACGCGCATGCGTCAAAGCAACGCAGCGTGGCGCACGCCTGCGAGTATATAGAAACCGGCGCCTGGCGTCCCAACGCCGGCGTGATGCGACGAAATGAACGCCGGCGAGCACGCGCAACGCCTCACGTCGAAATGTATTGGCGCCTTGATTGTGGCATATAGTCATGTTCGAACATGACAGGTATCTCATGAATATGATGTTTGCACTAGTCACATACCTTCGTCATCTATTAACGTCACGTGATGCCAAATGAGGCATATGTGAAGCTAGCGAAATGGCCGCGAGTACATCATGAGTGTGGCATATAGTCATGTTACCTTACACGCATTTCATGTTTATCATCTTTGCATCAGTGTCATACTTTCCGTAATTCATTCACGTACCGTAATACCGAATTGGGTATATTTCACGCTAGCGAAACGGCCGTGAGCGCATCATGAGCGTGGCATGTAGTCATGTTTTTACATGACACGCATGTCATGATTTTCAAGTTAGGGTCTGTCACTTGTGTTCGCCATGCAATCATGTCATACCATACCAGTTTTTGAACACGCCAATTCAACGAAACTACTGGAAGAGCTGCATGACCATGAAATGTAAATCGTGACTGTCATGGCATACATATCATGATTTTCATGTTATGAGTAGTCAAATATGTTCTTCATATTGTCATGTGATACCATTATCAAAACATCCAGGAGAGCTAAAAGTCGTAGTCGGCTAGATAGATAGATAGATAGATAGATAGATAGATAGATAGATAGATAGATAGATAGATAGATAGATAGATAGATAGATAGATAGATAGATAGATAGATAGATAGATAGATAGATAGATAGATAGATAGATACGCTCAAAGTCGCCGAAGTTCGCTAAGAAACGCTTCGCATTTAAAAGGAGAAAGAGATACTCCTTTATGAGTTCGTGAAAGCTTGCATGGCTGTGAGTATGGCATGCTATACGCTATACTGGTATTATGAGAAATTAAGTGAAACTCACGGTACACGACTGATACACGTAGCAGCTGTCGTGGCTGCTCGGTGCTTACGGTGCCCGGCTGCCGACCCGGAAGTCGCAACTTCGATCCCGGCCGCCGTGGTCGCACTTCGTGGGAGGCATGATGTTAGACAGACATGTATTGCGCGATATCTCAGTGCACGTGAAAGAAACTTAGGTAGTCGAAATCGTGCGACGCCTTCCCCTACGGAGTATCCATAGTCTCACTCACTTTGGTACGTTGTACTCCATAGACCAATTGACAACCATAAACATATTGATAAGAAGTATCACTACCAGGAAAAACAAGGGAAGCGCGGATAGAGAATGAAGACGACGTTGCTTCCACTGCGATCCCTCTGAGTGGATACGAGCCATGGCAGGGGAGATCATCATCACTATGCTGTGATCGCGGACTCAGGGCCCATTAAAAAACCCCCATTAAGTTACCTTGCCTTGTGTAACAATTTGGTGTAGGTGCTGGGTAGGACGAAGCCAAAGACGGGAGCTTCACTACCAGGACTTCGTCGCAGCCGCCGCCTCGCCGGACTTCCACCTTCGCCGATCGTGATGGCCCAAGAGCAGCCATCCAACGCTTCGAGGCCAGCTCCGATGGGTTCCGTGCCGTACTACAGAGTGCCACCAAACTTCGGGGGGACATCAGGAGAAGACGCCGACGTGTGGCTCAAGAACTACAAGCGGGTGAGCAGAAGCGATGGCGGGGACTCGAACGAACAGCTCAATCATGTTGTATTCTCGTTAACTGACACTGCCCTCATGTGGTACGAGAATCATGAGGATATGTTCACGACTTGGGACGTTTTGTTGAAGAAGTTCAGAAGTGTTTCGGTGATTCGGACGCGAAGAAGAAATGCGCGGAGCAGACATTGTCTCATAGGGCACAGCTTCCAGGAGAAACATGTACGACATACATCGAAAAAAATATTGAAGCTGTGCAAGATCGTGAATGGGAAGATGTCTGAAGAAGACAAGGTGGGGCACGTTCTCAAGGGTATAGCCGAAGACGTGTACAATTTCTTAATTAGAAAAGTCTGCTTGAACTCCGTGTCCGACGTGATGAAGCAGTGTCGTACCTTTGAAGCCCTCAAAATGCGACGAATTTCTCCGAAATTCGGCCGCCTGTCCAACGTGCCCACTTTGGCTAGTGTTGAAACAGTGCCGCCTAATGACCTCGCTTTCACCATACGGCAGATCGTCAGAGAAGAGCTGCTTCGATGTCAGCAGACCTATCATCGCCCCAGCGATTTTCATAATGTGTACGTAAACGAACCAGAACGTGTGCGGACTCCTGTTTCTCTTCCACCATGGCAACCATCTATCGACGCAGCACACGCTTATGAATATCAAGGCAGACGGCAGGCTGGATTTCTCCGCCAACCAACTCCCAACTACGAACGAAGTTTTCGCCCGCCTGTTTACCCAACATCGCCTGCCTACAGTGCCCCTGAATGGCGGCACCTACTATCCCATGCCTTCCGAGAGGAGTCGTTACTCTGAGCAGCCACGTGCCCCTCGACTGATTCCGGTATGCTACAACTGTGGCGTCCCGGGTCATAATGCACGTTTTTGTGACCACCGCCCATATCAGCGACAGTCTTGGCACATGTCTTACCAACCTTTCGACCATCCGCACTCCACGTCACGGAAACCACGCGCACCTACCGGGTCACGCTACCCCTTGCCGGCCTGGTGGAGCTGGTGGTGACGCCACCACCAGCTCCCCGTGCTCCACGATCTCCGTCGCCACGGCGACGCGCACGTACACCTCCGCCGGAAAACTAGTCGGTGCGGCCAGTAGGGGTGGGGCCGCGAGATACAGGTGCTACCTACAGATATACCCCCGTCAGCGTTCATGTTGAAGAACAAAGTTCATGTAGTTGTCGATGGAGTGGCTACTATGACACTTGTGGATAAAGGCGCAACAGTTTGGGAGATGAGTGTAAATTTTAAGAACATGCTAGGACCAAAAGTGATGTTTTGCCTGAAACGTGTGGTGACATTTCGTGGTGTAAGTGGGGACGTGTTGTGTCCGGTGGGATATTGTACTGTGGACGTCTCGGTGTGTGGCAAGGTGTTTTGCACAGAGTTTGGGGTTATTCCGCTGTCTACACATGACATTATCTTCGGTATTGACTTCTTGTGTGACTGTGGGGCAACTGTAGACTGCAGAAGTGGGCATCTTTCTATACACGGTACTTTCCCAGCGGCGCTTTTGGAAAATTCCTGTCCGGACGAATGCATCTTTTTCGTCTCCGTGGATACAGTCGTTCCTGCATTTTCTGCTGTGCATGTTCCCGTGACATGTTCCAGTAACAACTGTGGGGCGTTTGACGCCACACTCGAACCGATTCCCTTGGCATGCCTGAAAAAAGAACATTCTCATTCCCCATTGTATAGTGTCAGTAGTTGATGGACGGACAGATGTGTGGACAATGAACAGTTCCATGGAGCCTGCGATTCTGCCAGGCGGCATGAAACTTGCAGTATTTAGACCCGAGTCATGTACGACGCTGGTTGCGCTTGTTGATGCTACAAACCAAAATGAACATCTATGCTTAGAAGGTTCAGAAGATGCCCAATCGCTACAAATGGTCAGCAAGTCACTTGACCAAAACGAACGTCATACACTGCTAGACGTTCTATCTAAGCACTCAAAAGTGTTCGATTTTTCTAAATACAGCCAAAGGCCCTTAATCCCAGCGTCCCGGATACGTCACCAGATCCACATCGAGTCGGCGCATCCCATTAGGCAGAAACATTACCGAGTGGCACCATCGGAGCGCAAGATCATCAACGAGCAAATCCAAGAAATGCTGGAAAAAGGAATAATACAGGAATCGGCAAGTCCGTGGGCTGCTTCCGTCATTCTAGTGAAGAAGAAGGGTGGTACGTGGATATTTTGCGTTGACTACCGCCGACTGAATTGTGTTACCAAGAAAGACGTCTATCCACTTCCGCGCATCGATGACGCTCTAGACTGCCTGCATTCCGCGTCCTACTTTTCATCTCTCGACCTGAGATCAGGTTACTGGCCAATTCCGATGCACGCAGCTGACAACGAAAAGACGGCATTCGTTACCACCGACGGACTTTAGGAGTTCAACGTTATGCCATTCGGATTATGTAATGCTCGTGCGACATTCAAAAGATTTATGGACTCTATATTGCGTGGTTTAAAATGGCATATATGAATGTGTTACCTGAATGATGTAATTTTTGGACGTACGTTTGAGGAGCACAACACTCGCCTAGACCTCGTGCTCAGCTGCATTGAAAAAGCTGGCCTAGTATTGAATTCAAAAAAGTGCCACTTTGGCGGGCGACAGGCATTGGTGTTAGGACATCTCGTTGACAAAGATGACATTAAACCTGACTCACAAAAGACAGCGGCCGTTCAATCGTTCGAGCATCCTAAATCTGCGAAACAACTGCGTAGCTTCATCGGGCTCTGCTCGTATTTCCGCCGGTTCGTACCCAAATTTGCGGATGTCGTTCACCCCCTGACGAGCCTTCTACGCAAGAACAGCCCGTTTCAGTGGACCTCCGAGTGTGATGCCGCTTTTCATAAGCTGAAGTGTTTGTTAACTTCGCAGCCAATACTTCGGCACTTCAATCCTTCGTCGCCCACGGAAACTCACACAAACGCAAGTGGCATCGGTATCGGTGCCATTCTCGTTCAGTATTCTGACAAGAAGGAACACATTGTGGCGTACGCAAGTCGTTCTTTAAGCAAGTCTGAACGCAACTACATAGTGACCGAACAGGAATGCCTAGCGGTAGTCTTTGGTGTGCAACGGTTTCGCTCATACATCTATGGTCGCCCGTTCACTATCGTCACAGATCACCATTCCCTGTGTTGGCTGGTCAACCTTCGTGACCCATCCGGCCGCCTCGCACGATGGGCCATTCGTTTGCAAGAACATGTCTTCACCATTTCATACAAGACTGGCCGTCTACACGCTGATGCGGATTGCCTCTCCAGAATGCCGCTACCGTCGACAGATTGTGAAGAAGATAACTTTGACCACCTTATCGCTTCTCTGTCGTCTGGCTTTCCTGATACCGTGACTTTCGCCGCTGAGCAGCGTAATGACCCAAGCTTGAAAGCTCTTTTCCCTTGAGCGAGAAATTGATTAGGCGAAGGCAAATTCTGCGTCCGAAACAGTCCTCTTTATCACAGAAACTTTTCCACGACGGGCGCCCGCTTTCTGCTAGTTGTGCCTGCGTCCCACCAAACGTCTGTTCTGCGTCTCATGCATGATGACCTCACCTCTGCCCATCTAAGCACCGTACGAACACTTAGTTGCACGAAAGAGCGGTTCTATTGGCCGAAAATGAGCAAGACAATTGAGAACTACGTGGCCAGCTGTACGCAGTGCCAGAGCCACAAGCGGCCCTCCTCGGGTCCAGTTGGTCACCTGCAACCTGTAAAGCCTCCCGATTCCCCTTTTGAAAAGGTCGGCATTGATTTGATGGGACCGTTTCCACGCTCGTCAAAAGGTAACCAGTTGATAATTGTATGCGCCGACTACCTGACGCGGTACTGCGAGACAGCTGCCTTATGTTCCGCCACGGCAGTCCAGGTGTCGGAGTTCCTGTTGCATTCAGTCATCCTCTGGCACGGACCTCCTCGCGTGATAATAAGTGACCTTGGACGACAATTTACCACTAATATTGTTGAATCATTACTTCGCTTGTGTGCCTCCAAGTTCCGACACTCAACTGGGTATCATCCGCAAACTAATGGCCTCACCGAGCGTACAAATCGAACGTTGATCAACATGTTGTCAATGTACGTCGCCTCCGACCACAAAAACTGGGATGAAGTTTTACCATTTGTCACGTACGCCTTCAACACATCGAAACACGAAACAACAGGCTACAGCCCTTTCTATCTGCTCTACGATCGCTCACCTCGACATACTCTGGACACCATCTTTCGTTTTGTCGACCATGACGATTTACCAATTGCGAAAACTTTGTGTCGTGCGGAAGAGACACGTCGACTTGCCTGCTTACGTACACTGGCAGCGCAAGAGTCCTCCAAAACTCGCTACGACAGTCAACACAGGCATGTAACCTATGCACCCGGTGATCTAGTGTGGGTGTGGACCCCAATACGCAGACGTGGCTTGAGCCAAAAGCTACTGGCACACTATGCCGGTCCTTTCGTGATACTTCATCGTCTCAGCGAGGTCAACTATGAAATTGCACGTGTCATCACTAGTGGCCGACGTTCATCCAAGCAGAGGTGACGCATGTTGCCCGCCTGAAGGCGTTTACACGAGGGATGCAAGAATGACTCGCCCAGAGGGCTTTGTCTGAGACCGGAGGAATGATAAGAAGTATCACTACCAGAAAAAACAAGAGAAGCGCGGTTAGAGAATGAAGACTACGTTGCCTCCACTGCGATCCTTTTGAGTGGGTACGAGCCATGGCGGGGGAGATCATGATCACTATAGTGTGATCGCGGACTCAGGGCCCATTAAAAAACCCCCATTAAGTTACCTTGCCTTGTGTAACAATATTATGTACAATACAGACAACTGAAGCACGTCAATGGGAACATTCCAGTCAAGAAAACTGCGTTAGAAGAACCAGCACTATTATTCCGTGGGCCAAAAATGTGTAGCAACTATTCTTGGAGAAAACTCGGGACTTCGGGGACTTTCTTCCTAGAGCAACTGGCCTGCAAGTACCGATAAAGGCATGCCACAACCTTCCTTAAGCACGAGACACAATGGCGAACTTATTCGGTTAAATTTATACAGCAAGTATTTAGTGTTTCGGACACAACCAGACATGGTGCGGGCATGTGTGATGATGCCCACTGTCGTCACTTGTCACGCGTATTAGGTTCTCAGGCTTTATCAACTGCAGAATGCTTCATTCTACAGATCTCGCTACAATACCTCTATGTTTCGACGTCGTGGCTTGTCTTCGGGAAATCACTCTCCTTTTGAAAACGTTGACAATGGCATCACCTAAATACATGCACTTCTCCAATTTAGTCACCACATTGCTATCATTGGGTTTTACGCTCGTGCTTACATTACACTACAAACGATCTGGGTAGCGTTCAGTTACCTATACTACTGGTAACTGGGGGCAACCCAGATCATAATTTCCGTCGGCAAATTCTACCTTGAAGATAGAATTTGCCGACTAAATTTATTTTACCAAAAAGTTAAACAACATTACAATGTAGATTCCTATCACATTATCACTATCACTCATGGTTAAACACCCAGGCAAACGTATTCTTTGGCGATAACGCCTCTTTTTCCACAAAATAACTGCTTCAAATAGTTTTTTTAACTGGAACTATTGTTCTTTAGAATAATCTAACCGAGAATATTGTAAAACAAGCCTCGCTTTCCTTATTTAGGTTGTACTTGTAGTAGTTCGCAAGCACCGTTGAATATATTTCTATATCATTATTCGTTCCAATTACGTATTTTCGTACTACTCCCTCATCTATTTCACAAATTTTCTCCTTGAAATTTTATTCTATTTTCTGTTTATTTCAGATTGTTCTTCTATTTTTGCAATTTACAGTTTTTATCTGGTGTTTGATTTTATTGTGTTTCTTGTTCATTTTATTAGCTTTATTGCCTTACCTGAATGCATTGTATCTTAGTTTATGCACTTGCTTTGTATACTATTGTGCCTTTTATTGAATGCAATGTATCAATATTTTACACCTGCTATAGCGTCGGCTTGAGACTGCAGTATAGAAAAATGGATAATAAATGTTACATGTACTCGGTACTGACGTTTCCTTATAATATTTCTCGTTCCGTTGATTCTGTCATCTGTGTCTTTAGCCCTTAGCTCTATAAATAAGGTTTAAACTTTTCTGTTTTAAGTGCCTGAGCCAGGATCTGACTACGAAACGCATCGTGGAGGCAGACATTGCGGTATGAATTTGACCAGCTGCGGATCTTTAGCGTGCACCTAAATAAACACATACGAGTCCTCTTTTATTTCAGCCTCACGAAATGAGGTCGCAACGGCGGCTTCAACTGTAGGAGAGTAAAATAAATGTCCCTGTGTAATACCACAGCTGGTAACGTTAACGCTATAAAAAGAAAGAAAAAGTATGCTGAAAGCAGCCCTTGCGAACAATAATGCAGGTCTTTGGTCTAGTAATTAGAGCTCAATACAGAAGCATACAGCTGCTAAAATGCATACAAAGTCGTAGGTGTTCGGAACCCTTATGCGTCACTGCTCCTGTTCGCCAGGGTAACGAGACTTGCTGAACATTTTTTATTAATATGCAGGCATTTTTTATTCGGGCTATGTCAGACATCCGGCATTGTCCGCGGTGATGTTCACGCACCGGCAGGTGATATCTATCCACTCTCACTCCCTCTCTCAAATGAACAGCTTCGGGCGCACACACTGATCCTCGCCTCTAGCAGCAGGAGCATGTAGTGCGAGTGAGTGTAGGAGAGGGTAAGTGCAGTGCTTCGCCGCTCCTTCTCTCATCAATCACTCTTTCTCCTACCTGGTCCCCACTCTCTCGTCCATTTGCGCCTCACTCTCTACTGCTGGCTGGCTGGGCACCTCTCAAGAACATCTGAAAATGTGTGCTCAAGGCGCCGCTGTGAAGCGCCAACGCCGAGCCTAGAGCGCTGGCGTCCTACTCTCCCTAGAGTTACTGTATATGATACCTAAGGTATCATATACAATAACTGCAACTCTCCCGTCCACTCGCTCCTCACTCGCAAACGTTCGCTGTCTGGGTGCTTCTCAAGGCAATGGCAGAAGTCGGTGGAGGCGAATGTCTGACGGCAACGGTAACCTCCATCGGCACAAGAAATGCATTCGCAATTCCTCACGATTGCCCTCGGTGAGGTTGGGACATTTTTTGTACCACGCAGGTCAGCGCAATCAGAAGCTAAGAAGACAGAATCGTAGGTCGGCATCCAGCCCTGAAGTCATGAGAAAAGCCTGATCTCTATAGTCACTCGGAATTCTGGACCTTTCACTTAACCTTCCACCTTAGCCTAGAAATATTGATGGTAGCGTCACCAATAGACAGAAATGGCCACTGTGTATGAGGGATAATTGGCAGCAATGCTCGACAAGCGCGACGTCACTTTGACTCGGACAGTGGCACTGCCATCAAGTCGCTTGAGTGAACGTCATACATCAGGTCGAGATCCACAGGAGAGAATAACTCAAAGCCGCTGACGGCAGTGTACTACTACTGCCACTACATAAAAGCGGCCCTGGCAAACACTTGAATTTGATGTTAGCTGTCACTATCCCTGTAATTTTGAGAATGGCATACAATTACCGTGATGGTAAAAGCGCAAGTTAATGAAAGCGAAAACAAAAAGTATGGGTCTGATTTGTTTTCTGGCGTCTCTACTGCTGATTCTCTCGACAGACGTTATTTCTTTCACTGAACTATGTGATCGTCTGTTTCTGCCGGGGCGCACGGTAAGTGCTACGATAAAACAAGCAAGGTTCGGGTACTTCAGGAAGCGATTTATTTTGACTAACGGTGAAAATGGAATCGTTTTTATTTCAGCGGCTACCAATCGGCACAAAAGGGGGCACGGGTACAATCCGCTGCAGCTGCTTTCTCTTATCGAAAATTGAAATGCGCTTTGAAAAGTGAGATAAGTGAGAGCATTAAGCTGTCCGCTGTGTGATCGCCAAATCGGTAAAGGCTTGCTGCTGTCAACGGGACGTCCCTGTTAGGAAAGGGGCAAGTAGTCGCCGGAAGAGGCTTCACCTATACCGCCGCTCGAAGAGGACAGACGAAGAGTTATAAATATCACTTCGGCTAATGCGAAATATATTTATTTTCCCTTCACGAAGCTTCGAGGGCACTCAGAATGCGCGCCTCGAATAAAACGGCGCTTTGAGCCACGCTTAAGAGTTTAGACCCTTCAGTCCACACCCCCCTACCCCCGTACTAAAGCGGCGACGGTGAGGAAAAAAAAAGTGTTTAAACTCGATTTAACGCTTCACGGAAATCGCACACGAACCCGTTTTCTTATTTATTTTTCAATTTAGTGCACAGTCGGCTTGCGTCGCCACGCTTTGTGATCAGCAAGCGGCAACAAGAAAGATAGCGGGTTTAAAAAATTGTGTGTGTGGGTGTGGCAAGGAGGCAGGAACTTCAGTAGCAAGGCGAGCAAACGCTCTTAATCGCCTTGACATCCCGGCGTGTTATAAATGAACAAGCAGACTGCGCTGCCCCTCACTTGCACAAAAAATAAAGTAAAAAGAAAATAAAGCGTCAAGGGCAACATGTACAAATGCACGACACAAGCGAGCCATACCCCATGCCATTGTGTTCTGCTTACACAACAAGACAACATCGGTTGCCGTCAAGGCCAGGGAACGCGCATTCACGTTTGCATCTGTATGTATATGCCGGAGAGCCTTCCCCGTTCTCTAACAACGCTGTCGGCACTACTGCCCGCTTGCAAGACAAATGGCACCCCCGATCCGGCCCTCGTGAACCCTCCGCTCGTTTTGCCGGCACCTCCACGTGCTCACGTTTGAGCACTCGCTCGGGCACGACGTTTTGAAGGATGGTGGGTGCTTCGGCGTTGCGACACGGCACTTCTAGCTTTTAAAACGCCAATTGATCCTTTTTAGATGCGGAGCATCTTATACTCGCGCCTTGTAGTGCGCCGTCCGCGCCGTCCGCACCGCTTCTCGAACATTCGACAGCTGACGCGCGCGCATGCGCCGTCGCGCCGTCACCCACTCTTCCACCATCTGTGCATCCCTTCCTCCTCTACACACCACGCGTGCTTCACTCCTCCACCATCTGTGCACCCTTCCTCCTCTACACACCGCGTTCGACATCTACAATTCTCCTGATTCTCCAGTGGACGCGCATGTGGCGTCGCGCTTCGAGAACATTCAACAGCTGACAGTGCATGCGCCGTCGAGCTGTATATATACTCAAGGTCGGCGCTCGCTCGCTCAGTTGCCGCTCGTCGGTTGGTTTGTACGGCGCGTCGACGTCCAAGGTCGCGGTCAAATGAATTCCAACGAATCCACAAACACAATGATCGACGTCCCTTCGACCAGCGCCGCCCTTTCGCATACGTGTGTACGTGTTCACTCATTTAACACCCCCTCCTACAACCACGTTAACCAATTTAGCCATCGACCCAAGTAAGTCGCAATTTAACACCCCATTTCACAACCACGTTAACCAATTCAGCCATCGACCCAAGTAAGTCGCCCTTTAACACCCCGTTAACCAATTATATGCTCCGCATCCTCCCCAGTGTTCTCCCGCGGGAAGCTGCGGGCAATTTTTTTATTTCTTTTATTGGATGAGCGCACAGTAGCTGAGAAACAAATTAAGTGATAGGTCGGCCTCCAGGCTGACCCTCGCTCCGTATTCCAGACCAGTCACTCAACGGGTTACTGTCAGTGATAGAGCGATTAAAAATTGCTGAGGTGAAACATGTACAGTCGGCTAAAGTATAGCTATTCCGCGCAGTGGCCGCTTTTTCGTCGGTCAACGCCGTTACGGAACGAAGTTACAAAAAATTGCTTCGAGAACATGTGCTTTCTGGACATACACTTCTCCTCACCTTTTTTTTTAAGTAATGTCAGTGGTATGGCAAAGACCACAAAAACAAATTGGCAGATCCCACGTGGGAATTGATGATACGCGAAGCACGAATGAGGAAGGTCGATCTGTCACTTTAAGATCCCCAGAACGTTACGAAGTGGAGGTAAATTACACCGTACACAACTTCCGTGACATTATTATCATGTTTGGATGTGTCGTTTACCTTGATCATCTAATCACGCCACGGGATGCCATATTTAGTATATGTGAAGCTAGCGAAAGGGCCACGAGCGTGCTATGAACATGGTATGTCGTTATGCTCTTACATGAAATGCGTGTCACGATTATCATGTTTGCACCAGTCATATACCTTCGTCATCCATTGACGTCACGTAAAACCAAATTTGGTATATGTGGAGCTAGCAAAGCGACCACGAGTGCATCATGAAGGGCCCTATATACTCCAACGTAACGTTCAAGCGTGCCCACGCTGGGCAAAGCGGCGCTATTCGTTAGCGAAACGTGAGAACTCTATCGCCTGGCGCCATGCGCGACCGGCGCGAAATGCGATATGCTGCATTTCGCGCTGATGCGTTACCAAGACAGCACTTCGTGTGCCTCTTTTCGTAACGGAGGGACGCCGGACGCACTGAAACGCGCATGCGCCAAAGAACGCAGCGCGGCGCGCGCCTGCGAGTAAATGGCAGGACCGGCGCCTGGCATGGCAACGCCGGCGTAACGCGACGAAACGAACGCCAGCGCGCACGCGATGCTTTGTCACGTCGTAGTGTATTGGTACCATTGTTGTGACATGTAGTCATGTTGTCACATGACACGCATTTCATGATTAACATGTCTAAACCAGTCACATACCTTCGTCATCCATTGAAGTCACGTAATACCAAATTTGGCATATGTGAAGCTAGCAAAACGGCCGCGTGCGCATCACGAGTGTCGCATGTATATATAGTCATTTTGTTATATGACACGCATGCCGTGATTATGCTGTTTGAATGTGTCATTTATCTATTTCGTTCGTTCGCGTCCCTTAATACCAAATTTGGTACATGTGAAGCTAGAGAAACGACCGCGAGCGCCTAATGAGCACGGCATGTAGTCATGTTGTTGCATGACACGCATCTCATGATCATCATGTATGCCCTAATCACATATCTTCGTCAGCCATTCACGTACCGTAATACCAAATTTTGTATATGTGACACTAGCAAAATGGCCGCCAGCGCATCATGAGCGAGGCATGTAGTCATGTTGTTATATGACATGCATGTCATGACTTCCACGTTAGGGTCTGTCGCTTGTGTTCTTCATGCAATCATTTCATGCCATACCAGTCTTGCGACATGTCATGTGAACGAAACCACCGCGAGAGCAGCTAGATCATGAAATTTAAATCATGACATTCAGGACATACATGTCATGATTTTCATGTTATGACTAGTCAAATATGCTCGCCATACAGTCATGTTATGCCATACCAAGTTTGGCATCAATGACATTATCCTAACAGCCAGGAGAGCTTAAAGTCTAGATAGATAGATAGATAGATAGATAGATAGATAGATAGATAGATAGATAGATAGATAGATAGATAGATAGATAGATAGATAGATAGATAGATAGATAGATAGATAGATAGATAGATAGATAGATAGATAGATAGATGATACATTCAAAGTCGCCGAAGTTTGCTATTAACTGCGTACCAATTAAAAAAAATTGACCCCGTATCTACATATTAATCTGCAAATTTCGTCGAAAGACGATATTCTTGCCTGTGGAGAGAGTGAACTAAACATTTATTTGATGTTCTGTGCAAGAAAATCGGTGAATGGTTTGCTGGAGACGCTGCGTTAGAGTGCCTCGAGCGTACAGCGGAGGTGAACGAGCGCATCAAGTCACGTCACACGTGAGACATGAGCGCCATCTGGCAGTTTTCTTGAAAAACGAAGTGCGTGGCTCTGAGACGGGTGTGTGCGCCCGTCTCAGAGGTGATAAGGAGTAGAATTCAAGGCGACCGGTAGGTGCCACTACCGTCTCATTTTAACACAGCGTTGGAAACACTCGCCTTTTCGTGCAAACGTTGCATGGTCAGCGCAGCGTGATAAGCGCTATGCTCCTTAAAACTTCTTTTGTATGCCTTTTCTAGTAAAACACGTACATGCAGATTATATACGTGTTGTTATGGTGCCCCAGACATGCACAACATTGCCTTTCAATTGACAATTGCACAAGTATGAACGCTAAATCTTGAGCAGCATTGGTTGGCTCTGTGGATGGAATAGACCGTTTCAAGTACCCGGTGCCGTTAAGAGTAGACAAACCGACAAATGTACAGACAGGCAGACAGACAGACTAACAGACAGACAGACAGATAAAGCAGACAGACGGACGGACGGACGGACGGACGGACGGAAGGACGGACACACGGACGGACAGACAGGCAGGCAGGCAGGACAGACAGACAAACAGACAGACAGACGGACGGATGAACGGACGGATGGACGGACAGATGGACGGACAGACGGACAGACAGACCAAGTTTTTTGCGTGGAAGGTCCCTAAGCAAAACTATCGTCTTTAAAAGTGCCACTCATGCTGAATAGCGAAAGTTTTCGCCGATTGTACATATGCCCGTCTCCCAGTAGGAAATACTAAAACGAAATACAACACGGATTATTCAAGCAATTATTTGAAGCTTAACTTTATTCGAAATATGCCTAAGTATGATAGTTAAGGTTTTACGACACAAAACTGCGATGCTTTTGTGACAGTCCCTGCCTATCCGGTGTGTTTCCTATGAAGATAGGGTGTTTGCAGACTATACTGCAAAACTGAGACCCCTAGTCAAGGCGTTTTGTTGCCAATCAGAAAAAAAAATGATTTCTTAATGCAAGTGTCTCCACTGGGGAGTGACTGAAAACATGATCAACGCTGTTCGATTGAAGAGTTTCTATGGTAGTTACACCAATTCCTCTCAATACAAGCCGCTCAGACGACCGGGAGCGTTGGTTCCAAAATGAATGATGGGTCTTTCACTGATTATTCTGTTTTCGCATGCAACCCCTCATCTTGCATGTCAAGCTCCCTACAGGGACCGTCATCGATGCGACAGATATCACCGTCGATGCCAGTTCATTTAGAGCGAGCACCGCTTCGAGCTTTGCACCTTCAAGGCCGTCCGCTTCAAAGCGTCTATCGTATGTCTGACGTATGGATCCTGCATTGAATGATTGAGCATATCTAAGACTTAGCGTGACTGCTACGCTGCCACTGTGCTTGCCGTTGTGCTCGCATTAGTGCGAAGTCCATGTAAGCGATAATGTTGTCATTAGGTGCCGCAGGAGAGAAGTAGGGGATGCATTTTCTACCTGGCACAATTGCAAGCAAAGTGTGGTCGTATTGTGCTCCATCAATGTTGCCCCAAGGGACGAGAGATTGACGGTGATAAATGGATGGCGAATAAGTTCTGTTAGAGGAAGATGAGTTCCTGGAGACACCATATGACAGCCTAATGCTCGGTGGTGGCTTTTTGAGGAGAGCAAAATGCAAAAAAAAAAGAAAACACGCGTGCGCTTATATTTCGCTGCTCATTAATGAACCCCGGGCGATGGCAGGCAATCGGAGTTGTGTACTACAGCGTACCTAATCAATATATCACCGTTTTCGCACGTAAGCCATCAGCTATGACAAATAATAATAATAATAATAATAATAATAATAATAATAATAATAATAATAATAATAATAATAATAATAATAATAATAATAATAATAATAATAATAATAATAATAATAATAATAATATAATAATAATAATAATAATAATAATAATAATAATAATTAATACATTTTATATTATTATTATTATTATTATTATTATTATTATTATTATTATTATTATTATTATTATTATTATTATTATTATTATTATTATTATTCACAACAATGTCCTCAGGATTTCTCAGCTAGAGAATTACGACCGCTTTTGGGGCACGTACCATATATAGCTGAAATGACTGACTAATATTCGGCACTGCACTGCCCTGCCATGGTGGTCTAGCAGATAGGCAATCGGCTGCTGATCCGCAGGTCGCGGTAATGAATTCCGGCTATGGCGGCTGCATTTCCGATAGAGGTGAAAATTCTGTAGGCCCATGTGCTCAGATTTGGGTGCACGTTAAAGAACCCCAGTTGGTCCAAATTTCCAGAGCCTTCTACTACCGCGCCTCTCATAATAATTTTGTGGTTTTGGAACGTTAAACCGCACATATCAATCAATGAAACCGGTACTGCACTATTTTCGAAGGAGTATGTATGCAGCGAGGTATAAATGGGGACGCATTAGTGTGCAGAAGATGAGGATGTTTTTGCTCACTGGCAAGTATGCATATCCGGTTTTTGGTGGACACAGACTGTGGTGTTTCAGCTTGCCTATACCGGAACGCAATAATAAAAAAAAGGGGGGGGGGTAAATAATGACCACATGTATATTTTACATGCCTGTGATGTGCATTTATCTGAAGTCCTCCTGACATGCAGCAGCACCAGAAAAATACCACTTGTAGTCTAATGGCCTGCATGGTGTGCGAACGATGGTGGCACTGCGGACCGCGCTTATATGGTGTCAGTTCTAGGATGCGCGCGCTTTCGTGGCGCGGTGCCGTATAGAAACCACCATTGTGGTAAAATTCGGCGAAGACGCAGTTCAATTGGCTATGTTGTGTGTAGTGGCTACCGGCGCTGTTCTAACAACCCTAGATGTCCGCTTTTAACGCTCATTTTAAAAGCACAAAGCTTTGATTCTTAAAACTGCGTCCGCTTGTCTTTGTGGCAAGTGCTGCGCAATGGTGAAGTACTGTTCTGTGCATGTATGTGATCAGGCATCCGGGAAAATGGCATTGCCTTTCACAACTATCCTAAGGACCCGAAGCTGAGGAAGAAATGAATAGTCAAACTCAGAGAAAGAACGTGCCCCACGCGTGTGCAGCAAGCACTTTGCTGACAGTGACTTTCGCTATACCCGCCCTACGCTCCACTTTGAAAGACAATATTCTTTCTTGGGGACATTCGACAAAAAAAATATTGGTGGTCTGTCTGTCTGTCTGTCTGTCTGTCTGTCTGTTTGTCCGCCCTAACGATACCCAAAATGGCACCAAACGGCCAACCCCATTTGCAGCACCCACCAATATTGCTCAAGGTTTACGCGTTCATAGTTGTGCGATTGTCAATTGAAAAGCAATTATTGCGCATATCTGAGGCGCCAAAACAACACTTCAAAGTTTTGCATGTCTGCCTTTACACTAGAAGAGGCACACACAAGTAACTATAAAGAATGTAGCGTTTATCGCGCTGCGCTGATAGTGGAACGCGATGCTCAAAAAGGTGTGTCCAACGCTTTGCTACGACGTCACAGTGGTGGCACCTGCCCGTCACTTTGCGTTGTACACCTTATCACCTCCGAGACTGGCGCTCATCTTTCTCCGGGGGCTGCACGCTTTCGTTTTCGAAGATAACTGCCAGATGGCGCTTGTGTCTAACGTGCCTCGATGCGCTCGTTCGCCTCCGCTACACGATCGAGGCACTCTAACGCAGCAACTGCAGAATACCATTCACTGATTTTCTTGCGCAGAACATCAAATAAACGTTTTGTTCACTCTCTCCAGATGCAAGACT
Source organism: Rhipicephalus microplus (assembly GCF_013339725.1). NCBI lineage: Eukaryota > Metazoa > Arthropoda > Arachnida > Ixodida > Ixodidae > Rhipicephalus > Rhipicephalus microplus. Next base: position 60,617,207 of record NC_051173.1, on the reverse strand, counting down.
ATCGTCTTCCGACTACATTTGCGGTGTAACATACAGATTTGGAACCATTTTTTTTTTGGTATGCTTTCAAGCGGGTTTCAGCACCTCGCCAGTACTTCAGCCATTCATTGCACGCAGGCTGTAGGTGTAGTCGACTTTCACTAGGCAAGGTGGAGCCGTCCCAATACCTACCTCGAAGGCCCCTAGACAGGGAGCGACGACGTGGCCTCCGAATAGCCTCGGGTAAGCGTGCCTCGTGAGCACAGCTGAGCGGCGCAGGTTTTTCTGAGGCTTTATTATGTTGGTGTACGTACGTAGTTTAAAGATCAAGACAAGCGCGCGCCTCACGCACTGCTTCCTATTGATTCCTGAGCAAAACCTGTCGTTACTGTTTAGTGCACATTCACTAAATGTTGACACATAATTTTTGTGGCTCTGTGCGCGGTATATACAATCAGCGATAGCTATTTGTAATGTACGGATACCCGAACGACGACCCTGTGTGGTATTGTTATGGACCGCTTAATGATGTCGTTCTCATTGAATAGCTATTACTGAGACACACTGCAGTCACTTAAATACGCCAGGGGTGCATTAAGGTGGAACTTGCCCCCCTTCCCGAGTCACACCAGCACCTACCTCTCAAGACTTTTCTTACTGCGATACAACACGGGCTTGCGCTCTGCTGACGCACATAACTGCAGATGATTATCTCAAATATGGTAATTTGATGCTGCTTTGCATTTCCTAGATGCCATGAATGGTCGATTGACCGCCGAAGCAGCACTTTAAACAGCTGCTTTGTAGTAATTATCTCTTGTGTTGTTAGCGAATGCCAGAGAGACAGAAATCAGCGATTCTCACACACATCTCTGTGTTCACTGGCACCATCGTTGCACTACAGAGAAAAATATCCTAAAGGAAAGGGCAGGCGTGGTTTTCTCTTTCGGATTGTTGTGAAATCTATCCTTTTTGTGAGCGGGTGAAGCACACAGAGGCACAGAGCAGTACTTCACCATTGCGCAGCACTCGATCGCCACGGGGACATTGTGTGGCGGGTTCACAAGTATACGTGTTTGCAGGACCAGAGCCGCCACGGTGACGCTATCTCCACTGACGGCATTGGCTGTGCACATTCAACGACGTGGCCTACGGTATACACCACCACGCCGTCAATGACACACCGAGACATTTTGCTTGCTGTATATACATGCTTTCAGCTGCTGGAGAAAGGCGTGCTCAATGAAATTTTGAAACACCCGAACTAATTAGTATCGCACGGTGGAAACAGCAGATGACGAGCGAGAATACTCACACATAGTTTCCTTTTCTGACCAGCAATGCGGTCGGCGGCATTGAAGTGCTTATCGGCAATCTGGGCGGTTTCTTGGCCCTGTCGATTGGGCTGCAACTGAAACAAATTCTGAATCGCACTCGAAAACATTCGTTGTGGGCGTTATTTTACCATCGCGAGGCTGTTTACTCGACAATGTTCCCGCCCGAATCAGATAATCCGCGCACAGGAGCAGCGGCTGCTGCAGTGCGGTTGGGAGCGCAGTCCACGAACTGTGCGCCACACGGGAGAGGGCGCCACTCCAAGATCTCGAGGCCGATAGTCTTGTCATGGTTTGAAGAAATTGCCCGTGGCAGTTGATTATATACTTGCTCGTGGGTGAGCTGGTCAGCACCCTTGCTTGCGAATCAGCTGTTCTATTCTGCTCGTCGTTTTCCCCCTTCTTCCGTCTAGCCTCCCAGCGGTGGTCCCATACTAGATAAATTAAACTTGGGTTTTTGAACTTGTTTGTGCATGTGTATGTTTATGTGTGCATGCGTGTGCATGAGTGTGGGTGTGTTTGTGTGAATGAGTGTGCATAAGTGCGTGAATCTGCTTGCGTGTGTTTGTAAAACACATCAGTTCTACTATAAGAATGCCAGCAACAATCCCTAAGCGTTTCATCCTATATTCATAGGCGCTGTCTCCGTTTTTCTGTTTTATTTACAATATATTTACAGCAGCAGTGCTCAGAGAGTAAGCATGAATGTAACCAATACAAGTGGATTCTGTATCTGCTTTTCTTCCATGTTTATAAGTGAATGATAAACATTTTATTCTGAAAGAACTCAGAAAAAGAAGCCTTCTCCGTGGAAGTAACGAAACGTTATAATGTGCTAACAGGTCTCTTATAATTCACTTTTATTGCTTGCCTATGGCGCGCCACTTGGGCTCTCAGCCAGCTGACGACGTACAATCCCACTGGTCCTTGGCTTTCTTCAGTAGCCAAATTAATGACTTGGCAACGACGAGCGTTCCATTCGTTACCTTCTTTCATTTATTTCTCTTCTTTTCTTTTTCGCTTCTGTTCGTTCTTTCGTGCTTTTTCAGGTGCACGCACAAAAGGAGTGGGGCGTTATGTATGACGCCTTATCCTCCCCTTCTTGTTCCTGCACCGGCCGTTAACTCTTCACAAGTATAAAAAAGACACGAGCCCTCAAAAATTCGTTACCTCACGCCTCGTTTCATCTAGGCTGTGCGTTTTGTTTTGTTTTTCTGTGCACCCTTTTGTGTTTTGCGCCTTTTGTTTCTGTCATTCCTCGCCATTATTCGCAAGGCTGAGTTTCAACCTAGCTCCAGGAAAGCAATCCTTTGTGTCGAGCCCTCCAGGCAGTGCATAGTTGTTAAGCGGTGTTTGACGGCAGAAAATGGCGTTCGTTGGTGCTCGTTCTTTCTTTCTTTCTTTCTTTCTTTCTTCTTTCTTTCTTTCTTTCTTTCTTTCTTTCTTTCTTTCTTTCTTTCTTTCTTTCTTTCTTTCTTTCTTTCTTTCTTTCTTCCTTTCTTTCTTCCTTTCTTTCTTTCTTTCTTTCTTTCTTTCTTTTTTAGGAGCACTTTTTTAGGTCTGCTTCTCCTTGGTTTTCGATTTCTTTTTTTATTCTGCTCGCCTCCCAAAAGCGCAAATCCCCGAACACTTGCCTCGCTATTTGCAGTAAATAGTACATGTGTTACGGTGTGGTATAGCAGTACAGGGAACAAAGTTGGCTGCTTTTTGCTCAGTATCTTGATTTACAACTTATACAACGGGCTACGCAGATCGCACAATTAGAAGATGGTAGAGTAAGCGGCAATGTCAGGAAGCTTTAACGACGGGAAATGTGAAATAACAAACGAGAAAGAGCGGCATTAAAACGAGCAATTTGGAACCAGGAACAAAAAAATGGCCACTTGAGAAGGGTGTTCATTGCAAAGACAAGAGGAGGTAAATGAGGATGAGAAGGTGCCAACAAAAGGAGAGCAGGGTCTCCTCCGGAGACATTCGCCGTAGAGTCCGGGCCGTCGACAAAGTGGCGTTCATGAGGCGTAAGGGGGGCCCATCATTAGGGAGAGCGATGGCACGGCATGTGAGGGGCCGCTTTCGGTTCGCTTACACCACATTTCTTTCGTGCTTCTTGGAGCACACTAGTGCTTCGCCTGCGGTGGCCGCACGTATGGGGAGCGTTAAAAGGCCCATGCGCGTCGGTGCACTGCGCGGAATTGCATTTGGCGCGCCCTAACGGGGCCTCTTAGCCGTCGCCGTGACGTGCTTGACAGCCCTCGAATGAGCCAAATGACGCCTGTCTCTTAGTTGAGAAATTACTCGCATTTTCTCCTCTCTTCTTCCTCCGACTAGCGCTGTTAAGCGTTGCCGTACCATACCAAGCATTGACAGTTGTGTTGCATACAGTTGCTCTTTTTTTATTCTTGCGAGCCTATGGTGCGTCAATAATTCTCACAGTAGCCATGGTCATGGCATAAGAAGCTTATCATCTTAATTGCACTACTCGTTAGTCCCGCAGTAAATTGGGCGCCTGCACTATGAATGACCTTACTATGGTGCTCAAGTGCATCCGGGTGTACTATTTCTAATGAGTTTAAAGCGCTACAGATTGTATTGCACCTTTTCAATCAACTTGATTTAGTACGGCTTCGTTGTTTTGCTTTCTGCTCAATATCAAGCCTATCAATTAAATAATTTAAGCTATGGGCATTGATAACGACGTGTTCCATAAGTAATCCTTATCTATTTTCTTTAAAATATGTTATGCACCACAATTACAGCTCTGACAACACGTGGAACAGTCACTGTGTATTCTACAACTGTTCTTTTCGAGACTCCTGTATGTCAGAAGGCATAGATGGTCAGTATGTGGATATCCAGTCCTTTACAGTTAACGATATATCTTTGTTCCCCACAGGTTCTACACAACAGCCAATGCACTGTAATTTACACTCACAAATTCAAAGAGAGTCGCTCTTTGAATGCCTGGGTAGACGAATGTCTGCTGAGGCATCAGTCTCAGAAGACATGCTCTTCTCCTTTGAAATCGAAGCTTATAAGTCCACCATCCTGAGTCCATAATAGTCAATTGTCATATCTCGTCTCAACGTGCTCATTAGTGCGAGCAGATTCTTATTTGTAATTGAGAGCCGCTCATTTGTTTTATCCACCTGAAAACAGGCCCCATGTGTGGTCATGAAATTGAGGCTGTCGCAATAGTGTTCTAATCAGTGAAATTGAAAATATAGCTTTATGCACGTTTAGTATGATGAGCCATGTGCTGGTCCGCTTCGGTGGAACAGTAGCTGTGATGATCGGCTACTGACCTGCAGGTGGCAGATTCTATCCCGGCCATGGCGGTAACATTTTTATGAAGGCGAAATGATAGAATCCCGCGTAATATGGGATGTCAAAGTGCGTTAAAGAACACCTCATTGTCAGAATTTGCGGATCCCTTCCCCACGCTGCTTGTCGTGATCAAATCGTGGTTTTGTGACGTAAAACTCTAGATAATATTAATATGAGCAGTGCCCATAAGGACGCTGCCATCGCGTTTGGTTTATCGCCTACAGTGCTCCAACTGACATTGTGTGAATCGGACTGTAACGTGCACACCTCATGGAAATAATGGAGAACGATGATTGACGGGATGAATGACAAACTTTTCACTTTCTTCACGGCTTTCTGCAGGTGTTAAGAGACCGAAATTAACACGTTTAGGAACGGCGAATTGGTACCCAACTGTTTGTAGAATAAAGCCAAAAGGGCATCCTTGCGGATCTTTCGGGAAGAACGTTTCTCATAGTTGCCGAAAAGTTCGTCCTGGTCGACGGCGATTAAGCCTTGAACCAACGTCTTTCCCAGGAGATCGCTCAACCGATTCAGCTAACCAGGAAATCACGGTAGCTGTTGCCAGCGCAAAGGCGAATTCGCCGACAACTCGAAGCAGATGGACACACATTGGGGAGTTTTAGAATAGCACACGCCAAGCTTTGCGTTAGAACTTCTGGCCATTATGTATGCGATGAACGCTATCGTATTACGAGCTCCCATTAAGTGTCTGAAATAACGGGTCATCGCAACGAACGCTCACTTAGCGTAAGTTATTCCGAGACTATCTATTGTTTCAAATGAGTTACATGGAATCCTGCAAAGCACTGGAAGGGATCGGGAGGAGAAATTGACAGCTTGTTGTGACTTCGTGCTACCAACGGATCGTTACCTATTTCCCTTTCAGCTACTTGCGGCATTCATCCGAACTTGTTTAAATTTTACATAGGTGTATTTTCTGCCCTTTTTTCAACTGGGTGATTTCCTTCAATAATAATATGAGCAGCATGAGAATAGATGAAGTTGAATCTTCTGAAAAAAGGCTCCCGTAAGCGACTGCATGAGAATAAGTCGAGTACTTTTTCTTTTTTTCAAATTGTTTTGTGTTCAGTTCTTTTTTTTTTCTTCAGAGCTCACACTAACCAAAATGACCTGAAATAACCTCAAAAACTGGTAAACCATTTGTCCTCTAGCGCACTACCTTTCCTGGGTTTTTTTTACCACCTACTACCGAGGTAAAAATTTACTCTCGCGCTAACTGAGTTTTTGAACGTAGGGAGAGTAGTAATTATTTACCCCAGTGAGATTTTGAGCGAGTATAGAGAGAGTAAATTTTTACTGCCTTCACAAGGTTTTTGAGGTGATTTCTGGGAGTTATTTCCGGTGGTAAAAAATAAAAATTGACGGCTGCATTCGCCCAGAGTCGACAAATTTATTAGATAGCAGAATTGATTGAATTTATTAAACGGCAGAATTGCTGACACATAGATTCACATATAGACAAACACGCACACACAACAAATGCAGAATAACACACCACTCGAACAGACAGCACGTGTTGCTCGACTACACTTTGACAATCCAGTATATATATAGGCACGACTTTTTTGACCGGCCGTGTAGTACCAGTAGGAGAGCTCTTTTTTTGCATTGATTAACAACAACGGTTGAAGGTGCAAGCGTAAGCTTAAGGTGGGCTGCAGGGAACTAAATGTCACACCGACCTTTTATTATAAATCTACACGACCGCACCTTTTTGATTATCCACTAATTACTTGGCACACCGGGCTCATGGCCCCACGCGTGTTAGCACTGCTGATGCACAAGTCCATAAAATATACCTAAGTACGCACAAACCATGGTAGCTCAATGATTTTCATTGAGCGACGGTGCTCAAACACAGTAGCAGCACGTATTCATCACAACGGGCGTAAAAGAGCGGTCCACGCCTGCATACAAGCTGCTTACCGACGGCATTCTAGGCCTTTTCGAGGAGCACGGCTATCCGACGAAACACAACTGGCGATCACAGAACACATATCCTGTGCGAATTTCGTTGTCATTTCAGACACAAATGAACACGTGACCGCTATCTTACGGGGACGGGGCGGTGTATGCATACTTCCAGCGAAAGACCACCGTCCGGGCAGGTCCGGGTTTTCTTCGTGCTCACCGGCAGCCGCTTGTTGGTTCCGTTTGCCTCTTATAGGCTTCGTCCTACATGCTTGAGAACAGTTGGTGCATGAGGTGGGTGATTCGGGCAGCACTTTACTCATGCAGACATCGCCTACTGTGGAACAAAATATATGCGATGCTTCTTTCACCTGCCCCGGCGACACACTCCCACTGGTCACTGGCGGCCGTGGCTCGGTGCCGACGACAGAGTGAAGCATTTTACTTATTGCTTCTCCAGTAGGCAAGCACAGACGATGACACCAGATTGATTTTATCACCCCTGGCAGATCTTCGCGATTCGGCTCGGAAGTGAGATATCCGCGACGTGCAGGTTCGGAGGCGCTCGGAAGAGCACGGTTGCTCGATGATGTAGGAAACACGTGAGATCCATCAGTCCAACCAGACACACAGATACCGAGCTTCTTGCACCGTCTGTCTCCAAGGCCACCGCCGAGCAAAAGCCAACAATTTGCGAAAACATGCAGGACAACTTTTCACAGCAGATTTTTTTTCTTTCTTTTTTTTCTTTTTTGAGAGCCCCCCTCCCCTGTCTTTTTCTTTTTTTTTTCATTCACAGAAGGCTGTTCTCGCTTGTTGTGCTTATGCTGCCCCCAGTTCCAGTAAAAGTGCGTTGACTCCAGGTCAGTCCTGAGGCACGGCGATGAAAAAAAAAGAAACAAAAAAAAAACATCTGTGGGCTTCGCGTAGCTTCAGTATTCACTGAGAGCGTCACAAGGGGGGTATGGGGCAAAAGCCGCCGAAGCAGCTGCACCTTGCAGTCACGTGGTAACAAACTCTGAAACGCAGGTTAAAAATCACGTGATAGAAAACTCCCTACGTTGTAAAACTGGATTTTGACATCCTTTTACTACTTGCCTGAGGGGGGGTGGTAAAACTATGTCATGTACCATCTTTTACTCCTAGACGAGGTAGTAATTTTAAACGCGAGAGAGTTTTCAGAGGTCCTGAGCCGGAAAAACCCCAAACTCGGATAATTTTTGCTGACAGTGAGGTGGGGACACACTTTTTTATTAAATAGCTTGAGTTGAATATTTGAGTGTTGTTCTGAGTGACTGTGTAAACACGTAATCCCACTACGCAGAATTATCTTTCGGCATGATCTGCACAGTGAATGTAGAATGGATGGCGGCGCAACCTATGACAGGCCTTGAGCACTGGTGAAAGACACGGCGGCCGCTTACGAGGGATGAACATCCTGGTTTCAGCGCCGGAAAGAATGGGGCTTCGGTGAGACTACAAGTGTCGGCGGGTTTCGTTTACGTCGGCATATAACCACGTTTGATGGACATAAACAATAATAAACTTTGTCGGCATATAGTATACAATTTAGGTAATGCGCGTGCTTCTCAAAAAAAAAACGCTCATTTCCCAATACTGACACTTTAGGTAGTTAAATGTGGTCGTTGTTTTACGCGGCTCTCTATAGCATGCACAATGTTTCCCTTTGAATGGAGGGCGGCAGCGGTGGGCGTGTCGCTGTATTTTCTATTAGATCAATTTGTGGGGCATACTTTGCGCCCCCTTCTGAGGTGACCACAATCACCTGAGCCGCCTTCCTTTAAGGAAGGTGGCTCAGGTGAATATAGGTGAGTGCAGAAAAGCCGCCTTCCCTAAAGGGAAGGCGGCTAAAGGGAAGGTTTTCTCTGCCTGCACTCACCTTCCTCTTCGCATGCCCATGGCTGTTCTATTGGAAGAGATGTTACTTATTCACGGCTTTGATTGAGCCACATCTTAGCGAACTTTCATGGAAATTTCAGCAGAATGAATGCTTGTGTTGTGTAAGTATTCGTGTGGTGTGGACGCATTTTGGTATCGAAGAACTCGGACGACGATTGTCTACTATGTGTTTTGATTGGTAGAGCTTTATGTCTGTTTTCTATTTCGCAACTGCGAAAAACATGCAAGACAAAAGCAGTGGCTGGTGTCACGCATTGGCGCCAACTGCGACTTATGTGCTTGGTATAAAAAAGAAAAAAACAGTGCCTTTCAGATCATAGACCAAGCGATGCGTGTGAATTGCCCCGAGAACATGACTGAACATGATCGACATTGCATAGGTCAACCTGTGTGTGCAACCAGGCAGAGCTTGGATAGAAGCTGTCAACGGTACAACAACACTATCTGCTATACTCGTTGGAATTCACAGTTGGTTGCCCAGAAATAGCTGGTGTTGATACTTTTATATCGTTGCTTGATTGATTCAAGAGCTAAGGCTTAGCGGTACCTTATTTGCGATCCAGCGTCTCCGCAACATAATGTCAATAAACAATGTCCTGGACCTATACCTTCACCAACTAGCCATTCTTCAATTAACGTTTGTTCTGCATATCTCGATTGCAAAGTCTTCCCCACATCTTTAGCATGTGATGCGACACCTCACACCCTAATCTGATGTGACCAGTAACTAAACGTATGACAGTATCAAAAGCAGTTGACAAAAAAATTAGTTGTAACAAATCTGAGTGACCATAGGCATGTGGGTATATTGGTGCAGGGGGGACGACTGATTCCCCTAATCACATAAGAGGGGGGGGGGGTGCAAAGCCAGCCCAATAAAGAGGAGGGTGCGGGGGCAAACCAATCCCCCCCCCCTTCCTTGAAGGGAAACCTATACGTGCGTAGGGTTCCCCTTCATGGGAAGTGTCGGGGCGAACGTTTTCTCAGCTCGGGGCTCCCTGCCAATACCAGAGTGTGCACCTTACAACTTGGACATTTATGTCTGTGAAAGCCCTTGAGAATGAGGAGCTCTATCAAATATGCAGGTGCGTCGTTTTCCAAGGATACTTTTTTTGCTCGAGGGTATTCGAAACAAGGTTATTTACTTGGTTCTTGAGGGTCAGGAAACGGGCTGAAGCGTAACTGGAAAGCGCAAGCAGCAGTTATAAAATGTGCGCAGCGTTTACCGCAACAGCAACGTGACGCGCGAGTGTGCACTTTCTTGTTACAAAACACTTTCGTAGCGACATCTACAGACACCCATTCTACGTTAACCATAGAGTTGTCGGTGTCATCGACGTGTCAATGCTGTGAATTTTTGTCACTCACAGCACATCACTGAGCGAAAAAGGGAAAGAAGCACTCCATGGGCGAAGCTCATTCTGGTTGAGGCTTTCCGTAGGCGGCATCGGTGCTTGCCGTAGCCGAGCACAACCAAGGTCCTCATTATGCGCCATTACGATGACGTTGACGCTGATGACAATGAAGATGGTGATGATTATCATCGCAGACAACGAATGGCTTGTGCAGTATATGACGTCCCAATATATGCTGTACGATGCATTTTGTATGGCTGGAAACAACCAACAACCACAAGGGAAACGTGCAAAAACATCGTCTTCATCAACTTCAGGCTAGATGTGATAGCACAAAGCAGTGGTATTGAAGGCAAAATGAAACACACAACTCCACGCAACATACCATTTATGAACATAAACATTGTATATAATGCTACCGCTGGAGCATGGCTTTCAAATTGTCGTTCTTCATGCAGGTCTTCCTGTCATGGTCAGCCATCTTGCTCTTAAACCTCGTCAACACCGAAGCATGCGCGTTTCACCTCGTCCCACAGCCGACAAGGCCCGTCTTCGAATCCGTCAACGCGGACACCCGCGAGAACTTCTGGCCCTTCCCGCCGATTCTGGACTCACCCCGCTACCTGGTGTGGCAACCACAAGCCACAATCAGCGCGGTGTTAGGGTGGCTAGAAGGGGGGAGGTGTGCTTAGCGCGGCAGCCAGCCGTTGGAGAGGGTGGTCCTCTTTCGCGTGATTGCCGCTAGGGCACAACATAGCGCTACCGTCTGAGGCGCCGCCAGCGTGCCAGCGTTTCCGCGGAGATAGGCCTGGGTGGCGGTTTGTCGTTGTGTATTTCGCTGCGAACTGTTGGCGTGTGCTGTTGATTCACGAGTGCTGTGTGCTGGCAAAGATGCCGTCTACCTCAAAGAAAAAAAACTCAGCGTTGGTGCTTCGTGCCAAGGTGCGATTCCGGCTACAGATCTTGTTCGGAAAAAGTGTCCCTTTTCCGTGCTCCGACTTGCCAAGAACTGTTCTTGAAGTGGGCACGCGCCATTCCTAGGGCTGACAAACCGCTTCAAGAGAATTCCGCTGTTTGCGCAAAGCATTTTGACGAAAGGTAAGTGTAATAGATAGCATGCTGGCGTACGTTATACCGCTTTCAAAACAAGTAGTACAACTACAAGCAATGCTTTACAACAGAAGTAGCATCGCTGCTTACTGCACGTGTTGCATTCTGACGGTGGCAGTCCTTCGAAGCGCTCATTCATACCACCTTTTATGTTTCTCGGCAGGTTCATCCAAAGGGAGTTCCGGTGGATTGTAAACGGCGTTGAAGTCTCAATAGCGCGCGACGTTCCGCTACTAAGAGACGATGCAGTACCGACGCTGTTTCCAAACTTGCCCAAGTACATTTCTAAAACGTTACCAAAGGAAAGAAAGAGGCGAGGAAGCAATTTCATGGTGGCTAGCAGTTCACAGAATTATGTACCTTCGAAGAAAGCGTGCACGGACTCGGAAGCATCTTTGCGGGAAGATGCAACAACAGCGGATGTGGAGGGAACTACTACAGATGGACTTGCCAAGCACTCCATTTTTAACTTGAGACACCCATCAGAACACTGGTGTACGCAAACATTCAGGAACAAACGTGCAGTTTCCTATCAAACAGCCGAATATGTGACCAGCGATATTCCACCTGTTTTTCGCAAAATTGCTTTGTTCGAATTGCAGGAAGAGAACATGTCTGTGAACTGCAGCATCTTCCTCTCGAGCTTCTTGCATTGTCAACGCGACATTCGGTCGGAGAAAGAGGCCCAGGAAGCTCTTTTCTACACAGCAAATTTTGCAGTTTGTTGTGGTGTTGGCAGGATGCAAGAGTTCCATCAGGTGGACCTGTCTAATGTGACGAAATCGACAGGGGGAAGTCTGTATGCCAATGCCTGCAATGGATCTGTTTCACTGGGTATGCTATTAATTTTATTGGGTTAAAGAATCATTTTATGGGCACTATAGCGTAGCGAGTAATTGTAATGGTGTGTAATGTTTTTTTTTCAGAGCTATCCACCCATTCTTTCCAACAATGCTCTGCTTGCAAAACAGTCAGGAGAATTGCATTGATGCGCCGTCTACGACTAAAGAATAAAGCACGACGGCCGGTACTGAACACTTTAAAAAAGAAACTCCAACATGCTGTGCGTACTTTGAGACGCAGAAGCAAGAAGGTACAGGTCCTGTGCAGCAACCTCGAAAGGCTCAAAGAAAAAAATTCCGCAATAGAGGCATCTGTCCTTGAAAAAAAGGTACTGCCTGTTCTTTCTGCTTGCTTATCTATACGCGACACTCTGCCAAATGGAATTTCTTCCTTTTCTAGATCTGTGAGCTTCCCAAAAAACAGCAGAATGCTGTGCGAACCTGCTTTCAAGCCGCCAAACGACGGTCCTTCCGTGGGTTCAAATACTGTAAGGAATGGCTTCTTGAGTGCATTATTCTTCGAATGAAGAGTCCTCGTTTATACGAGCACTTACGGTGCCACCAAATCCTAACACTGCCTGGCCGTGCTTGCCTGCAGAAATGTATAAAGGTTCGTGTCATTTCGGTCTTAATTTAATGCATAAGCTACTAAAGTTCTCTTTTACACTTTCAGGCATTCAAACCATCATATGGTTTCAACCGCAAGCTCCTTGACTGCATAAAGGAAAAGGTGAAAGAACTTGACAACATGCAACGACATGGTGGCTTGGTGGTAGACGAGATGAAGCTTTCCACGCATCTTGACCTGAAGTCATCGATAGACATCGAAGGCTTTGTCGATTTAGGGCAGTTTACTGAGAAGAAGGACAAGCACACAAAGGCCGACCATGGCGTTGTAGTAATGTTTCAACCATTTGTTGGAAAATGGACCCAGATTATAGGTAACTCGCACTCATCAATTTTGTCATTCTCTTTATGAATTGTTGCTTTCTTCATGCTTTCTACAGGTGTGTTTGCATCAAAAGGGAATGTGAAGGCTGCAGTGCTGACCAAGATCATTTTGGAGGCCACAATTCTTTGCGAGCAGGCTGGACTTCACACCGATTACATCTGCTGTGATGGAGCAGCTTGGAATCGTGCAATGTGGCACAACATGGGAATTTACGGAAGCTGTAAAAGCGTGCGGTGTAAGGTGGTGCACCCGTGTGACAAGGACAGATTTCTGCACTTTCTATCGGATTTTCCACATCTCGCAAAGTGCGTGCGGAACGCCATGATGAAATGTGGCTTCAATACGCATATAGGCCGGGTATGAATGAAAATAATCTTTTTACACTGGTGGCTACAAGTTCACGTAAAAATTATCCACTATGTTGCAGGTCCACTGGGATCATGTAGCAACTACCTGGAAGATTGGCAGCAGCACAGTTGCCCTGAGAGTCGCACCAAAACTGACGCGGTCCCATATATGCCCGAATGGGTTTGAGAAGATGAGGGTGAATTTGGCATTTTACGTCTTCAGTGTTTATGTATTGCATGCCATGGACTTCTACAAGGAGAAGATTGAATATCTGTATCCCAACTTGGAGCTTACGAGGACCTTTGTTTGTATGATGATGAAGCTCATTGAAACAATGACGTCAAGGTTTCCAGCTGAGGCACTAAGGTATGTACGATGCTGTCCCCTGGGTTCTTTATCACAGGCACATGAATTTACGTGCGCTACCTTCTACTGTTATAGGCCAAACAGTGCGAAAGAAGCTGCACTAGATGCAATGCTGGACTTCCTGGACAAATGGGAGGCCTTTGCAAAGGGTGTTGGCTTCCTCAGCAAAAGTACATCGGAAGGTCTACGTGTTACGATTCATTCCACAAAGGCCCTTCTGAAGTACTTGACCGAAACAGTCGGCTACAAGTACCTGATGACGTCGCATCTGAGCCAGGACTGCCTTGAACGCTCATTTGGGATAGTGCGGCAGGCAAGCGGTGAAAATGATCACCCGACCCCTGCTCAATTCATCGTTATCATCAGGTATACTTTTGTATATTTGATTGTAAATTTGACTGTTTTGACTGAATTTCTTCCTATAATTTCTACACTTAAATGTGCTTGAGCTTTTACAGCCTTGCGAAGAGCCCTAGAGGTGGAAGCCTGTCTCTGGGACTTCTGGATTCTCTTCTTTCTGCGGAAGAGGCACTGGTGGAAACTGAAAAGCACGATGATGTAGTCCCCATGGATGCTGTTGAAGTTGCTGTGGACCATGCAGACTATGTGGAAAAAAGAAGCGATCCTCGCTTGGTGTACTACATTGCTGGATACGTGGCCAGGAAGCGCATCCTGTCGACTAATTGTACAGCATGCAGGGATGCCTGCCTTGTGCCGAAGGACAGTGTTTCAGGAGAAGTACCAGCAGATGCCTCCAAGGAATGGGACTTGGGTGGGCTTCTGTACCCGGCGGTGTCACTCTATCATTTGATCGAATGTCTTGAAAGCAGGCTAACTCGCGAGTTTAGCAGAACGAACCTACATTCCAAAGCTGCTTTGAGCATACTTGGCAAAGTGAGTACAAATGTGCCACAAATTGGTTGCGTCGATCACTGTCAGGAGCTCACAAGGTCAGTGGTCAGGTTTTTCAGCCTTACCAGGATCCATTTTCTCTTGAGGGGCCTCAACCAAGAAATGAATGACAAAAAAGTAAAAAGAATAAAGCCTTGCGTGATGTGAGACAAGCCGTGGAAATGATCAACTGCATTCTGTTGTACACAGTAAAGTTTATCTAGTAACATGTAGCATTTATTTGGTTTATGAATTGAGCCTGAAAAGACTACCGAACGTTGTATTACCATACATGCCATGGCTTAATCCCGATTTGGTTGGCCTAAATCAAGTTATCTGCTTTCGCACGCAATGAGGCGCACGAATAAAATGATCAGAGCGCACTGGAGCATAACTAAGCCCCGCTCTCCCAGTAGTAGTGCTTCAATATCGCTTTCCAAGAGGCCTGCTTGCTTTCGGCCGGAACAAAACTGCTCTGTACCCGTATTTCGAAACCGCATGATAACGATAGCGCAATACAAGCTGTGCGCTGACTAAGGAACTGCATTGTCAGCTAAAGTTTTATATAGTCTGGTGACGCATTTCCACTCAACCGTTCTCCCTGCCGAGAACGGAGAATGGCTACGTTCGCTGACGGCGCCCCCAACGACAGCGCCGCTCTACGGCATTCACGCGAACGACAGCCAACTTTTGCCGCCCGGTCATCACACCTCCCCTTCAAGCCACCCTAGCGGTGTATTTATCTGCCCGACCACACAAGCCGTCCTCCCTCCGTAGCCAGTTGGGGCACGCTACCACTGCGAGCATGGCCTTCAAATTGTCGTTCTTCATGCAGGTTGGTTACGTACCCTGCGCCTTCTGTATTCGTTCTAACGATCCTTTTTTGTTATCGGTGTCGTGCCTCACTGAAGTGCTTGACTTCTGCCGCAAAACTGTGTATGAATACCTTTTTGAATACTGTGCAACGAGCCACCTTATTGGTCTACTTCTAATTCTGTCGGGTGATGTTGAGATGAACCCGGGACCCCCGGAAACTTTAGAAAGCCTTGCAGAAAAGGTACCCTGCTTAGAACTTACGCAATCTATCATTCGGGACCAACTTGCATCTATCCGCTTGGCTCATGCTAACATCGAAAATCTTGTCGGCAACCTCTCGTCGCGTCTAGATGAGGTTGAAAAAAATTTGACATAAAACAGTGCAAAAGCCCACCTCTTGAACCCCCCCCCCCCCCCCCTCCCTTCAAAATTGCTTCTCTTTCTTCTGAGGTAAAACAACTCGCTGACAAATGTGATGATGCTGAAAACCACCTACGCCGATCGAATCTATTGTTCTTCGGAATTAAAGACGAAAATACAGAAACTTGGACCGAATCTGAAGCAAAAATAATTTCTTTTTGCGCCACGAACCTCGAAATAATCATCACCGACGCAGCTTTAGAGCGTGTGCACCGGCTCGGTCGCTACTGCACCGACAAAATGCGCCCAATTATCGTTAAGTTTGCGCACTTCAAAGATAAATCTAGAATCCTCTAGTCTTCTCGGAAACTGAAGAAAACAACCTTCTTTATACGGGAAGACTATTCAGCATGCGTGCACCTCTCAAGGCAAAAGTTATACTCTTTTGGGCAGCAAAGTAACGCAACCTTTAAAATCCGCTTTGACAAACTGACAATTGATAAGAAACAATACACCTACGATGCAAGGACTGATTCCATTGTTGAACTAACCACATAGCAATTTCCACGTGCCCACAAGTCCGCTCTCTCTCATGCTAACGTTCCACGCAAGCCCTTCACAGCCATTTCAGCTTTCCATAACGCAACTGTAATGCTTACTAAAGTCCGGAGCTACCTGCCCAAAAGAGAAACCGTTGAAGCTCTACTGGAAGATAACAGTACTGATCTCGCGATATTTACTGAATCTTGGCTTAACCCGGACATTCAGGATAACGAACTACTTTCCGCAAAATCTTCATACTGTATTCACAGGCAAGATAGGCTGGGGCGCCGGGGAGGCGGGGTGGTGGCGCTTGTAAAGCCTTGTTTGCCTTCCTCCAGAATCGACGCAGAATGCCGTCATAAAATCCTGTGCGTAAATCTAACTTTTCCAACCAGTAAAACAGTACTAATCGCATGTTTTCGAGCCCCCGACTCTGACGATAATTTTACACAAGAACTCTACTCTGTTGTCTTAGACCTAACTTCTCGCTTTCCCCGTTCGAACTTCCTGTTGTGTGGCGACTTCAATTTCCCAGACATTGATTGGGTTCACCTAACTGCTCACTCACCCCTTTCAAGAAATTTTCTAGATTTGTGCATTATGTTTAATTTTGCCCAAATGGTTGCTATGCCCACTCGTGGTACCAACGTACATGATTTATTTTTGGTCTCAACTCCCGATCTTGTAAACTCAGTTCAATGCGTAGATGGTATCAGTGACCATAAAATTTTATTATTGGCCTTTCCATTCCTATTCCTACCTGACAACCTCTCAATAAGTACATCCGCGATTATAACAAAGCCAATTTTTTCAAAATAAATGAAGAACTGGCATATTTCTATGAAACTTTTTTTATTATTGTGCTGCTTCGCGAACAGTCGAACAAAACTGGGTGTCATTTAAAAACAAATTGCTGTCCCTAATTGACAGACATGTACCTATGATCTGTATTCGCGGGGATGCCGAAAGACCATGGTACTCTAATTCCTTGAGGAGGCTGTCAAAAAAGAAAAAAACGCCTCTTCAGAGAAGCCAAGTTATCGAAATCCCCTGTTAAATGGGAAAAGTATCGCACAGGTTTGCGCGAGTACACTTCACTGTTAAAAAATTCAGAAAGGCAATTCTTAGGTCATGATCTCCCCGGCATCCTGCGTGACAACGCACAAAAATTTTGGAAGTATTTGTCTCCTAAAAACAGCGCTGCGCAAAACTTGCCATTTACTAATCCCGATGGTTCGGCCGTTTCCGCCACTGACTCTGCCGAAATCATGAATTCCAATTTTTCATCTATATTCACGCATGAACCCTCCACCGATGTTCCGTCCTTGCCGCCCAGAGACTTCCCGCAGATGCCACGCATTTTTGTTACAAGCGAAGGAATAGCAAATCTAATCGACAACCTCGAATTCTCGAGTTCCCCTGGCCCAGACAATATACCCGCTAAAATTCTGAGAAGCACGAAAATAATATCCAGTCTTATCCTACAAATTATTTTTAACCAATCCCTTGACAGTGGTTTTATTCCTAAAGACTGGAAGATAAGTAAAGTCACCCCCGTGCCCAAATCAGGATGCGCTTCAGACCCCTCAAACTATCGTCCTATTTCGTTAACATGCATTGCCTGCAAGCTGCTAGAACACGTAATCTACTCCCACATTGCAACTCATTTGCACCAAAATTCCTTCTTTTTTTCTAACCAGCACGGGTTCCGGCGTCGACTGTCGTGCGAGACACAGCTGTACGAATTTTCTACTGACCTTCATTTTACCCTAGACTCTTCTTTTCAAACAGGAAAAATATACCTCGACCTTTTCAAAGCTTTCGACCGTGTTCCCCACAGCCGTCTAATAAATAAACTTTCTTGTCTCAGTATAGACCCCTTAGCCCTATCTTGGATTAAAAATTTTCCAACCGGTCATGTTCAGTATACTGTTGTCGCGAATAATGAATTAGCTCGTGTTGATGTAGTTTCCGGTGTACCGCAAGGTTCCGTTCTTAGGCCTATTTTGTTTATAATCTTTATTAATGATATTCCAGACAAAATGTCATCCACCATCCGTCTTTTTGCAGACGATTGTGTGCTTTACCGTCGCATCTCATGTTGCACAGACCAAATTACACTCCAGAATGATTTGTATAACATACATAATTGGTGTTCGCGGTGGCTAATGCAGCATAATACACAAAAATGTAAATTCATGCAAGTTTCGCACAAGCGCACAAACTTTTCCTTCCAGTATTCTGTGAACTTCCAACCCTTAACCCAGGTCGACTCCTATCGTTATCTTGGCGTAATAATAACAAGTAAACTAACATGGTCCGAGCACATAAAACAACTAGTCTCCGCTTCAGCAAAATCACTTGGCTACATTAAAAGATCGCTTACGTCCTGCCCACCACAAATCCGAAAATTAGCTTACGAAACCTTCACGCGTACCAAACTTGAATATGCTTCTGCTATTTGGAACCCTCACCAAAATTACCTAATCGACGCATTAGAAGCACTTCAAAATCGCGCAGCCAGATTCATCACCTCACAATACAGTTCTCGCTTAAGTATTACCAGTATCAAACTGTCCCTTAACCTCCCTCCTCTAGAAATTCGCCGCAAGGTCACTCAGCTCTGCCTTCTGCACAAACTATACCATAATTTCCCGTCGCAACGCAATACCGTTCTTCTACCTCCCGCCCGTTCATCGCGTCCGTTCTTTAACTCCCTATGTTTACAGCGCTTACATGGTTCAACTAACGCTTTCAATAAATCAATTTTACCTACTGCCTTTGAAGACTGGAATAACCTGCCTGAATCCATAGTGCACTAACACAACCCCTTAAAATTTAAACAGCTAATCACAAATCACTTGATATGTTAGTTAATTTACAATTGTTGCCGTTTTCTTCCACGTATATACATATTTTTTTCCTTCTGTTGACATTTTTTTTATCATGTAGTTTACTTTCGATTATGCTTTGTACCATTGACAATCATGCATCTGTTGAATTGTGTTCTTGCCTCCCCCTTATGTAATACCCCGCAAGGGGCCTTTAAGGGTTCAATAAATGATGATGATATAATTGCAGTGTTCACTGCTTTGCCTCCCATTTAAGCGCGTGAGTGGACAATGTCATGGGTGATTGACGGTAACACATAACGATCCTTATGTTTCGCAAACTCATTATCATTCACTTCGTCGATATACCAAGTTTTGTTGTTGTTGTTATGTCATTGTGGTCGCTGAAGTAGCGAATCCCCGTTGTCAGCATCTCGGCAGGTGCATGAAAAGGAGCTTACCGTTCATCTCTGTCCTTGGGTGCACTCGAATTGAAGAGCAGTCTACCACACGCGCCTTCGCTCAGGGCAAGCTCGATAATACAAGGTGCAAAGTATACCTGCAGCGTGTCCTGTCCTTCAGGTTAAAGGACCTGCGTCGACGATGCTCTGTGTGTTTACTTTGCTGGCGGCAGTGATCGATGGTACCCTTGCTTTGTCCTTGAAACTGAAATTTTCGAGACCGTCGCGGAGGTTTACAGGAGCAGCTGGCAAGACTATTCACATTCTTTAATTTCTCGCGTGTGATGCGCTTTCACGTGAAGCGTTTACCACTTCTTGGGCACGTATAGTCTTGTTGCTGAACATCGGCATAGCCGTCTTTTGTTGGTGACCATTTTTTTTTCACTCAAATCGAGAATAGGAACAGTCAATGCCTTCAGCATAGCATCGGCTATCCTTGTTCATTAACAAGCAAAATGAGGCAACATTAGGAATTCCAAAGGATATACCATGAAATTTTATACTCACTATGATAGCAGATGGATGACATGCTAACAACTGTCTGCACATCAAGCACGGAGCTTTCTACAAAGACTGACTAAGTGTGACATGTATGCGCGGGCACATCGTGGCCTTCATTGAAAAACATTTCATGTTAGAAAAAGGCACCATATTGGCTCACCCTTGTTGTTCATCCGCTGAATATCATCCAAACGGCTTCTAGTCGAAAACATCCCTCTAAACGGTCGGTTTATGATATACGGTATCACGAAATAATACTGACTGGACTTGCTTTAGGCATCACTTGCACCTTAATTTCAACACTCCTATATGAACCATTTTCACCTGACAATGACCGGAGTGTCCTGGAGTGTTTGTCTGAAGGCTGCTGACAAATTATGATGAAGGCACTTGCATAGCTTAGTGCACTGTGACATTCAATTCTCGCGTTTTGTATGCCCCCACAACAGAACATGTTCATGCTTCAGGTTACCGTGTCGTATGTTTACTACCTTCTGAATTAGTTTTCTATATTGTCGTTCTTGCCATAGCTTATAAATTTCTGTATCTATTGACCTTCGTATTTTGTGTTGTCAATAATGGGCTATCACATTTTACCAGCACATATATTGCACTGAAAAGGAACAGATATACAGAAACCCATGGCCATAACTTGCTGGAATACACAAACCTAATTTTTGCTTGTGTTCACAGAAAAGTGTTGAATGGCATGAACTAAGCCACGAAGACAGTGTTGGGTGTTGTTTATTTTAAAAAAAACATCTTGTATTGAAGTTAACTGGATTGTAAACTTTCTCAGTTTCTGGCCACATGACATTTGCGGCGCCATTTCTTGGACAATATTGTTATAGTTTGCAAATAATGCAGCACTACGGATGTTGTCAGCAATCTCGATCGCACGATATACTCACGTGATATTTAAACACCACTGCAATCATGCATACGCTGTGCATGAATCGTGCAGAATTATACCTGATTGAAACTTTCTCGAGGCCAAAAATCGGTTCTCTGAATGTCAGAAATGCCACTCTTCGTGAAGTTTTTCTAGCGAAGCCATGTCCTATTCAAGATTAAAACGAACTATCTTTATTCAGGTTACATGAAAACGGTTATTGGCGTGTATCGCACAGGTAATCTTTTTTCTAATACGGCAAGAGACTACGACATGCGAATCACAAATTAGGTTTTCAAATATGTCGTGTACCTATTTTGACTGACGCCGAAACACATGGTGACGAAATTCAATGAGGGAAGCGCACTTCGCCTTTAATCACTAACAATGTGTGGCCTAGGCATGAGAGCTGCGGTTAACTTGCAACGGCCTCGCGCAAGATTACTATATATCCGCATGCCACACAGTACATTCCTGAGCCTTATGGATATGTGCCTCCATTTAGAAATGGCCCCTACTTACAAATTTCTCGTGGTGGTTCTTGCGAGAAAAGCCGAATGGAAGCTTTAATACCCTCTCGAGGTACTCACAGTGCCATTGTCACCGGTTCGGCGAAGAGGGGGTCCGTACCGGTCCCTAACGCTCAATTGTTCCGTTTTCCGGGGCCACCTAGAAACAAAGATTCAGTGTGGGTTGTCAACAAAGCGTTTCATTCTCATAGCCGATTATCTGTTTCCTTCCCACATCCCCTGCACGCTCGTGAGCGCGTGAACATTTCGTGTCTGGAGGGACTATTTCAAATCTCCACCACTCCACCCTCATCCCATGACAAAAAGGGTAGGGAGGGCCCCGCCGACAGCTATCGCAAGCCGGTGAGGATCTCTGACGGATTGATTCGCCAAGAGTGTTCCGGAGAGAACCCGGCCGGCAATCTGCTCTGCACTGCTTCCTTGCCCTCTCATTTCCTTATGCACCTTGGTTCTTCTCGCTGTGCGCCCTCATGGTGGCGCATCGTTCTCGCGATCATTCCCACGACCGCGGCCAACAGCATAGGACTGCGGGATGGTGAATGTCGCGCTAGACTCGACAGGGAGCGAGGGCGTTCGCGCACGCGTGCTGTGGCCAGCCACGGTAGCGTGCGCTTCTAGAGCAGCGCCGCCCGCTGCGTGGCTCTGCGCATGCGCCCCTCTTTTTGGAGCGCCTCCGCCTTCCTGATTCTCCCGCTCTTCCCCCTCTACCGTTCCCGACGAGCGATTCGGCCGCCGTCCGGCACCCCTTCCTCCCGCCTTTCCTCTCCTGCGGGCCTCCCTTTCGCGTAATCAGTTTAAAAACGGGAGTGTTTCCCGCGATCCGGCTCATTCGGGACAGTGGTGTCCCACACGTTCCCTTCCTCACGAGAGCGGCTACCGAGTCGCGGTCCCTGGGCGCCTTTCCCGCTTCTGAGAGCTGCTTTGCTTCGGTATCATCGCACCACGTGTTTGCCCAAACGTTCGTCCATGGTCCGTGCGTCGTGCTTATTGCAGGAGAGGAACACTTGCAACGATGGAAAGCTTTGAAAATCCGGAACAGTGAAGCCTTCATGCTTGTTGAATTAGGGGACGCTTTTTATTTCTTGTTCCTAAATGTGGTTTTTGTGAACTCCCAAACAGCTGATGAACTTAGCTCTTTGTAATAGAGAAGTACTGCATACTGGAACCCCTTTGTTTCCGACGGTCAAAAACGAGACTTTCTCGTGGCCTACCCGACTGAGTACAGTAGCATGTGGCGAGGAACATAAAGCTGGGCAAGATGGATTGATCTCCACCTGACTCAAGTGGATCGCCGTACACCGTGTGAGATTACATAGGTGAGTGCACACAGTGCTTGTTACATATATTTAGTAAGTTTTGCTGCCAACATACATTTTCGTTTGTCTGTTCAACAGCAGCACAGAGTGCTTTCGAGACTCAGCTGTTGAATTGCTTCTTTAATCGCTTCAGTCTCATGAATAAATATTGAGGGAAATGAATGGCTAGCCAACAAAAAGTTTCCTTTTTTTTCGTGGTCTACGCGACACAGGTCCCATGGTTAACACTAGGAAGATAATAAACCTCGAAATCGTATGCGAATCTATATTTTAAAATAGATTACATATCAAGCTCCCCCTCCCCAGAAAGAGACGGTCGCTGTAGGAGTGCCTCTGAAGCAGTTTTTTTTTCAACGTAATAAATTTATTTTTCTTACTCGTCTGCTATGTCGGGAATTTAGAACAATTTAACGCACCCAATTTTGTTTTGCTGTCTGCTAGGCTCTGCCCCTCAAGCCACCATTCGCCTTTGGCACGTTTAGCCACTTTTATTGGCTAACATTATTATTATTATTATTATTATTATTATCATCATTATCATTATTATAATTATTATGCATGTCTAATTACTTGAAAAAAAGAGCTATACTCTTGGTTAATGTATTCAAAGCTATTTTGGTCAATACTCTTATATTTTAGGTTAGTTACTGTTCCCCAAATTGCAAAATGAATGGTAAACCAGATGTCCACTAATCATGCTTATAGATTATCCCGTTCAACCACAATGGAAGGATTGCGAGCATGTTACCACGTAATGAAGGTGTGAGTTAAATTTGTATATGCGATCAAGCAAAACAATATAATGAGGCACCAGGAGGTCCTGAAGAAGAGGAGAGATGCGCTCTGACAGCATGCGATGCAGAAGAAAGATTCATAACTTATTCTAACGGAACAAAGTGAACAAATGTAAAGAATGGCTTTCTCTGAGACAGCTCTTCTACTGGGCTGACTGCTAGAATGAAACGAAGAGATGTATTTTGCATAAATTCGAGTTCATACGGAGATACGTGCGTGGTGTGCAGCTGCGTTGTACCACGCACGTATCTCGGTGTCCAGCAACCGCACGTATCTCGGTGTGCAGCAACCTTCTCAAAAGCAGTCGAAGTAATCTATAAATATCAAATCTATGAAAAGACATTTGCTGACATGATGTCAGAGTTGTTAGTAAAAGATGCCAGGTGAGTTTCGCAAGAAAATTACTTGCGGTAGCCCCCATGCATAGAAAACAAAAAAAAAATGTTATCTTCGGTAAAGTTGGCAATGCGAGTGAAAGGACACAATCAGTTACTTTTAAACATACCAAAGAAATACATAAATTTCTTCATAAAAATCTTCTTTCTTTCTACTCTGTAGGCAAGAATACAAACATATTAGATAGCTTAAAGTTGCTCTTAAAGACGATTGAAAAATATATTGTTCGATAAATGTTAACTTCATCTTTTAGAAACAGGTTTAACAATATTCAATCTACTTATTTCGTGAGAGTTTAGCGTTAGGAGAATGAATAGCGAAAAATTATTTATAATCAAAAACCCCAAAATCAGCGATACACACACACACACACACACACACACACACACACACACACACACACACATATATATATATATATATATATATATATATATATATATATATATATATATATATATATATATATATATATATATATATATATATATATATATATATATATACATATATATATATATATATATATATATATATATATATATATATATATATATATATATATATATATATATATATATATATATATATATATATATATATATATATATATATATATATATATAATAAGAGAGCGAGAACTACTTCTACGCGCTCGCACTTTCATATAATTTTTCATACACATAGCCTTTCTTCAATTTTTCAATCGCGTAAAAAAAGACAGTCAGTTTTAAGAAGCATGCACTGAGAAAGCACATATGTTTGTCATGCATGTAATAATACTACACGCGACGCTTTTTATGCATTACCTCAAAACTATCCGCATGAACACAATTATATTGCTGGTGGGTTCCTCAATGGTGAATATTTTATCATTAAATTAAAAGCCAATTACTTAAAACAGCTTACAAAGAATTTAGTTTATGAATGTGAAGCAATCTTAGAGGATCCAAAGGTATATTGAGCATTGCTATCTATTTATCTTAGCTTCCGACTGAGTTCGAGTCTACTGCGCTATTCATCACCACTTTTCAAGCTGCTGCCATCGCTCTGAGTTGCTAAAAGCAAGGCTGATTGGATTGATCGGAGACTGAAGCGCAAACCTTTCTTGGCACATCCAGTACGACAAAAGTAAAACAATCAGAATGATTCGTTGCTATCATCGGCTCACAGCAGCTTCGACAGAGGAGCGGTGATGCTAATCCTTTTAAAGATAAAAGAAAATGATTTTCCTCAAGCAGCAAATGCTTTTACCGGTCAATAAAAAGTTTGTTCGTTCCCATCTCTAATGCATCGACCACTCGCAGCAGAATCAAAACATCAACAAGTGATGTAACATTATAGGGCTCCTGTTCAGCGCTAGCCTACTTTGCAGTGCTGCAGCACAGGGCAGAAACTGTCGGAAAATGCCTTGAAGAAAAATCGTCACTGCTGAATTGTTGCAGAACTATCACTGTATTGTAACTTTGCCTAGTAAGATTTTTATTTGCTTGCAACAATGTAATTGAGTGATTACAGTTATGAAGGAAAAATTTGCCTTTAGCTGTTGTTTCCCCCCAGCGTGCAGCCGACAGTGAGCGCTGTCAAAGGGGGGGGAGGAGGAGGGGGGCTTGCGCTTCTTTTGCCCTCCCGGCTGATACGCCCATGTGCGCTGTGTCATGCGGTGTCAACATCACTTGTACACAGGAACAGTGTGTTACAGAGACATGGCGTGCACACACGAACACAATAGAGAGGTCATGGCACCCCAGACGCCGACTAACTGCTGGTGACTATATAATCCGAATTGTTTGCCCGCGATCACTTCATGACCGTTTGAGAGAAAGGTAGCCCAAGGGGGGGGGGGGGGGGGGTTGGTATGAGTGCCATAATGGGGGCGTAACAAGAGCACGTGAGGATGCGATTTATGTTGATATAGGCTCGCTTTGGCATTCAGTAATAAAGTTGGAAGTTCGCGCCCATCCTTTGTACAGCTACGGCCACGTCTGTGTTGAGTGCTCGAGCAACCGGTTTTCGCTCTGCGGACCGAAGCCTTGAGGCAGTTTAGGGCTCTGAAGTGTTGTATCAGGAGCGTGCACGGCTTAGTTGTCAGGCTGACCACGTCAGAGCCTGATACTGTCCCAAAGTTTCACCTCGCAGAGCCAAATCCGGCTGTTCGCGGGCTCTGCACAGAAGCGGCCGCGTCTGTACATGTCTTCCTTGTCCGTGTTTCTTCAGCGCAGCCATGCATTACGTCGTACACACTTTGATCAGGTTTGTTGTGTCACGCTGTTAAATTTGAGGGCGGGTACGATTTTCTGGCCGTGGCGGCCACGTTGCGATGGGGGTGAAGGGCAGCACGTTAAAGAATGTCAAGGGGTCAAAAACATATTACAATGTGTCCCCTAATGGAGTCGTCGATTTGAGGCTTACGACAGAATGTTTACATTGACAGCTTTCGTTGGTCACAGGTGGTCCTTTTGAAATGTATGCTGTTCATGATAGTCGGAGTTTTCGACCACATAATTACAGGCGACCATCGAGAAGATAGCTTCACATAACCCAGCTATGCTAACAACCCACCATTTTAAGAAACGTTTTCTGCGTGGCAATATAGTTTTGTTTGTTATTCCAAGCACGTTAAAAAATTTTTACGACAAATTTATCTGACGTCTCCTGTAGCAGAGAGCGCAACATTGTCAAACCACCTGGATAATCAAGTAAACTGCAATGAGCGCAGTAAACATAAAACGTTCCAACTGTTTTGTACCTCTTCAGGACACATTTCTAACCGCTGTGAGAATGCAAACTTGTTATTAGGTTAAAGCGTTTGCGTGAATGTTTTTAGCACCAATTTCTTAAAGTAAGGGAAGAAAACGATCATTGCCTGTCGGTCCTGCATTACCATTTCCACAGTGAATCACGTTTGGATAGTAGTCAGCCCATTGCAAGCTATGTTATCAAAATTTTCCGCAGCTCGCTTAACTTCCTCTATTATAGCGAAACGATTCACGGTCTACCTTGCTAGATCTGCATTATTGGATTGAGCAGTAAGAAGCGATGAATCGCAAAAGAGCGGGCACAAGGCAGGCGCAGAAAAAGACGATCTTAGGCAGCGGAGCAAGCGAGTCTTTGCCATGACATCTCATCAAAGGGCGTGCCACCACTGTTCCTTCTCGGGGCTAATAGATGAGATTCGCTAGTATGTACACTTTATCATGAATGGGCGTCAACAGTGGTGAGGGGGGGAGCTTTAGTTTAATTAGTTTTGATTGAACAATGACTAATGTTCGGTAGCTTGCCGCTTATGTTGGTGAGTGTAGGAGATTGTCAAATTAGCTAAGTAATTTTTAATACTAACTTCTGTTTGAGAATGTTGGTTATGCAACGTTACAACATCAGCAATGTCTTTATTCTAAATTCAACGACTTACCCAACCCCCTTTTTATTTTATATTTATGACTGCAGAAACCTGCCCTACTCTGACCTTCTTGCACCGTCGATTACAGCCAACATGTGCGCCTCCCATCAGGGCAACGGCAGCCACGCCAATAAGTGAACGCGAGACGGGCTCTGCTGCATATTGGGGCGTCCCGTCGGGCGCCGTCTGATGCCTGACATGGAACAGCTGACGGAGTTTGTATCCAAATCGTTCACGCTGGACCGAGCAGTCGGCCTGCCGTCACCTTCTCTGACCGGGGCGGCTGCTCCTGTCCTGGCGATGGCTGCGGGAGTGACGACGGTCAAAGCGGTGGCCGTCGGAGGACCTCACGGTTGCTGTCGCAGCGTGCAGTCCGCGCGCAGCCTCAACTTCACGGCCCAGAACCTGGCCACGTCCTCGCTGCGCGAGAAGACCTCGCCGGCACTCCTTCCGACGACGCTTGCCGCGCCTGTCTCGCCTGCGTCTCCACTGGTGGGTGGTGCGGAGACGGGGTCGTCCTCCCGCCGGAGGTCTTCGAGTGACGCCGAGCTCGACAAAGAGGACGATGACGACTCGAGAGGCAGCGCCGGTGAGTACATTTATCAAGCATGGTCTTCTAAGCTGAGCTTAGAACCACAGATATTTTGATGACGGCGTCGTACGTGAAGAGCTCTTACGCTGCGTTGGAGTAGTGGTTATGGTGCTCGGCTGGTCACCCAAATGCTGCAGGTTCGATCCCGGACGTGGTGGTCACATTTTGAGGGAGGCGA
The DNA here is from genome assembly GCF_013339725.1 of Rhipicephalus microplus. Classification (NCBI taxonomy): domain Eukaryota; kingdom Metazoa; phylum Arthropoda; class Arachnida; order Ixodida; family Ixodidae; genus Rhipicephalus; species Rhipicephalus microplus. The sequence goes on along the minus strand of NC_051173.1, from coordinate 60,589,240 downwards.
AATGGTCGACGCCCATGTGCTCTAGGATGTCAGTGCATAATAAGAGCCCCCCCCCCCCTCCCTCCCCAACCGAGACGCGCGCCACCGTACGCCAATCGCACCATCTTGCTGGTGGTTCTGAAAACACAATACCTCAGCCCCCCCCCCCCCAATATGCCCATCACCAGCGGTAAGTATGTTGATATAAATAGCTTCCCGTTCAAACGTTCGACACCGTCGTTCGCGATGACCGGGTAGTTAACGCCTTGCGTTCATGACTCGGAGGTTCCAAGTTCGATTCCGCACGCCAGTGCCCATTTCCCGATTGTTTCTTTTTTCTAGCGTTCTCACACATATAGATACGTATGCATATACGGTGAGGAACTGGGACATCAACGCCGACGCCGGTGGCAAAATCCAGCGGAGAGTGTCCATATGATTGGTATCGCAATAAAAACAAATCACCGATAATAACAGTTATCCCTGATGCGAATTCTGAGCTGCGCCTTTGCGTTGAGCTCAATGCCCAACGGGGCTTGACATTTCGGCGTTCCGCAAGGTATCAGTTAGTTGGTTGTACCTTAGAGACTACCACTGCGGTACTACCACTACCCCGCGGTGGTAGGGCAAGCACTACCACCACGGGGGCAAGCTGATTTTTGTGAAGTATAGGGCAACACTCGCTGTGCCAAAACGGAGAGGCGAGTGAGTTGGTACAGATTCATGACGGCGTAATTGCAAGCGCTTGTGGTGTTCCATCCCTGGTCCTTATTTTTTGTGTGTGCTGTATTTACGCCCTAATGACCCACTATGTCATTATTTGTCTGTCTGCTGGGTACCTCCTACACACCTGTAAGGTATTATGTCACCTTGTTGATGCAACACGTGCTGACGATGATGGAGAACACGTGCTGACGATGATGGAGCTCTTCGCAAGTGGTTAGGAAGCATTACATCACACACTCATTCGATAATTAGCACTTTAGGATGACTAGGTGGTATTTTTCTGTTTTGTGGTTTTATGCCATGCCAGCTGAGGTGTTGAATTGTTTATGTCCAGTACTTTCAAGCCTTCGGTAAGCACCATTACCCGTCCACCTACAGTGGAACGTGAGGCGCCTGAGATCCTACATTCAATTCTACTGAACGTAGCACTGTCTTTTGTAAGCTCTGTTCTTTCTAATTCGCTATCTTTTCATCCCTCATTTTCTTTTCACCAGTGTAGGATAGCAAACCAGACGCGCGTCTGGTTGGCGTTGTTCTTGTTCACCTATTAACTGTGGTGCAAACCAACAGTGTAAAGTTGGCCAAGAATTGAGTGGTTTTATAAAGTAGTATGAAGTTTCAGAATAAAGGAGGGTTGATCTTCCTGTCTATCCTTCCTTTTCTTTTTCCTTCTTTCCTTCCTTATCTCGAAAACAAACAAGATTGTAGAACTAGACAATCAATATACTTCTAGGTATTTAACACACAAACCAAGTTTTTAAGCCTGTGCGTATGTATCCCCCAATGCAACTGCTTTAAATATTGACGGCAAGGAACGAATACGTATGAAAGTACGTATGATGTACGTTGACATTGAGCATAAATTGTGGGAAGAAATCTTGCCATACGCAACTTTCGCCTACAATACGGCAGTGCAGGAGACCATCCGCGTCACACCATTTCAGCTGGTCTACGGTCGCACACACTAAACTAAAATGACCTAAAATAACCTCAAAAACTGGGTAAACCATTTGTCCTCTAGCGCACTACCTTTCCTGGGTTTTTTTTACCACCTACTACCGAGGTAAAAATTTACTCTCGTGCTAACTGAGTTTTTGAACGTAGGGAGAGTAGTAAATATTTACCCCAGTGAGGTTCTCAGCGAGTATAGAGGGAGTAAATTTTTTACTACCTTCACAAGGTTTTTGAGGTTATTACTGGGAGTTATTTCTGGTGGTAAAAAAATAAAAATTGACGGGTGCATTCGCCCAGAGACGACAAATTTATTGAATAGCAGAACTGATTGAATTTATTGAACGGCAGAATTGGTGACACATAGATTCACATACAGACAAACACGCACACACAACAAATGCAGAATAATACACCACTAGAACAGACTGCACGCGTTGCTCAACTACACTTTGACAGTCCGGTATATATATAGGCACGACTTTTTGACCGGCCCTGTAGGACCAGTAGGAGAGCTCTTTTTTTGCATCGATAAAGAAGAACAGTTGAAGGTGCAAGCGTAAACTTAAGGTGGGCTGCAGGACACTAAATGTCACACCGACCTTTTATTGTAAATCTACCCAATCTCACCTTTTTGAGTATCCAATAATTACTTGGCACACCGGGCTCATGGCCCCACGCGTGTTAGCACTGCTGATGCACAAGTCCATAAAATATACCTAAGTACGCACAAACCATGGTAGCTCAATGATTTTCATTGAGCGACGGTGCACAAACACAGTAGCAGCACGTATTCATCACAACGGGCGTAGAGGAGCGGTGCACGCCTGCACACAAGCTTCTTACCGACGGCGCACTAGGCCTTTTTGAGGAGCACGGCTATCCGATGAAACACAGCTGGCGATCACAGAACACATATCCTGTGCGAATTTCGTCGTCGTTTCAGACACAAATGAACACGTGGCCACTATCTTACGGGGACGGGGCGGTGTAAATACCACCGTCCGGGTTTTCTTCATGCTCACCGGCAGCCGCTTGTTGGTCCCGTCTGCCTCGTATAGGCTTTGCGCTACATGTTTGAGAGCAGTTGGTGCATGAGGAGGGCGATTCGGGCAGCACTTTACTCATGCAGACATCGCCTACTGTGGAACAAAACATATGCGATGCTTCTTTCACCTGCCCCAGCGACACACTCCCACTGGTCACTGGCGGCCGCGGCTCGGTGTCGACGACAGAGTGAAGCATTTTAGTTATTGCTTCTCCAGTAGGCAAGCACGGACGATGACACCAGATTGATTTTGTTACCACTGGCAGATATTCGCGATTCGGCTCGGAAGCGAGATATCCGCGACGTGCAGGTTCGGAGGCGTTCGGAAGCGCACGGTCGTTTGACGATGTAGGAAACACGTGAGATCCATCAGCCCAACCAGACACACAGATACCCAGCTTCTTGCACCGTCTGTCTCCAAGGCCAACGCCGAGCAAAAGCCAAAAATTTGCGAAAATATGCAGGACAAGTTTCCTGAGCAGGTTTTCTTTCCTTTTTTTTCTTCTTTTGAGACCCCCCCCCCCCCCCCGTCTTTTTTTCTTTTTCGTTCACAGAATGCTGTTCACGCTTGTTGTGCTTATGCTGCCCCCAGTTCCAGTGAAAGGGCGTTGTCTCGATGTCAATCCCGAGGCACGGCGATGCCAAAAAAAAAAAAAACTGTGGTCCTCGCGTACCTTCAGGAGAGCGTCACAATGGGGCAAAAGCCACCGAAGCAGCTGCACCTTGCAGTCGCGTGGTGATAAACTCTGAAACGCAGGTTAAAAATCACGTGACTGAAAACTCCCTAAGTGGTAAAACTAGATTTTAACATCCTTTTACTACTTGCCTGAGAGGTGGTGGTAAAACTATGTCATGTACCATCTTTTACTCCTACACGAGGTAGTAATTTTAAACGCAAGAGAGTTTTCAGAGGTCATGAGCCGCAAAAACCCCAAACTCGGATAGTTTTTGCTTACAGTGCACTGTCACTACGACACTAGATGCCATGTTGCCAGTAGACAACGACCATTACGAGCCATCTGAACTTGACGACTTTCTGCAAAGGGCTGAAGAAGCACGCCAGTTGGCACGACATCGAATACATCAACAGCAAAACAAAAACGCAAGGCACTACAACCTGCGCCGCAGAAAAGTTCAGTACAACCCAGGTGAGCGAGTGTGGATATTGACACCACTCCGACGCCGCTGCCTATCAGAAAAGCTTCTTTGTCGATACTTTGGCCCCTATAAGGTTTTCCGACGAATTAGTGACCTAAACTACGAAGTCATCGCCGATGGACACATCTGTTCAAAGCGACAAAATAGCGCAGAAGTCGTACACGTCGTTCGTATGAAGCCCTATTATGAGAGGGAATGACAGCGCTCCCTTTTTTTGTTTGCCTCCCTCCATCGCGCATCGGGACGATGCGTGTTTCGAAGGGGGACTAATGCCACAGAGACTGTTTACAATATCGGACATTATGAAAAATCAGCGTCCACAGTATTGTGCGCACTCTTGCTTGGGGCCGCACGACTCATGCCTCTTGTTCACAGGCACGAGCCAGTGTGGGTGGGAGCTGCGAAGAAGAAGAAGGTGCCTGGGCAGAGGAACAGTTTTTGTTTTTGGAACGCTCTAGCGGACTCTTCCATCTTTTCGCACATAATTTTCAGGGCACAAGTTCGCCCATAATAAACCAGTTTTTGACTTTTCCTCTCTTGCACCCGTTACAATATATCTTCAAGAATTGGCCATTAGTGCCCTTTCAACTCGAGGAAGCGACTTCAGTGTGTGCCTACAATTTTGATTCTGTGCACCTCTAAGCACCTTTGCATATAATTGTGCAGTATCAGTGATTAGAGGCTGTATTCTCACGCTTTAGAAAGTCGCTTCAGGCGCGAAAGCATCCAGGCAAAACAATGTTTTAGGCCTCCAACATCGGAAATGTACGCAGAATGAACTTGTACTCAAATTTTATTAATTTGAAACGACGACTTGCGGATGACGTGCGTGATTTGCATCCGCGACATGTAAAGATGAAATGTTACTTCTATTGCCGACAAAGGCACCACAGTTGAACATGATCCTTTGTGCGACACAGTTCACAGAACATGGTTTCTCCGTTTCTTTTTCAGCGTACTCTAGACACGCAAGTCTTCCACGTAAAGCGACAAAAAAACAGAAAATAAAAGACCACTACTTATGTGTCATAAAAGTAGCATTGTTAGTATGAATAACGGTCTGAAAGGTTACGCGAAACCGAAATCTGAGTATAAATAATGTTCATCTGTATACAGTTGAACTCAACAAGCGAATGACTCTTCATTCTCTTTACATATCATCATCACCTGTACATGTTCGTCACGTGTAATTATCATCACCAGTGTGATTTAGCTCGAGCCTGGCTTAAGAAACCACTTCCTCATAAGTGGTGGAGGTGCTGGAGTAAAATACAGGCCCTTTACGATGTCGTAGATACCAACTCTCACCACTCGGCGCCCGAGACGCACCACCCGCGTTGGTATAACAAAGTGGGAGACGAGACGTGCTGCTGCTATTCCAAGAGCGGCGATTGACTTGCTGGTAGCTTTAAGTTGAAGCAGAAACGCTGCAAAAGTTCTAGTAGGCTGAAAAAAACTTACATTTATAGACTGTACTAATTTCACAATGTTACGGGTATCAAACTTAAAAAAAAAAGAAAAGAAAAACACTTTGGAAATGAAGTGACTTCGGTAGGGAGAACCTACGGGATTCGGCAGAGCCGACCGTGCCTAACACCTCATGCCTGGTTCAGAACACTTGGTGGAGCTTCGGGACCTCTTCTTATCCCCTCGGTACTCCGCCCTTACACAACTCTCGGCGAATCGTCGCCTGCTTGTCCACTGATAGGACAGTATACTTGGTCGACCAAAGCACCGTCACAAGGACGCCACCTTCGGGCACGTGGGGGCTCATGCCCTCTCTACAAATAACACAACGAAAATGTAAATTACACAAAGCTAGAAAAAGTCATAGAAGCATGGGCAGGCTCGTGATGCGCAGTTATCTAGGCAGAGCTACACGTACTGGGTATTGCGGCCATAGGTCCACTGCCCCATAACCCGTCAACTTGGTGATGACGATAGTTATAGCGCGAGAACAGAACGACGACAAAGAGACACGAAGGACACGTATCGTCATGTCATACCAACTAGCATAACTGCCACACTTCTTGACGACGGGGCAATAATCCATTCGTTTCCCGCACGCTGTAAGAGGTGGTGGTGGTGGTGAAAAACTTTATTCTTCAGAAGGGCAAAAAGTAAAATTAAATTTAAAAAAAATAAAAAGCAGTGTTGTGGGCGGCCTTCACGCTGCCGGTTGTGGTGTCCAGGCAGTGCCATAGCCGCGACGTCCTCCGCCCAAGTCACCAGCCAAAGTTGCAGGTCCGGCCTGGTGCTGGACAAAGCAGCCTCCCACTGCTGCGGACTTCTGAGGTGCCAAGATGCAGGGGGAAAGTGTGCCTGACAGGAGTAAAATATGTGCTCATAGTTGGTGATTGAGCTGTAAAAGGAACCACTCGCTGACCACACGTGGCTTCACATACGAGCTCATTCGCTAGAATTAACGCTGGAGCAGTCGAACACTTGCCACTGCGACAATACGCACCAAATTAACCAGCGGGCGCCCGATTACCGTGATATCAGCCACGCTTTCACGTGTCGCCAGCCCACCCGCTTCCGAGAGCTGCCAGAGCTATAAGTGGGGCCGAGACAAAAGGCTGTTGGTGACCTCCGAGATTTCGCAACGCGCGCTGCCTCGAAATGGTGTGCGTGAACACTACATGCGGCTGGGCTTCAGCTGAACCGAAGGGAGGAGTCGACGCGCCGCTCTGGCTCTCGGAAGGGGCCCATTGATGCGCCGACTGCCACTGCCGTGAGGCAATGAGGGCGTCGTCACAATGACATTTCTAATCCCTGTTGCCTACGTGTTGCCCTGTTGCCTACGCATCGAACGCGTTATTCGAAGGTCGTAGGTTCGATTCCTGCTCACGGCTGGTTACTTTTTCATCCACTTTTCTTTCTTCTTATTTACATTCCATTGGTTCTAATACCTTCCCCTGCACATTCATTGGCATTACTGTCAGTTAGATCTCAATAATATTGTGTTAGAACACGGAAAAGCGAGCCCTTAGGTATACACTTCTTTCCCTTATTTTCATTAAACGAGGGTCTCGTACTGGCAGACTTGGTGTCATTAGGTTGTATACGAGGGACTATTATTCAGCTGCCCGCTCATAATAAGTTCACGTGCTACGTGACGCCAAACATGCGCATAAAAGAGTGACTCGTCGCTTGGCTTATACATGGCGCTAACTGACATTCTTATTTCTAAATTCGCATATACACCCAAAAAAGTGGATGGAGCAAAGGCCGCTGTGGTAGCTCAGTGGTTAGAGCATCAAACGCGTTATTCGAAGGTCGTAGGTTCGATTCCTGCTCACGGCTGGTTATTTTTTCATCCACTTTTCTTTCTTCTTATTTACATTCCATTGGTTCTAATAACTTCCCCTGTACATTCCTTGGCATTACTGTCTGTTAGATCTCATATATATATATATATATATATATATATTGTCACGACGCAGACACAGCAGGAGTTCGATATAGAAGAGCTCATTTTGATTAAAAATGAAAGGCGCTCGTAAAGAGGACCGGGCAAGAGCTTCGTCTTCTTCTCTGGCTGTGCGAGCTCTCCTCCGCAGGTTGAATGCGGCATTTGCCTCCCTCTAGGAAGAACATCGACCCGATGCTCGGCTACAGAATACGCGGTGTATGTAGTTGACGTATTACGCAACTGGCTCACTGCAATATGGCTTCATCCGCACAACGTGTACGATTTCAGATTTTTGAGCTCGCGAGGAACTGTCAGGGATGACCTCATAATTCACGTCACTTAGGTGCCGTACAACATTGTAGGGACCAAAGTACTTCTTCAATAACTTTTCACAAAGGCCGCGTCGGCGAATAGGGCTCCAGACCCACACTTTCTCGCCTGGTTAATAAGTGACGTATCGGTGTCGCAGGTTATAACGTTGTGCGTCATAACTCTGCTGTCGGGCGATTCGCACGCGTGCTAGCTGCCGTGCCTCTTCAGCTCGTTGGGTAAAGGCTTGAACATCCGTGTCTGTATCCTCGCAGTCGTGCAGCAGCATGGCATCAAGCATTGTCGTCACTTCACGGCCATATATGGCCGTGAAGAAAAAAGACGGAAAAGAAAAGGAAAGAAACGAAAGAAAGTATAACCTTCCTCTTTTTTAATTTCTTTCTTTTCTTTCTTTTTTTTCGTCTTTTTTGTCCCCCATTTTGTGTTTTTTGTTTTTTTTTTCCTTTATTTAGTTCCCTCTCACTCTCGCAAACATCTTTCAAGGCGAGAGTGACGCGGCAGCAACGAAGTTTGGACGTTCATGTCAGTATAACTCATCCCCTGATGAAGGGAGGACCCCTCCCGAAACTGTTAGGAAATAAATATATTTATCCTTGTTGACAACGCTCCCGTCGGGCACACACACACACACACACATATATATATATATATATATATATATATATATATATATATATATATATATATATATATATATATATATATATATATATATATATATATATATATATATATATGAAAGTAGATGCGCTTTCACATAACAACTGTTTATTGTGCCGACGTTTCGACGAGAACCCCGTCTTTTTCAAGGCGGGGTTCTCGTCGAAACTTCGGCACAATAAACAGTTGTTATGTGAAAGCGCATCTACTTTCATATTTATAACCTTGCGGCAACCGAAGTTATTCTTCTGCATATATATATATATATATATATATATATATATATATATATATATATATATATATATATATATATACTATGGAAACACTATGAAGGTTTTCGTTAACCACTAACTGGTGGGAGGTAGCAGCATATTAAAAAAACATTGGCAGCATATCCACGGAGTGAATGATGGAGAGTGGGGCGAAGCATTCGTCCGTCCATGCATCCACCCCTGCATCCGTTCATGCGTCAATCCATGCATCTGTCTGTGTGTCCGTTCGTCCATCTATTCAACACTCCAAGTACCACCATCTCGCATCTTTTCATCATATATTCCCCATATAGAAGCACCGCTATTCAGTGGACATTCCAAGAACTAAACGACAGGTGGCACACGCACACTTTCTTACTTCTTGCGCTTCGAGTCTACCTCCCACCTTTAACCACCTCGAGTTCATGGTATATACTAGTTCACTGTATTCATGGCACTGCGGCCCAACGCTCGCTAAACCTTTCTAAAACGAAGAAGGTTACGCCCAGCGAGTCTAACGTAGCAACCTTTTCATGTGAAATAGTGTTTAATGTACGTGCCAATGGCTGCTAAAGGGAAATGAGAGACAGGAGAATTCGTCTTTTACTTTCTTACGGCTTGCGCTTCGTATACTTCCCACGTTTAACCACCTCGAGTTCATGGTACATACTAGTTCATTGTATTCATGTCTGCTGCTGAAAAACATTTATTTACAGATGTTATTTACAGGGAGGGTGGGAACGGTCCTTAAGGGGCCGCCCCGTATAAACACTAGGTGGGCTCCCTCTTACGGGAGCCCATTGGCCTTGGCCGCGGCCCGGGCCCGCTCGACCAAGGCCCGTTGGGCCGTCAGGTCAGAGCAGTCGAGCAGGGCTGCCTCCCAGTCCTCCCGGGAAGGGTTGGGTAGTGGGGTAAGGTTTGGGGTTTTTTGGCATGCCCACACCACGTGGAAAATGTCAGAGGAATTTTCCTCACAATGCGGGCACTTCCCCGTGCAAGCGGGGTCAAAGTGTTTTGTGATTGCCGGGCACAATAGAGTTTTGGTATAAAGGCGAAGGAGGATTCGCTCCTCCACCTTCGTGAGGCCCTTACAGGGTTTCGGATAGACGTTATGGCCGGATTGATAAAATTGTGTGACCTCCTTAAAGGTGTAGGCGGGATTGGGTTCGAGTTCCGGATCGGTAGGGGACGAGGATGGTGCCCGGAGAGTGAGCGCGCGGGCGGCGGCATCGGCCGTCTCATTACCATCGAGGCCCGTGTGAGCCGGAGCCCATATGATCGTTCGGTGCGCGGGGGCACCTAGGTAGCTGCTGTTCTGCAATATTTTATAAGCAAGGTACGGAATGTATCCCTGTTCAATATTGCGACAGGCACCCCTTGAGTCGGTGATGATGACTCTCGAGTCCTGATCTGCGGCGGCTAGTGCGATGGCAATCTCCTCCACGTGCGTAATGTTATGTGCACGGAATGTGAATCCGTTTACAACGGTGTTTTGGTGGACCACCGAAGCCGTGTACCAACCACCGTGGTGCGGGCCGGAGGCGTCCACGTAGAATACTCCGAATTTGTGGCCGTAGTGTCGAGCCAAGGCTTCCTCCGCCTGCGCGAGGCGTCGGCCACTGTAGTCGTCTCGGGTCGTGTTAGCCGGAAGAGGGCGCACGTACAAGGAGTATCGCCACACTTCTGGAATCCGTACGCACTGCGGCTCAACGCTCGCTAAACCTTCCTAAAACTAAGGCGGTTACACCAAGCGAGTATAACGTAGCAACCCTTTCTTGTCAGATAGTGCTCAATGTACATGTCAATGGCTGCTAATGGGGATCGCAGCGTGCGCGATAACTAAAAGCCGAATGCTCCTCTCTTTCATTCCCCATTAGCTGCCATAGCATTTACATTGAGCACTATTTTCATTGTTCAACAACGCACAGAAGAAATCTCTCACCGGCATCACCTTGGAGGTCAAAATGTTATACTTGTTACACGCTACAACGGCTTTGAGGGACGAACGGATGCCACTAGAAAGAGCTTCGCCCCTAAATATTGGCAGATCCCACGTGTCTGGGATCTGACTTTATTCGAAGCACGCGGAGGGAAGGTGACCGTGTTGCATTTTCGTATTGAGAGACACGTCATGAAATGACGCTAAATATATGTACAAATGTTGCATGCAGAGACATATGTTGAAGAGAACATGTCTGTTGAAGAGTTGCAGATGTTTATACAACCAGTTTTCCATTTGCGCAACGTTGTCAGCTGGAAATGTGTTTTATCACTACCGGAAGCTGATATGAAGTGCTGATGCTCGCGAAGATGCTGGCCCTTGACACTGCTACATAAGTCTATTTCAGCGCATATCACCTCACCACAATTGACGTTAACCCGACGTGATGGCTGTATGGAAGGAGTACATATGTAATGTTTATAAAATTGGGTAGGTAGCACTGCAACCAGTGTTGACGTTTCACGAAGATTATCGTCTATTTGAAAAGTAGTTCCGAGACCTGGCGTAGCTCTGTGGTAGAATGCTTGACTGCCACGCAGAATGCTTGGGTTCAATTCGTGCTGGGACCCTGAAATTTATTATTTGCATTCGTCAGGTGGCCACCGCTGCCTATTTCAGGTTTTTCTTAACACTGACATTTATTCGATGCCTTCGTTGGGTTGACCCTACCGATGTCGGGTATTGTTTAACGTTCACGCATTAAAATTGCCCATCTGCGTTCTCGTCGTTACTCAGTAGATACTAAGTGTCAATCACCTGTGGCACATACCCGCTTACCAGTGGCACATACCCGCCTGCGAGTGTCTGCCATCTGTCTGGCGGGGAGCGTTTGACGACGTACGCGACGGGATTGTGACATTAGAGAGTTTTAGTACTGCGTACGCTGCGTACGTGGCGGCGTTGCGTAAGTAAGAACGCCACGGTCTGCGTAGTGCGCATGCGCAGACCGCAACGCGCACGTATCGCGTTACGTACGCAGCCGCTACGTACGCATGCATGAGATGCGTGCGTGCGTATGTATGAGCTGATCGCGCCGCTCTCGAACAAGTTCGCGACAGCGCGAGACTTCGTTTTGCAAAATGGCGGCATCGAAGGCAAGCACCGACCGGCTCTGTGGCTTAAAATATGGCCATAATCTGGCTATAACACTTGGATTGGCTCACATTGGCTGTCAACAACACGTGCTTCTATTTTGATCTACCAGATGACGCAACACGCTTCACGCTCGTTACGTACGCGGGTACTACGGCGTACTAAAAGCCGATTAGTGGCAAACGACGCCACGTAACGCAAGGCGCTTGCGTGATGCGTACGTAGCACCATTCCGCAGTACTAAAACTCTCTATTATTCATGTCCTGACCAGCGCATCATATTCATCAAACCATCTTATCCTCCCATGCTAATTTCGGTTCACGCCAAGTTAAGAGGGTGACACGAGAGCATCCAAACGTAAGCGGCTAGATAGATAGATAGATAGATAGATAGATAGATAGATAGATAGATAGATAGATAGATAGATAGATAGATAGATAGATAGATAGATAGATAGATAGATAGATAGATAGATAGATAGATAGATAGATAGATAGATAGATAGATAGATAGATAGATAGATAGATAGATAGATAGATACGCTCAAAGTCGCTGAATTTCGCTAAGAAAGACCACATGATGAAATAATTAAATGTATCAAGAAACAATGAAAACAGAAAAAAAACCTTCACATTGGAGTTCGGCTTGGTCAGTTAATTTTGTTCCCGAGAATCTTCATTCTATCCGCAAGACAAAAGGCGTTCCTACCCATCATCAAGACACTGTTGAAAATGAACCATAACGACAAAAAGAAGAAAGAAAGAAAGCTCTGTCTGGTTTTATACGCCTGGTTATCGAAGCCTTTGTGCGAGAGATGTTATAACGCCGCTAACGTGGTGCCGAAGGGATGGTAAGAAGGAGCGAAAAGCTTTCATCGCTTAGCGTACAAAAATTATTCCAGGGGCCAGTCATTAATTAGGCTGTACCAGCCTTCTTCTTACATGGGGCACTTAGCATGTGGTCATCACAGCTCGCTACTTCGAGGGCACTTGCCGATGTGATGGAAGAGCAGCAACGGTGCCAGAACAATGTTTACAAAGAGCAACGTCAGAGAAAAAAAAAGATCAAGAGCGTTAGAAGAACCCGCAAGTGTGTTAAGAGCCACGCACGCGTAAAAAAGGAAGCCTGGCCTGGCTACGTCCCGGGTGCGGTAATTAGAAAAGATGTCACGCGCACTTTTGACGCTCCCGTGTATAGTCCAACCAGTAATTGCATTAGGCTAATTACGCAGCCTGCACTTGTCTGTGCATACGCTCGCTGACCCACCTCCCCTCTTCTCCACCTCAGTCATTTTAGCCTTTGGACGCGTTTAACGAGCCACTTAAGGCTGTGCCCGGCTTTTCACCTCCTTCGTAGTAACTCGTGCTCGAGAGTAAAATAAAAACAGAAATAGAAGACGGGCTTGTGAAATCAGTGGAAGATTCTGTACTGCGTGGCAAAGTTGCGTCAATATTTCTGTCTTCGTTTCTTCAACCGTTGGTGGGGAAGAGACAGGGTCTTTTCCGATGTCCTCCCGTCTCAACTTTTTCAACTATTTTAGGTCCCCAACTCCGCTGTGGTCCATCGCAAGTTTAGCTTTGTATCGCTGATGCGATCATGCCCTTCCCTGTCCCAGTTTAGAGCCTCTCCCAATGATAGCTTTCTTCGCTTCTCCAATTTTATTCAAGACTGCAGTGATGATGCTTCAAACAGTTTAGCCTAATGATGGCGTCACTTGGGGCAGTATTTTAGATATCAGACTAGGGTTTACAAGTTCGCATGTGTATTGCCTGTACCATCTTAGAGATTGCAAAGGCTACTGTTTTCTTTAGTTATTCTAATTTTACTACGCATAACATTGTTACATTAGTCTTTAAAGCCAAACTCATGAAGAGGTGCCCTCTTCTTATTTATTTGTTTATTTAATACTGCAGACTCAAGGTCCAAGCAGGGTGGTTAATACAGATATAAATAAAATAAAATACGGATATAAATAAAAAGCAATTGCAGAACTGATACAAGAAAGGGCGAAGAACGTTTGTCTTGTAAGGCGATTCATTCATAACATGTATTAGTAAGGCAGTTCCATTCACAAATGCTTCTTAAGAAGTACTAAAACATAAGTAGGTCGGTGCGAGCGAAATATGGGATCAAGGCTTTTGGGGGGTGATGTTGGATGGGCCGGCTACTTAAGGGTGTCAAATACGGGGTGGGTCTGGAGCTAGTTTTTCGCTCAAAAGTTGATCAATAAATTCTAAGCTAGCTTTTTGACTTCGCGTCTGCATTAAGGGAATGTTGTTGGCTAGCATTAAATCTTCGGGCGAGTCTAACTTAGGGTACTTGTTGAATACAAATCTAACAGTTTTTTGTCTGAAGGCGCTCAAGAGTGTATATATTGCGTTTTGTATAAGGGTCCCATACTATGCTCGCGTACTCTAGTTCTGGTCGCACAAGGGCAGTGTAACAAAGTAGTTTAATATTCGTGGGAGCACTTCTAAGTCTATGTATAAGAAGATATAGTTTGCGTAAGGCAGATGAACAAACATTATCAATATGAAGATTCCAACAAAAGGTGGAAGTGAGTGTCACACCAAGGTGTTTGTAGTAGTTTAATTGTTGCAGTGGTGAACACCCTAAGATGCATGTATATGATTGTGGATTCCTTTTGCGAGTCACTGGAAGGCACACACATTTGCTCACGTTGAGACACATTCCTCAATGGTTACACCGTTATAAAGGAAGCCTTAACCAATAAGGCGCCCAAAACAACTGAAGAAGGAGGCCCTCTGTCTAGTTTTTTCGACTTGCAGTCGCGTGATCAGAAGCTATGTGATTTGAAACAACACGCGGAAAAGAATTTAGGTTTCTCGGAAGGACGAAACGACCATCGTCGTTTACGTGCATTCATTTTCGCATTTCTTCAAGAGAGCAGCATGAAAGTTTCATGTTAGTGTCACATTCTCTACCGAGGGTTAGCTAAAAATAACTTATTAGGATGTGTGCAAACGCAGCCTAAGAGACTGCAAAGTGAAGCAGTGTCCAATGTACGTGTTTTCTGTGGCAGCTGGCCAGCTGACGGTGCACCCCTACGAAGCTCCAATACGGTATTCCTGGCTACAAGGACCATATTTCTACTGGGCGAAATGAAAACTAAGCTCGTGTTTAGACCTGCCTGCACGTTAATGAAGCGCAGGCAGGTCAATATTCATGCAGTCTGTGACTACAACGTAACCCATCACGACATCTTGATTTTGAAACGCAAAACAGCGTAATTATAACAGGTACGTCCTACTTAAATGAAGTGTTTTTAGTACGTACACTCTGTATTTTTTGCGACCTTGCACTAATAGGGGTACTATTCAATTCTTCGAAATCATAGTAAGCCATCACCGTAGTGATCTCAAGGATAAGATTATAGTGTATTTATATTCTTCCGTTATTTTGGTGACATGCTGCTGTCATGAAGCACTTGATAACCTGCCTGTGTTGATCACTCACCAAGAAAAGCTGTCCCTTGAACCTATAAATTTCTACGACATAAGGAAGGAAGGTTCGAGTCGTTCTAAAGATCAGTAGAATATCCCTGAAAGGCAGTTACATTGTGTTAATAGATCTCGTACAAGACACATATCCTCTTGATACCCAATGATATACTGTCTGTTAACATTTCTGCACATTTGTTTTTACCAGTGCTGTCCTCAATCTATCAGTAAACGCACTTTTATCAAAGGCAAAAAATTGTTTTTGTGTTGATCAGTTTGGCATGCCCAGTCATGCCCATATGGCTCGCTTTTTATCAATTGTTTGTATTTTTCTAATAAAAGATGATCACGGGACAGTCAGCACAATGCAATGCACCCTCATTTCTTTTATTCCGCGACTATAGTCACTCTCCTCTAGGTGTTACATTGCAACAATTTACTCCGTTTCATGCCCTTAAAATATTTCGCAGCAGATGATAACATCCATACATTTTACAACGTGCCTTTAACGCTACTGTTGGTTAATCAAGATGGCCGTCGAGGTTGCTTTTTTATTAATTTTTTTGTAATGCGACATCTTATAAGCTAAACTTGGGTTTCTGGGTGCGTATGCTGTTCTGGGATACAGTATTTTTCAAGGCTTTCCTCTAGTGTGAGACGTCGTTATTGCGTCACACGTCTTCCAAAAACCTTGTCTCAGTTTACAATAATACCCAACTCCCAGCAGACGGCGCCCGTGGCGCCATTTAACGGAGCAGCTTGTGCACAATGCAGCGCGTCAGGGACTCTCATGAGCTCAGCCGCCGTGTAAATGCTGTCTACTTGAGGAATTCGAATCGTACATGGCAGTAGAATGGGTCATTACATTGCTCTAACGCTCATCACCTCATGATCATCATCGACAGTCTCATCAAACGGGCTCTGCGGGAGCTTTTCTATTCAATTGCCTTGCTCAGTGAGTTACGGTTTCACGTTAAAAACAATTGTATGACCCTTGAAACGACTGCGTATGTGAAGTAGCAATACAATATCACATAGAATCGATGATGTGCTCACTTTATGCTTTTCTACGCGCGTTTAATGTGTCAGTTATTGTACTTTTTTCGTTTCTTTTTTTATCACTTCTGCCCCCATCTCTGCATGCACTGATTGACGTATGCGCAGTCCACGCCCCTAGAACAAAAGCTTTAAACTTGCTAACTTCTGGTAAAGCTGAAATAGTCTAGTTATTGCAGAATTTTTTTTAAGAAGAAAGTTATATTTCGGCCTTTGCGCTGAACGGTCTTGACGCACAAAAATCATGGCCCCATTTCTGTATTTGGGTGTGCCTCCGTATTGCTGGAGCTTGCATTCGCATTTGTTTTAGCATTTGTATTTGTGCTACAAAACGCTTACGATGTTATGCATCTAGCTGTGGATACACGACAACATAAGTTAGATAAACTATATTTTATTTGATTTTCTTGCACTTGCAATTGTAAAACTGCTTCACAAAAATTAACCCTTCGTTGTTTGAGTTTTTCTCTTTCAATTTCTGTATTCGATCTGCAACGTAAAGATGTCCTGTTCTGCACAATTATGGAGATGCTTTTGCTTCAAATGACACTGAATGTAGAATAAACTGCGAGGGAAACAGCTTATTTTTGTTTGTGCGTCTCCAAAACAGCACTCTTGCCTCCATTCTAAAACTTGTTATGCTGTCTAGAAGAGTAAGATTGATTGATTGATTTGTGGGGTTTAACGTCCCAAAACCACCATATGATTATGAGAGACGCCGTAGTGGAGGGCTCCAGAAATTTTGACCACCTGGGGTTCTTTAACGTGCACCCAAATCTGAGTACACGGGCCTACAACATTTCCGCCTCCATCGGAAATGCAGCCGCCGCAGCCGGGAATCGAACCCACAACCTGCGGGTCAGCAGCCGAGTACCTTAGCCACTAGACCACCGCGGCGGGGCTAGAAGAGTAAGATGCGTTTCCGCTTTAGTAAAGATGCGTGGCCAACGTTTTTACGCTTATTCAAATTTGCATCTTTAATAACTGTTCAAAGGATTACGAGATGTTTTGTCGTCAACTGCGTGGAATAACAATAAAGAAAAGAGCCAGAAACATCACTCTCGTGACGTAACGTTTTCTCCTCGATTTCCCTTTTATTTGACAAACACAATTGTGCCTGAATCTTCTTCAAGTTTAGCGTTTATTGGCTGCGGGGAAAGCAGCCAGCAAACCTGCTTTTCTTCGTTGTTCTTTCGTTAAAAGCAAGGAAACGCCACCCCTTATTCTGTCGTGAAAATTTTCAGCGTTGCCTTTTTATTGCCGGTTGTTGCTTTTTGCATGGCCCAGTTCATTATTTCGCTTTTAATGCGATTCTATTTGTCACGAGCAACAACGTCGTGACAAACAAAGATGCTTATGAATGTAGACGTATTCAGAACTAGCTACCACTTCTTCAAGCATTACGCTGCACTCAATTCTCCCTTCTTTTCTTTTTTTTTGAAAAAAAGAGGGTGAAGCGCAACGCCGAATCACTCATAGCCCCGCATGACGCTGCTACGAATAAACTTCTCAACAATTTTCCAACAACGCTCGCGATTGCTCCCCAACCTCACTCAATAAAGGTCCTGACAAATGCGCAATCTCCCTCGACAGACCCAGAATATAAGGCGGCGACCCGGCGAAATTGGGTTATGTATCATGCAAATAAAAAAAACTATAGGAAAGAAGCAAATGAAAACAGGGAAAGCGATGGGGTAGGAAATATTAGAGGACAAGCATACTTAACCTTGAAACAGCGCCTTTATTTGTTTCTGTCCTTGTTGGCATGACGCGATGCCATAAATTTGCAGTTTGGTTGAGATTATTAAGTAGAAATGATTATCACGGAAAATTCGTGTTCTTCAAAGAGTATAACACAAACGCAGAGCGGCGATATTGCACGAAGATGTTTCTATATCTTTGTTCATGCAACAGAGCGTGACTGGTGATAATTTAAATAGATGGCTACCATTACTGGTCTGCCTTGGGCTTATCCGAGAGTACATATTGAAATGATGGAGGCCGTGCTGTAAAGTGTCCATTTTGGTATGCATGGGTGTCGATGGGAAAGCAAACTTCACACAAGAAAAGCATCAACAGTTATTTGGTGATTGGCTTCTGGTATGTACCACTGTCTTGCAGTTTCTTAACTTGTCTAAGAATGTTAGGTGCTCAAGTCCACGAAGTGTTTACCGCAGATGCTGTTTAACAATCAGTCTTAAAGTTAATGCGTAATCACTTTCGGTGATGGGTCATACCACGTCAAACACCCCAACCATTTTGGCAAACAAAAAGAACGTGCTAATTTCTCGAATCGAAGACAGCGAAATGCAAGAATATTTTGGAGAAAAAAATCACTGCGATATCCACAAAGGGATTGATGCACCAGTGTATAATCTGGTGACCCACGAATCTTCCATACACACTCCTCTATCATCATATAAAGACGTCACAGCTTCGCTTGAAGGCACTAGGGCTCCCCACCTACTAGTTGTCGGTGCAGCCCTCTTATGAGGCGGCCCCTTCATATTTTCTTTGTTTTTATTTTTTTTAATAATTGCTTTTGCCCCCACCACCACCCTGCCCGCTTCGCTTCTGCTTGGCTGACCCACTGCTCCGGGCTTGCTTGACGGCGAGCCCTCTTCACTTTGGCCTCCTGGACCCTCACCATAAGGTGCTGGCAGCGAGCCGAAACTGCTGCTTTTGCTCTTGGGATGTACATGCTGCGGAGCGGTAACAAAGAATGTTCAGCGAGAGAGCTCTCAGCGAAGCGAAAGGAAGCCCTCCAAATGCGAGCGTTGTTTGGGTTACTGCATATTCTATAAATATATTTAGGTAGCAGAGTTGCGCCACTGTTCTCCGGGCGCCGGTCAACACACCTGCACGAGTTTCAGAGACTCTATTCAGTGCCCCCGAGCGTCATCACGTGGTCATAGGTAGTTAATTTTACTGCAAAAAAGCCAACATTACGCAGACGATGCCGATGCTTCACATATACCGGGCAGATCAAGGGTGGTTGACATCGGCTGTTATTGTCGCCGCGCTTCTTTGGTGCTGTAGCCATGTTGCTGGTTGGTCGCAAGCAATGTGGTGGCAAGTGCATTCTGTGTTGAATTGTACTGTGTACTAGACCATGTGATCAGAAGAGGGTGCAGAGGGAGTTGCTATAAAAATGTTATTGTTCGGTAAAAATGGAATAAATGCTTGGCTTCTTTAAGGGGCGAAGCCGCTTAAGGCGTCATCCAATCGTCCTCTGCAGTAACCACCTCTCTCGGGTGTGTGCCACAGGGGAGTTTAGTTTTTGCCCCGCCGCGGTGGTCTAGTGGCTAAGGTACTCGGCTGCTGACCCGCATGGCGCGGGTTCGAATCTCGGCTGCGGCGGCTGCGTTTCCGATGGAGGCGGAAATGTTGTGGGCCCGTGTGCTCAGATTTGGGTGCACGTTAAAGAACCCCAGGTGGTCGAAATTTCCGGAGCCCTCCACTACGGCGTCTCTCATAATCATATAGTGGTTTTGGGACGTTAAATCCCAAATATCGATCGATTAATTGATAGGGAGTTTAGTTCTTGGCATGTCCGCTAGATGGCGGTACTTGTATATAATCAATATACGATGAAAAGATGCGGGATGGTGCTACTTGGAGTGTTCACTAGACGGACGGACATAGAGACAGACAGACGGACAGACGCACGGACAAACAGATTGACCCACGGTTGTGTCGATCTGTCCCACACTTGGGCAACGGACGGACAGATCGACGCATGATTGGACGAGCAGATGGATGGACGAACGGACGGACGGATGCTTTGCCCACTCATCGTCATTCAGTTCGTGGATATGCTGTGAATTTTTTTATCTATTCACAAAAACTGCCAAACTTGCACTATTTGTACAATCCGCAGATGCAGTGAATACGTTCACATGCAAAGTTGATCAGCGTGTGTCAGCCGCATACGTCCAAATTGTTCTGACGAGTAAAACGCTAAAATAAAGGGAGAATAAGTTAAAACTAGAATCATTCGAATCAGCAAGGTGCTGCAGCTAGCGCGTGAATTTAATGCAGCTTTAAAACCTTAAGCGAAAAGAATGTCGGACGCGACAGGGCTGTTGAACAACTAACTACTCACATCACCTGTCATGAACCGCGGTTGTTATAAGAGCGTAATACGAAAGGCGCGCAAAACATGGGCGTCGCACGGCATAGCTATCCAGCTCGATCGAGTAGAAGACGATGAAACTATAGCTGGCTTCCTCACACAGTTAACCAATGAGTCCAGCGTGACGAAAAATTTCTATTCGTAACCAGTCGTATTGCGATGAAAAGTGCAAAAATAATTTTTATCTGTAAACAGTGGGCAACACACTAATATGTGACCAACTAAAAATATTTATCTCACTGATTCAAAGAGCCGACGCACTTTGCTCATCATCAAACACCAAGAACGTAAGCATAAATTCAAGGCTTCTAGGCGTAACCGGAGCAATCAAGTTATTCTCATACCTCCATAACAAATAAAAAGAGAAAAAATAGATAAGCAATGCAAGTACTATGAAGCACGAGCGCGCACTGCTCCGTCGCGGGTGGTAAGTTGCTTTCCCGCAAAATATATAAAACCAAGATGGCGTACCATGGCGCAACTCTGCTGTTTAAAGGTAGTATATAGACGTATTTTTGTGGCCACCGCCATCATGCTAGTAAGCGGCCCTTTTCTGGTCTGGCAACCCATCTGGCATGCGGGAAGCTCACTGTTTGCATAAAGGGTAAGCATGCGGCTGCAGTTTTATCGTTTTTTTAGTTTTTACGAGGTGAATTTTGACTGAAGTCATGCAGGTTCTCTAGAAAGTTAGTCTATGAGACGTTCTGACAAGGTTCAAGTTGTTGAGGGTGAATTGTTTTATTATACAGTGCCGCTAACGAGTCCACCTCTGTGGATGCAGTATGTTCACATCACCGACTTTCTGCTCGAAGAACGCGCAGTATTTTCAGATCTTTCTCTTCCAGAATGAGCAACAGCACCTTGAGGGCACAGTGAATATCTTTCTTGAGCTGTAGTCATCCGCTTTTCTAACAAGATTTTTTTAAGCCACGCCATCGCATCGGCTACCTCTCTTGCATGAAGGCATGCGTTGGAGTGTAGTGGTTCGTCTTTATTTCGCTGCACTGAAGGTTTTTGTAAACTGCGCATTAACTGTTGTCCGAATTGTTTAATCACTCTGAAGAAGTGGCCATATCTTACTAGCTCACTTGTTTTTACAGGTGTGTACTTGAATACAACTCTTACATCAAACGACGCTGAGGTGCCTGCGCCTCCCCTGTTTACCTTTTTTTTAATCACAATATTTGAAAGACTCTCAGAGTCACGGTACTGTGACCAGCAATAGAGAGAAATGTTAGTGGGGCTGTTTATCGGAAAAATATTGTCATCGTAGGAATAGCTGTAGGCTGCGTACCTTCCGTTCGTAGCTGTGGTTGAGCTTCGGTGTCGAAGTCGTTGCGGTTCGTTCACATGAGAAGAAGTGCTCTGAACATACCCGAGTACCTGCGGAACGTACAACGTTTTTCCTGTTTAAGTTTGCAAGCCATAAAAGCCGCTGCTCCACGTCAACAGTAAAAAAATTTGACTTCAGGAGTCCACAGCCACAAAAGCTCCGCGTCTGATGCCCATGACATATTTCTTCCGACAGCAGTTTCCTTTTTCTTTAGTTGTTACTGCACCCAAAATCGGCGCAGTGGTTCCCTGATGACGAATTATCGGTTGTGATAGCAATGAAGAAAAACAATATCCGCAGGTTGGCTTAATAGATGGCAAAATGACCGATAAGGTCACACATACCAGCATCAACACAGACACTCCAAGCCGTCGCCCGCATGCCAGAGAAGAGAGATAAGTTTGTTGCCAGACCGGGCCTCCTCTCTCGATGCAAAAGTAACTCTAAGCATTGTATCCAGGCGTAGCCCTGTATCAACCAACCATCTAACTCGAGCACATGCCGCCAAGTGTGCGGGTGGCGGCGCGCCGCTTGTGTGACTGACCGGAGAGAGAAGAACTGCGAGAGCCCTGCGGCGCCTCTAGCGAAAGCAATGACAACTTGTGTACATGCCACCGACAACGAAAAAGACGTGAGCGTAAGAAGCTTGACGAGTAAGCTCCTACGAAAACTTTCATCACGTGGTAGCCTTGCAGATTTCGAAGAATAATGTCTGAATTATATTGCGCCAAGATGGCAAGTTGGGCCAGTTGGATTACGTTCATAATTGAAAATTTTTTTGAAGCACACTAAATCAACAGATGGACAGAAGAGGCTGACAAGGACAGCGCTTGCCTGTCAACCGCTGTCCTTGTCAGCCTCTTCTGTTTGTCTGCTTTTCAGTGCGCTTCAACAAAATTTTCAGTTATGAATGTAGTCTGAGTGTGGTTCCTCAGAAAAATGTTAGGGGCTAAGAACCTTAGGGTCCTGGTGCATCAGCGTGCTCCTCGTCTGCTGCTTGCTGCTGCTGTCGTGATGGTGCTGCGGTCGGAGTGCAAGAGAGGCCGCCACCACCTCAGCGCTCCCCGCGTAGCGAGAGACTATGGAAGCGTTATTTTTGCAATGAATGCTTATTAAAGTATCGCTTCTTCTTTTCATACCAAACTTGGCGTGGATATTTAATAAAAAGTCTGCCTGAGGTGTGCGAAGATCATTATTACTACAATTTTTCCGCCATATACGCGGTGAGAAATTCTGCCAAAATGGTCCATGTTTGCATTTTTCTCTTATAAGTAGTCTTTTACGTAGGAATGTCTGAGAAATCAAAGCTTACTTGGCAGAAGGTGGATTTTATGCCAAAAATAGTTTCAATACTCTCGAAAAAAAAGGTAATTTGCGAAAGTGATCATTTCAGTCCATATTGATAGGCAATCGACATCATGTGATGCTGGAACTAAAAACAACCTTATACCTCCATAAAAAGCCAATAAATAACTATGGTTGAAGTTCCCCATTGACGACTAGCTTCCCATTTGGCCATACGGCAGCTTCCTTGTTGAAGTGCCCACCCCTATCACCGTCAATGCAAACGTCGAAAAATAGTTTTCTTTCATAGAACAATAATTCCAATGATAAAGCTTTGCACTCAAAAGGAACTTCGTATATTTTATTCTGTCGAGCTATAAAGCTAATTTTTAATTAGGAATCAGATGGCGTAAACTGCATCTCAGTGCTGACCAAAATGATTTTCTTCTCAGATTTGAGGGTTTTTTTCTCGTAAAATTTGGAAGCAACAGTTGTCAGAAATATTTTTAAAATTAAATGCACCTTCTTCAAAGTAAATACTCATTGCAAGGACATTGCGATATGCCACAATATTAAAGCAAAAATGTGAACATGGAACATTTAGTGCCCTTCGTAGAGGCGTATATGATGGAATTGCAAGAATAATAATGATATTTTGTTGAAATGTTCTTGTGTTGAAGACGTATCGCTTGCGAAGCCACACTGACCCAATCCAGCCGACAATTCAGTGGTAAAAGAATCACTTAGTATTATCAAAGAATATGTCTGCAGTTGCGAGTATGATGAAAACTGTACATCATACACAGCCATCACAAAGCCATTGTGACTGCCATTACTAAGTGACAATGAGTGATGAGATAATGCGTTTACGGTTCCATAGACATCTACCTCCGTCAGGAGGAACGGCCTTGCTTTTTTCGCGCTGCATTACACGTTTCTCACGGTACATTTGCGACACATTACGTGCGCCCTGGGTAGACCATGACATCTTCTTGTCCAGGCTCTGAAGCTTTTGGAGTTCTGATTTTCTGTTGGTTGATTTTTTATAGCTCCGTTTATTACATATTCAGCATTTATTATCGAGTTTTATTGTCCGTGCACGAGACAACCATCTAATATAACATAGTTCAGCCCTAAAACGCCCAATAACAAAGGATCATTCGCGGAAACTTCTCGGGAAACGCGTCGACAACCATTCGCATCAAATCACCGCAATCACTAAGACATAGAGAAGGTTCCACGGTGCCCTCTCGGCGCCACGTGGCTACGACTCTCATGCTACATTATTAGTGAACAGACATATAGTGCAGCCTTTCGCGCCGGATGCACGGGATGATGGAAAGTGGGCATAACTGGGCACATAATTGGTCAGTCTCGTATAAGCTCCCATATCAGAGATGCGGGCGTAGGCAGGCTGCTGAGCGTGGAATAGCGGCCTCGAAAGAAGCTTCTCCTTCCCGCCAGCTTTCCCTCCCAACTACCAACAATAACCTGCGCCAACATTGAGGGTGAAAGGAGAAAAATGGGGAGGCAAGGTGTGAAGCCATAACGCGGCCTCGCTGCTTCTGGAGAGCTAACGGGTGTACATGTTCCGGCGTACCGAGTCAGGGCTGTTGGCTTCTCGTATCTACCGGTTCCCCCTTTTCTGGCGCTGCGCAGGGCGGGTGGCTATAAAAATCCAATTTGGCGGCTACCGCAAATGGACGCGCGAACAAGGTGAACTCTCCGGAGGACGGCCACCTTTTATTGCCGCGTATTGGCCAACGCCGGTTCGCCGGTCGCCGTCAGTCCTTGGTTATTCGACGTGCAGCGGGCAAGCAAGGACGAACACCAGCGCAGCTCGCCCCGTGTCCTCAAGAATTGACTGACTGCGTTCTTATAAATTGGTGCAGTGCGTTGGTGTGAAGATTTCGCATCTTTCCCATCGGAATAGTAAGGCCATATTGCGTCGGTTTTTGGTGTACCTGTATATGACCTAGTCGCTTGCTTTCAGCAGCGCGCAAGCAGACGAATATTTGCAGTGATTGTGCTTGTACACATTTGTATCTAAACTGTAACGTTTATTGAGTAATTGCTTGTTAACAACGCCATTAACCTTGTACTTCCTTGCAGCTTGATGGTAAGCCTAAGACGTTCTCTGTACTGCACAGTTCTTGAGAGGTTAGGGATACGTAAGTGCACAGAGAGGAAGGCTAGTAGCCTAGCGAGGAGGAGTGGAGTGCGGAACGTGGAAACGGTGGTGGCAGCGCCGACGTATACGAGGCGAGCGCGATCACGTACGAGCTGTCCAAACTTACGACGTGTCCAATGGCCTGTTCATTCGTGGAGAAGCGCCCCACCGGCTAACTCGTGTCTGACTGCCCATACATCCTCCGCGCGTGTACCTTTCCGGCCACGCGCTCGGTCGTAGCACGTGTCCCGAAGCCGGCACAGCTTCCCTCATTGCGGCCGCGGCTTCTCCCGCGGATCCTTTTAAGCTCTCTGCCGCAACAGGGCGCCTCTTTCTTCGTCTCCCCACAGTAAAGCTCCACCACCAATGCTCTCTGCCTACTTATTTTTTTTTTTCGTTCCGTTTTTTGTACGTTAAAGGCGCTTCTCAACGACGACGCGTTTTGAGAGGAGGTTATAACCGAATTATGGAGCAACTGCAGGAGATTATGAAACTTTGATGAAGCCAGTCGGCCGAGCCAAGCTCAGACAAAACTGGCAAGTGCGCGTTGTCAAAGCAGCAAAACGCGAAACGGCTGAAGGAAAAAGAAAAAAAAAGCGCCTTCTGCCCCTGGTTTAATCACGGTACTGTTGCTGCCTTTTGTTACTGTCTCAGCCTCTTTCATCCACCACAGTGAAAGCGTAGGCGCATTCCCCGGCCCTGTGTCTCTTATTGAAGTCGTTTCGGACGATGGCGGCCGAGATTCAATTTAAAGGTTACGAGTGGAGGCCACGGCTGATGGTTTAGACTCTGACATGTTCTCGCAAGCAATAAAGTGATGACAAGAATGGTGCGAGCAAAGCATGGTGATACGTAAGCGTTGATGGGGCCATACTGCTGAGTTTTGCGGTGAAATGCAGACTCAGTTCCGCTATAAACCGTATGTTCTTTATCCCGAACAAAAGTATTTTTAATATATACTTCCCTGGTTCATATTTTGTAGAGTGCAATAAGCTGCACGAGAAACTGACCACACATCTGCAAATAAAAAGGTACAAAAAGAAATGGAGTAATACAAGAACACCACTCTAGTTTCAAAGATATTTTTTAGATGGAAGGGTGGGGGGACGGGGGTAGTGTGATGCGCCGGTGAAGTATTCAAAGACTGAAAACCTTCTGCAGTTACCACCTTCTCTATTTTTACATAAATGTTACGATATTGTGCCCCCCATAGATGGCAGTCACGTAGCAAATAAACGTGACCTCCATGTATTACGAGCGCGTTTACAAAACAGCATCTTGCATCAAGGTAGGAGGACACAAAGTGCCACGAATAGAGCACCTCTTGCGGCGCAGTGCTCTCAAAACTCAAGGGCTTGTAACGAGACAGACTCTCTATACAAGTATGAAAAAAATGAAGTTACCAATTTCGCGTTTTGTACACTGAAAGGAGCAAAATTTTTCAGTTGCTGGGATAGTCGTGAGTGTCGTAAATTTCAGCACCGAAAGCTTGCTAGCTTACAGCAAGTTTCATATTAAAATATACAGAAAAAAGGCAAACAGTGAGAAATAACACTAGATGATGTCCCATCAATGAGAGAACAGCACCATATGATTTAAGGCTGTGAAAATGCTGTAACGTGTTGCTACTGTAATAAAGTGAGTGACACTACACTGAAGATGTTAGTGTATCTTTCGTACTTGATGGCACCCCTTCAGCTTGAGGCATATTTCTATACCTTTTTCATTTGAATGAAATAATAAATCTACAAAAGTTGAAACGGATTGTTTTTTTTTTTCGTTAGTTATACTCCAGCATTCAACAGGGCTGTGCCACTTCGTTGATTTCACTTATTGCAAATAACACATTGCTAATTTATTTCGATTGTCACCGATTCTTCATGCCGCTGACTTACACAATAAACAACTGTCACATAGCTACTATACTAACTCAGCAAAATATCTAGGTGTCCGTCTTTCAAGATACCTATCATGGAGCAACCATGTAAATCACATAACTTCGCTCATTATACATTTTGATACATACGCAGTAACATTTTCATGGCTGTACTCTACTTCAAATTATGCTCTTTTAAAGCGATTCTCACACCTTAACTTGAGTATGCACTAGTGTCCTTGATTCCCATCGAAACGTATTTCTAGAGTATCTCAGATCGCGCACCAATTGAGTATCTACTCAATAAGCATGAAAGAGCTATCTATAAAAGAGCAAGCCCGGAAGCTATCGCAAGAGTGTTGAGACCGAGAATAGCAGAGACACCAACCTCTGTCATGGAGATGCGTAAATTGAGTGACGAGTGGCAGTGGGCTCAATGAAGTCGCTACGCCCGCACGAACATATAGTTCTCTGTGCCTCGCACCTAGGAAACAATGCCTTTGAACTTCACAGCAACTTTATACTGGCGTGAATGCCAACTCATTGCGGCAATGTTTGTGCTGTCTCGGCTGTCAGTGCAGCACGTCACACTACAGCAGAGACAACTGCTACACGACTCTATTGTTTTTTACACTCTCTTTTTTGGCCAGTCCTTCACAGGAAAAGGACAACTGAGTGCTATCTGCATTTTCTACCAGTAAACATAAACAGTACAGCACCTATTTTTTGTCCCTTTATTTCGGTATTGCTTTCATCCTGTGTATGTATAACCAACCCACCGAACTTTTCACCTACCTGAAGTACATTTTGTATTCGTGATATTAGCTACCAACTGCAAATTTTAGGGGTACGTGAAAGTACTTGCGGGCATATCAAATAAAAAGCGTGATTGGTTAGAACCCTGGTCGTGAGACACTGTCCTAAAGGTTCTGCAGTCAGTGATATGGACCATATCGTGGTTAAAATGGAGACTAAAAATAAATACCATTTTGCGTAAAGTCACTGAAGCTACAATGTTTTTTATGGCCATGTGACGCTGGCTTCCGCTAAAATTTAGCAAAACAATATTGTTAGTCACTTCGAAAGGCAAAAGAAAAAAAGGCCTCATTTGTTGACATTCTCGAGGCAACACATAACCTTTTATGTCTGACCGTTTCTACTTAAAGGAGAGAGAGAGAGAGAGCTATTTATTGAAAAGCAGAGAATTTCGCCGGCGTGTGTGTGTCGCTGACTTGCTACTCTGCTTGGGGAAGGGGATTTCTACTTAAAGGAACACTACAGAGGAACATTGACTTGGTTTAGATGGATAAACTGCACTCTGAGAACTCTAATGCTTAGTTTCACTATCATAAGTTTATTATTAGCGGAAAAAATAAAAGATGAAGTTTCATTTCAAAATTTCGCGCCAAAATCTCAGCGCCTGACGCAAGAATTGTCGCAAAACATTTTTGATATTTTTGTTGCATTGCCTCAAGGAAATTTTCTGGAACTTAGTCCTTTAGGTCTGTATGGCGCCTACATATAACAATGTACATTATTTTTATCGATTGGAAGCTACGTAGGGACCTAGCATTGTCGTGGTAAAAGTGGCGTTTTCGGGATTAAGAAATTGTAGTTTTCTAATACGCCACAAATCATTTGCTCTTTAGTGTCGCCTTAAAAGGCCATGAAAAACGTTTTTGGCATGAACGAAATACGTTGCCTGCCCGTATATAGTCGACGTTCCTGAGGTCATGTGAGTCGAACATTACACTCACCGCATGGCTTACAATTCGCTAATAGTTCTGAAAGTTAGCCAGAAATCGTTCCTTCTCCCGATGAATGATACAATAAACCCAAGTGACCACGCCGTGCTCAAATCAGCCGTGGCTTTTGTGTTCATGAGCACAAAATACACGGCTGATTGGAACATCGTGAGCTGCATAGCGAGCATGGCCGCCACGAGATGCCGCAACGTGCTCGCGCACTCACTAGCGAGGACACTCAAAGCCGCAAGTTCGAAGGAAAAAAAACAAAACAAAAGTGCTTAATGTCATCACTGAATATCAGTTGTAACTTTTTGCATGCCTTCCCTTACCCTCATTTAGCTCTAAGCTTGCTCGACGAAACGGAAGGAGGGAGAAAGGACTTATAGCGTTCAGCAAATAACTCCACCACTCGTACTTGACGTGTTCAAGTATTATTTGAAAACATCAATTTGTGAAGCAATACACGCGTTTAATGAAGCAATTTGACAATTAACTCGTAAAAATTCTGCAGGGCGTCTTTAAAGGATCGTGCGCTAAGCAGACCTTAATGGCGAGCGCATATATAATCATGGTTTTACCGCGAGTCTTTAATATTGTTGTCAAGAATATGCATTTGTTATGCCTTTCGCAGATTGCTGTTCTCCGGAACCCGATGGTCTCAGCAAGATGGCGGCGCTTCCCGGCGGTCGTTCTGTGGTGCCACCGCCATCGTCTTCTCCTCGTCGACCGGAGCTGCAATCATCGGAAAGAAAGTTCGATACGCATCCATCTCAGGCACTGCCACTTGGCTCAGGTCCACCAAAGCTCAAGGAGGAGTCCACGTGCAACGCCGGAAGCAATGGTTAGGGTTCCTACGGAACATTGTCACAGTTTGTTAGACAAATGTATTTTAATAGTAGCACACTAAATAGTCTATTCGATTTGATTGTAGTTTTAAGTTCGTACAAGACATAGCAATGACCTTGTGTCGTTAGGAGTATTTAAGCAACAATTGCAAGGTCATCAGTTATGTCAGCAAGATAGTTATCCTGTTATTATGCGAGCTTAACGTAGGTGACGTTGATCTAATGAATAAGGTGCATTCATATAAACTAAAGTTGCAGAGATGTGGAGCGCACCTCATAAAGTCAAGATTCGGCAGCAAGTAAATTCTTGTGACATATTGGACTAACTTTCGCAGAGCTGTACCTGTGGTGACGATTTACACACGACATACGGGAACATACTCTACAGGCTTTTCAACATTTTAGTTTTTTATAGTTAGCCTGGCCGGCAAGATGACCCTGAGCTTTTTTGTCTAATGAAAAAAAAAGCGTCAGAACACAAAGTTATTGAAAAAATTTTGGCAGAAATCACGTACCTTGAGAATCGCTGTTATGTGAAGCATGCACATAAAAGGTGACCATGTTGTAATTTCTTCATTAGGCGATACATCAGGAAATATTGCTAAAGATGTGTACAAGTGCATGCACAGACATACGTTAAACAGTCCCATATATTTTATATAACCCGTTGTTTACAGTTGCATAACGATGCCGACAGCAACATGGATATTAGCAGCACGACAGAAGCGATAATCATATATGAAGCACTGGTGCTTTTTTTTTCGCCTGGACACTGCTACGTACATAAACTTCAGTGCATGACACCTAACTACGATTGACGTTAACCCTACGTGACGGCTGTATTGTAGCAGTATATATGTAATATTTATTAAATTGGTTAGCTAGCACTCCAAGCAGAATTGAAGTTTCCCGAGCATTATGTTCATTTGAAAAGTATTTCCGAGACCTGGCTCTGTGGTAGAATACTTGATTGCCACGCAGAAGGCTGGGGTTGGATTCCCGCTGGAACCCTGACATTTATTCTTTGGGTTTTTAGGGTCAACAATGCCAATGTGAGCTTTTGGGTGAACGCTAACGCGTTAAAACTACCCATGTGTGTTCTCGCTGTTCCTGGGTATGTATAAAGTGTCAATCACTTGTGGCACATACCCGCATACCACAGGTACATACCCGCCTTCGGGTATGGGCCGCTGTCTGCCATATAGTGTTTGACGATGTACATTTTAATATGTAAAGGACGAAGAGGGGCATCAAGGTTGCTCCTTTAGAGGAGTAACGGACCTGCCACAGCCTTCCACCCCAAGTTAAGGGTGTGATCATTTGAGCATTGAGACGTAAGAGGCTACAGATAGATAGATAGATAGATAGATAGATAGATAGATAGATAGATAGATAGATAGATAGATAGATAGATAGATAGATAGATAGATAGATAGATAGATAGATAGATAGATAGATAGATAGATAGATAGATAGATAGATAGATAGATAGATAGATAGATAGATAGATAGATAGATAGATGCTCGAGTTCAGCCAATACAATAACTGTGGCCATGCAGTAATGTTCAATTAAACCAATGCTAGTATAACACATGCGTTTTTTGTGCTTTCCAGGTGGCAGCGGAACTAGTGGGAGTGGTGGGAGCCTTGGAAGCAGCAGTGCCGGCAGTAGCAGTAAGGTCAAGCAGCGTCGATCACGCACGAATTTCACGCTGGAGCAGCTGAACGAACTGGAGAGGCTGTTCGACGAGACGCACTACCCGGATGCCTTCATGCGCGAAGAGCTCTCTCAGAGGCTAGGACTCTCCGAGGCCAGGGTGCAGGTAGGCGAGTCTCAGTGCTTCATCTTTCGTTTTCTTCAGTAGCCTACGTGACGAAATCTATTGCCTTATTTCACGGGTACAGTGCGGCAGTACAGGCTGTATGTTTCTGCTTCGGCGAAGGCATTGGTGATCGGGGAATATAATCTGCCATTGAACGTGGAAGCTTGAAAGCCGCCATGAAAAACACGGGGGTGGGAGTGGGAGGAGAGATTGGAAAGACAGGGCCCCTCCACTTATATATATAAAGGGGAGGGGTGCATTTACTAGGGTAGTGATCGGTGATACATGTCCCCCCCCCTCATCCTATCAGAGACTTGCGTACATGCACACAGTCAGATCATGTAGGTTAGGGGCCTTTTCTCTTGCGCAAAGGACGACTTCGAAGAGATTGACAGCCGCTTCTACTGTGTCTGCCTATTTAGTGCCCTGATGGATGACATAAGTCATGTAATTTTTTAGGGGCGAAGCTCCTCTTTGACTAACCTTGTCCTGCGTCAGGTGTAACCGGTAGCATCAGACAAACAGACATAAAGACGGACGGACATATGGACGGACGGAAGCATGGACGGACTGATGCACGGACGGACTGATGGATGGATGGATGCATGAATGGACGAATGTATGGACGGACAGATGCATGGACGGACGGAAGCATGGACGGACCGACGAATGGACAGACTGATGCACGCACGGACGGATGAATGGACGAATGCATGGATGGATGGATGCATGGACGGACGGACCCACAGACAGGCAGGCAGGCAGACAGACAGACAGACAGAGAGACAGACAAACGGGCGGACGGACGGACGAACCGACAGACAGACAGACAGACAGACGGATGGACGGACAGACAGACAGACAGACGGACGGACAGGCGGACCGACAGACAGACAGACGGACGGACGGACAGATGGACGGACGGACAGACAGGCAGACAGACGGACGGAAGGATGGATGGACGGACGGACAGACAGGCAGACATACAGACGGACAGACAGACAGACAGACAGACAGACAGACAGACAGACAGACAAACGGGCGGACGGACGGACGAACCGACAGACAGACAGACAGACAGACGGATGGACGGACAGACAGACAGACAGGCGGACGGACAGGCGGGCCGACAGACAGACAGACAGACGGACGGACGGACGGACAGACAGGTAGACAGACGGACGGAAGGATGGATGGACGGACGGACAGACAGACAGACAGACAGACAGACAGACAGACAGACGGACAGACAGACAGACAGACAGACAGACAGACAGACGACGGACAGACAGACGGACGGACGGATGGACGGACGGAGAGACAGGCAGACAGACAGACAGACAGACAGACAGACAGACAGACAGACAGACAGACAGACAGACAGACAGACAGACAGACAGACAGACAGACAGGCAGATGGACGCATCGTCCCACTCGTCATCATTCACTCCATGAATATGCTGTGATTTTTCGTTGTTTTTGGTGTACTATATCTTGTTTGCTAAGAGAAAAGGAGTAGACCGGGCCTGCGAAAGGTGCCAACTCATCGCATTTATCATTATTGAGGGAAAAAATACTTTTTTGTAATAGCCCTGACATCTTACGTGTGCGCCTCTAAATAAACATGATCTGCAGTATCTGACAATAAGCGTTGTTTGGCGAATATATAGATATCACATTGACAACGAACACAAGTTAGCACGTTTACTTAGAATGGGACACAGTTTTGATTAATGGTATAATGAAATTCTTCGCCAACCAATGTCTTCTTGGGTCACCAAATTCAGAACCCATGACACTGGGTATCCCAGCTGCATTGGGTATGCTGCTCTTGTGTTCGGAGGCGCAGCAGAGTATGAGGATACGCTAACTCCAAGATGGGTATAAGAAATTATTTTTTAACATTCTTGGATCAAACGCATGCTGCGTTGAGTTAAAGACACAGGGAGCAGCACGTGGTGAAATTGAAATTATGCAAGACGCGCAATATACGGCGTCGCGGCCCACGCTGTGCCTTCGATGGGTCGCTAGTGGCCGAAAATATCTTGGGGGCCCGCAGTAGTGTTCTCGATTTTTTGGCCCTCATGAAACGCAGATGCAAAAGCCCAAGAGTGGCTGCGGTTCTGCGCTTACTCCCTCGCCGCTCGCAATCTTCTGGGTTTTAGGCTCCTTGGGGCCCTAATTCTCAAACACCATTAACCTTCAAGTTTCAGTGCCACAAACTTTTAAGTGACATTTTCTAAGTGATTATTTCTTATTTAAGGAATGAAAGCATGCCCTTTTCGAGCAGTGTGATTCATGACCTTTCGGTTGTGAGCAACAAACATCATCTTGTGTGTGACGGAAAAATTGAGCAAGATGCCAACAAGATAAATAGAAGATTTTCGGTCCGAGTGGGGATTCAATCCGGGTCGTTTGCGGAGCAAACAGGCGTTCTACCACACAGCCAGCCATCTGCTTGTGAATACAGCGAAAGAAACTTGCTCTGCTTCGAAATGCAGTGAAAGTTTCAGTTTTAGTTTTATTACTTACATAAGCGTCAAGTATATAACACTTGTATACAGATGAGGGCCCCAGAGTATGAATACTGAAAATGGGACCCTCAGTTTAAAGAAGTGAATTGAAAACTATTGGACGAAGATTACCAGGTGATAATAATAATCTCGTACAAGGCAACACAAGCAGCAACATGCTACAACAGTTCAAATAAAAATAACATATTATAATAAAACGAAACGCACAATGCAATAAGTATTATAAAGCAATATTGTACAAAGTCGAATATGACACCCAGAAGTAATACGGAATAAAAGTAGAATATATGCACAAAAAAGAAAACGAAAAATTAATGAAACGTTACACGCGAAATAAAAATAATCATGTAAAATAAATGACGACAAAGGGAAAAAAGTTATATACCATAACTAAGGTAAGCAATAAGCAATAAAAGGACATATTTTATTGATGTCTTGAAAAGTGAAAATGAGAACAAAGATTTGAGTTCAGCCGGCAAACTATTCGAAAGATGAATGGTAGATTTCCATGTTTTCTTGCCGTAGTTATTGGGAATGTGTGGTAGCAAGTAATTATGATCAGAAGCAAACCTGGCGGCGATAGTATTCTTGAGGGAGCTACATTCAGTATAATCAAAAGGAGAGCTGGGAATTAAGTAATCTAGAAAACATTATGCTTATGCTATACTGAAATAACTTTTTAACAGAATAAGTGGTGGGCTCATTAGGCAGAAGAAAGGCATTTGAACTCGAAGAACTGAGGATTATAGTGCGTATGGCTTCCTCTTGTATATGTTGGATGCAATGAAGGTAAAAATGACAGGTTACCCCAAGCGATTACGTCGTATACTTAATATGCGATTGAATAAATGCAAAGTAGCGTAAAAACATTAGAGGAGGTGAAAAATGCTGATGTACCTTGATAAGCGCACGGATACCGAAGGCCAACTTCTTTTTGATATGATTATTGGGAAGATGAAACTCCAAATGGCTGTCTAATGTCACGCCTAGAAACACCGCAGAGTCATTCATGGAAATAGAAATATTTCCTAATGATAAAAAAGGAGAGCGAATTAAAGGCTTTTGATGTGGGCAAAAATTGAAAAATTTAGTCCTAGATGAATTAATAAGTTTGTTGTTGTTACAACATTAATTTAGATGACCAAGTGTCATATTTAGCTTATTTAGTAATGAACTCATATATTTTCAGGTAGTGATACAGTTGTACTCTCTGCGTACAATACATTGTGGCATAAATCAGAGACAGCCGGCAAATCATTAATGTAAGGAGAAAAATCAAAGGTCCGAAAATTGAACCCTGTGACACTCCTGAGATCGTAATTTTAGATAGAGAAAATGTTTCACGTGCGTATACGAGACAGTCTTGGTCAGTTAAATAATACCTTAAAGACGTTAGAGCAGGGCCAGCGATCCCCTAGGCTTCCTGTTAACGATACAGAATTGTGTGATTGATGATGTCTAAGGCTTTAATGAGGTCAAGGAAGACGGAACCAACGAATTTATTTCAATCAAACATGTTCCTAATGAAATCTGTTAGACAAAGTTAGGCTAAATTAGTAGAACTTCTGGCTTGAAAATCGAACTGGTAAGATTTCATTATGTGGAGTTTATTTAGGTACGTAAGCTGGACACAAATAACTTTTCAGTTATTTTACTTAGGGAAGGGAGGGTAGAAAATAGGTGGTATTTTGATAGCAGCTCTTTATTACGTTTCTTGAAAACCGGGATTAGCTTAGCACGGTTTAATAGTTGCGGAAATTCGCCAGCTTTGAAGATTAACGGGACCACAGCCAAAATTTATGGTACCCGTTTCCTTGAGTACAACGGAAAGCTTACCAGTCTGAGCTTGTTCTCACGGAATGGTAAAGCGGAAAATGTCATAGAACATTAAATACAGAATTTTCTTTTGATTTGCGGCAATTATGCAGTCTCAAAGAGACATGCTGCAAACAGTGGATGCACCGCGAGAGTGATTATACGCCAGTGTAACGCCAGCAGTGATGAAAATGAAACCCTAAGTACAGACACGTAACATTGTGTTTGTCAAGCTTGCATGCAGTCCCGCGACCACTGGTTTCGAGCGTGATAAATTATTTTACAGGAGTTAAATCACTTTCCCGGGTCTTTTTATGCAAGTGCTTTTGGCCGTGCACAGGTTTTTTTTTTTTTCAACTTTAGCCATGTCGACCTAAGCTAAGTCTTCCAAAACGAAACGACGCATTAACACTTGATCAACAATTCGCGCATGGTAGTTCACGTGCGGTCGTATAGTTGGACGGCTTCGATATGTCATTGCTTGACAACTTGAGTCAGTTAGAGGAACGAATTTTGGCTTGCATGCTAGCGCAGGATTCCCACCCCTATCAAGTATACCGCCAGAGCGACATGCTTCGACGGACGACAGCGTAGCAATGAATCCGACGGACCACCACGATCATCACCACCAGCAGCACGCATGAAGTGGTAGCAATTTTTACAAAGCAGCAGGTCGACGGCATTTCGCATGCTGCAGCGATTGCATTCACAAGCTCGCGTGCTTCTTCAAATGCGCCCGACGCGACGGGAATCGAGCAACTCTGGAAACGCAGCGCGCATGCGCAGCTGCACCTGTTTACCTGCAGAGGCCACTAAATCAGCAAGGCTTTTCAGGCTCTACTTCTTTTACCTTGTAATTGATTGATTGATACGTGGGGTTTAACGTCCCAAAACCACCATATGATTACGAGAGACGCCGTTGTGGAGGGCTCCGGAAATTTCGACCACATGGGGTTCTTTAACGTGCACCCAAATCTGAGCACACGGGCCTACAACATTTCCGCCTCCATCGGAAATGCAGCCGCCGCAGCCGGGATTCGATTCCGTGACCTGCGGGTCAGCAGGCGAGTACTTTATCCACTAGACCACCGCGGCGGGGCGTTTACCTGCAGAGGCCACTAAAGCAGCACGCCTTTTCATGCTCTACTTCTTCAACCTTGTAAGCCGCGTAGAAACAAACAAAAATGAACGATAACATGCATATTCAAAATTTACGTCCTTCTTTTGGTGCGATTTTTGTAATTACAGCAATGCTATTAGTACTTCACATTTGTGGCTCATGGCTCTTGCGCTAGGGGCGTGACATGCTGGTTTTAGTTACTTTTAAACGCGATTTAAAGCTTTATATCCCACTCACATCGCAAAAACTATGCTGTCACATGTCCTCATAATTCACGCTCTTTTAGTTTTACCAAAATCTAATTACCCGTCCTGACCAGTTGTGGGTGCTTTTAAATACTTATTGCACATAATGGTTCGCAAACTGTCAGCAACCAGTTTTCAGTGACCCTGGCGGCGGCGGCTGCATTTTCGATGGATGCGGAAATGCTTAGGTTCATGTGCTCAGATTTGGGTGCACGTTAAGTAACCCCCGTGTGTCGAAATTTCCGGGGAGCTCCACTACGGCGTCTCTCATAATCATATGGTATTTTTGGGACGTCAAACCTCCCATATCGTCATCAACCAGTTTTCAGCGGCTTATTGAAATACCATCAAATCCAGGGCTCTTGTTGCGAGCGTTGGGGATAGCAGAAAGCACCTCAGTTGGCGTAACCGAGTAAAGATAAAATAAATGGGACAGATCAATTATTTTAGGTTGAAAAGGTGACGGCCGGCTGCCCTGAGGTAACGCGAAATGACCAGGAAACGCGCTAGCAATATCAGCAGGCTGGCTGAAAGTAATGCTGTCGTGTTCAATTGTAGATATAAATGTTTGCGAGTTAGGGCTCACAAATTCATTCAGCAATTGTCAATGCTTCTTAGGGTTACCTTTATTCCGCACAAATTCTGCTTCGTAGTATCACGTTTTCGCTTCCCGGAGAGTACTAGTGTGAATCTTGCAACACTTCTTTTACCAATTAAGCAGAGAACCAGTGAATGGCTGTCTTCTGAGTTTTTTATACAAATGATCTCTTTTCCTTGAGCTCTTTAGTAAAACATTGGTCATTCAAGAGTTTCTCGGGTACTTAAATGAATTTTTACAGCACACAGTTCTAGAGATGGTAGAAACTGCCTTCATGAAAACATCACAAACAAACTTAAAAG
This sequence comes from Rhipicephalus microplus, assembly GCF_013339725.1. Classification (NCBI taxonomy): domain Eukaryota; kingdom Metazoa; phylum Arthropoda; class Arachnida; order Ixodida; family Ixodidae; genus Rhipicephalus; species Rhipicephalus microplus. Next base: position 60,551,278 of record NC_051173.1, on the reverse strand, counting down.
CCTGCGCAGACTCATGAATGAAATGGAGAGGACACCACTCGGTGGAGCTAACTGTAGAAATGAATTCATCTGTATCGAACGGTGTGGTAAAATATGGGCCAAGTTTAGTGAAATGGGCAATGAAAACTGCATAAAATGGGAAGTGATCCGTAAGGTGAGTGTAAATAACGCCTGCAATGATTGATAGGACGATGGTTAGTACATGATCAATAAGAGAACGGGATCTTTCATCAGAGCATCGAGTTGGTGATGCGATGAGACATTCAAGACTACCCTACTAAAGCAGTCACTGTAAGCTGTATAAACGCTAGAACTGACATCCACGGGGTTATAGTTTATGTCACCCAATATCGTAACACTCTTATTTTTAGATATCATCTTGTTAGGCACGTTATTTAAAGCGGGAAGAAAATCAGATACGTTACAGGCGGGTGATCTGTAAACAAAGCCAAGAAAAAGACGTTTAGAATTGTATGACTAGAGGGGTTCGTTAGTTTCTACCCAGACCATTTCACAGCAATCGATTTGAAGCCTAAATCGTTTCTTCGAATATATCTGATGTCGGGGGAAACAAATACGGCAGCCCCACCACGCCTATTCTTTAAACGGCGACAATACTCAGCAGTGTAACAAACGAAGCCATACATGTTACAGTCATCGATAGAAAGCCAGGTCTCCGATATGCAAATGAAAGAAAACGCACGATCAAGAGAAGATGGCAAGTTTCGCAAGCATTTGTGATTCTTTCTTTAACTTTGGGCGTTGAAAAGGACCAATGAATGACGATTCGATTTTAGGATTGGGTGAACCTCGCACGAATACAGCCATCGTGCTTTACAATCCAACATGAAGTATTGCAGTAATAATGCGTTGTACAAACGTACATTGCCTTCGGGTGTCAGAATATGTGATTATCGTAATGACTTCATTATATAGAGCAGGTCACCCGCTACAAAAGCTACACACGTTAGTGTGCCTATTTCTTTTAGGCCGCGTAGTGAGTGCCTAACAAGTTAGAAAAGATTTATTGCGCTGAGTACTTGGAGTACGCACTATATAGGGACAGGATATCGCTATCACATTTTACTCTAAAAATCGAAGCTTAAGGGTCGCCCAATTTTTGAAACATCAATGCATAAACAGATACATAATGTTTGCCTATCTGTTTCAGCCCAACCGGAAGCTCTTAATCCTACGCGCTACGATCACTCTGGTTGCTTCGTTGAGTCTTGCGCAGAATACAGTATACGAATACGCACCTGCAGCCGCGAGCAAAACAAGCCACAATATTGGCGCTAGATAATGGGCTTTGGCATATTTTACGCTTTCGAATGTGAAACAAACCACTTTTCTCCTGTAAAGAATGGAACTTGCTCAATGAAATATATGCCGAAACAATTGTTTCTTCAAAGATTCACGAGTTATTTTAACGCGGATGTCGCAACTTTACGTGCCATGCAAACAGCAAAAAAAAAAAAAAAAAGGAAGGGGGGGGGTGAGAGAGGAAGCAGCGAATCGACATATAAAGATGCAAGGAAAGGCAGGGAGGCTAACCAGACGCACGCCCCGTTTGCTACCCTAAACTGGGAGAAAGAATATCAAGCTCGCCACTGTTTACTTGCGCCTTGCTTCGTTCTTGTGTAACGGTCGTGAAAACATCGAAGGACGCAAAGAACGACGATGCGGTAAGAGCGAGTCGCCACGTTTAATGACGAGACCATAATCCGACGCATACACACTCGCGAGCTGTCTCATCAGCGTGAGAGCGTTCGAAGATGGCCTTAATAACTCCTCCCTCTTCACCTCCTCCACCGATGGCCGCTTTGTGCCTCTCTCACCAGGGAGCTCGGCATGAATAGCGGAACCCTGCTTCGTCCCGCTCCCGCAGGATGACGGCGCGGCGCTGATCCCCCCACGCTTCCCTCTGCCCCATTTGATTCCCACCACTGAACGCTGATCGCAGGGCGAAGCGCGATACATAGTAAAACATTGTTACTGTGGACCCGTTATTATGCCTCCATTTCCGTTTGTCGTTGTTTGCTTCAGATGATGCAACGCTGTGCAACGCATATCAGACAGTGCTAGCGGGCTGCTACGAATTGTTATGAACACTGCGACATCTACGAGATCATCGATGGACTAGCTTGTTTTTTTTAACCTAATTACTACAATAAGGAGGTTTGGTGGGCTTGTCTTAAAGCCGGTCTTGTTTTCACTGCGAGCAGGAGTGCCGACTACCGCACCGGTAGCGTGTTGTCGCTGCGGAATCTAACTTCAGCCAGGGAATAGTAAAAGGCTAGCCTGCGTAACCAAGCACTTGCTTACTGTAAGCTGGTGGATTTGAAAACAAAGGTTACGAAATAAAACACCGGGCGTAGCTAATTCCACTAGTGGTGCAAGCCGAAGGCACAGCGGAGTTAATTTGTTCCTATAGCTGGTCCTATACCAATACGAGGTGATGCTAAGTGATGCTAAGTTGAACGATGTCATGCCAAGTACGCACTAGGGACAGAATATTGCTACCGCATCCAACTATTAAAGGCCGAGATTGATGGTAGGGCAATTCGTGAAACAGTAATGTATTAAGGCGTCTCTTAGGCTTGTCCATCTGTTTCAACCCAACTGAAAGCTCTTATTTCTCTATGTCACGATCACTTTTATTGCTTCGTTGCATCTGACGCAGAATACGATGTACAAATACTTAGCTTCACCCGCTTATACCAAGTTTCATTTCAATGGAGACCATCACAGCCGCCTCTCGATGTTTCGGTCGTACTACGTGCCGGACTATTTACGTTAAACGACTCGAGTCTAGCAGTCTCACTTGGAAGCGCGGCGCCATTCCCGGTAAGCGGCTTCTACACAGGCGATATATTTCTCAAGTAATCACACAAAAAAAAACGGAACCTAATAGATTTACTTTTAAGCAGTTCGAGCGGACGTCATCTAAGACTAGTGTTCATCGGTATTTTTTTTTAATGTGCAGTGCGATAAGAAGTACTTCATTCGCACTACATGTGCTGTAGTACGTTTGTGCCCATAAACTTCGCGCTCGAGAAATCTGTCTTGAAGAGTCGAGCGTTCCCTACAATTGTACTTGGAAAAATAGAAATAAAGACCTGTGTAAGCCTTTCTTTCAACTATGTTGGTTATGTTTTTCAACAATTACGTTACAGGTATCACGCCTCCCGAATAATTCGAAAATGCACCAAGCTGATGGAAATACTTTGTACCACAGCACAGAAAAGCTGAGAGTAGTTGAAGTTCTGTTGTCACAATAGTAGCTTCTTCAATTTTCGACTTAAAACACTGTGTTCACATGCTTTACTATTCAAGCATTAACTACAAATCAGTCTATGGCTCTTAGTAATAGCACCTAAGTCCTCAAGTTTAGCCGCAAAGCAGGAGTAGTTTAAATATTTGCCTCAGATGCAACGAATTCATAGTGATCGTTAAAGATAGAGTAATGTATATTTGTTTTTGTTTATTTATTCAGGTATATATTTATTTATTCATCTATTAATTTACCTAGCGCACTGAGGTTGCGTTTGCAGGGAGTAGAACATGAATAAAAACGTGGCTGATCCCCAAAATTAAATTAATCGTTATACCACGAAAGTAAAAAAGCGTCTTTACGAAGTTAGCAGTGTGTTTATTCTACATTGTTTCAGCAACAATAACAAATGTCAAAGTCATGTTCAGCACGGCAAACAGCTCGAAACTTCCAGCCCACGCCTCAAAGAGAAACCACGCACGGAATAAGCTATACGCGGGATGAGCGCGGACTAAAATCTGTCACATCTCCACACGTAAAGCGCGCTGTTCAAGCAGAAATAAAAAAGCATGAAACGAGCGCACAAGTATTCGCAATGTTCATAGACTGTCGCCCCACCAAGCGGAATTCAGGAGCGTCCTCTCAAGGATGATCAGTAGGCAGACGCTCCCAATGATCCCTTGTTCGGCGGTGCTAGCCGCAGTGTTAACGCGTTAGCAAGAAACGAACACAACCCACTTCGTATGTTTCGCGAATGATTGAATATACCAGACCATCCGTGACACGATAACCCTGATTCGTTCTTGCGAGACGCAAAATTTTTGTGAATATATGTGGCAACTCGCGCTTCCGAATATAGCCCACAGAGTACACATATCAGCTTCGCGAGATTTTCTGCAGCCACTTTGAATATTAAATGTCATCGTCTGACCATTCCAGTTAAATCTCGCCTTGTTTTATGTGCGTATAGCATTTGTCAGTGATTTTATAGTGCATGAATGCCATAACAATCATTGTACGCGGAAAGTAGAGCAGGTTCGTGATTTGCGTTTCTAAACCTTGGCCCACGCTGCGCCGCTTCTTTTTTTTTTTTTTTGCGTCCGTTGATAGATGGCAACACACTACAAGTGATTCATTTCTTGCCAAGTATCGGAGCGAAATGATCTCCGCACCCTCAGATGAACGTGGTGAGTGAACGCCGTGTGGATGTTGTGCGTGGTGAATGACGCGTTGTTGGTGCCATCAAAGCCGTTTGGGGAATAGAATTCCTCAGATTAGTTTCAGCAGTGATGTTCAAAGAAACCGTCTTGACGTCGAGGATTTTCCATTGGACATAGATGTTTCTCAACGCGCTGAGAGCGACAGCGACGATGAACTATCAGCTGCTGGCTCACAAGCAGAGAGTTGCACTTCACGTCCCGTCTTGTGTTAATGTTTTTTCACCCTCGAAAGTCACTTTGATTGTATTTATTGCATAATATCCTTCAGCGAGCTCAAAACGAAAGCATACTTTTCTTATCCATTAAATTCATCCCAATTACAGTGGATATTACAAGGTTCCAACACGCTCGAGCTCGAGCAACGAAGCGAAATAGTTAGAGCAATGAAATATGTTGTTACGTCTGCAGTCCACGCTAACTTCTCCTGCAGCGCACTTCACCGGTGCCACCCGAACGACGTTGTTCGACAAACTTTCGCAATTCTGACGTTGCGAAAAGCGTACGCGTGTCAATATCTTTTCGATCGCACTGATGGAACCTGCGACATACTAGTGCAGAGAATTGCGCACTGTTCGTCTGATCGTGACTGTGACAAAATCGCTACCTAATGGGAAGTGAAATGCTTGTGCTCCATTGAAGAAGCAGCTGCACGTTACTTACAGCGCAAGTTACGACGACGACGGAATATGTTTGCAAACCATCGCCACGTTAAACAGTCGGTTCTGTGCAGCCACGATGGCGTGCTACTCGCTATTGTGGCCTACAACACTCTAGAAAATAAATTAGTAAAAACTAGTACCCACGAGTACAATGTTAGCAACAGCAGCTGTTACTAACCTTCTTGAGCCATCACTAACCTTTTACTACCCATGTGAGCAAACGCTAGAAGGTTGCAACGGTTACTACGTTTTGCGCACTGTTAGTAACTGTTTGTCATGCACGTATTTAATGAACTCGTTAAAATAACTTTAGAGGCTATTACTACGAGCGTCTAACAGCCTATTTAGTAGCACGGTGATGCATTTAAATTCATTGAGGCAACATATGCAAGCTTACTACCCAGCCCTATGTCTTGAATACTATAGGCTGTGTTGAGGTGATATTATGCAAAAGAGACATACCCGTTTTTCTTAATACGCTTGATTAAAAGTCCTACACTATGTTACCTCGCTCACCTAAAACAACTGTACTTTGCAAAAAACAAAGGCGCCTTACTTAAATTATACATCCTACAGCATTGCCGCCCACCTGCACCAGCTGCGTTACCCAAAGTTAAGGCTATAAGTACTCTTGGAAACGATTTACTTCTCGCGTGGACCTGTGTATGAATTTGTTTTTTGCCTTGTGATAGTTCTGTGCAAAATTTGGATGTTATATTTTGCTTGGTCTTCATTCGGTTTGGCGTAGTATGCTATCGTACAGACACTGTGATGTGAGAGTTCTATCTGGTAATGAGTGTTTCGTGTAAGCTGTTATAAAAGTGCGAGATGTGTATAAGACTACCGACTGTGTTGAAGATGTAATATCTTTGTTGGATGCGTTATCACGCATGAAACACGTGTGATAGTGATTGTCATATTAGCTTGACCTGTAGTCAAGAAGGCAATAAAAAAATTCACTTGTGTATGTGCTGTTATCATCTATGGAATGTGCGCAATTGCTCAGTGATATAGCGAAATGTTGATGCTCGCGAATAGGACCCGTTACGAAACGGGTGATTCGTGATTCAAAATGAGCGGGCCTAGTAGATTTTTTTAGCAACCGTTACTACCTACATTAGTAACCATTACTAACTGCGTTAGTAATGATGGAGGTAGTAACGGTTACTAACCTCCCCGTTACTAACCTCACTTATCAACTGGTTAAGAACATATGTGACCAGCACTTAGTAAACCAAACATACTAAGTACTCCAACCTTTTTTTTAAGAGTGTACTGCGGCAAATCCACCAGACATGCTCGCCACTAATGATCTCGGAGTGCCGTTCAGTCCATACGTGAATTATAGTTCGCGCAGTTTTTTATACCTCACACAGCATTACGCAAACTGTCGTTGATACACGGTTGATCAGCTGTACCACCACCCTTTGCACTGCGGCAAGAAATGAGATAGCGGACATTCAGCAGTTCCTCTAGGTTGGGAAAGTACTTGGGTTCGATATACATTCGTTTGACGATCAAGAGTTCATCCGGTGAAAGCAGCATGGGTAGTACGTCCGTGCATCCTATCTTTTCGCAAGCGAGTTGACGGGTTGACCATTCCTGCGCTTCCATCTTGGATTGCACGTCGCGCCACCTTTAGGCAGTCGGAGCGTGAATACACCGGACAAGCGCAAGCAACTGTCACAATTTTTCCGCGTCGTGTGTCAGCAGAGTGATCCTTTCGTGAATAAGGCCGCGGCAGCATGATGACTTTCGTCCTCTCCCAAATTACGAGACTTCTAAGCGTGCGCGGAAGAGAGACCACGCTCCGTGGAGGCGGCGCTTCTTGGAGGCGACCACCTTGCGAGCTCGCCCAACGCGAGCCCGTCGTGCCATCGTACCACTGATAACGACCATAGAGTTTCCCACAATACTTACTAGAGGGAACTCTGGCGCTAGCGTCTATGGGAGCTGCAACACACGGCGCTTCAGCGAGCAAGGGAATGATGGGTAGTACACACATTTGTCTAATATTCGTACTTCTTGCCTGCCTTTGGCTCCGTGTGTGTTCGTGTGGCTTGGAGCCGTTTTCTTATGAAACACGTATTAGGAAATGTTCAGCGGGTGCGCTTCACCGTTTTATTTTTTTAGACTTACTTTCCAAATTGTCTCATGAAGTTTAAAAGCATTCAATCTTTCTTTCAAAACAAAACGAAAACACAGCAATAAACGAAGCCACAAGTACGATTCGCTGCCCGCAAGTACGAAGACTAGGCAAATGTGTGTACTACCCATCATTGCCATGGTCGCTGAACGATCGCAGCGCCAGAGTGCCCTCTAGTTAATTTTGAGAAATTCTATGATAACGACAACGCGCTAAAGTTTCGAAGTTATGAGAACTGCCAAACGGTGTATGGTGTATATAAATGGCTTGCCGTTAGCCGGCCCGACAACGCGTGTTGTGGCATAGTAGTTAGCAACGATCGAGAGGTTGCTGGTTCGATCCCACGCGACAAATGCTTGCCTTCTGTTTTTTTTTTTGTCTGCAATTTCATAGTTGATATTTTTCAAGGTCGATTCCGAGACGGAAGAACATGAGCCGAGCCGTGGTGAACACCGGCATAAAACACTTTCGTGTTAAGAAATAAACTCGTAAAATTGATTGAAAGTAAAATCATTGCTTTACTGCTCCAGAAATGTGTTTCCTAAGTTTCTTAACAGCAGACACTAAGAACGCTTGATAAATAGCGGCAGTGGTCGGTGCGGGAAAAAGACTCCACTCTTTACTTGTTTGCGGATGGAGAAAATACAAAACTAACTTAATCTAGTTGGAACGAATAGCGGTCAAATAGTGCAACATTATAAAAAAATTTGCTTTCGTCTGACGAAGAAACAGTATAGAGATGACTGAACGTTTTACATATATTTGTAACATACTTGAATGAAAGAAGTACATATTATAAAATCTAAACGATTGCCGGCTACCCCTAGGGTGAAAATGATATCAGCTTCCCGCCTCAGATTCATTGTATCTAGCCGCGTGCACCGATTAAATGTCTCCGTCCTGGGCGTAGCTTGCTCATGTTCTAATCTCATCATCAAACAGCCTGTACTTACAAGCCTATTTACAGAAACACGTGTCACGACTTGTGAGTATGCTTATCTCTTTTCACATGGCAAAAATTATTAACTCTGTCTTTCTTCTTTTTTGCTATCCCCGCACAACGCGAACAATCTAAGCGGCGTTTTCAAAGGCACAGCTGCCACAGCTTGTCCTCAGCGGGCAGTGATATAGGCCATAGCGACAGCCATCCCGGGCTGCTGATTACATCTCGCAGCTCCCACACTCACCCTCAAAAGGGATATGCGGGCGCGTGCGGGAAAGACCTCTGTAAAGAACCACTTGTATAATGCGGATTAACGATAAACCCCACGGGCATGCAGGCGCACCCAGGTTGCACCCCAAGCCCCCTGTTTAAGCCGACGCGTGACGTCCGTATATATAACAAAATATAAAAGAACCGGGAAGTAAGTGGATGAGGTATTGTTCCGTACATCATACTGCGAAAGATAAACGATAAAGATAAACGAGCTGCTGTAAGGCACGGTCGACTGCTGGCTGCCATGGGCACGCGTCGCAGGATTATTTAACACGTTGACCTCACTCGGCGATTCGTGTGAATCTCGAATGTGGTCCCTGCTTTGAACAGTTTTTACCCTACAGCATAAAAGCTCGTTATTTTAGATTTCATGAGACTAAAAAATGTCTGCATTAACCAACATTTAAATTATAAATATCTCGAGAAAACAATAAACCAATACCTATATCGTCAATACACTTCATTTTCTTGATTAATGCATAAATCTTGTACTTCGAACGAGAGTGGTGTAGGCATCGCAATTTTCCCACTCACGACTTTGTTCACAATCTGGTCGCGGCTGAAGACCTTGCCCTGCAACGTGATAACCCAAAACGCCGTTACCATTGTTACAGCGCTGTTTGCGCTGATGACAACCAGGATACAGACCTGATGATAATAACGATGCCTTGGTTGTGTTGTCGGCAAGTGCCGTTTTCGTTTGTTTTTTTTTACAGCAAAAGCTGTTATGAGATCCCAACTCGAGTTGTTATGAGATCACACGCGCAGTTGTCCACCGCCACCGCTGGTGTCCGTAAACACATCGCGCGAAACCTACCACCAAAGACAAAGTGGGGCTCAAAACCAAGGTCTGCTGGGTGTCAGACCTGTATTCTGCCATTGAGCTACGCAGGTGCTTATGACTTGTTGGCAAACCAAGCCCCAAAGACACAGTGTGGCTTGAACATGGGTCCGCGGGTTGCCAGACCAGTATTCGACCACGGAGCTACGCTGGTGCTTGTGACTTGTTGTCAAAATTGCCTTAGATAGGCTTGATGTCGATAAAGCAATCACGTTAATACATCTTATAAAGCGTCTTAAAACAGCGAAAGAACAAGCAGTCGTCGCACAATGCGAATGGCATAACGACTGGGCCGTCCAATGCCCCAACCCATTACAAAAACTTGTTCCCCTATTAACTGTGGCGCATACCCACTTCAGCAATAATTCCTAACGTTATCAGCCACTGCATGAACAATTGGCATGAACTTCCTTGCAAGTGTTTAGCGGATACCATGCTTCTCAGAATAATATTGAAAAATAGCGTAGCGAATGCCGGCCTACTACCCAAAATTTTATTATTACTGCTCTAGTGCGTATCAAGCAAGTGCGCTTGCAGTATAGTTACCCACTGAGCATAGAGTTTCCTACAATAATACCTAGAGAGGAATCTGGTGCTGTGATCGTGTACCTTCATGGGAATTATGAGAAGTACAGGCTTCGGGTTGGATAGGGTTAACTGTCTACGGACTTTTTTCTACAGTTTCAGTTTCGTTCTTCGCGAAGCGTGGGTAGTGGCGTGCGGTGAAAAAGGCTGAAGTAGTGCCTTTGTAATTCGAGGAGGCTGATAAACACTAGATATCCTAGTTTTCTGCATCAATGGAGCTTTACGAGTCGTATTTGACAGTTTAAACAAAGCGTCGTCCACTCATCGCTGCGCATATATATATGTAGCGTCTCATGCCAGTGCATGCAGGATATTGCCCTGAGTTCATGTTTTTCACGAGCGCGTCTCTCTTAAACTCGTTTTAAACCAACTTCTAAGCGATGATGGAGCAAACTAGACGCACCGTCACGCTCCGCCGACTTGACTCCACAACAAAACCAGAGGTGCGTTCGAGGCACACCACTGGGACCACTGGGACAGACGCACCTAGCGTCGCAGAAGACAAAGCTTTAAGTGTTTCCTACCTAATACTGTACTGTTATTTCCATAAATATATAATACATACCATCTAGAGAGAAACAAGCATATTTCTTCTGATATGTCGTATGAAATAAATATTTAAATCTTGATATCTAGAACGCAATAACAGAGCGAGGCATACCCTGATGGTTGAATTTTCCAGGTTTCACTTTTGATGCCTGGTCACAAAAACTTTTTGCGATAAAGTTTGAGAACAAATAATTGAAGCAAGTTTCAAATAAATCCAAGTTCATATCACTTTCTTTTACACTCTGAAAAAAGCGTCAAGAATCTCAAGAACGTAATCCATCTGAAGCGCATCCGAAGCCTGTACTTTCCTTAATTCCCATGAGGATACAAGCGCCGCTGAAGGAGCCTGCGTAGACACTAGCGCCAGATTCCCTTCTAGGTATTATTGTATGAAACTCCATGTCCACTGAGTGTTTTGAAACAGTGGGGGACCCTTAAGCTTCACCTTTAAGAGTTGAACACGATAGCCAAATTCGGCCCCTAGTGCGCCCTTCAACCGCTAACAACCGCTAACCGCTTCAACACACACACACAACACACACACACACACACACACACACACACACACACACACACACACACACACACACACACAAACACACACACACACACACACACACACACACACACACACACACACACACACACACACACACACACACACACACACACACACACACACACACACACACACACACACACACACACACACACACACACACACACACACACACACACACACACACACACACACACACACACACACACACACCACACACACACACACCACACACACACACACACACACACACACACACACACACACACACACACACACACACACACACACACACACACACACACACACACACACACACACACACACACACACACACACACACACACACACACACACACACACACACACACACACACACACACACACACACACACACACACACACACACACACACACACACACACACACACACACACACACAGACAAATGAACAAACGCGACATATCTATAGTAATGCAGCGACTGTGCAGGGTGGCCACTTCTCTCTGCCAGAACGGCGCTTTAAACGCGTTTTTTGCAATGTCTCACTGATGGTACGCAGACACACACACACGCGCGCGCGCGAATGGTACATACAAATTTTTGACCTAAAGTAAGAGTTGCATGGCCTCCAAGATACACGCCGCGCGCTTGCCATCTCAGATGGTGACAAAGAGCCTCACAGTCCTCATAGATGGCAGCACATTATCTAGCGTTTGCTGTTTGCTTGATTAACGCGACTCGAAAGGCATGATATGTTTCCCACTAGATGGACATAGTTGTCCATCTTTAGAGCTGTTTGAAAGTTCCTGTGTGTTTTTAGCGGCGATAGCTGCACTATATCTCGGCCTTTTTGGGCATAGTTTGATGGCGTCTCAAATGCGCCTACAAATCGCCGAAGGGGCTCGTTTTCGTCATGACACCTGTAGAACAAAAAGCATTAAGGAGACTCCTTCCTCTACATGGCATTTATGTAGTGTTTTTCCCGATGCAGCTGCAAGTAACGTCGTGGCTTTGTGGTAGCCCGCCTGCTTGCCACGGGAACGGCCCGAGTTCAATCCTCAATGGGATAGACAATTTTATTTTTAAATTTCTTTGCTTCTTTCTCAATTTCTCGCTCACGGACAATTTTTCTCTCAGAATCAACATTAACTCCCAGTACAATAACTTCCAGTAATGACTGGTCCACTTTTATATTGACATGGGCTCTAAAGCCTGAAAAAAAAAGTAGGCCTCCTAAAACACAAGTTGGGTGAATCTCCCCTTATCTTATAAATGGATGACGTACAAAACAATCATTAGACCTTCTTTCGAATGCGGCAGTGTTGTTTGGGATCCTTATGCTCAAGTAAACATAGAAAAAGTTGAAAAAAATTCAAAGGTTAGCTGTCTGCTACGTTTACAAACGTTTCAGACGTCTCGATTTCCCGTCAGATACGCTACAGATGGCCGAATTAGAACCACTGTCTGAATCAAAGAAACAGGCACGCTTATATTTCTTAGCTTCGATTTATTTTAGTAAGATCAAAATAAACTCCGACGATTACTTTCAAATCACATCAGTTGAACCTCACGGCGCAGGCGTGGCCTTTGCATTAAACCTGTATTAGTAAAAACTAATTTATATAAACATTCATTCTTCCAGCGAACAATCACAGAGTGGAATTCATTACCATCTTCTTCACCCTTGCTATATACGCAAAAGCTGTGATATTTTCATTTTTAGTCTGTATGTATATATATATATATATATATATATATATATATATATATATATATATATATATATATTCCTGCTTGGAGTACTGTATGCAGTACTGTGTGAAACAAAATAACCCTGTGACCTTAACTAACGTATATAATGTTATGCCAGCGAGTCCTCGTCAAACGCCCGTGCCTCTGAAAAAGGCAATCTGGGTCAAGGCCAGCCCGCAGTCCGCCTGGCGCGATCATCTCAACGGCGTGAACACGCGCGACGCCTCTCTGGCCCACGTGCATTGAGTCAGCGGCGCACGTGACAGCGAGCCAGCGTCCTCGTGTCTGGTGGTCTGACGCAAGGCGCGGCAACCCCATTGGAGGAATCTGCCCCGACGACCAGCGGCGCTTCTGATTGGACATTTTGGTTGGACCCGGTGTAAATAAAAGAAGCCCTGCGGCGCGTCGCGATCGGCAGTCCTATGAGAGAGGAGTCCCCATGTCGGAGAGCCGACATGTGTGTGAGTCGGCGGTCTTAGGCGAAGGGCTGACCTATGTGTTAGAGAGGAGAGCTCGGCTCTTCGAGTCTCTGTCGGCCCCAGTGCCGAAATTGTAACGCCTCTGTATATATGCTGTACATAAACCTTATTTAACTCACCGTCGTCTCGTCCGCTCGTCTTATCAGCTCTGCGCAGAAGCAGTCGCGAGCTGAGAAACATACGCTACCAAACGGCTGGTGACCTACCCGGCGGAGTTGAAAGCAGTGGCGCCTTGGGACCGTGTTGGCATCGCCGTCTTTCGCAACAGAGGTGGCTTCGGCGGGATCGGTCCGCCTTCGCAACAGTGGTGGCTTCGGTGGGATCGGTCCGTCGTTTCTCAACAGTGGTTGGCAGCTGCGGGATCGGCCGGCGTCAGCGACATCGATGCGGTGAGTGCCTGATGTTTTCCCCTCAGTTCACCAGACTACTCTAGCTCAGGTTGTAGTAGTTTAGAGAAAGGCTGTGTGAAGCATTGAAGTGAGCTTTGATCGTTTCAAGCAAAGTCGAAGTGCTTTGAAACCAAAGTTAATGCGGAGGGGGTAAACACGGGAGAGTGAAAAATTGCTTGCGCGTCTTGCTAGTTGACTTATAGTGGGTACGGCAAGTAAATTGTTAACAGGGGCAAACAGCAAGAGGCTAGTGTGAACGATGGAGAACCTTAAAGTGAAGGAACTCATCGAAATTTGTGAGGAACTCGGCATTACTTTGGGCCGCGCGAAACGAAAGCAAGCGATCCTTGAGATCATGAAGGATGAGGGAGTGTCGGCTGAGGAAGTCGATGAGGCCTGGGTGGATATTAAAGCACGCCGTGAGGAGGCTGAAAGGCGAGAAGTAGAACGTCGCGAGCGCGAGGAGGCCGAGAGACAGGAGCGCCATGAGATGAAACGACTAGAATTGGCAATCCTACAGTGTTCGCAGGCGCCTAGCGTAGCTTCTCCGACGATTCAGGTCAGCGGTTTTAGAATTCGTGACCAACTGCCACCGTTCGTAGTAGGCGAGGACATGGCGAAGTATCTCGTCAAGTTTGAACACGTCTGTGAGCGAAACGCTTTGGAGCGGTCTCTTTGGGCGCGGAACCTGCTAGCTCTTCTTCCCGGCGAAGTGTCCGACGCGATAACTTGCTTGTCGAGGGAAGCGTTTGAGAGCTATGACGAGGTTAAGGAAGTGCTCTTGAGACGTTATAAGTTGTCACCCGAGGCTTTCAGGCAAAGGTTCCGGTATGCTAAAAAGGGGAATGAGTCACACGATGACTTCGCGTTTCGTCTTAAAGCCGATTTGATTGAATGGCTCAAGGGCGAAGGTGTTTATGACGACCGCGATAAAGTGGTGGAATGCGTTGCATTGGAGCAATTCTACCGCTGCATCGAGGAGGATGTCAAACTTTGGCTGCAGGACAGACTTGGGGACGTACAGCTAAACAAGGCAGCAGAGTTAGCTGAGGAGTATTATACTCGCCGAAAGTTGCACAGCAGGGCAGTGCGCGTTGAAAAGAATGAGAGAAAAGAGGGCTTTTAAAAGAAACCTGATCAACGGAGACCCGCTCCGCACCGTAATTTCAAGAAGGACCCGTCTCTTACGAAGGACAGTGTAGGGGAAGGGCAAACAGAAGCGGAGAAATCGAGTGAGGTTTCTACCACACAGGCATTAGAACCGGAAAACAAACGGAAGCCGCTAATCTGCTACAACTGTAAAAAGGAAGGGCACATCGCGAGAAACTGTCAGGAAAAGTTTGCCTTCGCAACGATCCGAGAATCAGAAAAAAACATTCGGTTGTTGGAGCCGTATCTCCAAGAAATTAGGGTCAATGAGAAAACGTGCCGAGCACTTAGAGACTCAGCGGCAACCATGGACGTTGTCCATCCTTCATTGGTGTCTCCGGATGACTTCACAGGAGAATGCGCGTGGATCAGGCAAGTCGCCGAGGAGCAGAGTGTTCGCTTACCAATCGCCACGGTTGTCATTGAAGGCCCGTTCGGTAAGCTTCGCACCGAAGCGGCTGTGTCTGCCGCGCTGAACGATCGTTTTCCTTATCTTTTCTCCAACAACTCGGAGCAGCTCCTCAAAGAGCAGGGCAAATCGTTCTTCCCCAACTTTGCGTGCATGGCCCTCACGCGATCGCAAGCGCGAAAGCTTTCGCGGAAGCTGGACCTGGTTCCATGCGGTGAACTCTCAAGTGACCTTGTCGGCGGGTCGACGGAACCCCAGAAAGGAAAGTTTCCGCATGAGTCATGTGAGCAGTCACGCGAGCGGCCTGTCGCCGACACGACCGGCGCGGTTTCCGGAGAAAGGGGAGACGACATGGCGCCATTGAGTCAGAGCGAGAGGGCTGCAACGCTCTCGCCTGTAGCGGAAAGTTGGAGCGAGCTGCCGAGAGTTGATCGAGAGACGCTCATTCGAGAGCAGAGTGAGGATCTCTCGATGGAAGCGCTAGTGGAAAGCCAGAAAAACGCGGCAAAAGTGCTGTCGAAGGAGCACTACGAGGAATCGGTGAAGAAGCGTGCTTTTGAAGTAGGGAGTCAGGTAATGCTGCTGCAGCCGTTCAAAAAGAACAAGCTTGAGGTTGATTGGGAAGGGCCCGCCAAAGTATTATCGAAGCCTTGCGATACAAATTATGAGGTGCAAGTAGGAAGGCGGCAGAACAAAATTTACAACTTGATGAAACCCAATGTTCAACATCAAGCGGCCGTAAATCAGCTGTTAAGTGCTTCAGAGGAAGAGGAAGCAGAAATTTTTAGTTCTAGTGAGATAATCGAAAGGAAATCGGAAGTAATCTGGGAACAGTTGAACCTAGAGCCTAGCTTAAGTGAAGGAGGACCTGAGAAAGAGGACCTGAGAAAGATTGGTTCCGAGTTTGGAGACGTGTTTTCGGACCGCCCCGGAAACACGAGGGTGATCGAACACGATATCGAGCTAAGCGGTGAGGAGTCAATCCGTAGCAAGCCGTATCGTTGTTCCCCTGTGCAACGTCGAAAGTGTGAGCCGCTCTTGGTGCCGCATAGGTATCGTCGCCTAAAAGTGGCCGGTTACTGAGGTGGAGCATGTTGCTCCACAGCGCAACTTTGACGTTCGCTATCAAAAAAAAAAGGAGAGCTAAACGCTAATGCAGGTGCATTGAGCAGTGCGTTCTAGCTAGTACCTTCTCAACCTTTCGGTTTCTCGCTGGCGATTCGGGGCAAAAATTTTGACCTCATCACGACCTGGGCTGAGCGCTCTCGTTTAGAGTGATCTCAAGGGGCCAACTTTATGTGGTATTCTAATTCGTTGCGTTGTTGTGAGTGTGAAAAATTCAAGTTCTTACTTTAAGAGTCTTGTGTCCCACATGTGCCTCTTGATGTAGAGGGAACAAAATTCCGATAGACACGTAGATAGGTATATGTTGTACTATACTTTGTCTGGTGTTCTGTCGGGTGACCGAGGGCACTTGCTTGTGTCGTGTGTTGTCTGTTGTCGATCCGTTCTTAGCAGGTTGCAGAACCATCGTCAAGTGCTGAAACCGAAGATGGTCAGAAGAGACAGCGAAGTTGGCCAGCAAGTTGTGGCGACAAGCCAGTGGAGCTGGGATCCGTCGTCAAAAATGGGATGTGTTTCCGGAACAGTTTGGAGCTGTATTCTCCCCATGGCCCTGGAGGCGAACCTGGAGGGACCTGGCGAACGAGCGCACCTGACATCCGAGCCCCGTGGAAGCAGCTCGTCTTTCCGGTGCATTGTCTGGCGGCGGGGGTGCTGTTATGCCAGCGAGTCCTCGTCAAACGCCCGTGCCTCTGAAAAAGGCAATCTGGGTCAAGGCCAGCCCACAGTCCGCCTGGCGCGATCATCTCAACGGCGTGAACACGCGCGACGCCTCTCTGGCCCACGTGCATTGAGTCAGCGGCGCACGTGACAGCGAGCCGGCGTCCTCGTGTCTGGTGGTCTGACGCATGGCGCGGCAACCCCATTGGAGGAATCTGCCCCGACGACCAGCGGCGCTTCTGATTGGACATTTTGGTTGGACCCGGTGTAAATAAAAGAAGCCCTGCGGCGCGTCGCGATCGGCAGTCCTATGAGAGAGGAGTCCCCATGTCGGAGAGCCGACATGTGTGTGAGTCGGCGGTCTTAGGCGAAGGGCTGACCTATGTGTTAGAGAGGAGAGCTCGGCTCTTCGAGTCTCTGTCGGCCCCAGTGCCGAAATTGTAACGCCTCTGTATATATGCTGTACATAAACCTTATTTAACTCACCGTCGTCTCGTCCGCTCGTCTTATCAGCTCTGCGCAGAAGCAGTCGCGAGCTGAGAAACATACGCTACCAAACGGCTGGTGACCTACCCGGCGGAGTTGAAAGCAGTGGCGCCTTGGGACCGTGTTGGCATCGCCGTCTTTCGCAACAGAGGTGGCTTCGGCGGGATCGGTGCGCCTTCGCAACAGTGGTGGCTTCGGTGGGATCGGTCCGTCGTTTCTCAACAATAACCAATATATAAACAATAAAGTGGATTGGGGGGAAGGCAGGCGTGGTAGCTCAGTTGGTAGAATGTCTAATACGTAGGTCACAGGTTCGGTTCCTGCCCAAGGCAAAGTTAACTTTTCATTCGCTTTTCTTTCTTCACATTTACATTACAATTAGGTCCAATAACTTCATCTACACTACCATTACAATATTGTTTTCTAGATCTCATTGTTGCTGTGTCTAACAACAACAAACTAAAAAATAGCTCTGAAGTATACACTTCCTTCCTTCGTATATATATATATATATATATATATATATATATATATATATATATATATATATATACGAAGGAACAAAGGGCCCTTGGGTCCGGTTCAATATTACACGGAAAAGTCAAATCAGCCCGCGAATTCATCCTAATTCACAGGTTCGATACCATCGCGTCCGGTTTAAATGACTGCGCCGGTAAATTAGGTTGTTTGTCTCTGTAGTCGACTTAGTGATAGTGAGTGTACTTACATTGTTCATTGAACTGTGAAGTTTTTGTGCCTTTGTATTTTAGTGCTTTAAGCTTTCCGATTTTACTTTTTTTTACACGTGTATACTTTTTTTTACACGTGTATACTTTTAGCATCATCATTGTATCATTTGCATCAGCGATTCTCTTGAGCTGTTCACACACATTTTCATCGATGACGTTTATACATGAGTTGTGGTCAACGCTTTTCACTGTGCTTGATATGGACATGTATATACTAACGGCAATGTTGCTTGTTGCTACACACTTTATTCTGATGAAGCTCAGACCCCGAGCGCTGTGGCGGGGGAGGGGATGCTTTGCAAAGCGTAATCTAGTGTTGAAAAGCTGGCATCCTATTGTCTGTTCTTCTTGTTGTTTCTTTTTCCTTAGCTTTCCCTCGGCACCCCAAATATTTTGTTACGTGTGGAGACGCCCAGCTGAACGAACAAAGCAGTTACAACAGAGACTAACATTTAACCCATTGCCAACCGAAAACGAGCTGAGCCCGCCCACCATGAAACCATCGAGAGTAGGGGGTGCTCAGTCAGGCTATCCTGATTAAATTTTTTTTGTTGTCTTCGGCATCCACAGACGGCGCCGTTTCACCCTTAATTTATCTTACCTGGCACCCTATTTGTAGATATTTTAATCGGGCTCATTTGTGCATTTTATATTTGCATATATGCTTTCATTTCATTCTTATGTTCTTCCCTCTTGTCTGAAATCTTTCATTTCCACCCCCCCCCCCACCCACCCCTATACAGTGCATAGTAGCCACCGGCGGTATACAGACAGCGGCAAAAATCTGAGTTTTTTGCTTACAAAGAGTCGATCTGTCTCTCTCTCTCACTGAAAATGGCACAATCGAGCTGAAAGCAAGGTTATTGGTCGAGAATGACCTTCATTCATGTAAACGTAATTGGCGTGCACCTCTCATCAGGAGTTGTGTGCACGCACCGGAACAGCTCCGTTCCGAAAATGAAAATGTCCTTGTAGAACGAAGTTTCTTGAAGTGAATAATATCAGGTCTACTGTGTGTGTGATAGCGACTACACATGACATCATATAGCTTCTCTAAATCATCGGATTCGGATGTCGACCGTGCTCAATGCGTTGGCAGCGTATGCCCTTGGATATAAGCTACAACCCCAACCGGTGCGTCGAACGTTTGTTTTAGCAGACTCAGTTCCCTGCTTTTTTTTATTTGAAAGACACATAACCTGCATTGAAAACTGGAGAGATATAACCATTTTTCTCCGGGCAGTGCAGGAAAGCTCATTCAGGTAAAAAAAAATTGGTTTGTCATGCGAAGTAAGCGCAGACGAATAACTTTTTATGGGTTTCCAGACATGTTTAAATGTCAAAAAAGCAGCGAAACTCAAAACGTGGAAGAAAAAAACAGAGAGAGAGAAACAACATTTATTTGCGCATCCGGCGTGCGGGAAGTCACCGGCCACGCAGGGCGCGGGTATCCCAACAAGCATGCATACGCAAGCACACTCCCGCGACGGTTCACGCTCGCGTGTGCCTTCTTCTTTCGTCCTTGTTTTGAGTTCTGTGGCTTTTCTCGCATCTGAACAAGATCTAACTGGCACAGCTTTCCACACTTCTCAAGAAACGTATAATCAAATGGGTAAAAGAAAGATCGGTATTTTTTGTATCATTATTAACCAGAAACTTCAAGGGGCAGGGGTTAATTGCCCGAAACCCTCTTGACATGAGGTGAAACTTTCAAATTGTGTATGCAAAGCATTTGGTAACGTCCTCATAGGCGGTTACACGAATTCAAGACAGCTTTGAAGAGTACTTTAAAACCAACTTTTGGCAAAAATTTTAATAATTGTAAAAAAATAGCAACGTTCAGCTTGTTAGCAAAATTGAACACTTATTTACTCCAGCACTAACAGCATCATGGCATGTGTTAGTTTGAATGACTGTTGTTGCATCCTTGACACAGAGCCCGCACACCGTATATATATATATATATATATATATATATATATATTGAATGAACTTGCAGATAGGACATTTGAAAAGGAAGTTGTATTTACTAACGTTTCGGCCGTGGCACGGCCTTCGTCAGATATATATATATATATATATATATATATATATATATATATATATATATATATGTGTGTGTGTGTGTGTGTGTGTGTGTGTGTATGTGTGTGTGTGTGTGTGTGATGATTTCCACTCGATTTTGCAGCTTTTGAGTAATGTTAGCAACCCATTTTCGAAAAAAAAAGCAAACCCTGATGTCGCTATAATATATCTAACGGTTTTGTCAGGCCTGAAAACAAGGTCAGCAATCGCTAAAGAGAACCAAATTTTTGGTGAACTTGGCACTGAATGGCATTTCCTGATGCATGCTCATGCGATGCATATTTTGCTTCTGACTTTCGCAGATAAGCTTTGCGAGTTCACTTTGTCAAGTCCCTCGAGGGAAGAAATTATTACAGCTTATGCTGTGTTTTCTTGCTAGAGAATCTATAAATCTTTATTGGCTCATTTTTATTAGAAGCAACAATGGATTTAGAGCTACAGGAATAAAATCCGGAACAGCCTCCAGAATGTCTTTCACATTTCACCAGTGCTCGGTGGCTGCTACAAGAGGTCAATAGAATGCCGCAAATTCTCTCGTTTTACTTTACAGAAAAACAACATGTTTCTAACTTCTCAATAAATGAACCTGTTCATAGGAAACATATTTGGATTTACCAAGCATTGCATACATACCTGAACCAATGCGAAAGGGAAGACGTGCGCTCACAAAAATACAGCCACGAATTCATATTCGCCCCTGGATTGGCATTCCGAAGCGAGCGCCTTTGTGTAGTAAAGACAAAATGGAATAATAACACAGAAAAAAAAAAGAGCTAAGCGGGAAAAGAGAAAGGAGCGAGAAAGAAAACCGGAGGAGCAAGAACCTATGCCGGCAGCCAATCAGAAAGCTCGCGACCGGTGGCGCATCTAGCCCTGAGAAGCGCATTCACGCCCCCTGTGAGCCGTCGCCGGAGTTGGCCACGCCGGCACGTTGTCTGGACGCCGTTCCCAGGGCCCAACCCCAGAGCGGCCGCGGCTCTCTGTTCCCGGGAATAATACGCTTAATGGCGGAATTAAATTAGGCCGCGTCGTTGTACGGCTTTCAGACGTCGCCCACCCTCCCCCTCGCCTTCCGCTTTTAGGGGTATAGTCGCCGGATCCCTTATTCCACGGCGTCCTTCCCGTAATCCCTAGCCCCGTGTCACGGCTCTCCTTTATGACCCCAACCGTATTTGCATAACCCCCCGTCCGTGTTAGCCTCCCCAGTCATCGGCTGCGCACTCTGTCGCGGCGGCCAATCTCTATTCATTACCAAATTGGGATTTAAGCGCCCCAGCAGTTACTCACGTAATAAAGTGAGCGCTTTCTCTCGGCGCTCGCCACCGGCCTGTCGACATACAAGGCGGCAGCAGGGCGGGTAATCATTCAGATACGGCCTGCCCAATTTATTTCGTTTTCCCACCGTCGCGTCCTGTCCTCCTCACGCAGTGCTCTTTTCTTTTATCTTCTGGCCCTCTTGGGTGAGGTGTGATGTTTTGCCGCAGTTGAATAAGTGTTTATGGCCTCGTGAATGGGCTCACCTAATACAGAAACTTAACAGCTCACTTCAACCCCCCACCCCTTCCCACTCACAAGGTTCTTTGAGGCTGTCATTGACGCGCATGGGTTAAGACCACGCTCATAACTTGAAGGCCTTGTCATGTCACCTCTTATTAGGCAAAGTAGGCCACTTTAACGATAGCTGTACAGGCCTTAAACAATGAACGATGCAACTGTCTGCATTTGGGGATGACGATGAGTTGGGGGATGTACACGTGCCAATGGGCGATGGGCCACTAAACACGTGCCTCATAATTTCAATTTTCTTGAGCTAAAAGCATTATAAAACTGAACCTAACGTGGTATAACTGTCATTGAAACCCCAATTGATTGTTGGGAATTTACACTATATTGAAAAGTAATAACACAAAGAATCACAATAAATCAGGTGTGATGCATATTTAATAGTTTGGTGGTACTATGGTTAATTCCAAATTCATAGGTTTTTTACAATGAGGAAAAAGAGAGGTCCAGAAATGCTTGTTAACGATTCCCACGGAAGTTCAGCACAGCGACGTCATTGTTAAGCATTTTGGATACAGGCGAAAATGCTTGAGGCCCATGTGCTTAGATTTAGGTGCACTTTAGAAAAAAACCCACATGGTAGAAATTTTCGGAGTTCTCCACTACGGTGTCTCATAATCATATGATGGCTTTTCCCCAACAATTACTATTATTACCATTTCTTTACTTGCTGCAAGCCCTGTTGGCGTCTCTCTGTCAATCTACCTATCAGCTGCCTACGTGTGGGTGCTCAAGTGATCACCCCCTAACTTGGGGTAAAGTAAATTTAGCATGAGAGGGCAAGATAGTTTCACAAATACGACTCGCTGGTCATGACATGAATGATGTCACAATCCCGTGGCTTACCTCGTCAAACCCTTTCGCCAGACAGTGGCACACACCTGCGGGCGCGTAAGTGCACCACTCGTACGCTGGTGTGTGCCACACGCGATTAACAATTCATATCTATCCAGAAATGGTAAGAGCACACATGGGTAATTTTGACGCATGAACGTTAAGAAGGAGCTCACATTGGCTTTAAGACGAATTCAAATAAAAAAATGACAGGGTCCTAGCACGGATTGAACACGACTTCTGCTTGCCAACCAAGTATTCTACCACAGAGGCACGCCATGCCTCCCACCTGCTTTTCAAATAGACCGTAATGTTTCTGAAGCATCAATTGGAATTCAAGAGTGTTAATACAAATCAGAGCATCTCCACGAATTTAATGACTACGAGTTGCCGAAGCTATATGTAGGTGATAAGATCCAAAATGGCTACTTTGAAGTCACCGACGAGTGTGAAGATGGACAGATGCATGGACAGACGGACATGTGGATGTATGGATGGACTCTTTATTGGTTGAATGCACGAACGGATGCATGGTGGATGCATGGATGGACTCATGAATGGATGAACGAACAGATGGGTGGATGGGCGGAGAGGGTGATCGTGTACGGTGCTGTTGTGTAATTGGTTACACACATGGTTGTTTACACATAAGTTTTCGCTTTTTCCTAGGGTGGTGCAGGTGTTTAGTTTCGGTTTGTGTATTTGGGGGTGGGATGGCTGCCAACTTACTAGGCCCTAAGGAGCTTCGCCCCTAAAAGCTTAAATCGACAGCTTTGACCACGCAATCTCATAGAATGAATATGATGTTCCTAGCAGGAATCGAGCTCCAGTATTTTGCGTGTCAGTCAAGTATTTTACCAAAGTGCCATGGCAGGTCTAGGAACTGCTTTTCAACTATAGCCTGTAAGGTTCGTGAAACGCCAATTGTGGTTGCAGTGCTGGTTATCGAATCTTATAAACGGTACACACGTACTCCCATCAAACAGCGATCACGTCGGGTTAACGAATATTTCTGTGAAGCGCCGTCTACTCTAACTCGTTTATTTATAGCAGTGTCCAGGGCCGTCATCCTTGCTGGCACAAGTGCTGCAGCCGTGCCAGCAAGAAGCCGTAAGGTCCCAAGGTACCTTACGGCTTCTTATGTTGCTGATACCCATGTTGGTGTTGGCATTTTTATTCAACTGTAAACATGTGACTGTTTAACATATGTCTGTGCGTACAACATTTCGTAACGTTGTGCTCGATAAAAAAAATACAACACAGTCAACTTTTCTCCGCACGTTTCGCGTAACGCCGAGTCCCAAGGAACCTACTCTAGTAACGTTGTCCCAAGGTACCTGGGATTTGCCGAATTTTTCAGCTTTACAATATACAAAATCTTCTTACATTCTATACTAAATGCTCTCATGTGGTTTGTGTGTATGCGGCACAATGTATAATACCAGGTTGTGTTTCAAGGAGGCTTAAACCTAAAGCATTTATTGAGAAGCTATAACTCCATTATATTTGTGCCTTCGTCTTACAGCGTCACCTCTCTTCTTCCTATTTTTAACGCATGACACATGGGGAACCAGGCATAACTACTCGCTTATTAGACACTAATCAGACCAAAACTTGAATACGCATGTGCTGTTTGGGACCCTCATCAGAGTAACAATACTAAAACACTTGAAACAGTGCAAAGCCGGGCAGCAAGATTCATATTTTCAGATTATTCATATCAGTCAAGCGTAACCGAACTTAAATCTCGTGCTAACCTCGCTACCCTTTCGTCACGCCGCTGTATAGCTCGTCTGTGCCTGTTTTTCAAGTTTTATCATCGAATGCCTCTTACTCCCACCATCAAGCCAGCCCATCGTCATTCAGACCGCACCAATCACAGGAAAGCTGTTTACCCGCCAAGAGCTCACACCACTGCGCACCTTTCATCCTTCTTTGTCAAGACAGCACAAGATTGGAATGGCCTTCCTCCTCACGTTGCGCACCACTCCAGTATCATCAACTTCAAAGCAGCGATCGAGCATCTACTCCTTTAACCGATTGTAATAGCCCACCCCTCATGTAAAACCCTTTCATTGGGGCCTTTGAGGTACTGTAAATAAATAAATAAATAAATAAATAAATAAATAAATAAATAAATAAATAAATAAATAAATAAATAATATTATCACTTCAGTTAAATGTTATGCGCATTGTCAATTTAGCACATGCTGCAAATCGCCCTTTACAAAATGCACACCATGTTATTCTTGTCACTCTTTGTAGGTGTGGTTCCAAAATCGGAGAGCCAAGTGCCGAAAACACGAGAGCCAAATGCAAAAGAGTAAGTGGATTTCACAATCCTCTTTGCACGTTTGTCGTATAGAGGGAACTATGGACATCTTGCGTGCTGCAGCAATTTTGCTTCACTTTTGTGACCTCATACAATACGTCCACCACTAATAGCACCCTCTGTCGTGGAAGCCACTTTTTTATTTGCATGTCTCAGAAAATCAATCAGGGCTTCAGAAACGCATTCGATGGATCACGCGTAAGATCGTCACTGACATTATGGGCTTGTACATATACTTCTTTACGTTACCGTGTTGTCAAATAGAACATGCGCATGCGTGGGTCTTCACGAAGCGTAAAGCATTATGAAGCGTAAGCTAGCTGACGGATAGGCTTCACGTTTGCGGCCCTGTCTCGGAAA
Source organism: Rhipicephalus microplus (assembly GCF_013339725.1). Taxonomy (NCBI): domain Eukaryota; kingdom Metazoa; phylum Arthropoda; class Arachnida; order Ixodida; family Ixodidae; genus Rhipicephalus; species Rhipicephalus microplus. The sequence continues at coordinate 60,525,857 of NC_051173.1, read as the reverse complement.
TCTACCTTCGTTCGTAGGAAGCCGTGAAATCTGCATTGTGGAGACTCTAGCCGTCTAGTCAAAATAAGCCGAAGTGCGAGCGTCAATAGCGATTATAATTTTTTGCAGCCGGATCACCAACGCTAGAATGGCCTAGCACATCGTCGCCGCTAAAGTGTGAGCCCCCGGCAGATTGAATATGTGGCGCCATTTAGTGGGAGCAACAAGAACCTTGCAATCGCAAAGTTGTTATTGCAGAAACAGCGTGCATTGTACGTCTGGTGTAAAAACCGTACAACGTCGTTATTACGAACGAGTTACCTTTTTAATCATTATCACCTCAGAAACATTAGGCGTAAGCAAAAGAGTTCATGGCTGTGGGTTCCCGAAGTGTCACGAATTTCGACACCATTGTTGCAGTAGCCTTGTATATCTTCACCCTTTAGCGCATACGAGGATACTGTACATGAGAAAAAAAACGGCTCTTTATTATGCCGCAGCGGTGATTCAACCCTATCTAAAGGAAATATAGTTTAAATGCAGTTAGCATCGTCATTTCTGGTTCGCGAAAACGTAAAGGTGCCCAGCGAGTGTCTTGGTGACGCCGCTGCAGCGCCCCCCCCCCCCCCCCTAAGGAAGGAACCAAGTCGGTTTCAAAACGCCGGGTTTGCAAATTTTCACGTACATTGGTTGGAGTTTAAGTCTTTTTCTAGTTTGCCTAGCCAACCAGACAAGAATCTGTCAAATATTTACATTCTATGAGAATATTGTATGCTAATTTTACTTTTTTTTTGAATATTTTATGCCAGTTATGGCGACATTTAACAGGCAAATAGACGTAGCAACACTAGATATGACTAGCGGACACATGTATCAAGTTATAAAACTGTTTTGCGCAAGACATTTTGCCAGCCTGTAGGCGACTTCCATCTTTATTAATAGTTGTAGCACGAGTACTGCTTAAGATTTTATCTCGCCACCAGTTGTCGTAAGTTTGCTTATAAAATTAGTGCCCTTTTCCCTTAGTCCTGTGCTATATTTTAAATACAGTTATACGCTCGCAAACACTTGCGCCTGTTCACCCATCTTCATTCACCAAGCCATTAAACGCTGTCTCTTTCGGTGTTTTTGAAAATAGCGGCTCTTTCGAAGGCCTTCTGAGAAAAGGAACATTGAAAATGACTCTAACCAGTGTGAAAGATATTTTTCTTTATATGAGCCCTGCCGCATCTATCAAGCGGGAACGGTTCTTTTCTAGATGAGCCTTGCAACACAATTACAAGTAATCAACGGATGAACTCACAATGGAAGCATTCTGCCTTACCAATTGTTTTTCGTAAATACTTTTTGAGCTCTTCAAGTAGAACGACTTGGACCATGCTCGCAGGAGCTTCGAAAAGAAAGTGACTCGACTAATTGGTATCTGTTTCAAAATTGATTTATTTCGGACAAGGAATACAGGGTTCAAAAAGAATGTGATAAAAGACAATATGAAAAAAGAAATGGCATAGACCATCACGTAGAAGTACTGTGGAAAGAGTGCGAGCACTACCCCTTCAGTCCCATCAGCATTGCGCTTGTGGTCGGTCGACGGTCCCTTCACGACGTATGTAATCACGTGGCCCTTGGAATAAATCTTTTGCAAGCAATCCCAGAACGCCCGATTGTTCTGTCGCCCGCTGCTTGTTGGCCCCGTGGGGGCCCGGAACAACAACAACAAAAAAAAAAGCATCGCCGCTTGTTGATTGTTATAAAATCACAAACACTACACGTGTCCGAACGTATTGCGTCTATTTACGCATGAAATGTCAAATAATTGATTGATTTGATTGATTGATTTGTGGAGTTTAACGTCCCAAAACCACCATATGATTATGAGAGACGCCGTAGTGGAGGGCTCCGGAAATTTTGACCACCTGGGGTTCTTTAACGTGCACCCAAATCTGAGTACACGGGCCTACAACATTTCCGCCTCCATCGGAAATGCAGCCGCCACAGCCGGGATTTGATCCCGCGACCTGCGGGTCAGCAGCCGAGTACCTTAGCCACTAGACCACCGTGGCGGGGCGAAACGTCAAATAAATATGGCAGTCATTATTAGCGAGTGGGTGTATATCGGATGTAGCGATGAAACATGATGCGGGTTATCACGTGTGGTTGCATGTTGTCAAAAGATGCTATCATGGGAAATGCGAGCTAGATCACTGATTTCATATTGAATTTCAATGTAGTACCGCCAAATTCGGGACAGTTAGTAACCGCCTACAGATTTCCCCGTGGTTTCCCACCAGTCAGAAGTTTCGTCTGTCATCGCGCACAAAACGCCGGTAAGCAGGAGACTTGACATTAGGGGAAGATGGCTTGCCGAGACTAGCGAAAAGCACGTGAATCTTACTAATAGTATTTTTCTTATCTCCATAGGCGCTCCAGGGGGGGGGGGGGGTCGCAAAGGCAGCACAATACATTGACGTTATAGGGAGGGGGCTCTGCAATTCACTTTCACTTTCAGTCGAAGATAATGGCGCGGAATTTTTCAAAGCATTGTGGTTTAGGGGCAGTGAAGGCAAAATTGACTTTAAACGGGTAGAATTACCCAGAAGGAGGCTAACTGATTCGTGGCTACAATCGAGGTGCGAGTGAAATTCAATCCTTAAACAGGCAGTCATAGTACTTAACTTTATGGCTAGGTGGTGTGAGCCACCGCCCAATGTAAAGGGCACGGCCGAATACATCTATCCATCCATCCACCACCTCACCCCCCCCCCCCCCCTGCGCACGTCTTTATCTCCGTCCACTTAGGTGAACCATTGATCCGTTCAAATAAATGGGCTCATTTCGGTCCCCTGAGCCGTTTTAACTTCTCGGCGATTCACTGAAGAGACCCGCTTTGCCAATCTACTGTTAAGACTTGACACCGGTGCCAGGACGTTTGTGAGAGATGGCCAGTGGTGCCTTCTGACGGGCCTTGCAACCTTTTGCTTTTTCCCGGGGAAGTTCTCCATGACAGAGTGCATTCCACAAAGGGAAGAGAAGGGGCGTGCTCGGAGGAAGAGCGCGGTGATGCGGCGGGCACCGGCTTCACAACGGGATATTAGGGAGTTTTAGTATAGCGCACCGCGGGCCCATGCGGTGCGGTCGCTGCCACTGCGATGCGTCGTAACGCGAGTCGGCGTTCGCGTTCGCGGACCGCACGCAAAAAATCTGAAATTGCGTGCGGTGATGGCGGCTCGCATGTGGCCCGCAAGCGCTGGTTTCGAGGCTACGGGTAATGATGGCGGCCCGCATATGGCCCGAAAGCGCTGCTTTCGAGGCTATGGTGTCGCTGCGATCGTGCGTTGCGAATCTCAGTAGGGCAAACGCTATTCTAAATCTCATATGGCGCCCCCGACGCCCGCAGCGCTTGCAAACGGTATTCTAAAACTGCCTATTGTGGATTGGTTGAGACGCTACGTCGCCGACCGAGCTGGTGTGTTTCCACGGGAGCAATTAAGTCACTGTTAACCCTTTCCTGCTCAGCCGGGGGATGAATGTACGCATTTGCCCCTCCCCGCAAGACTCCTGGTTGTATCCGCACATACGGGAGAGAGAAATAAGCGTTTTCTATTTCCTCTCTTTTAATAAATAGCCACTTATAGATATTTGCGCCCTCACCCGGCGTGAGTACTATTGACCGCTTGAACTTTGCTGCCTCTCTTATTGCAAAAACCCATGTCACACATGTCCCGTTTATTAGGGAGGCGATCGCCGGGCTAATTCCAAGAGCCGAAGTATCGGCCCCCCGAACCGCACCACGAAAGCGTGGACAATTTAGAAGTGGTCCTTATTGGTGCGCCAGCGGACGCCGGCTGTGGCCCAAAAAACAAGACAGAGCCGAGAGTTGATAAACAAACAAATTATATTCTCAATAATGGCAGATCGAAAATAATACACAAAAATGCACACTCCACACTAGTTACATACAATACGTCACCAATCAAACAACGTACTACACGGTACAATCAGCCACACTCAAAACTACGGACACTGACAACTATACGCACTACAATGCAGTCGCATGCATTGAACAACCAAGACACTTAAGGACTAAAGAGATAGAAAACCTATTCAGTCCAAAGTCCTTGGAACAAAAGTCTGAATGATACTCTTCCGAGAATCACTCACTCAAAGTCCAGCGTTGTTGTCGTTCCGTAGCTCTCGAAGTTTCTCTTCCAGGAAACCTCGCGTCCTCAAATGGCCACTCTCCAAGCTTCAAGCTTCTTCGCCGGAAATCCGTCGGCTTCCCACACGCAGCTGTTGCCCGCGTCTTCGCTCGATAGCGGTAAACCCACGCTCTTGCCTGTAGCTCGAGCCGTCCCTACGGACCAAAAACTTCGCCGACTACACGGCGGAATCTCTACGCACTCTGGCGCTCACTTCCGTCTCCTCCTGTTCTGTCACTACGGGCAGAACCTTCGCCGACTACACGGCGGAATTCCTACGCGCTCCGGCGCTAACTTTCCGTCTTCTCCTTCGCTGTCTCTTGCGCCGCAGCTTCACCTTGGGCTCTAGTGAGACCCGTCACGGGATGCTCCTCCACTGTATCTCGCGGCCGCTGTGTTGGCGAGGGCTCTATCTTCGGGTCTTCTCCCAAACATTCTGGATCACTTGGCCCTCGCGCCCCGTCGATGTTTCCGATGACAAGGTCATACAGGGGGGTCGTCATGCATAAAGCAGTAACCTTCCCGCTGAAGTACGGGGTTTCAACCTCAATTTCTGCTTCGGGAAGCATCCGAACCGTACGGTCAATTAGGCAAACCGGTTTTGTTCTGCCTGTCAACTGCCTTTCCCGTACCAAATTTCTCCTCACGATAACAGTGGAGCTGCCGGTATCTCTTAACACCGTAATCTTTTTGTCCGCAACTTTTCCAGGCAGCGTTGGCATTCCTTTCGTAACACCGGTTGGCTGTTTTGACATTACAGCACCAACAATAGGAATTTTCTCCCCATTTTTCAATTCTGCGAATCCGTCGGTGACGGCATTATTATCGGATTTCGGTGCTGCTTGCACACAGGATACCTGGTGAGTTTGACTCGCTCCGTTTCGACATGCATCTGCTTTGTGCCCAGTCTGACCACACTTAAAACATTTTACTGCCGTAGGGCTCGTAAAAATCGTTCGACAGTTTTTCGCGCGATGACCCACTCGGTTGCACAGAAAACATCGCTGCATGCTCTCTGGTGCACGCTTCTTTTCTTCAGGAGCCAATTTCTTCGAATCATCGGGACAATCCTTCTTGACCTTGGCCAAATTAGTTCCACCTTGTGCTTCCAAGAATTGATCAGCCAATTCAAGCATTCCTTCAAGTGACTCAGCCTTCCTCTCTTTCAAGTACAGCGACAGGCTTGGGTGGCAACTAGTAAGAAATTGTTCTCTAATTAGCAGCTCTCTAAGCTCATCGTACTCCTGCGCTGTCTCTGAAAGTTCAATCCATCTGTCGAAATAATGGCAAAGTCGGGCGGCATACTGCGTAGCCGTCTCACCATCAGCTGGCTTTCCTGTCCGAAATCTGTCCCGGAATCCTTCCACAGTGAATCTAAATCGCTTCAACAAAGCCGCTTTCACCCTTGCATAGTTGGCTGCATCGGTCGGCGTCAGCCTACCGTACACACTGAGCGCTTCACCACTCAAGCAAGTACTCAAAGCAGTTGCCCATTGATGTTCCGGCCAATTCTGGCTCTTCGCAATCGTCTCAAATCGGTGGAGGTACGCGTCCAGGTCGTCCTTCCTTTCATCAAACGCTACGAGCAGCTTGCTTGGGTTCAAGCGGAAGCCGTGATCTTCCTGTTCGCTGCTTTCAACTCTAGCTTGGACGCGAGTTTCACTTCGCTGTTGCAAACGGAGCCGCTCGAGTTCCATCTCGTGCTGCCGCTGCCGCTCCCTTTCCTCTCTTTCTTCTTTCAGCTGTCGCTCCTTTGCCTCTCTTTCTTCTCTCGCCCTTTCGGCTGCCAACTTCTCTCTCTCCAACTCAGCTTCTTTTTCCGCTTTGGCTCTTTCGACCGCCAACCTCTCTCGTTCCAACTCAGCTGTTTTTTCTTCCTTGGCTCTCTCAGCTGCCAACCTTTCTCTCTCCACCGCCTCTTTCTCCTTCTGGCTTACCCATTTCCGTAGTTCGGCGCCGGAAAGACCCATCTTCTCACCAAGCGCAACTAACTTTTCGAGATCCATTGTGTCTCGCAACTCGCAAATAAAACCTTGCCGCGTGCAAAAAGTATCTGCCTAGATCAGTCTATCGGAACACTCCCCTGCACTCGTTATTGAGAACACTGAACAACACACAAAATCGTTCCGATAGCACTATCACAACTCGAGGCTCTTTCTCACTACTTTGGACACACTGTGCACCAAAAAGTCCTGTATCGCGGACGCCAGATTAATTGTCACACATGTCCCGTTTATTAGGGAGGCGATCGCCGGGCTAATTCCAAGAGCCGAAGTATCGGCCCCCCGAACCGCACCACGAAAGCGTGGATAATTTAGAAGTGGTCCTTATTGGTGCGCCAGCGGACGCCGGCTGTGGCCCAAAGAACAAGACAGAGCCGAGAGTTGATAAACAAACAAATTATATTCTCAATAATGGCAGATCGAAAATAATACACAAAAATGCACACTCCACACTAGTTACATGCAATATGTCACCAATCAAACCAATCAATCAACGTACTACACAATACAATCAGCCACACTTGAAACAACGGACACGGACAACAATACGCACTACAATGCAGTCGCATGCATTGAACAACCAAGACACTTAAGGACTAAAGCGATAGAAAACCTATTCAGTCCAAAGTCCTTGGAACAAAGGTCTGAATGATACTCTTCCGAGAATCACTCACTCAAAGTCCAGCGTTGTTGTCGTTCCGTAGCTCTCGAAGTTTCTCTTCCAGGAAACCTCGCGTCCTCAAATGGCCACTCTCCAAGCTTCAAGCTTCTTCGCCGGAAATCCGTCGGCTTCCCACACGCAGCTGTTGCCCGCGTCTTCGCTCGATAGCGGTAAACCCACGCTCTTGCCTGTAGCTCGAGCCGTCCCTACGGACCAAAACTTCGCCGACTACACGGCGGAATCTCTACGCACTCTGGCGCTCACTTCCGTCTCCTCCTGTTCTGTCACTACGGGCAGAACCTTCGCCGACTACACGGCGGAATTCCTGGTTTAGAAAAAGTTTATTTACAGCATGTACAGAACACAAAGGCTTCATACCATTCCAGTAACAGGGCACATACACTTCGGCACATCTATATTTCACGACTAACATCACTACGTTACATTGAAGACATTTGCTCTAATATACATGATTATGTTGGCATACATGTACACAAAAATTCAATGTGATATCACGATACAAGGGTATAACGATACAATAGAGCTAAATGAAACACGATTTGTAACAAATGAAATCATATATAACAACTCAACGGGCGCTGCTTAGCACCAAGTCGGTCGAAAAATGAGTTGTATCCTTTCGTGTTCCACCTTGACGAAAGGGCACGACCAATGCCGCAGAAACTCTTGCTCCCCGAGGAAGAAAAGCTCTTCGGAGAGGAACGCGAGGATCTCTCGTCTCATTCTCCCCAGTATCGGCCACAAGGCACGCCGGCGGCAATTGGCAGCTACGGCCTCACATCGGTTTCTCCAAAGGCTGAACAGCCCCGCAACTATTAAGAGAGCGGAGAAGCGGCTACGCGGAAATCGTTTGTCGGACACGAAAGTTCGCACACCCTGTCCCCGAAAACCGCTCCGGCGCTAACTTTCCGTCTTCTCCTGATTTCTCGTCTCGGCCACTCGATTAAATACTTTCCGCGCCACCTTCCAGAACGTTCTCCTCCTTTCGTCGGCGCGATGCGCAGCGAAGGCTGGGGAGAGGCACGAGACGGTTCGACTGCCCTCTCCGGAGGATGATTCACTCGGTCTGACCCCGCCTCCTTCGTTCTAGAAAAATCGCGGCCTTGCTGGGCCGCCGATGTGGGGTGAGGAGGATCGTCTGCGAAGCCGTGCTTCTGCGGGGAGAGCGCGCGCCCGGGAGCCCTGGATGTTTGCTTTCTTTTTTTTTTCTTTTTTACCTCGCGGCGTTTCTGCCGCCCGTTGTCGCAAGGATTTGGCGGCGCGCTTTTTTTTAGCGCTCGTTCTGTGACAACCCACCAGCGGCAGTATTGTGTTATTGGCTGGAATTGTTGCGAGTGGTGGAGTTCTGCGCGTGATTGGCTACAATTGAGAAGGAAGAGCAGGTGTGATGTGTTATAACGACAGTGCTGAGAAAGACAAAAGAATCCGGGCCCTGGGTTGATGGCTCATGCCGGTGTCGCTGAAGTCAATATCGTTTTGTAAATAAATTTGTAAGCTGAAAAAGTGCAATCACACGTAGACGTTTTCGTTTTTCTATCGCCATATCATCAGTCTTCCCGTAAACGCAGTCACGTTACTAAATGATATCCGGGCATGACGTAATGCCGCACCTCAACAACTGCAGCCATAAATAAGCGTGATCAGCCTTCAGCGAAGGGGGAGCGATGTAGCTAACCATAACTCCGAACAATTAATACAAACACACGAATCCACCCGATGCATTCGCAAGTTTCACATCGCATAGTGGCACCAATTTTGTTTTATTCAGTGGTATTCTTCCTTGGTTTTTGTTTGTTTTTCTCTCTTTTCATTGAAGAAACCATACAATTAATAAACTCTCTTAAATTGGTGTCCTATGTCGATGGAGGCATCGAAAAGCCAGTGTAAGAGGGGGGAAAAGCCAGAACTGCGGTTAATTTTAGGAGTGTGCCAATAGTGAAATTTCCTCTCGAATCCAATTGAATAGTGCGGAATATAGACAATAAATATTGAATATCAAATACAAAACACTCTGTTCAAAATTGGAAAACTAGAACGGTACTGTAGAAATTCATCGTCATGCATGCTCTGGGCGGAAAAATTTTCGGGCGCCCATTCACATCGACTGGAAAGATGAGTTTTTCAGTGAGTGGTGTACGTAGTGCAACAGTGGACTGCACAGCATGAGCAAATTACAGCATGTAAAGTAAATCACCGAGGGTTTCGTGAACCAAAGTCTGCGCTTGCGGCATGTCTGACCGAACCCTGCTATAAGTCCTTGACTTCGTTTTCAGGAGCGATATTGTGAAGGATTCGACAATTTTATCACGCCTCTTCTTCTTTTTTATGCATGCAGTAACTTCATAACTCCTTTCAAAAATAAATAAATAATGTAGACATAAAGCAACCCCTCGAACCAATATGACTGTGAAAATTTGAGCGAAAATCATATTGTAACCAAATTATCGTTTGTTTTAGCCAATCTACTCTCACTAAGTTGCACCATTGGCCTTCACGCCATTTTAAACATTTGTCCAACCGAATTATTCAGAACTTCAAATACTCACTATCCCAATTCCAATATTCGCCAACCCCTTCTTATTATGCATCTGGCTGGCCGCTCACTGGCCTACAGCACTTACATCTTGGCTCGGAATAACACAAGACATGTGTCTGAGTGCAGCAGTGGACGGTAATGACTTAGTAACAGCTCGTTTAACTAGCTGCTTTGCTGTCTAACAGTGACTGCATGAAAAGCTAAATGTGAGGTGGATGAAATAATGTCTACTGATTCATTGACACATTCATAATTGGTGCAGTTGTGCTTGGAGCCCCGCAGAGCTAACTGAGAAAATATAACAGATTTACAAAAACTTTTCGGGTGTCCACACACATGTGCACGTATTGATTCTATCGTTATGTCCCGTTCGTTATTCTGTCACCGTTATATTGACCGCACGTTCAAGACGCACCCCTACAAACACGCTTTTTTAACTCTCCAAGAAGCAGCCCTATTTACATGGTTCCTCCACCGTGTCTGTTAGGCATGAGCAAGTTCTTTCACTAGCATTTCGTTCGTCCCATCTGTTAGGATAGGAGCAAAGACGATAAATGTATTTCATGGTAGTAAACAAAAAAGGCCGTATTTATATATGTACAGAGCCGTTCAAGTCACGTCACAGTTAACACGGATGCTACAAGCGCCATATTTTCGGCACTTTCTTCGGAACGCAGTATCCGTCGTCTGCAGCTGCGGCTCTCAGCGGCATCTCTTGTAGACCTTGGCGCACATCATGCTGTTTCTTTTGAAGTCGAGTCCCTTTCTGAAAGCCGCGTCGTATCGCCACAGCAAGGCGCTGCTGTCTCCGACCATTTTGTGCAGATCCCGGAGGAACATCACCACGCGGAGATGGTATTCCAAGTAGCGTTCAGCTCGGTACCGATCTCGCAGCAGAGCCTGAGCATGCAGCCGTCTCTGTCGTTGTGCTGGATCATCTACAGTTCGTGTTCGAACACTTCTCTCACAGTCGGTGGCCTGCCGATCTCTTCCATCCTAGGTCCCCGGAAGAAACCACGTATAGGCTGCGCGTGGGGCAATGTGGACCTTCTGCGATCGACCTGCAGGAATGAAAGTGGCCCAATGAAGGAATCTTATTCAGCATATGAAAGTGTAAAACTTTTTATCTATTGTACTGATATAGACTGAAAAAAAACGCGCGTTTTCTTTTGTCAATAAGTCTTCTACTTGGCAAGAAATATATTCTGTTTTAAAACTTGAAGCAGCTGCCACCGCTTTTCCAGGTGGCAGAGTTTGGAGACACAGTAGATTGAGACTTATGAGTATAATGCCCATTTCGCATGCGAGCGATTTCGCTCCAAGAGCGGAGCGGCAGCAGTCGCGTGAGCCTGAAACAGGTTTCTAGAGCTACTGCAAGACGGTGCGATGAACATCGCCAGGGTGTTATGCCAGCGAGTCCTCGTCAAACGTCCGTGCCTCTGAAACAGGCAATCTGGGTCAAGGCCAGCCCGCAGCCCGCCGGGCGCGAACAACTCCACGGCGTGAACACGCGCGGCGCATCTGTGGCCCACGTGCATTGAGTCAGCGTCGCACGTGACAGCGAGCCGGCGTCCTCATGTCTGGTGGCCTGACGCATCGCGCGGCGAACCCCATTGGAGGAGCCTGCTCTGAAGACCAGCGGCGCTTCTGATTGGACATTTTAGTTGGGCCCGGTGTAAATAAAAGAAGCCCTGCGGCGTGTCGCGATCAGCGGTTTTAGGCGAAAGGCTGACCTATGTGTTAGAGAGAGGAGCTCGGCTCTTCGAGTCTCTGCCGGCCCCAGTGCCGAAATTGTAACGCCTCTGTATATATGCTGTACATAAACCTTGTTTAACTCACCGTCGTCTCGTCCGCTCGTCTCCTCAGCTCTGCGCAGAAGCAGTCGCGAGCTGAGAAACATACGCTACCAAACGGCTGGTGACCTTCCCGGCGGGGTCGAAAGCGGTGGCGCCTCCGGGACCGCGTCGGCGTCGCCGTCTTTCGCAGCAGTGGTGGCTTCGGCGGGATCGGTCCGTCGTTTCTCAACAGTGGTGGCAGCGGTGGGATCGGTCCGTCGTTTCGCAACAGTGGTTGGCAGCTGCGGGATCGGCCGGCGTCAGCGACATCGATGCGGTGAGTGCCTGATGTTTTCCCCTCAGTTCACCAGACTACTCTAGCTCAGGTTGTAGTAGTTTAGAGAAGGGCTGTGTGAAGCATTAAAGTAAGCTTTGATCGTTTCAAGCCAAGTCGAAGCGCTTTGAAACCAAAGTTAATGCAGAGGGGGTAAACACGGCAGTGTTAAAATTGCTTGCGCGTCTTGCTAGTAGGCTTATAGTGGGTACGGCAAGTAGATTCTTAACAGGGGCAAACAGCAAGAGGCTAGTGTGAACGATGGAGAACCTTAAAGTGAAGGAACTCATCGAAATTTGTGAGGAACTCGGCATTACTTTGGGCCGTGCGAAACGAAAGCAAGCGATCCTTGAGATCATGAAGGATGAGGGAGTGTCGGCTGAGGAAGTCGATGAGGCCTGGGTGGAGATCAAAGCACGCCGTGAGGAGGCTGAAAGGCGAGAAGTAGAAGCTCGCGAACGTGAGGAGGCTGAAAGGCGAGAAGCTCGTGAAGAGGCTGAAAGGCGCGAAGCTCGCGAACGTGAAGAAAGGCGCGAAGCTCGCGAACGTGAAGAAAGGCGAGAAGCTCGCGAACGTGAAGAGGCTGAAAGGCGCGAACGTCGCGAGCGCGAGGAGGCCGAGAGACAGGAGCGCCTCGAGATGAAACGAATAGAATTGGCAATCCTACAGTGTTCGCAGGCGCCTAGCGCAGCTTCTCCGACGATTCAGGTCAGCGGTATTAGAATTCGGGATCAACTGCCACCGTTCGTAGTGGGCGAGGACATGGCGAAGTATCTCGTCAAGTTTGAACACGTCTGTGAGCGAAATGCTTTGGAGCAGTCTCTTTGGGCGCGGAACCTGCTAGCTCTTCTTCCCGGCGAAGTGTCCGACGCGATAACTTGCTTGTCGAGGGAAGCGTTTGAGAGCTATGACGAGGTTAAGGAAGTGCTCTTGAGACGTTATAAGTTGTCACCCGAGGCTTTCAGGCAAAGGTTCCGGTATGCTAAAAAGGGGAATGAGTCACACGTTGACTTCGCGTTTCGTCTTAAAGCCGATTTGATTGAATGGCTCAAGGGCGAAGGTGTTTATGACGACCGCGATAAAGTGGTGGAATGCGTTGCATTGGAGCAATTCTACCGCTGCATCGAGGAGGATGTCAAACTTTGGCTGCAGGACAAACTTGGTGAAGTACAGCTAAACAAGGCAGCAGAGTTAGCTGAGAAGTATTATACTCGCCGAAAGTTGCATAGCAGGGCAGTGCGCGTTGAAAAGGATGAAAGAAAAGAGGGCTTTTCAAAGAAACCTGATCAACGGAAACCCGTTCCGCACCGTAATTTCAAAAAGGACCCGTCTCTTACGAAGGACAGTGTAGGGGAAGGGCAAACAGAAGCGGAGAGATCGAGTGAGGTTTCTACCACACAGTCATTTGAATCGGAAAACAAACGGAAGCCGCTAATCTGCTACAACTGCAAAAAGGAAGGACACATCGCGAGAAACTGTCAGGAAAAATTTGCCTTCGCAACAATCCGAGAATCAGAAAAAAACATGCGGTTGTTGGAGCCGTATCTCCAAGAAATTAGGGTGAATGAGAAAACGTGCCGAGCACTTAGAGACTCAGCGGCAACCATGGACGTTGTCCATCCTTCATTGGTGTCTCCGGATGACTTCACAGGAGAATGCGCGTGGATCAGGCAAGTCGCCGAGGAGCAGAGTGTTCGCTTACCAATCGCCACCGTTGTCATTGAAGGCCCGTTCGGTAAGCTTTGCACCGAAGCGGCTGTGTCTGCCGCGCTGAATGGTCGTTTTCCTTATCTATTCTCCAACAACTCAGAGCAGCTTCTCAAAGAGCAGGGCAAATCGTTCTTCCCCAACTTAGCGTGCATGGCTCTCACGCGATCGCAAGCGCGAAAGCTTTCGCGGAAGCTGGACTTGGTTCCATGCGGTGAACTCTCAAGTGACCTTGTCGGCGGGTCGACGGAACCCCAAAAAGGAAATTTTCCGCATGAGTCATGTGAGCAGTCACGCGAGCGGCCCGTCGCGGGAGCGGCCGGCGCGGTATGCTCTGGGGGAGACGACGTGGCGCCTTTGAGTCAGAGCGAGAGGGATGCAACGCTCTCGCCTGTAGCGGAAAGTTGGAGCGAGCTGCCGAGAGTTGATCGAGAGACGCTCATTCGAGGGCAGAGTGAGGATCTCTCGATTGAAGCGCTAGTGGAAAGCCAAATTGAAGCGCTCGTGGAAAGCCAGAAAAACGCGGCAAAAGTGCTGTCGAAGGAGCACTACGAGAAATCGGGGAAGAAGCGCGCTTTTGAAGTTGATAATCAGGTAATGCGGCTGCAGCCATCCAAAAGGAACAAGCTTGAGGTTGGTTGGGAAGGGCCCGCCAAAGTATTATCGAAGCCTTGCGATACAAATTATGAGGTGCAAGTAGGAAGGCGGCAGAACAAAATTTACAACTTGATGAAACCCAATGTTCAACATCAAGCGGTCGTAAATCAGCTGTTGAAGGCTTCAGAGGAAGAGGAAGCAGAAAATTTGAGTTCTAGTGAGGTGATCGAAGGGGGATCGAAAGTAATCCGGGAGCAGATAAACCTAGAGCCTAGCTTAAGTGAAGGAGGACCTGAGAAAGATTGTTTCCGAGTTTGGGTATGTGTTGTCGGACCGCCCCGGAAACACGAGTGTGATCGAACACGATATCGAGCTAAGCGGTGAGGAGTCAATCCATAGCAAGCCGTATCGTTGTTCCCATGTGCAACGTCGAAAGTGTGAGCCGCTCTTGGTGCCGCATAGGTATCGTCGCCTAAAAGTGGCCGGTTACTGAAGTGGAGCATGTTGCTCCACAGCGCAACTTTGACGTTCGCTATAAAAGAAAAAAAAATAAAGGAAAGGTAAACGCTAATGCAGGTGCATTGAGCAGTGCGTTCTAGCTAGTACTTTCTCAACCTTTCGGTTTCTCGCTGGCGATTCGGGGCAAAATTTTGACCTCATCACGACCTGGGCTGAGCGCTCTCGTTCAGAGTGATCTCAAGGGCCCAACTTTATGTGGTATTCTAATCCGTTACGTTGTTGCACGTGGAAAAAAAATTGAGTTGTCATTTTAGGGGTCTTTTGTCACACATGTGCCTCTTGATGTAGAGGGAACAAAATTCCGATAAACACGTAGATAGGTATATGTTGTACTATACTTTGTCTGGTGTTCTGTCGGGTGACCGAGGGCACTTGCTTGTGTCGTGTGTTGTCTGTTGTCGAACCGTTCTTAGCAAGTTGCAGAACCATCGACAAGTGCTGAAACCGAAAATGGTCAGAAGAGACGAGCGAAGTTGGCCAGCAAGTTGTGGCGACAAGCCAGTGGAGCGGGGATCCGTCGTCAATGATGGGATGTGTTCCCGGAACAGTCTGGAGCTGTATTCTCCCCATGGCCTTGGAGGCGAACCTAGAGGGACCTGGCGAACGAGCGCACCTGACATCCGAGCCCCGTGGAAGCAGCTCGTCTTTCCGGTGCATTGTCTGGCGGCGGGGGTGCTGTTATGCCAGCGAGTCCTCGTCAAACGTCCGTGCCTCTGAAACAGGCAATCTGGGTCAAGGCCAGCCCGCAGCCCGCCGGGCGCGAACAACTCCACGGCGTGAACACGCGCGGCGCATCTGTGGCCCACGTGCATTGAGTCAGCGTCGCACGTGACAGCGAGCCGGCGTCCTCATGTCTGGTGGCCTGATGCATCGCGCGGCGAACCCCATTGGAGGAGCCTGCTCTGAAGACCAGCGGCGCTTCTGATTGGACATTTTAGTTGGGCCCGGTGTAAATAAAAGAAGCCCTGCGGCGTGTCGCGATCAGCGGTTTTAGGCGAAAGGCTGACCTATGTGTTAGAGAGAGGAGCTCGGCTCTTCGAGTCTCTGCCGGCCCCAGTGCCGAAATTGTAACGCCTCTGTATATATGCTGTACATAAACCTTGTTTAACTCACCGTCGTCTCGTCCGCTCGTCTCCTCAGCTCTGCGCAGAAGCAGTCGCGAGCTGAGAAACATACGCTACCAAACGGCTGGTGACCTTCCCGGCGGGGTCGAAAGCGGTGGCGCCTCCGGGACCGCGTCGGCGTCGCCGTCTTTCGCAGCAGTGGTGGCTTCGGCGGGATCGGTCCGTCGTTTCTCAACAGTGGTGGCAGCGGTGGGATCGGTCCGTCGTTTCGCAACAAGGGTTAGGAAAAAATCGCTCGTGGCAGAACGGCTGCCCAAGAACAGTTAGTGAAGGAGCAGTGACGTGGGGAGCACGTGACTTCAGGGGTGTAGCTGACAAGTGGGTGCGTGTGCCGTGAATAACTCGCTTTCATAGCAGACGACATTCGCTGCAGCGAGCTGCTTTCCCCTGGCAGTGTAGGAGTGCCGATCTGTGCCTATCGTTGTTCTCGCCGCTGCTTCTATCACGTTTAATTTTGTTTTTTTTTTTGTTCTTGTCTAATTGTGGCGGCACCAACAAGGACAGGAGGACGCTACAGAACTCCACACATGGTGCTATTTTTTATTGTTTACTTTTAAGACGCAGCGCCTTCACCGCTTTCTTCTTTTGAATGGCCACGTGACGACAAATCCTCACCTGCACTGACGCTGTCTCACGCGATAGAAAATCCAGGCGGCCGCCATAATGACGTACCCAACACAAAGAGTCTGTACGTACGCCACATGTAAACTAAGCTGCCCAGCCGCATAATATCAAACTTTTAAGTGCACTTTTTTGCGTAAAGTGTCAGACATCCTCGATTGCTTCTCGTCGTAATAGCGCAAAAAAAAACGGTTATTTGTGGTAAAAAAATTGAACTATTCTCTGTTGCGAACGCATCAACTGAAAGATTAACTTGCCTCGACATCACCACAGATGAGGTATGAAAAGAAATATAGACCATCCTTTTTCAAGCCAAGTTCGACAGGCCGCTCTCGCGTAGCACGAGTGGCTTTTGCGTTGTTCCGACACCGGAACAAGCAAATAAACACACGCAGGAACATGCACAAGAGAAGTCGGTTCGCCCAGCCGGCTCTATCCCAAAATAAATTGCATGCTACGCCGGGATGGCCAGGGATGTTAAACTGAATTGTATACACAGCGCTAAGGGCCAAGTTTTTTTTTTTTATATCGTTCACACTTAGGTTATATGCAAGTTTAAGTTTAACCAAACGTCATTACAGACAATACGTTTACAGGAGAACATCATCTAGATAGGATGTATTCCAACGTCGTTGTGAAAGCTCCAAGTTTCGCAATGAGCATGCACTCTAGCAAAAGGCACTACTACGCTTTCAAGAGGGTACCTTGGCAATTGAATGCAAAGCTGAAGCTAGTTATCACTATGATGAGAAAAGGTGCGCACATTACACAGGGAAGCCACTGTAGGAGTTGTTTCGAAGGCTTTTTTCTAATGAATACCGACGAAGTTGATCCTGTGGGGTATGCACCATCTTATTCTACAGATATGGTAAAAGAACCCGCGCACCACAAAGTGATACTACACAGTGCTCAAGCTTGCCATCGACGAAAAGTGAAAACCATGCGAACGTGGTGTAAACTCTATGTGCGAAGTATAGGCTCATACTTTCTACCAATTTACGTGTTCGAACTAGCGTGATTAGATAACTACTGCAATCTTCGTTTTGCTGGGGTACACAACGCAAGAAAACATGCCATTCATAATGATAATAAGTGCAAGCAGAATACAACAGACGAGTGAGAGAAAGGGGCCAGAGAAAATGTATGACGATGTCCTTTCACTCGTGTTTTCTGTTGGGTTTGCTCTCAATACCATTGTCAATGGAACGACGTGTTCGCACTCGCCCCATTAGGTAGTTTGCTAAGAAAATCAGAAAGTACGCCACGCGATTCACTGTTATTATGACGCAGTCAGTCTCGCAGCCCTACTGGTCTGACAACTTACCCCGTTGAAGGTGGTGCTGTCAGTGGCAGCGGGACGCTCTAATCCACCTGCTCGGGTGGGATCTACCGACCAGCCGGCTTTGTTGATGAGCATGACGACGTCGCGCTGCCGCGTCGTCTCGGGACGACGTCGGAAGAGAGCAGCGTCCGCTTCGTAGTCCGCGAGAATACCTCGCATCATATCCACCAGCGCGTACGGCACCACGCCCGGACGAAAGTTGGCCGGTCCCCGGTACACGGAACCCGAGGGCTCCAGAATCTCGCCGGAGTCCTCTCTGTGGCTCGTTTGCAAGACGCCGAGGTGGATGAGTAGACTCAGAAACCCATAGACTGTGGTTAACTTGAAGAATGCGGTCGTCAACATGCCGTAGAGCAGCGCGCACCATCAAAGTGTTGAGCGGATGAGTGAAGTCAGGACTTCGTCAGCTCCGACCACCTTGAAGAACGGGGTTGTCAATGCATAGTCCAAATAAGCGTTCAATGCACGTGTTTCTCTTATCACGTGCATTTCCAGATTGTTCAGGAACGAACATCTTGGTTGCGAAATCGCGTAGATGGCCACGAGCACGCTGAGGACGGCCATTATCTCCTTCATTGCGTCGCTTGTTATGCAAACCTGCGCAAAATACATCGATTCACTGAACCTGTCCGAAAAAGGTAGTCAAAGGTTAGGCTATAGCGGGCTTTGATAATGCAGTCATGCAGGCAATAAAGGTGAGCAACACTGATGGCAAAATAATTTAGAGCTTTTTGGCAGAGAAAAAAAAAACAATACGTGGTTCTTACAAGGCAGGCGAACAGTCGGAACGGTTGCACACGAAGAAAATACGAATCTATGAAACAAGAGGACAAGAACTAGAAAAAGCAGGCCTCTGCCAGTTTAAGCAGAGATTACCAGACAAATCTGCCATCAGTGTCGTGTTGGAAAACACGCGCTGAATACGAGCAGGCGGATTCTCGGCTTGCCGTTCTCAGATAAGAAGAGACACGGCGGCCAGGGGTGCTTTGTCCAAGAGGTCTACAACTACCGTCTTATAACAGTGACATCAGTAGTCTACAGGCTGGCACTGCAGATTATAAAGGAAAGACTGCAGGCATGGATAGAGGATGAGAAGGTGCGGGGAGAACTCCAGAATGGGTTACGGAAGCACAAGAGGTTGAAAGAGAATCTGCTCTCACTGACGCAGTGTATAAAAATAGCAGAAAAGGAACACAAGCTCCTGTGGCTAGCGTTTTTGAATACCAAGGGAGCGTACGATAGCGTGGTTCAAGAGAACTTGTGGGTTATACTAGACACACTAGGTGTGGAGGGTGGAGTCACTAAGCTCTTAAAAGATATCTATAAAAGTAACATGGTAGTTATAAAATGGGAAAAACAGGTATCCAAGCCTGCAGAGGTAAAACGGGGGCTTAGGTAGGGATGTCCTCTGTCAACGTTGTTATTCATGATGTACCTACAAGGATTAGAGGCCGAATCACAGGGGACTGAATTTGGCATGAACCTCTCTTTCTTCAAACAAGAAAAACTCATTGAACAGGCACTACCAGCACTGATGTACGGAGATGATATAGGGCCAATGGCCAACAACAAGGAAGATTTGCAGAGAATGATGGACATTTGTGGTAATGAGGGAGATAGGTTAGATTTCAGATTCAGTAATGAAAAATCAGTAGCCTTGATTTTTCATGATAATGAAGGTAGTGAGCTTAGGCTACAGGAAGTCATGCTAGAGATAACAAGTAATGTAAGTATCTGGGTGTATGAATAAGCAATGAGACCGAGTGGAAGCACAAAATATACGTTACGAATAAAGGTAACAGGAATGCAGCGGTGATAAAAAAATAGGGCGCTGTGGAATTACAACAGGTATGATGTTGTCAGAGGAATATAGAAAGGGGTCATGGTTCCTAGTCTGATGTTCGACAATGCGGTCTTGTGCATGAGATCAGAAGTTCAAGCAAGATTAGAAATTAAGCAACGTGGGATAGGTAGGCTTGCCTTAGGAGCTCACGGGAACGCACCAAATCAGGAAGTACAAGGTGATATGGGATGGACATCATTTGAGGGCAGGGAAGCTAGCAGCAAAATAAAACTTGAGAAGTGATTTAGATAAATGGGGGGAGGACCGTTGGGATCGGAAAATTTTCAGCTACTTGTACATGAAGAATGTCGATACGAAATGGAAGAAGTGAACCAGAATATTGACGAGTAAATACTTAGAAAAGAGCAGGGGGCCAAACCAAAAAGAATTATCGGTTAAGAGGAAAGTGAAGGAAGCTGATACCAATATGTGGAGAATTGCCATGTTTAAGAAGTCCGCACTAGCGATCTATCGAACTTTTAGGCAGGAAATCGCCAAAGGAAGGATCTATGACAATACTCGAGGTAGTTCTCTACTGTGTGAGGCCAGGATGGGAGTATTGCGAACCAAGACTTATCGGGCCAAATACGAAGGGGTAGACACAGTAAGCAGTGTGTGTGGAGAGGAGGAGGAAACTGCCGAACACCTGATAATGTTCTGGCAAGGGCTGCACCCTATAGTTAAGGATAATGGCGCTGAGTTTTTCAAAGCATTTGGGTTTAGGGACAGCGAGGGCAGAATAGACATTAAGCGGGTAGAAATAACTAAAAAAAAAAAATTATCTGATTGGTGGCTAAAATCAAGGCACGAGTGAAAATTAAATCCTTCACTGCAAAGTACCAGTCCTCAACTTCATGATTAGAGGGAAAGGAAAGATAAATCTAGTTTTTGGCTCACTAAGTATCACGGCTAGGTGGCATTAGCCGCCGCCCAATCAAAAGGGTACACTCATATCAATCCATTCATCCTATGATACCCATCCTAATGCATACTTCTGTCCCGCTACCACCTACCCCCATCTCTGGTCGGGTTCTGTTTGTGGTGGTGGTGGTTAGAAAAGGAAAATGGGTTCCGATTTCTTCAGCCCGGTAAAGAAGACGGCACAGGTTGTGTGTGGAAAGTACTGGTTCGGTGCAGGTGGTCCTCTCCCCGGCAAGCGGCTACTGCTCAGCACAGACCGATCGTTTTTACCCCCTGACATACCTTTACTCTTTATTATTTTACTTTATTTTCTTATCTCACTCTGTTTTCAATCCGCATTCCTACGCCAGTGTAGCGGTTGAGATGTCCTCACATCAGAGACAGTTATCGTCACAATATCGTGCATTCCACGCGCCATTTCCTTACCTTGCCGTCATCGTGAGGCCTAGCCTGTCTCATGACGACGGAACAACGAGACTCGTTCAGTCCTCCTTGGACAAAGCAACTACCGTTCGCTGCAGCAAGTTACTCACCGCACTCAGAACAGACGTACCCAGGTAATACCGCGCAGCTAAACGCCGAAAGGATCCTGTCCAGATATTAGGGCCACAGTTCGGCGTGGCGAGCCAAGTCACCAAACGCAGAACGGAGACAACCAAAAAAGACATTGTATGCTAACGTCAACAATGGTCATCTGAGCGCGTGCAAGACAGAGGTAAACAACAACGGAGACCTCGGCCTCACTGTGGTGAAAAAACAAACGTCCCATGCTCAGACCGGTTTGGGCTTTTGGTTCAGCGTACACACACGACTCGCACTAGAGGCCCGTACGTACGTACCTTTCGTGAGTGATCGACGATATCCAGGGAGCGTGGTTTCAGTCCACGATGCGTTTCAGACGTTCGTGTCTCACATCAACGCGCCGACGAAGAATGAGACGTGCGCGGCTACCCACTAGTCACGTGATGACATCGTCTTTGAGCTGCAGCTTTCATTGGGCGACGTCGCCATACAATGCGCTTGTTATCGTACACTCTCTCCGCCGTCTCCTGCCTGCCCAACTCCGAGCCAGAAAAGTAAAAAAAAAAAAAAGGCAAGAAAAAGAGAACGAAAGTGTCTTTTTTTTTCTTCTCTCTCGCATACCTCCGCGGTCTTTGGTTAGTTCAGGTTTGTGTCAACAAATTGGCACAAGCTGGCTTTGCACGAAGCCACAATACCCAAACATTCCTTTTCTCCCCAATGTCCATCAAGCACCCCTTTCATTGCATACGTTGTGAATGAACGCGGAAAACTGCGAAAGGATGCAGTGGTCAAAGGGTATAGAGCGAAGTTTACAATACAAAACATCCCGAGCTCGGTTCGCGGTGGCACCCTGCACTCGCAGGTTCTTGGGTGGATTTATCCGAACGTGGCACTTGTGGAGTGGCAACTGGATTCTCAAAAATTCGTAGGTAAACTAAGCTGCGCAGCCTCTCCCCCCGAAGAAAGAACACCTTAATGTGCCACACGATGAAGAAGTCGCTCTATGAGTATTACTTGTAGCAAAATAAAAAGGCTCGTTTTGTACGTGAGACAGGATACCTACGAGAACTAGCAGATAATGATGCCAAGTAAAGTATAGGGATTATCGGGAAAGTATAGAAGGAATCGCAATGTAAATTTGAAGGAAATAAGTGTGGACAAAAAGATAACTTGCCTCCGGCAGGCACCGAACCTGTGACCTTCGAATAACGCGTCTGATGCTCTACCACTGCACTACGGGTGCTGGTCATCCCTCTGTCCACTCCGCCACAACTGGTCCCAGCAAGCAACATGCGCGGTAAAATGTCGTGGTCGTTCACGACACCATGCTACAGTTTCTCTGTACATGTTAGATGCTAAAACAGGCACGCGCGATAAGCCACAGCGTGTCACTGGTCACATCCTACACACACGCGCATATACACCAGCTGTCCCAGCTTACTCGGACCAATAGTTGCGCAATAACGTTTACGCGTATACGTATAGGGTCAAATTAAAAAAAAAGAAAAGAAATATATGTGCTCTACGATATTTGCGCTTGCTTACATATATGTATTTTATTGAGAAAAAGTTTAATATATAGTTTCAATCAGGCAACATTTCGCTCATTCTATAATCGGTAAAACATTATATTTATTTTGTATACGTCACCTCAAACAGCTACGGAATCAAGCATTTATTATTTTACTGCAATCTGCCTGTTTGTCTTTTTTTTTCAGAAAAAAAAACGAAAGCCTGCCAAATACGTCAAACATGGTAAAGACGCCCGCTAGCGCACCGATACTCTAGCGATGCTTCAGAAATTGTAATCGCGGAATCCTTCAGAAAGAAAGTATAAACGGAAAGGAAGATAACTAGATATAAAGTGTGAAAAGAAGGCAGAGGAAAAAGAACGCATAAGGACAAACAGAATGAGGGAAGGAGAAAAAAAGAAAACTGAAAACAAAAAAAGGAAAATTTTTCAATTCTGTTCTTCTGTTATGCTTTGCCTCACTGGTAACAAGCACGAACGTAGTTTTATAAAGTATAGTTGAACCCTCCTCCCTTCCCCCCTTTCTAAAAAAAATCCTGGTTACACTCCTGAAGTTTAGCGTCTTTGTAGAAAAACGAAAACATGATTTATCCGTGCGTCACAGGAATCGGTATAACGCGAAAGCACACCTTCAGAGAGGTGTAGAGCCAACAACCGATAAACCAACATCTTGCATCACTAAATAAGTGCGCGCGCACAAGCGACCACTCTCAGCTGACCAGGTGCAATGTTTGTCCCGCAGCGTTCTCGTTCCAAAAACTTGGTAATTAAGCATTCTGCAAAGAGCCACTAGGAAGAACAGAAAAAAGTTTGTCTTCGATTGGCGTAACACCAAACTGTTTTTCTGTCAACATTTTGATCGGAGAGCAATCTTCATCAATGTTGAACTGACAAAACTTCAATGCGTTTTCTTTTGCCTTTTTTTACGAACGTCTTCCGAGCGGAGAGAGACTTTGAAAATCTAAAAAAAGGTAGCAATAAAAAAAGTCCGACCAACATGGAGAAAAAAAAAAACAAATCATCGAAAGCCACGCGTATACATGCTTGTATATACGAAAAGTGCGCACGAGACCAAAAGAAATATATATATATATATATATATATATATATATATATATATATATATATATATATATATATATATACCCGGTGGGCACAACGAGTACATTCCATCCGTCCATTGTCAAGCCCCCCTCTTCCGGTTCCCCCTACCTCCTTTGCTCGTTAAGATTAGCGGCGGGAGGGGGAGGAAGGTTCGCTAGAAGCACGGTATAAAAGCATACCAGGAAAAGTGTAGAAAGGGCAGGCAAATTCAATAAAACATACAGCTGCGTTCTTTGTACTGTGGCTCAAGTTAATGCTTCGAAAGGCACTAGAAAATCATCATTGTTGAAGCACTCGAGTGCCGGAATGGTGGTTTCACTGCATGACTGCTCACTTCCTCAGAATGCGCCCGCGGATGTCACAAGCCTGGCAGCGTGCTCCTGTCGATATGAGAGAGGAAAAATCGGAAAGTGAGACCACAGAAAGATACACAGCACTCTGTACTCTCAGCGTCAAATGAAACCCAAACAGCGGCGAGCCTTCGCGATGGCATAGTGCGCGCCGTCCCCTTATCACCATGGGATGCGTACGCCTCCAGTTCGGCAGCTCTGAGCATATGTGCGAGCCTGTCCACGGTGATAACTGGACGGCGCGCACCATATCATTGCGAGGGCTTACCGCTGTTCGGGTTTCATACGCTGATAGTACAATGATAGCGGTGAACAGGGCGTCGGCCATCAATAATTTGATCCGCGACAACGTGCGTCGGTATTTATATACGCGGCGTCGAACGTTATCACTGGTGGCCTTGTTTGTTCCAGAATAAGCACAGCTCTTCGCGCTAGGCAGAACAGGTGATCGAAAAAATATCTAGAATGCTCACAGATATCCTGCCAGGGCTTGCGCAAGGCAGTGTCCACACGTGTCAGCAACATAATAAATAATATTTTTAACGTGGCAGCGTTATAAAGAGCTTGTTTCGCAGAAATTACGATGTCGGCGTTTTTGTGAGCAACAAATCATCATTTTGTCCATGACCGAAAAATGAGGAAAGATGCGAATGAAACAAATAATACAATATTCAAAGTCCAAGTGGGAATAGAACCAGGCTGTTTGCGTGGCAAACGGGTGTTCTATTCCACAGCCACGCGTCCGCGGTAAAACACTGTGACAATAACGTCATCTGCTTGTAAATGCAGTGAAAATAACTTTTATGCTTCATGAACACACGCGTCCGGTATACAAGCTTCACAATCCATGTAATGTTGCAATATTATCACGTGGTACAACCATACATTGCCATCGGGCGTCAGGGCACGTGATTATCAATACAACTTCGTGGTTCAAAGCCGACCACCCATTAAAAATGAACACTCGTTATTACTGCCCGCATTTCGTAAAAGCCACTTAGTGAATGCTTACCAAGTTCGAAAGCATTTCACTCGCACAATTGATCGTGCTTCAAAGCAGTGTTGCGGAAGGGGTGCCTCCATTCTATTCCATTCCGGTGAATTAGTACTTGCCGCAATTATATTCTTTTTAATTCCTCAGAATGAAAAAAGCTTAGTCCATTCAAATTCCGAGGATGGCCGGGCAGTTCAATTCCGTTCCTCTAGTTCTTCAACCTGTATAAGCATCTTGGTACTTTTATTGAGCTAAAAAAATTGGCAGCATATCCACAGAGTGAATGATGGAGATTGGGGTGAAGCATTCGTCCGTCCATTCGTCCTTGCTTCCGTGCGTCCATGCGTCCGTCTGTGTGACCGTCCATGCGTCCATCCGCCCGTCCGTGCGCGCGTCTGTTCGTGCGTCCATCCATGCATCCACCCCTGTGTCCGTTCATGCGTCCATCTATGCATCTGTCTGTGTGTCCGTTCGTCCATCTATTCAACACTCCAAGTACCACCATCTCGAATCTTTTCAATATATATTCCCCATATAGAAGCACCGCCATCCAGCGGACATTCCAAGGACTGAACGAGAGGTGGCACATGCACACTTCCTTGTGGCTT
The DNA here is from genome assembly GCF_013339725.1 of Rhipicephalus microplus. Lineage (NCBI taxonomy): Eukaryota > Metazoa > Arthropoda > Arachnida > Ixodida > Ixodidae > Rhipicephalus > Rhipicephalus microplus. Next base: position 60,500,566 of record NC_051173.1, on the reverse strand, counting down.
GCGCTTCGGGTCTACTTCCCACCTTTAACCACCTCGAGTTCATGGTATATACTAGTTCACTGTATTCATGGCACTGCGGCCGAACGCTCGCTACACCTTTCGAAAACCAAGGAGGTTATGCCCAGTGAGTATGACGTAGCAAACTTTTTCAGTCAGATAGTGCTCAATGTACATGCCAATGGCTGCTAATGGAAAATGGGAGGCGGAGAATTCGGCTTTTACTTTCTTACGGCTTGCGCTTCGTATCTACTTGCCATTTTTAACCACCTCGGGTTCATTCATGATATATAAAAGTTCATTGCATTCACGGTACTGCAGCTCAACGCTCGCTAAACCTTTCTAAATCTAAGGAGGTTACACCCAGCGGGTATAACGTAGCAACCCTTTCTTGTCAGATAGTGCTCAATGTACATGCCAATGGCTGCTAATGGAAAATGAGAGAGGAGAATTTGGCTTTTACTTTCTTACGGCTTGCGCTTCGTGTCTACTTCCCACTTTTAACCACCTCGAGTTCATGGTATATACTAGTTCATTGTATTCATGGCACTGCGGCTCAACGCTCGCTCAGCCTTTCTAAAATTAAGAAGGTTACACCAAGCGAGTATAAAGTAGCAACCCTTTCTTGTCAGATAGTGCTCAATGTACATGCCAATGGCTGCTAATGGGGATCGCAGCGTGCTTATTGTCTAAAATCCAAGTGATCCTGTTCCTCATTCCCCCTTAGCAGCCACTGGCATGCATATTGAGCGCTATTTTTTATTGTTCAACAACGCACAGAAGAAATATGCCACCGGCACCACCTTTGAGGTCAAAATGTAAAAATTCTTACTCACTACGACTACGAGGGACGAACGGGTGCCGCTATAAGGAGATCCGCCTATAAAATGAACGCCTTCGCATAAAGCTAGTGTCACGAGATGCATTAAGAACTGAAAAAGTACGCACCACGTTAACAAGGCTGAAGAGCGGCATATTTCGGACATTAAAACCACTTTACTATATCCCATAAGACCATTTCTTCCGCTACATATATTATTTGCTTGGTGAGCATGTTTGAATGAGTGCGATGCATTAATATTGTCACGAGGTCGTGACGTGGCCAAAGACAGGAAACTTCGTGTTGAGATTTAACTGTTTATTTGGGCGAACCTGTGCCCGGTAAAGGGAAAGTCTAATTACAGCAGCAGTCTTGCACAGATGGCAGTCTCGGACTGATAGCGGCGAACGCAGCGTCGGCCTTCGATCAACAACTGACAAGCGGCGAAGCGCGTCGGCATTTATACCCTTGCCGTCGAATGTTCTAGCGTTATCGCTGGCGGTGGCGTAGCTTCCAGAACAATCTGTACCGTTCGCACAGTGGGCGTGATCTTATCGAAATGATCTACTATAGTCCGGAACCTTCTCGAAACCTGCAGGCGCGGTTTGCGCCGAGAATCGTGTGGTGTTTCGGAACGATAACAAAAACTTGTGAAATGGAACGTGGCAATATTGTTTAAGCGGAAATGCTTTGCGTGCTAAAATGACGACTTTGCTTACACTTATGCTGATAAAAGTAGTGTTCAAGAAGCCTAAGCTGTTTTTTTTTCACGCGTATAGAGTGGTTGTGATTATGGAGAACAATGATTTACTAACATTTCGTTGATGGGTTAAGAAACCCTCTAGGTCTGCTAGTATTAGTAGGAACAGTGCATCACCACCCGGGCATCTCGTGCTTTTACATCGCGAATACGGAAAACGCTCCTCGACCCGACTTTGGCCCTTCACTTGACAGAGTTGAGCACTGCGCCGCCTCTCGGCTGAAAATGACGCTGCGCTACTCAACAATCGCTGCAGATTATCACTGATGTGCAGTGACTTGTCGTGACTTGAGACGGCGCTCCCATCGGCTTTCTCAAGTGAAGGTGGAGCGTTAAGTGAAGGGTTGATCTAGAATACGGGGGTCAGCCGCACTGCTATTGATACTTTACCGCACTCACACTTGTCAAGCGCGGAGTGGTTCTTAAGAAAAAGGAAGAGAAAAGTGAGCCCCGTTATTGTCTGCTTCAGTGAGCGACACCGCCACAGAGCTCACAAAGGGATAGGGGTAAGGAGGGATAAAAGGGTAGAAGTAAAGGTATAGGAAAGAGGAAGAAGAAGCAACAACAAACTGAGGGGATAGGAGAGACAGGAAAGATGGAAGAACGGTCACTGGAGTCCGAGGACGGGGTACACTTGCGAGAGATGTTGACGGCGTCTGTAGATGGCGTAGAGCAGGTCCAGTAGGTCAGAGCTGCGCTGTCACCGAAGACAGCCGGCGACAGGAGGTGACGTAGGGCCAGCCCAGTCGGCCAGAGCTACGATGACGCCGAAGGTCGCGAGCGCGCGGAGCGCGCGGGCGCACAACCGGTCGGCACGAAATCCAGGGAGCGTCTCACTTGTCAAGCGCGCCTTGCAAGCATGGGTAGGGTTAGCGCATTCTGGGTTCGCCTGTGTGCAGCTATGCAATGTCTTCCTTGTCGCAAAGGTTATTTTCGTTGGAAGGTGCTAACCCGCTCATGAGATAAAGATTACGCTGTGCATGGAATATTCACCACTTTTGTAGAGAGGTATCAATGGAAACCAACGTGCAGGAATAATTTTGTTTCTCCCTTCATTATCTGTTGATATAATGGTTTTGTTTTCATACACTTACTTATGCATCGATGTCTCTTTTACAGATTAGCAGATTGTTCCTACTTTTACACCCCGCCAAACGTTGGCTTTGGCTAACTTAAGGTGGACCTAGAGAATGCATAGTGGCTTTCGATTTCGATAAAACATGTACTGAGGCTTAGATAACTTATTTGAGCATGATATTACAGTATTAGCTCTTACACTCGTAGGAAAAAGATTGCAATACTTGCTAACTTTGGGATAGTATTGGTTTGTCACATATGTTGCAAGCCTGGTAGTAATCGCAGTTAGTAACGGCGAAGGTGGTAACAGTTACTACCTTTGCTGTTACTACCAGCATTTAGTAACTGTTACTACCCTAGCCGTTACCATCCATGAGTAGTAACCTTTAAAGATATCGAGAAAAATATAGTCACCAATATACTACCTTGTTCATTTTTTTGACAAATTATTTCCCCACTGCTAATGTTGGCCAATCAATGTCTCATTACTAGAAAACTTCGGGTAATGAAGCGTGGTGTGTCATGAACGCGAAGAGTACATAGACCTAGCAAGCTCACTATTTTTTACGCAAAAATGTACTAAGAAGTACGCATGGGGTATATATAGCCCCTACTTCGCCGGGGCATGTCTGGCACTGGGGAGCACTTGTGTTTCAGGATGAATTATAACAAATTTGAATCTAAAGCACTATCCTGTACTACCTGGTTACGTGCGTTTGGGGACTTAGCACAAAACTTTCAATCAGCCTCATTTATAAAAAAATTATATGTCATACTTATTCATTATAAAAAGATCACAGAAAGGCATTATATACATTGGCCGAAACAAGGTTATGAATTCATTCTAAGAGCATTTGAATGCTTCACGCGGGTAATCTATCAGCGTTTAAAAGGTTATATTTCAACAGAATCAAAAGTTCGGCTAGTTGAATATGCATGGTATAACTGTCAGTAATATTTGTTTTTGAGGTTTGACGCGCCAAAACATTGATAATGTTTAGAGACACTCCGCAGTGGAATTGAAAATTGATTCTGATCGTCTTCAGGGCTAATTGTGACCGTTTGGTTAATTTTGATCTGCTGGTCTTGTTAATATGTGCTGTAATTTACAAATTTTGTTGTAATAGGGTATTACAACGCGTGTAGCACTTGCTTATCGTTCGTTAACTTGTACTTCTCCATTTCGACAACATGAGAATGACGTGTACATATCTCAGTTGTGTAATTTAAAACAAAATGTATTTCCTTGATGTATGGATATCTTCTGCGTCATTTTTCAGTTCATTGATAATACGTCGAGACGATTCCTCTTTTAAGTTATCAGAATCGTAATCACACACTATTTAGGAATAAATAGTCAACAGCCAGGTAGTAAAAAGGTAGTAATGAGGCAAGAAAGGTAGTACCGGCTGCAGTTACTGCATATTTCATTCCAGTTACTGTTTACTAACGTAGGCAGTAAACAGGTCGCAAAAGGTTTGTAACGGTTGCAGCCAGTATCTGTTTACTAACGTTGGTAGTAAACAGGTAGCAAAAGGATTGTAACGATGTAAGAAAAGTAGTAACCGCTGCAGTTACTATCTATTCGCTCGCAGTTGCTACGTTTCTACTAACTTTTTTAAGAGTGTAGGTGCTGGCAAAATACGTTCTTCACCATTGTCCTCTTTGTTTGGCGATGAAAAAACATGCCGAGTTGTGCCGAGTTGTAGGAACCGAGTGAAGTTGTAAAAAGAAAAAGGAGGATAACAATAATAACGAAATGATGCCTCTCCGGAACACTGGAAGCGCAGGATTACCAGCTCTGTGCTGAATATTCAGAAATGTCTGAACTTCTCGGCTTGATCTGACCAGCATGGTCTTCCGGACACGTTCGGAACTTGGTCACTGGTTCTTTGGTAACCAGGTTTATACGTCATAAAAAGTGCTTAAACGACCTCGTGAATTTTTAATGCTGCAATAAAGGTCGTAAGCAGTAAAAGTGCCAAAGAACGCTTTACTCGTATTTCGGTTTTGTTCATCGAAATTTTCCAACGAAATGTTATGCGCTAAACGGGTGCTTCGCCGTTTAGTTTTTAAAAGCATGCCCTGTGAACGGAAGGCTTTTTGATCCGTTGGTTTAAAAAAAATGAGATAAAACAATTGTCGTCTACCTAACTATGTGTTGTGCTTCATATTGATGAGCTGCTTGAGCGTGGACCACTAGCTGAAAGAGCTCGTGTAGTATAGTGTGTTATGGTAGTGCTTCTCAAGCCTCCAACTGTGTGGGTAGTTGAGACTTCATTCGGCAAGTTGTGTGCTCAATTTCAGTTGTATTGAAAGGGCTCGTTTGCCATCTGCGAGCTGGGGCAATGTTGCTGCAGATCTGATGAAAGCGGTAATTTTGGGGGCCTTTTAGCCAACAAAGACGGAATAGCGCACGCTAGCTATTGAAGAAACAAAAAACAAAGAACGCATCATCGTTGCTGAAGATAAGCATGGGGACGTTGCGAAAACATTGAAATCTTAACACTAAGTATCACCGTGCTTTCACATCCGACAGAACTGCAGCTCGTGCGTGTTAATGCACTGAATGTGTGCTCAGCAGGAGCGTATAGCCAGACAAGTTCGCCTTGCTCCGCCCATGATGCCCAAGCTGCGAAAAAGCATGCGCAGGGACGCTGCTATATGAAGAAGGATGCACCTTCTGTGAATAATTGCGGAGGTTTAACGTCCCAAAAGCATGACATGATTATGAGAGAGGCCGTCGGCCGTAGTCGAGGGATCTGAAAATTTGACCACTTGGGTTCTTGAAGGGCACCTAAATCTAAGCACATGGGTATCAAGTAATTTCGGATCCATCGAACCCAGTGATTCTCGGGTTAGAAGCCGAGCAAAACCACTATAGACCACGAGCTATTGTGATGTATTGACCCAGATAACATGCTGCATACTTTTTTTTTCAAGCTCTCAAGAATGCTGTCCCGACTTGGTTTGATCACTGTCGAAGTGTGTCGTCACACATGCATAACTTATTCATGCCCTTTCGAAGGTTGATTTCTGCGAATGCACTGTACCCCATAGTCGACTTAACGCCAACTTTAATATGGGTAATGTTACCACCCACTGCACAAGTTACGCAGCTCTGACGAATATCTGCTGTTACGCATTTTCTCAGCACGTACCGAGTCTTCGCCTTTATCTGAAAAAAAAAACTTGTCCACAAAGCAACTCCATTTCTCATTGAAAAGCAGACTAAGACAATGACGAACACTAATACCTGTCACGCTGAACTTGACGTGAACCACGGCGTCCGCCAAGCATATGGGTGCCTGCTATTGTTCGCGAACCATTGAACACCATCTAAGGCGCTTTGGAACATTCTTACTAATGTGTTAAGCCTCCACGATTACCTAAAGACAGAAGTAATTCATCCTTGTAGTTGCATTTTCAAGCCATTCATAGTTTCCGCGCATAGGACTTTCGCTCGCGTTTCGTCGTCTGCTACGTGGAGCGTGTTTCTGCAGTAGTGCCACATCGACTGGAAGTCGGTTATGCGCCACTTTCAGAGTATGGTTATCATGGAGGAAAGAAAAACACAGGAGAGAGCATGACGTCACGCACTCAGCCTTGGCAAGCCAACCAGTTTTGAAGTCATTAAAGTCAGCCCTTTTGCCGTGAGATCACGCAATAAACGAGACTTGACGAGATGTTCCTGTTTGGTTCTCGGTAGTCCTTAGTGGTAGAGCGGCCGTTTCACCACTCCACGAAGCACCCAGCTGATCCCTACGCTGCTCGGTGTCCCCGCCTGCACTTCCGATCGTGGTCTCGTCACGTTTTTCTCAGTGCTTGTTCCGCTTCGTTCGCTCCGTGCATGCGAGAAATTCGGGCGAGCCGCCGTGAAAGGATCCCGAACACACGCTAGACGTGCACTTACGTCAAGTTAGCGAGAGCATTGTGAACATGTATTCCTCACACTCTGGTGACGAATAATATCAGTGTGTATCCTTCCCGGGAGTGGATAATCGCCCGGCAGCCTGCAGAACTGTGCGTGCGGAACTTGGTCGGCAGTGTTTCGTCGTTAGCCGGCTGCAGTCACATGGCTAATGCCGACGTCGTGTAGCAAAACGCGCTTTGCCGGCATGGATATCTGTTGGAGTTTCTTTTCGCGAGCGGCCGTCAAGTGGAGAGTGCCAGCAGTTTACACACACCGGTACGGCTATTTGACGGTAGTTTAATTAATTTATGGCATAACTAGTACACTGAAGCATAACCGCCACCGAAGGCGCAATGCCGTGACGACACATGGCGATCGTACCAGCTGTTTGCTTCCGTGAGCGGCCAGCCGCAGCTTCCGTGGGGATAGTTATTTACCGGCATAGTTTGAGTTAATCACACCATAGCCTGCTTTAGAAATACCATGTGACTACTATAAACCAGTAGTGGTTTCACCGACAGTTCGCTTTTGCGAGCGGCCGGCTGTCATAGCAACGCCGGCATTTTACGCGGGGATAATTATAGTTGCCGCAGCATGTTTTCAGAGGAAGCTATGGCGCGAATAACTAAAACTATGCCGGCTAATAACTCTTCCCACGCGCAAAATGCCTGTGAATTCTTCGTTTATTGACGGCCGGCCTTGCGCGAAACCGAACTGCTGGTCAAACTGCTACTGACGGGGAACTAGCTGTACCGGTTTCCACTTCATGGCCGCTCGCGTAAAGGAGTGTTGGCAAAGCGTGTTTTCCTCCGCGAAGCCGCAGAAAGAGCCCTACCTTCAACAGGGCACACCCACGTAGTAAGGCTTTTGCTCTTCAACTTCTCGCAATAACCTTATACGCAGCATTCCTTAAGAGTTGTCTGCATAAGATCATTGAAAGCGAAAACTCTTTTGATTGATTTGTGGGTTTTAGTGACCCCAAACTACCATTTGAATGTGTGAGACGCCGTAGTGAAGGGCTGCGGAAATTTCGACCACCTGGGGTTCTTTAACATGCACCCTAATCCGAGCACACGGGCCTACAGCATTTCCGCCTCCATTGGAAATGCAGCCACCGCAGCCGGCATTCGATCCCACGACCTGCAAGCCAGCAGCCGAGTACCTTAACCCCTAGATCACCGCGGCGGGGTGAAAACTCTTATACCTTCGAAGAAGCACTGGGACTCGACGCTGAAGTCTAGAAATGTGAGCACAGCGTTCACGGTAGTACTTCTGCGACGAACGATGAAGCTCTTTTTAGAACAAAACGAAACCGAGTGACTAAAACCTACCGCGCGCGCTAGCGTTTTGGTCACGTGTTGGGCTGACTTGGTGGGCTTCAATTGCGTCGCGCAACGCCTCTTGTATGTTTCACCTCTCCATGATTGCTATAGTGCATAGAATAGGCACTATAGTATGGCAGAGGTAGAGAGTTTGGCAGCTGAGCCGGTTCTACAAACGTTGCTCACGAACGATTTTCGGGGAATGCCCCCAACTTTTGTGTCAGGTGTATAACATTGTTGGCATGCTCAAGCAGGTTATCACACATCCGAGATCAGCCTTAAAGGGACCAGCAACTGATTTTTTTTTTCAATACAGTTTTTCTGATGCGGCAGAAAGCCAGCACTTTGTGTAGTGTTTGTAGCTGCAGTACGTAATCTCAAAATCACTTCATAAGCAGTATCTTTCGATCTGATAGGCTCCACGAACGGGTATCCCTTTTTGTACAGCAACGATTAAAACTGATAACGATGCCGGTAGACCTTCTAGCGACTTGTGCATGTTGTCGTACGCCTGCTATCGCCGCAGTTCCTGCAATTATGCTTAACCACGTTCATTAAGAGTTTTTTTTTTGTGTGTGTGTGTGTGTGTGTGTGTGTGTGTGTGTGTGTGCGTGTGTGTGTGTGTGAAAATAGCAAGCCTTACGATGAGATGATGCAGCTTTATTCAGCTTCTCTGTATATGTACCGCGTTGCACGTGCGCCCGTTCCCAAGGCTGATGCGCCTGTGTCGTGGATGGCTTGAGCCGTCATCGTTACTCTCTCGACGCACGTGCCAAGCCAAGTGACCGAACACGTAGCAGCGCCTATGCGCGGCCGTGCCGAGTAGCAGTACTCGTCATTTCTGAGACGAAGTGTAGGTAGGAAAACCACTTCTCTCGAAAATGTTAGGGATTGGAAGCTGCGTGCATGGTTTAATGAGCTCGCGGGAAAGTTACTCAATATGGGCTATCGAGCCTGGGCTCATTGCGTCATCCGAAGGCAGGGCATCTCTAGTGCGTACTGCTAACACAGGCCTACATGAACATTTTTTTATGTAGTAATATCTTTTGCTATGAAGAAACGAATAATATTTCAATACTAATAAGAACATTGTTGACTCTGTACACATCTCTATAGTTACGTGTAAGAGTACAATGAGTAATGTTTATTTCCACCACTAGATGGCGCCACATGCCATTTTAATTATTGATAAAGAAATAAGAATGTAACTCTACTTCTTATGAGAAAAAAAAAAGGGGGGGGGGGGGTTAGTTTGAATCACTACGAGGGACTGTCTTTATATCCTTGCAGTCATCAGAGTCATCTTATTTCCTGGTCTGGACAGTTGTCGGTCCCTTTAAGGGGCTTAATGGGAAGCGGGTACGAAACGATTCACTCACATTAATAAAGACCGAGGTTACTCAGCCAGCCTCGTGCTGAGCAGGGGTAAAAGTATGCCGCGAACAGCCGAGGCCCTCGCAACAGCCTAAAAAAAAAATCGCATGGCAAAAAATTGTCTTGCCGCAGGTTCCGCAGAATGAGGACGTCGTCGGTGTTTTTTTTTTTTTTTGGGGGGGGGGGGGGGGGGATTTCCTTCGCTTCTGATCAGAATTGAACGCCAGTAGCCAAACTTGTCTTATGTGCAAATGGGAACGCGGTAGCGTACTTTGGGTTTTATATTTGCGTGCGCGTTGTACGTTTTAAGTTCGTAGCAAAGTAGGCCATTAAAGTGGGTGCACTTTGCACTAGAGGTGGCATCTTACTCAAAAAAAAAAAAGAATGTGAACGTAAATAATTGTTATAATGGTGCTGTTTTAGTACCTATTTCTTTTCTCTTTTTTATTTTCTGAACCTTGCGGTGTCCTTGCTGATATTTTACTGTTTTACTATGTGCAGAGAAACTGTTTTTTTTTTTGCGTAGCCATAGAAATTGTTTGTGCTACCTTTAATTTTAGTTTGTTTTTTCATTGCCCACTCTTCGCTTTCTCGGCACAGCACTTGGTAGCAAAATAACAGACGAGAAGTTTTCAAAACATGTACGTTGTGTATATGAACGGCAATACAGTAAAGCAATATAGTGTGACATGCTGCACGTAAACAGCCTCTGTTTACTTTATTAATCTTGTCAGTTGAATAATGGAGGGGGATATTGAAGGATTGCTTATTTTTGTTTCACATTGGTATCATTATCAACCTAACCATGCCCACTGCAGGGCGATGCCTCTTACATTCCACCAATCAACCCAGTCCTGTGCTTTCTGCGTGTCCGCCCCCCCCCCCCCCCCCCCCCCGTTCTGTGAACAACTTCACTTTTTCCCCGTTTCTTGCAGGCACACTGGAGGAAAGACGACGTTGATTGCTGAAATAGCGCTCTCGAAACCTCGTAGTGCTACTCTTGGGGCAAGAAAATGCCTATTCGCAGTAAAATGATAATTCAGTGGTCCGCATCGCGTTAGCGCACGTCAAATCCCTCACCTGAAAGTGGTCCATTTCACGTCACTGCTTTCGTGGGCTATGTTGCCCACCTTTACTGCATGGTCACCGACAGTAATAGCGTAAGAGCGAAAATAGCGGGAGACACAGCAGCTATACAATAACGGCCATTGAACAATTTTCTGCCATGGCCTTCGAGATGGTGGTGCACGGCGTATTTTGCTTGCTTCAACTGAACCTTGTTAAATGGCACCACATATCCAGCCTGACAAGGCGGAATATGTGGTGCCACTCGCGCCATTTCCTATAGTAACGCCAGGCGGTTCCTTTTTCTATAAACAGAAATGAACAAGTAGCATTTTATAACATCTCTTGAGGCACGGAAGCTTCTTTTTTTTTATAGCAGCTAGTCTGATTACTAGTGATTATTTGTAGTCGGATGCTCTGGCGTCATGGGTATCATTGCCAAGGTATTCGACTCATAGAGCCTGTCGTACATTTAGCTTAATATAGCAGTTCCCAGGACGCTGCTGTTGACAATATTGTCGTTTTAGACGTTGTCATACATTGAGTTTTATTCTCCCTTTGAGATGGCACCTATCATTTTCCTCTCTATCGCTCACTGCGTCGCCATGAGTTCAAGATGAACGCTCTTCATAAACCTCCAGGTTTCTTCTCCGTATATAAGTTCCGTATTTCAGCATATGAGAATTATGTTTTTGCATGACACATTGTCCACTAAACGTCGCTTAAGTTACTGCAAGAACAAGTTTTCTCAGAGGGGCTGCATTGCATTGCAATCATGCAAATAATGAATAGAGATCGCAGGTTACATTCTGTTGCCACCAAGGTAGTGGCTCTAGTGGCTGCATGACGCCCGTTTTGAAGAAGCGATGAACGGTGCCGTGGTATAGTGCTGTCCAGTGGGCTACGCTTGAACGCCTGCGCATTGTTGCGTTGCCAGTGCGAACTGGAGTGCCCGTTATCAGGACGAGTCGGGAGACAAAAATACATTATTACTTGTTTATGGTCCTCGTGAACATGCACGGCGCTCTTCGGTACACGGGATCAAGTTTAAACACGGCAAGCTAAACCCACAAGAGCACTATAACGGGTCCACTACCCCGACAATCTCATCTCCACGTGGTGGTCAAAAGTCCGCCTATCCTGCACCCCTTGCTGGTGCATAACGATGACGACGTTTGCGCCTCTCTACGGCTTGCGCCTGCGGAGCTTTCTTTCTCCCACTCAGGAATGTTGCTTTGCAGACTCCGTGAAGCCGGAAAGGCAGTGCTGGGAGGGTATACACTGTGGTTTTTACACTGGCCCTACACAAAATACTTACTGGATGTAAATATTTATATACCGGAAGTACCACCTGACGTATACTATGATGCAAGTAAACCAATCTGATGGTTAGCTCTGTGCGGAAAAATAATGCGATGAGCCGAAAATTTCCAGTGAATACAATTCTGTACATCCAGCACTTTATAAGGACGGTGGGGGACATTTTAGGTTAGATCAAATTACTTGCTGCAAAGTTCTCGGACCATCCTTTAGGTGTAACGGTGACAAATGTCATTCGTGCAAATTAAAAAAAGTAGAAATAGATTTATTTACATATATACAAAGTCGTTGAAATTGCCTCACAGTCAGCATGGATGCCAGGAGCTTTATCTCGATCATCCATCGGAACGCCGGGTCCATCTTCGAGTGCGTGCTTCAACGGCAGCTATCGTAGACCTTTCCGCACATTGAGCTGTTACCTGGGAACTGCTTGAACCCAGTCTTATAAGCATTGTCGTGACGCCGCACTAAGTCGTTGTTCTCCCCGACCAAACTCCGAATACCTTGAAAAAACATCACCATACGGAAGTGGTACATCGAGTAGCGCTTGGGGTCGGCGCCGACCTCGCAGATGAGCTTGAGCATGCAGCCGCGGGGATCGACAGCTTCGACCATCTGGAGTTCGATTATGCGCACTTCTTCCATTGTTGCTGGCATCCTCTCTTCCAGCCAAGGAACCCCGTAGAAACCATGGGCTCGTTGCGAGCCGGGGAATTCGACCAGTCTGTGAGCGACCTGCGTGCATGAAAGTGGACGAGTGAGAAATATACATGACATACGAAACATGAAATCGATTCATTCACATATCAGAATCACGACTGTACAAAGGAAACGCGTTTGTTTCTGTTTGCAAGCTTCGCGGTCGACACAAAATTCATCCTGATTCGCATGAATGGATAGATATGACTGTATCCTTTAGATCGGGCCGTGGCTGACGCCACCTAGCCATAATATTTAGTGAACCAAAAACTCAATTTATCTTCTTTTTTCTCCCTTTAAATAGTGAAGTTGAGGATTGGTACTTTGCAGTGAAGTGTTTAAGCTTCACTCGTGCCTTGATTTTAGCCACCAATCAGATAACCTCATTCTAGTTTTTTCTACCTGCTTAAAAGGGCCCTAGAATACTTTTTCAAGTAACCATGGAATGAATTCACTGGAAGAGCTTATTGCCTCACGAATACAACGGCGCAAAAAATTTAAGAATCTGTCCAGTGCGAGTGGGGTTACAAAAGTTTGTCGCATGCTGCAATGGCATTCTCTAGTCCTGACGAGAACGCTGGAAGCGAAGCAGGGAGGGATGGCAGGGCTACACAAAAACGACACGCACGCTTCGCGACCTTGAGCATTTTTTTTTCTTCGAATGCGTGGCCTTCTCAGTGTGATCACGCGCGCATGGACCAGTAGTGTACTCCCGTGGCGATCTCTGTAGCGAAAGAGCGCGCCATGTTCAAATCAGCCAACGGCTGATATTTGGGTCATTGACGTGTGATTTTTTGGGCATATTACGTGGTTTGTCGAGAGAAAAGAAAGAAATTTTTGGCTGTCTTTCATAATTTATTGTGGATTCCAGGCAGCGTGCTGTGCTATATTATTTGGCTCACGTGTTGTCGAGAGCCTCTACTTCCAATCGGCAGTGTTTTCTGACCATGCTTAAAAAGTGTTGCAGGGCCCCTTTAAAGTCTATTTTGCCCTCCCTGTCCCTTAACCCCAGTGCTTTAAAAAACTCTTTGAAGATTTGAAGTATTTAGCACTGTGGACGGCTGCTCCAACATCGAGACATTATTTGCAAAAATACAGAAATCAAAACTTTTACGTACATGATAATGCTTGTTTTCTGGTCAAATGTAAGTTGAAGTCGATATTATGACAAGCAAAACGTGAGCGCGTAGTGGTATTCCCATTGTAATATGAGTGAGACACTGTCCTTCCCCATTCAGCCAGCGTAGGCTAGCCGACAGGGCATGCGTTATTGAAGGCTGTTTCGTATTTCCCACGCATTTATTCACACAAATTGTCGGACGTTCACATATGCGATTTGCTCGAACAAAAAGCGCCGATCAGCTTTCAAGTAAACATAGCGTTATAGTAGTGTCCAGCGACGTCACTGTGGCCACCAGCTGGTACCCGAAACCGAGGGATGTCTATAAAAGCTGTGTATAGGGTATAAGCGTACTTTAGTAATAGGATTTAAATTTGAAGCGAACTACTAACGCCGTGTCGAGACGTGCTCGGATGACAAGTGACGCCACTCGAAGGCGTAATTTGAGTGCTTTCTCGTAACGAACCCGAGAAGATATAGGCACTGAGGTGAGACCGCAACATGCAGAAAATGATGAGATTTTCTCCAACACTATCAATGAGAAAAACTAAAAAGCATTTGCTAGCGCGCACCGAAGATGGACAGATTACATGAGCAGGACAAAGTCGGGAGGCTATAGCCACCTCGTTTCGTCCTGCTGGCAACTATTCACAAAGTAATTAAAAAAATGCGTTCATATTTTGATAACCTCTACTAACTCGAACACTTATCGAAAGTATTGCTGCAAAAAACAGATAGTAATGACATAAAGGAGTGCAACCTCTACAAGAACAATGCTCAATTTCTTTCACTAGATTAGGCTAAGTACTGGCCTAAGAGATTGCTTTTCTACTGGTAAATGTCACACAGTCTGCCAACTCACCCAATCGAGGATGTTGCCGTTCTTTGTCACGGGTTTCTCGAACCGTTCGGGTTGGGCAGGATCCACCGGTCGGGCAATCTTGTCCATCACCACACTTGTATCGCGCGTCGCCTCGGGACTATGCCGGGACACTCCGAGTTGAGCTTCGTACTCCGTGAGAATATCTCGCATCATACCCACCACCTCGAACGGTGCCAGGGCTTTGAGTTCATCGTTGTACGTTTGCGGTGGCAAGGAACCCGGAGGCAGCAGGATGTTCATGTAGTACTCCCTGTAGAAATGGTGCAGGACGTATATGCGGAAGAGTAGAAGCAGCCTCTTGTAGACTTCGTGCATCTTGAAGTACGCGGTTGTGAACATTTTGTTCAAGGGGGCGCTCGAGTAACGCATTCCGCTTTCCAGAAGTCCCATCACGGGACACTCGGTCGCCGTGAGCGCGTAGATGACGGTGAGCAAGCTCAGGACGAGAATGGCCTTGTTCATGGCGCCACGAGTTGTGCAGACCTGCGCAACATACACAGACTCGTTCACTAGCCCTGTTTAAGAATTCAGAACTACCCTAATCACCCCGTCTAGAGACAATGGCGAAAGCAATGCTAAAAAAAACAGAAGGCAATAAAAGAAAAAAGAAAGAATCGGTCTTTGCGAGTAAGGCAGATTCCAAACGACCTCACAAGAAGGGAAGATAAACTTAGATACCGGAGACAAGTTACTACGAAAATCAGCCTTCTTCATATCTAAGAAGGCTTCACAAATCTGTCATCGGCCATTTGTTAGAATGTAGGCACTTCACCCAAGCATCCCCAATCCTGTTTACGTACCTCAAGCTCGGCGGCAGCAGTGTCCGTGGTGGCGGCGCTCTGTGATGCGTGTGACGTCCACCGTTGAATCCTACGCGTTTTAGACGCACGCTGCCCGCAAGTCACGTGAGAGTGCTCCTTTTCGTAGGCACCTTTCATTGGTCACTGTCACGAGACATTGTGCTTGCTGCTGGCACCCTCTCTCCACAGTCTCCAAGCCGCCCAACGCCAAGCGAGCAAAAAAAAAAAAAAAAAAACAGAAGAAACGAAAAAAAGAAAAAAAGGAAAGGGTATTCGTTTTTCACTTTCACAGTTTTTTTTTTAGGTTCATTTCTGTGATTCCTCCAGGTGAAGCTTGTTCCCAATTATCTGCAGTCATCCTTGACTTGCGGGGCATGCTTACATTTCGCGCCAGCGAACTTCTTGGTCTCTTCATTTCACCATACTCGGATATGTTTCTCATTTCTCGCTAACAATTGTTCCACTAAGAGAACCCCATTTATTGGAACAAAGTAATATGGATAAATTAATAACTAAATTCAAAACATGCCTGCTTTCTTCATGTAAGGCGGGATACTCGGGCAAGAGGGCACAAGGTTCCTATACTTTATCCCCTGTGCATAGTTTGGGAGTAGACAAATGTTTATTTATGGACAATTACTCATAAAAAACGCAGCGTGATCGAAGGTGGGGCATCACCGCTAGTTAAACTTGTGCATCCTTTAATTTGACATTGTGTTCTTGTGCTGTATGGTGCAATATTTCACGTTCAGCAAGTCGCCAAGTATATTCCCTGTTTAGGCGTATTGTTAGAGCCAGTCACGATACGGCTTTTGAAGATGGCGTTCGATCGTCTTTGTTTTCGCCGTGACAAAGCATTCAGATCCACGATGTTACCACGGTCCATCACGTGCAGCTGCGCGTCCCATGCAGAAGACGGGAAATGGTAACTGCATTTTAAATGATTGGATCCTGAGAATACCGACTTTTTTCCCATTTGTAAACGTTAGAGAGGAATAAAACTGCAAGAGACATTGAATCGATTCGTAAAAATATTATTAGTTCGAAGGCCAAGTATGTACGGTAGCTTATAAATGCTCTATTATAAACGTTAGGATTGGCAAATGACCCTTCGATATCTCCGTAAGGTCTAACAAATTCTGATGTTCGCTTCATCTATACACCGTACCACGACCTGACATAGCAGCTGAACGGATAATGTGTTGCGTTACCGACGTGTAGATCGTTGGAACTATTCCCGGATACGGGCGATCGCATTTCGATCAGGACGAAATGCAAATACGTCGTTGAATTTGAAAGTAAGTCCACATTTACAAAACCTCAGGTAGTAAGAATGCTTCCGAAGTCATCGACCACTTCTTGCTTCTTAAAAAAATATCTCTCTTCAGTTTAGTCACACCGCTGAATTCAGTTTCTTCATTATACCCCTAAACAGTATAAACTTACAAAATATAACCTTAAAAAAAATTGCTCTCAGTGCATGAGTATGCGGTGAAATATAGAAGCGTACGGAACTGAACGTTTGTGGAGGCACCAGTATTGTTGTTAGAAAAAGTCATGCGAATTATTTCACTAAACTGATGAGCTGACTGGCCTTATCGATGACTATATTACCCGTGTAGTGTTGAAAGCTATCCCTAAAGAAGCATGACTGATCGAATGAAGTCCCCGCACATTTTTTGTTTCTTTTATTAGTTTTTTTGATGACCGGGAGATTCTTCACGCATTCTTCTATCTTTCTCTCTTTCTCCTTCCGAAGAAGCTGCTGTGCGTTCTGTCATGGGCCTATCAAATACACCGGGTGCTGCGCCGTGTCACCTTATGGCAGGCAGAAATTAGGTGACTTCTTACTTTCATCAAGAAGCAGTACCACCACCACCACCACCACCACCTCCACAAATATACGTCCTTCTTACTACCTTTATTGTGGAAATGCCCGCCTGTCAAGGACAAAGAGTGTCGCACCTGACACGCTCGTTTCCCCCCTTTGAAGTACACATTGCTGTTTGGATGAGCAGAACTTTTTTCACCTCTGGCCTGTCAAAGAATGCAGCCCCTGATACACATTCCCTCTTCTCGCTCTGCAATTCGACATGCTTCTGGCCGCTTTGAACCACTACGCTGAACTGAATTTGAAAAGGTCCAGCTGCTTGTATATTTTTTCTTGGTACCTACTCGCCAAGCGAGACACCCATCTCTTTTTTTCCTTAGTTCCCGAAGGCTGCCATTGTCAATGCATTGGCGTACGGTGGTCAATTGATCAACCGTTTTGCAGCACATGTTTTTTCGGTCGATCTGTAAGGACAGGGTACACTGCAAGTGAGCTCAAGAGCCAGAAATCGCTGGTCAACTTCTAAAGCAGTATCTTAACACGAGGAATAAGTACTACGGGCAGAAGCGACCTTTCCGCGCCTCAGCGATGCAGGCGGGTGCTTTTGTTTGAGAGAACAAACTGTCTCCGCCGAGGGGGGCGGGGGGCGTAGCGGAATTTCAGGCAGGTGTTTTGCCACATTGTTGCACTTGCTCCAAAGACATCGCCATGGTCGTTTTGTCGTCAGCAGCCGGTGCAAAGGGCGGTAAACGTCCCCAGAGTAGTTTCCTCACACGGGTCTCCCCTCAGGTTCAAGGATCGCCCGCTGAAGAGGGAAGGGCCGCAGCAATCAGCATCACCATCATCGACCCGTCCATCATAATATCCCACAGCTCTTGTGCACTATTTCAACATTGCTGCAAAACATGGTTGTATACCAGAAGGCATGTGTCATGTCGGATGAGCTAGCGAAACATCCGACAGTTTATTTGTAACATTTAGATCTTAAGTACGTAACCCAATTAACAAAAGAGTAAGCCACCTTTCAATGTATGTTAGCTCAGCAACAAAACGTCATTTTTTTCTTCGCTCTGTCGTGAAGTTCGTGAATTAAAGTGGCGCTAATATTGAGGTGGAATTTCAATGGCAGCTAAATGCGAGCACATGCGCAGATTGACTAACGAGCTAGCTTGAGGTCGTCAAGGTGTCGTTACTGGGTATGACGTTGCCCATATATAGCCCACGGAGACAAGAAGAGTCGATGCAATACACATGACGCAAAAAAAAGAGAACATCCTCTATCCTACTTGTGTGCTCCATGCACAACGTTATACCTCCTAATGGGAAACTGACAGGCCCAAATAGCAACATTGGTTAAGGAGTCCCTCAATGCACAGTGCCTTATAACTGTATCGCAGTTTTTATTTAGACCCCTTAAATATTTGTTCCTAATTTGACAGACTGCTCTTGGGCATGACACATCTGCATATTCCACAAAAGAGGCATACCACAGAAGAAGAAGCAAGTTAGATGCTTGCATGAAGTCTAGAAAACACCCTTGGAATTATCAATATGTCCACCTTTGCAAGTACTCATTGCGGACTGGACGATGACCGGCTGCCTTAAGATGGCCCGGGCAAAACCATAGAAACGACATCTACTGCTGTCGTAAAAGGACCACAAAAGCGTCATGTTGTTCCTTATGCTAAGCAGAACAGTTGTGGCCAATGTGCAATTCAATTTATTCATTGCATTGCATTAAAAGAGCGGTGCGTCTTTTCAAGATATTTTCGCAATCGCACAACCTACAAGGCTAGCTGCAGGATTCATTCACGCATGCCTATGCTGTGATAAACTGAAGCTACACACGCGCTGTTTCGATTTACAGTTTATTTCGATCGATTCTAGTGCATACCTTGATATTCTTCCATTTGTTATTCCCGTAATGCTATCCGAGGTACTTCGTGATGCAACAATTAATTAGTTGAGGCTCAATCAAAAAATGAATACACGGCATCATTCACGAACACGTGGCCACGAACTCGTTTCACGTGCTCGCTTGGTTCCGCCGCTATAGCGAGACTACCACTATCTCATTCATACACTAAATGTACCACTAATTTTTGGCACTTGGTTGAGGTGCCAGCTGAAGGGGCAGCGGGGTGTTAATTTCTGAAGCATTGATACGGTAGTTACTACATGCCTGTTTTTGTTTTGCTTTTTTTTTCTAAAAAAGCCGTGGTTCAAACAGGCAAGTCGTTCTGAGATCCCGTTTGCACATATCGTATTGTACTTCAAACGACTGAAGTATGTTAGCACAGCGAAAGCGAGGTGATATGCGCACCTGACGAAACTTTGCACTGACTACTAACTACCTTGTTTTAGGCGCAATCATACCGTGTAAGGAAAAGAAACACAACACTCTCCGTAAATCAACACAACAATTTGAATACGAAACGTTGCGCTGTCGTGCCGACGAGGAGATAATGTAATATACATAACCAATAAGCATACCCCAATACAATGTATTACGCGTAAAACTAGCCAGGAACCAAAAGTTGATTGACAGCCACAAAAATTGACAAATAATATTTTAAATATTACTTTGAACGGAAAGCAACAGCTTGTAAACATTGCTAATACTGTAAAAAAAATAAAACATGAATTTGGCATAGTAATAAGAAGTTTTTTAGGGCACACGGATTGATAAGCGCGAACATGAATTTGTGGAGTACCCGAGAGCCATCTTCTAACCAAAAATGAATCAGGTAATAGCAACTGTATACCCAGAGAAAACTGTCGTCAAGGAGCATCAGTCATAATTTAGAGTCGATAGACATAATCGCTACAAAACTCTTACAGCATACCGTTTTTACTCAATAGTAACGGGACAACTATTGTAACAATTACATAGTGCAAATCTGGAGAAAGAAACCTGTGTTGCAATCGATTGAATACGATATCCATCAGGAATGTATAATACATCCAATGCAGGCTAAAAAGTCCTCCCAATAATCTTTAGTTTGCCTGGTATTGGGTAGATGGTTAGATTTCATAGCTGCGAGCTTCTTAATGTCATTTCAGTTAGCCCTCCACGATCGTCGTTTCTAATTTCTCGATGCCCATCTTGTTGTTCGAAAACTACCGTTCGTTGGATCAGCGCAGTTTGAAACAATAAATAATACACAAAAATAAATACATTCCCCTTATGTACGGGTTTCCCATGAACTGCGAAACACAAGAACACTTTTCCCACTCATACAAATAAGCATGAGTTCGTGCTTCAGATGGTATGCACGATGTTCAGAATTTCGCAGATGTTTATTTATTACCCATTCCTTAGAAAAACACACCATCTAAGGCTTATGCTGCACATTATGTTATCGCATACTACTTTATTTTTTTGCGCTATAACTTAAAAGGATTTACTTGATGCAGTACCAAGTCGCCATGTTTTATATCTAGAAGACTGGAACGATCTGTTATGGACAGAACATTTCACCAGTCGTGCTTTAGAGTATCTGCGCAAAAGGACAAATTACTATATTGTGTTCATCTACGCATCGTACCTTTCATGGTTACACCTGCCGAATGTAACACATGAAGTGTTACATTCGGCAGGTTTATGTCGTACATTCGGTTCCCGGTCAACGGGCGGTCGCATGGCGTTCAGGATGAAATTGAAACGCCGATGTACGTAAATTCATTAAGGCATGCCTCATAAAAAATTTTTGCACTCTTTTGGTTTGCAACATCGTTTTATATAATTTCCAAATTATGGCCCCAAACAGTAACAAAGTAAAAACGGTTAAAAAATATTGGAAAGGAAATAGTTTCCCTGTAGACGCGTGCCCAGCGATATGGTTATGGGCAACAGCGCTATCAGCATTATAAATGGCCGTGCCACGTTGCGACCCAAAGGGAAGACCTTGTTAAAAACTACCTTTTTCTCCCGTTTCCCCCTTGTCCTCTTCACGCGCTCTTCGTGGAAAATTGCGACAAATAAACTATAATTCTCGCACGTTTTTTTGGGTTTTTTTTTTTGCAGAACGAATTCCATTGTCAGGTGTCACTTTGCAATATTTTCTCGATGGTCGGTAACCCAATTTTTGCGTGCTCAGACTCCCTCTGCCAAGCAGCTGCGCTGCGTTTGTCATGGCCAGCACAAATAGACGTCCTTTTCGACCACTACCGCGAATCACAGCTTAAAATTCTGGCTGCTAAGGATAATGAGCAGCCCACCTGACACGCTCGTCTCCCCCTTTTCGAGGCATCACTCTGAAACGAGTCCGAGAGCCTTATCAACAGTTTCGGGGAAATCCAGAAAGAATAAAATAAGGCGACGTTTACAAAAAAGCGCATGGCCCCAAACCGCTTTCTCGTGCTCGCGTGGCTCTGGTCGGCGATTCGACATGGTTTTCTTGTTTGAAGAATTTCACTCACCTGCAGGTGAAGATGAGCCTAAGGGTGCCATTGTGTATTCAATGGTGTTTGATGTCGAAAACATCGGACGCGCCTATCGTGTACTTGTTTCTGGGGTGTTTCAGTCGGGCCACTTGCAGTGCACGTGGACTGAATGAACCGGACCTAATAATCAATTTTAAATTATTGTTAGTTTTTGCATCAGGAAGGTACCTCCTACATGAAATGCTCACGTCGTACCTAAAATATCTGAAATAAGGGAAAACACCGCGGTTATCAGGAGATGGCACGTGTCCCGTCTGACACGTGATCCAACTACCCAACCAGTCATTTATAAAGATCATGCAATAAATATGCAACCTGAATAATTAACAACTCAACTACCTTTTAATCTAGAATAAGCTAGCAACAAGGTGCCCCCCTTTTTTTTTCGCTCTGTCAGAACGTGAAGTTGAAGACATAAATCGAAACACCTGTACGCTCTGATTTATGTGTGCGTTACAGAACATCATGTTGACAAAGGCTATATTATTGTGCCCTGATTTGTAATTATATCACAACTTTCACAAAAAGAACATAAAGGTGATATATTGCTACTTCGTTTTGGGAGACATCGGCCTTAGGTATGACATATTCGCGTTATATAGGAAAAAAGAAAAGTTGAAACTGCATGGTTACGGTGGTGACCCTCCATGCAGTGATAGCAAGGTCCGAAAAGGGCTGCGCTTACGCTGAGCGGCAGTGCTGTGGCCACTTTACGTTAATATATATATATATATATATATATATATATATATATATATATATATATATATATATATATATATATATATATATATATATATATATATAGAGAGAGAGAGAGAGAGAGAGAGAGAGAGAGAGAGAGAGAGAGAGAAACAGCGCACCGATAGATGTGATTCGCTTTCATGAGCGGTGCGTATTCCCTGCCGAATGACTCGATGACATCACCGATACCACCACCGATGCCAGCACCACTTTGCGTTTGTAATATTCGTGTTGTTTTTATTTACTAACGTAATGCATTTTTTTGTATAAGAATACTACTACGTGGTTAGCACATCAAGGGTGAGACATTTTGCATACAGAAGACGACAAAGAGAGCTGGCCTGTCCGCTCAGCAAACTGTGCTTCGTTTTAATCGATCACTGTAAATGAACTCGCAAATAATTACGTTTCGTCTGATCTTACGTAACAATACGATAATTTCCCTTCATAATTTTTAATTTGTTGCTCTCTGAGTAGTATTTCACACATCTGGTAGTGATAGTCGAACAAATCAGTTGACGCTGAGGCAGAAAATGAGCTCGTGGTGCAACCTATACAACGCATGCAAGGTTGCGAACTTGTTCCACACGTTCGTGTTTTTCCAGTCATGCTGAGTTATGCTTATTGGTACATTAAAAGCGCCACTACTTCCTCTTTGTGAGGAAGGGGGGGGGGGTGATGTGTGAATTGAATTGTTCTTAAATAGCTGCTGCGTGCGTGGTTGTCAATTACTGTACACTGCATGTATATAAAACTCAGTAAGGTAGTCCACGTGTGTGAGTGCCCAAGCATATGTGCATTATTATAGGTTCCCAATCTGTATCCCCTGTAATTATAAAAAAAAAAAACATTAGACCTCGCTCGACTGCTCGAAATGCGAAATCTTAACAACGTGAGAAAATCAGACGAGCTTTTGGCACGTATACATGCTTTTTAACCACGCCGCCGCCGCATGATCCAGTTGCGAGTGTGTGCTTTTCCGAGTATCTTCTCTCGTCTTCTTTCAAGTTTGCGCCAACGATGTTTTACACAGCCGCATACCAGCTAGCCCGACAGCATACGTTGCTGATGAGTGAAATTGGTTTGTAATTCAGATGAGAATGCGGGTTGCCTTATTTTAATAGACGCACCACCTTCCGCACCTTCTAATCTGCGGGTAAAGTCGAGCTAGCACTTAACAGACTGGACAAAAAGACACAAACATTGTAGGGGAGTTCACAGCAATATTTTTCAAGAACATGCAATTAATTTTATCCGCACCACAAGAATAACATTGTTTTAGACCATCACTTAACTTCAAAAATACCCGAAAAATAAACTCTATAACAAAAAAATCATTTTGTGCATGTACAGTAATCAGAAAATTATGTCGCAAATATGTTCTTTTTTACCACGCAACAATCTTCATTGCTCATGGTGGTCAGAGCCTGTGAGTGATATGCAGCTTTTCATTTTTTTATCAGAAAAGCGCTCCAAAATTTCCCTGAGAGAGAAAACATAAAGAAAAAGGCAGGGAATTTAACCAGGGCTGAGCCCCAGTGGGCCACCCTGCACTGGGGAAGGGGGTTGGTAGAGAGAAACAAAGGTAGATATGTATGAAGGAGGGAATAGCTTATTTCTCCTAAGACGATGCGATAAGCGAACAATGCCTTAGAGTATAGTCAATCACACGATTGTAACATTAAGTGCGTTTCTCGAGACAAAAATTTTATCCACTTTATTATGCGCTTTGAACAACACGTATACGCCATAACGAGCACCAACGTTTTTCAAACCATGTGCGGTTCAGTGTGTGTTTGTGATAACTATAGATGCATAGTTTTCTAGCTAACTTCCTGACCACTATATGATCACGGCAATGAGTTTTCCTGAACCTAGTTATTCTTTTCCCGACAAGGAGCCAGTCACGTCTCCTGGAAAGCCAGAATTTGCCAGCCGAGCAACCTGCGTTTCAATGCGCATGATACATGAAGGTCATCTAATGAGTTCTGAGGAGCGGCATCAGGCACAGCTGATGCGATGCCCCTCTTGCAGGTTTTTGACTGACCACAATCGAACTTTAAAATCATCTTAATGGATATGATTGGCATAAGATCCAGGTTCGCATTTAGGCTGTTGCACTGTCTATTAGTTTACAATGAACATGATTGATCATTTGTGTGACCTTGTATGCTCCTCATCAGATTTCAGGCCGACTGCGGCATCAACAGCAGTGCCAGTTTTTGTTTACGTTCGCGTCCGCTTGTATTTCAGCGTTTTGGCCAGACAGCAGAAATAACATATCATTTAAGGTGTGATGTATAGCTAATCAGTCGCAAAAACTCAATGCATAGGCATGGAAGAATTACGATTAGTATATATGCCAAGAACTTTGCCTTAGTAATAATGGATGTCACAATGTAAGCCAAACAACAATCGAAAGGTGAGGCATAATTTGCCCGAGGGACCATAAACAGTGGTCAATGGGCAAGACACTTCACGAGATGCTGCTGCAAGCCGTTAAATTAAGTAACCGGTCATCTTTTCGTAACGTGTATTTCGTGAAACACATCATGTCCCATTACAAGGCAAGAATGAAATTTTATATTTACATGAGAAGAAATTAGCAGTATGAAAAACCAGTTCACTGCAAGGAAAAGTGTTAAGAATGCTTCCTCTTCAACATCTTCACACCGTTATTCTGCACAAGTAGAAGAGAAAACGAAATTGCGTATTTGGCGTTGTTACTGCATATTCTTATTATGCGGCGAATTATGTACATCCGGCAAAGTGGTAGCTGTTTGAACGAGTGAGCATCATACCATAAGTTATATCCAGAATCAGAACATTTTGATACGTTGAATAACCTAAGAGAAGCCAATTTCTTTAAAGAATAAGCACGGACGAGATGACCCAATGACCGATTATGAACAGAACTACTTACGAGTCATTGTTTTGTATTAACACCACAAAATGACTCGCATTCTCACATTCGGTTCGTCTACACGTTGTGGAACAACCTGCCATGCTAGATAAACGGATAAGGTGTCAAGTTAGCGAGACTGAAGCCCTGAGTTTGATTCCCGGCCACGGAGAAGAGGGGGGTGGGTGTTGCATTTCTGTCAGGACAAATTGTAAAGACCGAAGGGCGTAATTAAGAGAATGTTAGAAAAACCCCACGTAGAAGGAATGTTTGGGCAGTGACCGCGTCGTGCCTCATAAAAATATTTCGCTGTTTTGGCTCGCAAAACAGCCTAATGTTAGGATTTCCAAATTATTCTTCGAAACGTCGTAAAAATAAAAAAAGAAATTTAATATATTGGAAAGAATTTGAGCGTGGCTGTCCTTGACCTTGTCGAAAACTAACATATTCTTTCTCCCCTTGTCCCGTTCAGGCAGCTTTGAGAAGAATCGGTAGGGGAGACTAGGGTCCTTACACGCCTTTTTTTTCCCGAAGGAATGCCGTTGTCAGTTATCACGTAGCAACGTTTTCTCGGTGGAAAGATAACGCGCTTTTCGCATTCCTGCACTTTCTCTTCTTCCCAAGGAGTCGCACTGTACTTTATTATGAGCTGCACAAATGCACGCCTTTTTCTATACCAACACCACTCATAGCTTTCGGGGAATCACTCCTGGAATGTCTTGCTGCCAAGGAATTTGAGTGTGTCATCTGGCACGCGCGTTTTTCTCCTTTCAAATATTCATCACTGTTTGGATGAGTCCGAAAGGCTTATCATCACTTTTGTGGTGACACAGAAAAAGAAGTAAAATAAAACGGCGTCGTCGTTTACAACAGAGTGCGTGGTCCCCAATGAGCGTGGTTCTGGTCACCAGGTGTACATAGTTTTTATTAATTGATTTTTTTATAGCTTCAGTTGAAATATTACTAGCTGCTGTACTTTTTGTTGTTCTTCAGGATACTCTATGAGGCCACCTGGAGCGCATGTCGACTGACTGGTCAGGGCTTATTTCAATGTATCGAGAAGACAGGTGTGGATTAGGGACATCTCGAGTCACAAACATGCAAATCTTACCTAAAAAAAAGTGGCACTGCACGCCTCCATGTTTGCGTAATGGCGCACGGCGGGCAATTTCAGCAACCAACGCCTACCACTTTTGCTTTCGACTATCTCTACTAGAGGGGCTGCTCGGACACGTAAAAGGCCGATTTCTGCGAACTTCTTGGAAGTTAGGTATTGCTTCTTTAGTGATAGCAGGGATGATTGCATCTCATATAGGGTATGATGTCACACTGAGAGAAATGGCTTCATCATGTGCAACATAGTCAGAAGCCATCGCGTGTAACTCAGCAGGCATATTTAAGTTTCTCTAACGTTGATAAAGACCAGCACGTGAAATTTTACACAAATAATTCTCGTCCAGTTAGCATCTTGGGTAAAATACTTGTTGGGGAAAGACGCTTCATGTCAAGAATAAATGGGAGATATAAATAATCCTATTGAGGGTTTCTGCTACCGAACCACATTGACTAAAACTTATAATTGTAGAGTAACGGGAAAAATAAACGTCCGTTACTTTTTTTCTGTAATGGTAAGGAGTTACCACTTTTTTTTTTGAAGTAACGTCTATAGGACGGTAACGCGTTCCTTTTCTGTATGAGCAAGGAGTAACGAGCTTTATTTGTTATTGATAACGTGTACAACAATGAATAAAGAGATAGTAAAATCTCTATTTTTAGTTGCTAGAACCACGATATGATTGTAAGGCGCACCATAGTAGAGGGCTTCGAAAATTGCGACCATCCGTGCGCTGAGATCGCACAGCACAAGGGCATGCTTCGCCTCCATTGAATTGCTACCACAGTGGACTAGGATAAATTGATGCTGCAATAAAAGGAAAACATCAATTGAAGCGCGAGACACAATGTACACGAGAGATCGTAAATTGGTAATGGGCAAGGCAATATACGAGACGCTGCATGTTCTAAAACCGGCTCTAGTGAAGCTTGATCGTTTCGACTTTCGTCGAACGCATCATGGCACCGTAATAGTAAAGAACACATATATGAATAAAACAAAGTTAGCAGCATACGAAACCAGTCTACATCGAATAAAAGAGTGAAGGAGAATAACGTCACCAATATATATTGTGGTGACGTTATTCTCCCCAAGTTGAAGAGAAAATAAAGTGCATTGTTTGAGAAATTTGCCGATTAGGTGGTGGAATTCAAGAAAAAAAAGAAAAGACTGAAATGAAAAAAAAAAATTTGGGGTTTAACGTCCTAAAACCATCACCGCCTTCCCTCTTAAGCGATATTGTAATATCAGGGAAACCATGGTGGAGGACGGCGGAAATTTGGGCCACCTGGTAGTTTTTAACGTGCACCGACTGTCTACAATCCTTGAGCTTCAGGTCTTTCGTCTTCATTGAAATGCTAGAGGACTTTCGGGTGAGCAGCCAAGCAATATAGCCGCTACATTACCACGGCCGGCACGTTTCAAATCATGTACTCAGCACCGGGTAAACTATAGAAGCTGCTTAAATGAGCATTTATCATAACATGAGCGGTTAATAACACATAAACGTGTCAGCATCGTCGAGTCCGCCGAGCGTGCCCTGAAACCGAAGGAAGCTTTTCATGCAGGGCGTTTATACAGAAGATGGATTTAAAAATAAAGGCACTATCACAGTCAAGCTCTTGCTGTCTTCACAAACGAGTTCTACGACCAAGCGGGCATACACTGCTGAAGCTATAGCAATATTCAAGGCAATAAATAACAAACACTCTTTAACCGATATTCTAATTGTCGAAATGAGCGCAGTCACTTATATATGAGGAAGTTATAGGCAGTCACTGTTGATAGCGTATTCTTATTCCAGATTTCTCAGAAATTGACTAGATCTTCAGTATCAATTTTGAACGGTAATATTGAACCAGAGTGCAAAATTGCGGCGTTCAATCAGAACTGGCATTGTAGACATAACAACACAGGACGCCGACCAAGAGGGTGTCGAAAATGTAAAAAGAGACGTTTAGGCTTCCACACAAAATATCTGTTCACTAAGCTGAAAAGCCGATGCTTCCAGCTTAAATCAACTAAAATAATTGCTTAAAGCATCTTGCATACGTCAGGGGTAGATTACCAGCATTGCGGTTAAGCGTGTTGCTCGTTGTCTAAATAGTTAAAGATTCCAGATAGTGCCCTTTTGTGCAGTTCTTCTCTCGGGCTATAACAAAAGCATGGTCCCAGTCGAAGCAGTGGTGCATTTTTTCTGCGTTCTCTGAGAGAGCACTGGAAGAGCCTTTATTTATTTTTCACGTCACTCATGTGCTCTTTCAGTCGTCGCTCGAAATCTCCGCTTTCACCCACGTAGACATATTCGCAGTCAGCGCATGGAATCTTAAAAATGACCCCAGGGGACTTCTATCTTTATTTTTAATTTGTTCTTGGCACTGACGAGCTCGTGACGTAGCTTGTGGCTCGGAATATTGGCGACTTGTACATGGTATCCACGCAGGACGCGTGCCAATGCCTCGCTGATGCCGGGAACGTACGGAATGGAAACGCGACTCTGGCTGAGGGGGTCACGCGGCTCAGTCGGGCGTAGGGCCCGTTTCTCGGACGAAGCGAGAAACCCTCTGGGGTACTTGCAGGCGCCGAGTTCACGTCGGATGCATGCTAGGTCGTAGTCGAAGTCCTCTGGCTTACTGCTAATTTTTCGGGCCTTTTATAATAATGAAAAGGCCACAGACCGTCTGTGGCTTACAAGGTTTACCGACTCGAAATGAAGATACCACCCACTGTGCGTCCTTCCTATAAACACTGAAGGACTGATGCTGTCAGTCCCACTGTACCCTTACATCAAGAAAAGGTAGACGTCGAGAGCTTTTCTCTTCAACGGTGAATTTTATAGTTTTCTCAATGCTGTTCAAGTAGTTGGTTAAGGGGGCCAGGGCGTTTTTTCTTTATAATGCAAAAGCAATCATCAACGTATCAAAAAAATACTTTCGGAGGGGGTCGAAGGAAGCCAGAGCCGGGCTTTTAACTGGCTCCATAGCCAGGTTTGCCGCCGTTACCGAGATTGACGCACCCATAGGTGTTCCATGCAGCATCTTGTAAATGAGCGCACGAAAAATAAAGTATGTATTATTCAAACAGAAATCAACTCGCCTCACGAGATACTGCATTTCAAACATGGTGCGTTCGCCCAGTTTCTCATCAGCCAGCACGGAAGCTTCACACGCACTCACAGCAAGTGCCACAGTAACACAGGTAAAAAGGGAGACGACGTAAATTGACACCATAATTTCATCGTCGTCCCCAGTGAGATGGCGCACCTTGTCAATGAAGTCCTGTGAGTTACAGATGAACGCGGTGCCATTTCCTAGCAGTTGGGCGCACACGCGGTGAAGTTAAATGGAAAGTTTGCAAAGAGTTTGAAAGTTTACATTGTTGACACCCTCTTGGTCGGCGTCCTGTATTTTTATGTGTACATTGCCATTACTTCCCGACCAGACAAGATTTTGTCCAATTCTCGACTTCATCAACCAGAACTACCCTTAAACACAGAAGAGTAAAATAGTCGAAGATTCTATTAGATGCTCTAATTAGGTTTTCATGCACCAAAGAACGCTGTTAGCAGGTTGTCAGAAGTGATCAATTCTTTCTTAATAGCAGCAATAGCTGTAATGAGTGTGTAAAGAATCACATGCCATGAAAACGGCATACGATTTGTTCCGATTCATTATGCTGGAGGCAACGGGGTCGTCAAGCTGTCAAGAGGGCTGTTAATTGCCGCTGCTTGGTATAGACAACAGAAACATGGCGATCCCGACTGATCTCATATGCTGGGATGCTTAGCGAGCATAACGTTGACGAGGCATGTTAGACACTATCTCTGGACTTTTTTTTTATTGTTATCACGTCAGGTACTCATCATTGTTAGCATAAACTATTCTGCACAACAATCGAACTTTGAGGAATCAACATTCAGTACATTTCATTTGAACAGCGTTCGCAACTCACTCAGCAAAAATTAATGCATGATACAATGTACTGGAATCAAGCAGGAACAGTTTTAATATTAATAGAAGCCAGCAGGTCTCCCGATATTCCACAAATGAATTGGCGACTTTGATGAAAATGAAAAACTTTATTTACATATATACAAAGATTTGTGCATGTCATGTATTTGCAAGCTGACTAATACTCCGCTAGAGCTCGGACGTTCCATATAAAGCAAGGGGGGGGGGTAGGCTGCTCGCTGTGGTCGTGTGTTTAGAAGACCAGGTCCGTCATCCTCTGCATATCGAAAGTACAATTGCTGAATGTGGGAGCGCACATGGAGCCGTTTCCTCGGAAGCTCGAGTGTCCCTTCTGGTAGGCCTCGTGGTATCTCCGCAACAGACTGGGCTCTCCCGAGAGCTGATGCAGCTGCCGAATGAAGCTGGACAGACGGCGTCCGTAGGACCCGTAACGCACGGGATCAGCGCCCACCTCGCAGCAGAGCTTGAGCATGCAGTCGTCGGCGTCGATGTCCTGGATCATCTCGAGGGTGTAGCCATAGAGTTCCCGAGCTGTCGGTGCTTTGCCCAGTTTTCCCAAGCGTGGGCGCCGGAAAAATCCGGGAGGCGGCTGAGTCTCGGAGGAAGTTGAAGCACCCCGTTTGTACTGCGTAGATAGGAAAAAAAAACTAGAGTAAGAAACCAAACATGACGTATGGGTAATGCAAAAGACAACCACTCTGCGAAAATTCCTGAGGCTCAGCATATCACGGCTCCGTGAAACCTGTTTCTATGGCCACGGCAGCTAGATGAAAGAGCGCTCCTTCATCCAGCAGCCGTGCTACAGATTTGAAGAAACGCATTGAACAAACGCAATACTTGATTCTGTGAACTCTCTTTTCTTTTTCTCACTTGTACGCAATCCTCACTGCCACATTCATTGCAAAACGTAAATTTCGTGTGCGTACATGTCTTGACTATGCAGAAAAAAAAATCATAATAGAATATTGTGCAACATATGCATCTTTGAGTGGGAAGGTACTTACCCGGTCGTAGCCCATGGCAGCAGTCCATTCCGGATGCACGAAGAAAGGTTGCACCCCAGGTTGCGCCGACTGTGGGTCGGCGGGCCACTGCCCACCACCAAGCAGCAAACCCAGAGGCGAGGCTGGCGTACCGCGGCTCCTTTCCCAGGGCGATGCGGGCTGTTGCTCAACTGCTGGCTCTCTCTGGAAGAAGCCCGAGCCTACATTGTCGTCTTGGAGTACGCTACGCACGATCTCGGCCAGGATGCCCGGTATCATGTGCACTGGGAGATTCGGAGTGCCCGGAAACACAGCTCCCGTAGGCAACTCGACACCCCGGAAGTCCAGCTCACGATCAAGGGTAGCGTCGCTTATCCCAGCGCGCCACCAGCCCAAGAGACCAAGCAGCTTCAGGGCCAGTGCCACCTTCACACCAGCGATGCCAGCCAAGTTGTAGATGATGGTGTACGGCAGGATTGTTAAGCTCAGCAGCGGGCCCAGGAGCGTGCACTGGCAAGTGCCCACCAGCAGTATTGTGACAACGATGGTGGACAGGTTCATTTCGCTGCTGTTTCTCTTCCTGCACGATTAGAGTAAGATTGAAGGCTTGAACTGATTGAATAAGGGAGTTAGTACGGAAATATGGGGAGGCTACGTCATCGACAAAAAAAGTACAAATATAACACTTGCTAGCATACGAATTCTACCGCTGAAACATCAGCAATATGCGAAAGCATGCAGTCGTGCGCCTTGCAAGCTCGCACCTATTTCGACACGCACCACACACGTATCGGCAACACACGAGTGCTTAAACACGACGTATAAAACATTTTACGTACCAAAGACCAAGCCTACCTCGGCGATGCGTTCAGTGCGGGAGCCAGATGTCATATGTGTCCGGAAAGTGAATGATGAGATCCTGCCTTCACAGTCGCCTTTTGATGGCGCCAGCCGTCGTCAGCACCATTGTCACGTGACCGCTCGTGTCCAGTAGGAAGCAAGTAGGTGGTGCGTTAGTACCGCGTTGCTTTTTCATTGGCCGCCACACATATGACTCAGATGAGGCCTCGCGCTCCTTGTCTCCCTCTCCTCTTTCTTCTTCCTCTATGACAATGCTGGTACCTTCTCTCTGCTTATTCCTCCTTGCACTATGTTTTTCTAGGCGCTGCGCCGTGCTCCCTACCGGGCTGCAGAAATAGGCGCCTTCTACTTCTTTTAACTACTACCACCACCACTCTGTTTCACACACATCCCGCAAGGGCTGCATAAGATAGCGCCTTTGCCCTTTCATTCAAACACACATTCATTCAGAAACTATGCTATGGAGGCTAGCGGGACTCCTTCGGGTAGATGGCTTCGCATAATAAAATAGTTCGGTGTTTTTCCCACGCATAATATGTTTTTGTTTTGTACCCTAAAGATAAAGAAACCCCGTTTGTTACAAGGTTGTGCTTATACGGCACGGATTGCTTTGAGCATTGTCGTTTTACTTATTTTCGTGTTTTGTTTTGTAGGCCGTGGTCAAAGTTTGTAAAACATTATGGCACGGCGCGTCACGCAGAGACACCTTTTCGGCTCACGCGAGGGTTTACGATGGCGAAAACCGGATACAGTACGTGTGTAGTGGTACATGTTATAGACTGAACTGCTTGCACAGCTTCCGCAGCCTTGCGCCTGATGTTGGAAACGACGCATAGCAGCTAATGTCTACCAAGGCACATGTTCTCACTATCAACTCACCAGGAGGCTGCCGGCAAAACAAATCAGTAAATAATGCTGTGTATGCTACCGTCGATAGAGGTTCTTGGGAAAGAGAAAAGCACGTAGTTGCAATTGTCTATCTCATGGAGGTCACCTCAACGACGACTCGCGGGGGTGGCGGAATAAGAGAAGTAGGAATGCAGGGCAGAAAACCCTGGAAAGCGAAGAGGGAATTACTTATACGAAACCTGCTTACAAGAATCGTTATCATTTTCGAGGGGAGGGAGGGGGGGTTCAGACATTTTTACAGAGTGCTCGCCTGAAGTGAGCGATGTACAATATTCGATTCACAGTTCTGCTGGGTGGGCAACATCCCCCCCCCCTCTTTTTTTTTTCTTTTTTCAAAAAGAGCCGTGCCCAGCTGCGCTCGGTTTTGTGGGTGCTCAATTTCGGAGAAGACCCCCTCTCCGCTTTCAACTTGTTGGCTTCTTTCCCTCCCATTCTCCCCTCGCCTAAACGATGCCGCGCCATGCTCTCTTAGAGCTTTCAGAAATAAATGTCTTTCCTCTTCTCAATACAACCACCTCTACTACTACAAACTGGGTCTTGGCTACATTGTTTTAAATTTAGCGTGTCGACTGATACGGCGAACTGACGACAGCTATGTGCATCGAACTGAAGGATGTGTAAAAGTCTTCATTACTAAATTGAAAACTGTACATTTGATCGTCAACTAGCACTCTCATACAAATCATGTAAGGAGAAGCGCAAAATGATTTAGGGGTCTGGGGTTGATGCTAGGTTGCGTCTGCAGCAGCAAAGTCTACAGAAAGGTCCTAATAGAGTTTAGCTGATGCGTAAACTTATTATGCTGTCTACAATCATGTGCACGTGGCACTTGGAAATGGATTGATTGATTGATTGATATGTGGGGTTTACGTCCCAAAACCACCATATGATTATGAGAGACGCCGTAGTGAAGGGCTCCGGAAATTTCGACCACTTGGGGCTCTTTACCGTGCACCCAAATCTGAGCACACGGGCCTACAACATTTTCACCTCTATCGGAAATGCAGCCGCCGCAGCGGGGATTCGAACCCGTTACCTGTGGTTGGAAATTAGTCTTCATCTGTTACTGCTTTTGCGAATCATTTTGCGTACATATATTTATGATATGTAGCGCACTGAAACATGTGTAAAACATATACCGGGTGTTCAAAATTAAGCTTTATGATTTTTTTAAAATTAGGCGCTCGAAGGCACGTGAGAACCACTTGTGCAAATAAGTTAAGCGGCCAGGGGGACAGAAAGTTAGATGATAATTATCGCTGTCAGCAGCCCAATTAACTAAAATTTAATAATTAACTTTTTACTGGCTGCGGTAAGTTGGCATGTTTATATTGAAAAAATGTAGGCAGTGGTGTTTGTACACAGTTTCAGTTGGAAGATTTTTTCTAGCACGCCTGTGTTCCGAGATATCCGGCTCCAAAGTTTAATTGTCTTTCGCACGATTACGCATGCAAGAGGGTGAGGGTCCGCGCAAAGCTCCTCCCTAAAGTGACGCATCTGTTGCGTGTGGTGTTTAGTGTGTGAAGAGGGTGGAAGCGTAGGCATAGGTGATAGCAATTACCCTTGCCCTCTTCGGCCGGCGAAATCAAAAATCGAAGAACGCTTGCAACCAGTGTCGTAACACGCAACTGCAGAGCCTCTAACGATAGTGGCAGATACCATGCCGAGATAATGGTGCGAGCGGAGAATCTGGATGCCAGTGCGCGTGCGTAATAATCACTAGAGAAGCATGCGTGGTCGTTGCCTGGGCTACGCGAATAGCGTGACTGCTGATGTCCGAGTACTGTAACTTTTATTGAAACAAGAGCAACAACTCCACCAATAATAACTGAAACAGTTTTATCCTTGCTAACGCATATTTCCTGCTGCTACATAAGCATATTTCGGTCATGCACAAATCTCATCGAAACTCTTCACCTCTCAAGACGTCAATGCCCCAAAAAGTGTTCAAAATGCCTGCCTTCGGCAGCAACGCAAAGCATGAACCGCTGTCGCGTCGACTCGATGACTCGGCGCAGTACTTCTGCAGGAATACTCGCACAGGCAGATGTTATCCTGTCCTTCATGTCATTAACATCGCTGGGCTCTGTTACGTAAACTCGATCTTTAACGTAGCCCCAAAGGAAAAAGTCGAGCGGAGAAAGGTCAGGTGATCTTGGTGGCCAAAACATCGCTCCTGCGCGCCCAATCCACTGTTGTGGAAAACGTCTGTCCAACCAGTTCTTCGCCCTGGTAGAAAAATGTGGTGGTGCTCCATCGTGCTGAAACCATACTTGGCGCAGGTCATTCAGGGAAAGACTGCAGACAAGATCATCAATGACAACACCTAATATTTCTTCTGTGTACATCTTTCCGTTCAAGTTGTCCTCAAAAAAGTGAGGTCCGATGATCCTGTCCCCGAGTATGCCGCACCACACATTCACACTCCAGCGAACTTGATGCTTGTGCTGCCTCAGCCAGTGTGGGTTTTCTTGTGCCCAATAATGGGCGTTGTGAAGATTAACACTTCCATTTCGGCAAAACCGAGCTTCATCAGTCCAAATTATTCTGTGCAAAAAGTCATTTTCTTGATCAGTTTTGATGAGGCCCCAATTGCAGAAGTCAACTCGCCTTTCAAAGTCCGCCTCATTTAGGTCCTGATGAAGGTAAACGTGATATGGATGGAACTTGTGCTTTCTTAAAACATTTGTGACTGTTCCGATGCTGCGACCGCACTGATCGGCAATCTGTCGGATGCTGAGCTCTGGCATCGAGGTTACGCACGCGACAACGTCGATTTCAAAGTCTTCATCGACGATTGCCTTCCTGGTCCGTCTCGGAAGGTGGACAGAGCCTGTTGTGCAGAAGCGTCGAAACAGGTTTGTGAAAGTGGGCCTTGTTGGAAGGGGACGGTGTGGGTGGCGAGACGCGTAAAGCTCCATTGCTAACGAAGCGTTGCCATTCATTTCAGCCATTGCAAGCACCACGTCTACTTTTACTTTGGTAGAATACCTCACGCCAGAAGCAGCCATATTAGCTCGAAAGGACTCCACGTGGATTTCCTTGGTAGACCTTCAATGCAGAGACGCTGTGCTCTAACCGGAGGCACCCTAGTGCAGGACGGTCCTGCTAACGCGTTCACAAGAAGATGTCTCAGTGTGATCTAAAGTCACGAAAAAACGTCGCGAAAAATGGTCTCCTGTTATCGCGTTCATCAGGATCATGCGTAAGGCTCATGGCGCACCGCGCTGTCACATTTTGATTTCGCCGGCCGAAGAGGGCAAGGGTAATTGCTATCACCTATGCCTACGCTTCCACCCTCTTCACACACTAAACACCACACGCAACAGATGCGTCACTTTAGGGAGGAGCTTTGCGCGGACCCTCACCCTCTTGCATGCGTAATCGTGCGAAAGACAATTAAACTTTGGAGCCGGATATCTCGGAACACAGGCGTGCTAGAAAAAATCTTCCAACTGAAACTGTGTACAAACACCACTGCCTACATTTTTTCAATATAAACATGCCAACTTACCGCCGCCAGTAAAAAGTTAATTATTAAATTTTAGTTAATTGGGCTGCTGACAGCGATAATTATCATCTAACTT
Source organism: Rhipicephalus microplus (assembly GCF_013339725.1). Classification (NCBI taxonomy): domain Eukaryota; kingdom Metazoa; phylum Arthropoda; class Arachnida; order Ixodida; family Ixodidae; genus Rhipicephalus; species Rhipicephalus microplus. The sequence continues at coordinate 60,464,068 of NC_051173.1, read as the reverse complement.
TCTGTCCCCCTGGCCGCTTAACTTATTTGCACAAGTGGTTCTCACGTGCCTTCGAGCGCCTAATTTTAAAAAAATCATAAAGCTTAATTTTGAACACCCGGTATACTAAAAACTGAGTATTTTATTATTACAATGCAGCAGCGTAATGTAACAATTTTTCAATGTTATACCGCATTCTGGTATTTTCCCATTGCGTAATATCACGTTTCATAATTTCTTTTGTTTGTTTACTTGAGAAATGTTAGTGTATAGTACCCGTCACATAATATTGCTGTGTGTGAGGGATTTCTCAATAAATGAAATATTATCGGGAGTTCGGTGTGGTTTTCTTCGAGCTTTAACCAGTGCAATTGCTATATCTTGAGTATAGCATATTATCAATGTTGCAATACACGAGCCCAGCCAAGAAAACTTGTGCCATTTCTTCATACGTAATCGCATGGTCGTTCATAGGGTGGGTGCATGTACTCAGTCCTATATGCTCGACCTCGACTCCAAGAGGTTGCTTGTGGGGTCTGGGAGGCAGAGACGAAGGCAGGCTCGTCTGCGTGAGCAGAATTTATGCGATGAACACATAGACTGTAGTGTTAAGTACTGGACAATATTTTTTTGCTGTTAATATTGTCCACCAAATTGTAAGATTGGGTCATCGAGTCGATAGAGACAACTTTCATTCCAGGCAGGAAGTACAAGAAAATCGTGAATTTATTGAGTTTATCACGAACTGCCACATCTAGAGACCGCTCCGTGAAGTAGAAGACACAACGCCACATACGCCCCGAACGAGCAAGTGAACAATAGAGTATTTTAGTTGGTCCGGCATTGCGCACGCCTTTGCGTACACAGGAATGCCGGAGAACATCACGCCGAATACAGTTGAAGCCACCATAACCACTGTAACGAGCTTTTAGGACGTACCACCCAAAATACACCTGCAACGCCCTCGCGGCAGCGGCCACGACATGAATGAATGCGTCTGGGGATCCTCAGAAAATATGTTGATATTCGTGTTTCCCACGTATAGGACTTCCGATTTTCTGGCACATGTGATCAGCCGCTGTTTTATCGGCGCGCGCGGTGCGCTCTGCCGGACAATGTTATCTGCTTTTATAGGTAAACGAGACTCGGGGTGCATGGAGCCTACTGACATATTGCTCCATGGCAGCTTTGTGGGTCACCATTGAAAAAAAAAATTAAACGTGATATTTTTTGACGCTGTGCAATCCACCAAGGAGGATTATTCAATATTCCTAGAAACCCCGACGTGGAGTTCAGCTCCATTTGATTTTGAAGGGAAGAGAGAGAGGCAAACGCAGACCGTGCAAGGTTGAAGTTATGCGAAGAAATTTTGACAAATCGTACCTTTCCCTGACGGTGCGTACAAATGCACAACATTAACTGCGACTGCACGTCGTGCACCCCGTGTTTCATCGTACGGCTTGAAACTTAGTGTGCACATTCGTGCAGGCCTCCTTGCGGACAATTAGGAATAATTTTAATTCGTTATGCAGCACATTATCGCAGACGATGACTTTGCTGGATACACTACCATGTTCAATGATTGAACAACGTGACGCTTTCAAGGACCAACGTCATGACTTGTTTTTCGATCAACACTAAGAAACATGAACAACAAAAAACTGCGCATGCATTTTGGGCCTAACAGTTCATTCTTTTTATTCATGTATAGCAGGTGACTTACTGCATGATAAATAGATATTTAGTCACACGATAATTAAGTCTAAATACTGAAAATCACACAAAACAAAACATCCCGTCATTTTTGTTCTTGGTAGAACTGAGTGATTTGGAATCATGTCAAGAAAAGGAGCTACTGAAGGGTTTATATTTAAGTGCCAAGAGCAATATGAAAGTGCTACAAAACATGCTTTCTGGCGTCTTTCTGCCTAAATTAAGAGTAATACAGACTTTATTTATATCGGTACAAGAAATCAGTCGCAACAAAGCTTTGCCTAGTTGACTGGTTGCATGTAGTGCGTTTTTTGTTTTTTTTTTGTTTTTCACGTTGTGTAATATTTTTGAGAAGAGGGTTTGCTTATTGGTTCAGAGTAATAATTTCAGCAAAACAGTGTCTCTTTTTTCATCAGTAGTCCTCAAAATTTTTCGGTATCCATATTATAAGTTGCAACCAGCAAAACATATATTCACTGATATATGCACAAGGAAAGGCAGTTTTCGCGATGTGCCACACTAGCATTAGAACACACAGTTTAGCCAGTAGAAGCAGCAAAAGCATGCCCGGCCCTGCACTTCGTGGGTAGTCACGCATATTTGCGATATCTCAGAAGGGATTATGGCGGTCACCAGGGAGCCTTTGTTGAAAAGGTGTTAAACAGGTTGTCTATTCCCATACGCACACGTTTTGTACTGCAAGCGGCTGCCTCAAGTGCGGAGCTTATCTTGAGTCGCCGAGTCTTTCTCTTTTATGAGCCCACCGGAGCAGTCACTCGGGAGCCACGTGGGCGCCTTCAACACGTGCGCGTATCGGGTTTGAGGGTCATACGATCTCGTGTGTTCAAGCGAGCACAATACGGTTCCCTTTTCTGCAAAAAATCTGTGCACAGTTCATGAGTCATGATGTCCGAGGCAGTTTTGAAGTATACAAGCGTGATTCATCAACGAGTCCGTGAGTTTGGTGGTTGTGACGAGTTGGTCGTGCTCGTCAACCTTAAGTGTTCTCTCCTGGGAAATTTGTGTGCATTCCTTTGTGGCATTGTGCTACGAATGAAGGGACGGCACTTTTCGGTTTGCACGATAGTCATTTTTTTATGGTGGTCTGGCACGTGCAAGTGCAGCGACAGCGTTTTACAGTTCTGCAAAAAAGAAAAAGCAATATGGAAAGAAGACGAATAGGCATGAGGGACGATTATTCTCAGTATTTTTTTTGTAGTTGCTTCTGTGCTCATTCTGCTTCCAGATTGCGACGGAACTTTTTTCTGTAGCTCAAATGAGAACTATGCATAACGTCCTGTGGTAAAGAGAAGTGAATAAAAGTGGAATGCTGAAAGGGGACGTCGCTCCCTGGAACAGAGTATTCATGACGCTTTTACAGGTGGTAAGAAAAACTGTTACTTCCTCGTGGTATATATATGCGAAAAAAATGGTAGCTGTGTCGTGGTATGTGAAAGGTGCAGCTTTACTACTGAAGCAGTTGTCTGTTGATCCCTCGTCAGAAAGGATTAAGAGTGTTTGCAACTATTAAAATAGTCGTTCCATGTCACGTCACCATTGATATTTAAAAAGTTTGTGAGCTCTACCTTGGCACGCACTTAGCATGGGCGTTGGCATATCACTGCAAAAAAAAAAAAAGAATACCATGGTGCGTACTGAAAGCGGGGACACAGACAAACGAGAACAAGCATTTTGTGTACTCGTCTTTACTTCGCGTTATGAATAGGCATACCAACTAAAGCCCAAGCCGCGACCCTGCAAAAGCGGAACGCCTAGCATTTGCATGTTAAGGAATTATTTGTATTCTTGGCCTAAATGTGGCGCCTGCCCATACCGCAGGTGTAGGACCATGGTACGTCGGACAATGGTCCAACGTGGTTCATACATGGTCCATACGATGGACGATGGTACTAATGCACTGCACAAGTCTGGATGAAGGTATCGGGTTTTATTACTGACCAGTATTCATAACAAATCCGAGATGTTCATGAAATTTCACTATCCTCTATTTTTTTTTTCATTCAACACTCGCTGATCACTGCAGTTATACTTTTTACGTTTCTTTGACGTATAGGGTGAAAACAGTCACACGCATAGTCGCTTTGTACATGATTACGTATACAAAATATTATTGATATACGTAGATCCAGTTGAGCACGTCAGCTGTTTTCTGTCACCCGCTGCTAGTATAGACGCCATGCGAGCACCAAACAAAAAAAAAAGAACGCGTCCTCACCGCTTGTCCATTATTACATCCTAAACTTTTTACATGTCTCAACGCACCTGCGTGTATCTCTACGCATGAAACGCAAAAGAAATGATGCAGCCAGTGTAGGTATTGTCGGAACGATGTGTACGGAATGTAGCTGTGAAAGCGGCATGTGAGTGATCACGTGTCGATACATGCAGTTAAAACTTGATATCAGGAGTAATGTCAGCTGTAGCATTGAATTCACAATTATTCAACAATTACCTGTTCACAAGTTGAACAAATAATTGTCCCTGCGCCGCGGTGGTCTGGCGGCTAAGGTACTCGGCTGCTGACCCGCAGGTCTCGGGATCGAATCCCGTCTGCGGCAGCTGCATTTTCTATGGAGGCGAAAAAACCTGTAAGCCCATGTGTTCAGATTTGGGTGCACGGTAAATAAACCCAGGTGGTCGAAATTTCTGGAGCCCTCCACTATGGCATATCTCATAATTATAGTTGGTTTTGGGATGTTAAACCCCCACATCAATCAAACAATTATTTATTCGTGATTGGGTATAACGAAACAGCAGAGAGGCTTTACAGTGTTCAGGAGTAGAGTTTATTATTTGATTTTAATACACAAATCTGCAGGCGGAAATGTTGTAGGCCCGTGTGCTCAGATTTGGGTGCACGTTAAAGAACCACAGGTGGTCGAAATCTCCGGAGCCCTCCACTACGGCGTCTCTCATAATCATATGATGGTTTTGGGACGTTAAACCCCACATATCAATCAATGAATACTCATATCATGTGCTGTACAACGAAGTGAGCAGATTGTAAACGTGTTTTACCAAAAAGGGATGCAACTAGAATTTAGTTTTGATGTTCATTGCTCTGATAATTTGCAGTTTCTTGATACATAATCTTATGTTTCACTGCGGGTTAGGAAACAGTGTTTCATTTTTGGCGGATTCGAATATTCCTAAACGAAGAACTGTGACGTCATGCTACAAACGCCACACCTTACACTTGGCACACGAAACATAGGTGTACCCTCCTGGGCATGCTTGCAGCGGTTCAGTTTTGCATTCCATGTGGGCCAGTGCTCGTTGCTGTCTCTTCTGACATCCCGGGAAACATTTAGGCACACTTTCTTGAATGGTGTGACATTCTGAATTGAAGGGCGCCCTGGTGGTCGTTTGTTGAGCAAGATCAGACTCGTTGCGAGCTCAGAGAGGAATTCTCTCAAGGGTGTAGGCGGCAGTTTGTACTGCTGGAGAATTCTCTTGTGCATGAACCATGCATTAACAGCTGCTATTTTTAGCGTGGGCCAAAACAATTACATATACCAGCATTTAGACCTGATAGAAAAGCGATAGGAGAAGCACATTTTGTCTAGAAGATTCACGCCGCCCATTGATCTGTTGTAGGAAGAAATGATCGCTGGACAATCGACAAAATATGCTTTTTCTCCTTGCTGTCCCACCTTTTGACTGATGTAAGCGGGTCAGCACCAATGCAGTTCAAAAGAAGAGTAACAGTGCGATTGTCATGCCACTTCACTGCCACCATTGTCTTTTGGTCACATGAAGTCACTGAAGTATCACAGGTGTCCCGACCTCGCTTTTTCGGTTTCTCATCCATCAACTTGCTGCAGCTGAGTCTAATTTCACGATCCGTACCAATATAGGAAATTCCCATTCTTGAAAGCTCCTCTACAAGCTGAGGGCCTGTGAAGAAGTTATCAGCGACAACTAGGTTGTCGTCTCGCTTCGGTAGGCTGGAACACAGTTGGAGCACGACACCAGCTCCCAACCCAAGCTGGTAGCCACCCTGGCTGCCATAAAAACCTTTGTTGCAGCGCTGGTAGACATCGAAATCATAACACAGACCTGATTCCCCAGAACGTGCCCAAAGTTTTAGACCCCATTTACTCTTTAGTTTATTAGGCATGTACTGACGAATGTAACGCCACCCACAGAAAGGGATCAAGATTTCGTCCACTGCAGATTTTTTTTCTTGGGGCAAAACAACCATGTTGCTGCTCAAGGAACTGAGCCATGGGCGCACTTTCCAGCATTCGTCTTCTTTTACTTTGTCATTGGCCGCTTCATTATGGAAAAAATGCAGGTGGCTTGTGATCTTTTCAAATCTGTTACGGGACATTACCTGGGCTACTAATTCATATGTACTTCCATTTTCCCAATAAGCACGAACCCTGTGCATGTTTACGAGTCCCATCCTGAAAAACATGCCCAGAACAGATGTAAGTTCTTTCACGGTGAGGTTTAGAGTGGCTCCATGTTTTTGAAAGTAGTACTTATTGCTTTCATCGACGACAGCCTTTAGCATGGATCGAGAAACAAACATGTCAAAGTATTCCACTGCACTCAGCGGCTCTGCAGGTGGCAGCGGAAAGTTGTTCTCGGAACTACCTGCCTCGATATCAAAATCCTTCTTCACCCATGTGTACCGCCTTTTCATGTTCTGCAGTATCCGATCTACCGGAGGCGCATCTGTCGAGGTAGCAACCTCTTCCTCAGCTTCTTCTACCTCAGTTTGGATGGCATCTCCTTCATCACTGCTGTCTCCAGACATTTTTTCGCCACTTTTTTCATCAGCGGAAAAATCGCTCTTATTAGGGTTGATAACATCCAGCAGGTTTGCATGAACAAAACGCTTCGGCCTCTCTTTTGGAACAGAATAGAATGTTGAGGTTGAAATTGCAGTATGTCCCTGAAAAATCGTTTAAAACAGCAAATTAGCAAACAGACATCCGTTCACACACTCAACATGAATGCGTGTCACGATATGTAAGACGCGTTTCAAGCAGAAAAGCAATGTTGCATATCTGCAACAATGAAAATTGTGGCATTTAGTGCCCACTGTTGCATATGTGCAACACACCACGTGCAAAAAATATTTTCTCGAACAGAGCAAGCAAAAAACTAACTGTTGGGTTCCAGATTACTGTCAAGAGTGTTTGGAACACACATTCAGTGAAAAAAGCAACGCAGCTTAACTTGAGGGCTCATAAAAAAATATTTACAGTACCTTGACTGCAGAGCTCGACGACGACGTGGATGCTGCCATTTTGCAAACTACAGATACGACGAATGTGGCCCCCAAGCGGCTTAAACTGGTACTGGGTGGAACGAAGAACCCTCGAAATAGCATAGTATGGAGAACTTTTACCAGTGCATTAGGATCCTTGCAATCGGCAGGGCACGGAACTGGGTGTTGCTGATATGCAACAAGGGGCACTAATGGGTTAAAGAACCACAGGTGGTCGAAATCTCCGGAGCCCTCCACTACGGCGTCTCTCATAATCATATGATGGTTTTGGGACGTTAAACCCCACATATCAATCAATGAATACTCATATCATGTGCTGTACAACGAAGTGAGCAGATTGTAAACGTGTTTTACCAAAAAGGGATGCAACTAGAATTTAGTTTTGATGTTCATTGCTCTGATAATTTGCAGTTTCTTGATACATAATCTTATGTTTCACTGCGGGTTAAGGAAAACCAGTGTTTCATTTTTGGCGGATTCGAATATTCCTAAACGAAGAACTGTGACGTCATGCTACAAACGCCACAAGAAAAAAGCTTGCGCACGAGCAGTAGTATAGCTGTGAAGCGATCGCATCAAAGAGGCGAAGTATCCTGCGTATCGCTGCACCAATTAGTGAAAACAAAGATAAATACGAACCACGGTGCAAGAATACATTAGGTGGGCGAACGCCGCGAAGCGAGTGCTAGGCGAGGAGGCACCGATTATGTTCTCGTTTGCAGCATGCCGATAGATGGCTCGCCGGACTGAGGAACGTGGCGGACTGCTGGCAAATTCCGCAAAGCACACCCGACACGTGGGTGACGGTTTCCAAATCAGAAAGCCGGGTTATCACGTGATATGAACCATGCGACACGCCTAGAGTGGTGTCTTGAAAGAGGGATTGATAAAAGAGGAGGTTGTCGGTGCGGCGAGGGTGTTGTGGCAACGATAAATGAGCGCCGCTACTCTACTACGTCACGGGGCTTTCTTAGATCGAGAGAGGGGGGGGGGGGAAGCCGGGGCAAAGTTTGTAGCGCCATCTCTCGGGCTCTTTGCGAAGCAGCACATTATCGGGCAGCGGATAGTCCCGGAGTTCGCTCACCTAAAGTATTCTTCACGGTGCAAGAATACTTTAGGTGAGCGAACGGCGCGAAGCGAGCGCTTGGCGGGGAGGGACCAATTATCCTCGTTTGCGGCGTGCCGATAGATGGCTCACCGGACGGAGGACCATTAAAGCTCCTTAATATACAGAAAGTAGTGACACTCTCCTTCATATTCTCTCCAAAGTGTCCAACCTTCCTCTCCCAAGTGTCCAGACCTAATCTATATCCTCTCCCGTACAGCCACCGTGCACGCGCCTGCCCTATAGAGCCCGGCTCGTGCCACTTTCCTATCAAGAATCCCGTCGTTCGCTCACCTAAAGTATTCTTGCACCGTGGTATTCTTGCACCATGATACGGACGTATTTCACCCGTGAATAACGAAGAAGTGAGTAAACTTACAGAGTTATCTCACACGTGCATAAAAAGTCACATGACCAGAAGAATGTAGGAACACAGCGTGGGGTGAGTGTTGCGTTTGCCGACACAAATGAGTTTAGTCGAATTTCTTTCGTAGTGCACAATATGTCGCAACAGTCTGCAGTGGGCACAGAAAAGTAACAGTGCCACCACAAGGGCGTAGCAATGAATGTGATAGCAATAACGCGAAATGTTACGATGACAACGGCAAGCAGTTAGAAACGGGCAGCGTGCCACTCACGCACAAATGACGCACGAAAACAACACACGGGACGAGATTATTAATGTTTACCGCTCGACACTTGACGTGCTGCTTAAACAAAATAGAAGCACAAATCGTAAATACAGGTACAGATGAGATGAAACTAACAAGTATCCCAGCTGTTATACTTCGCTGTGTATGAAAAGCGCGCTCTTTTCGCCAACGGGGCCTGTGCAGCGAGTGATGTGACCTTTGTAGGCCAGTAAAAGTCAAAGGCACACGATTCTCCCCGCCGAAAAATAAGGGAAGGTATATGATTGTGCGCGCGCACAATCATATACCCCCCCCCCCCCCCATCCGCGGGGGAATGTACGCATGGGAAATAAGCGAGGAGCGTCGGCGGCTTTTTTTTTTCTTGAGTTTTCACACACACATATACGTATATATATATATATATATATATATATATATATATATATATATATATATATATATATATATATATATATATATATATATATATATATATATATATATATATACGGCGAATGGTGGCGACGCCAAAAAAAAAGAAAAGCTGAGACTGTTCATAACATGTCTATCACAATAAAAAAAAAGCTGTCAGTGTGATGTGAATTGTTTTTTTTTTGCTTAGAAGTTAAACGAAAATTTCTCTCTGTCTCTCTCTGTAATTTTTCAGGCACACGTACATCGGCCAGACTGCTCGACGTATTGAACGCGCCTCAGCGAACATAGAATTTACTTGAATGAAGCCTTCTTATCTTACTTAGCATGTCCACTAGGCAACTGTAACACAGTCTTCGAAAACCCAGTAGATTTGTGCCATAAACGCAATTAGACAAGGCGAGAAATCGCGGAGGCGTACGGTGTCAAAAGTAGACGGTTACAGTATACTGGCCATAGCGGGCTTACGATGCTAGCGGGATTGAATAGCACACGCGCAGATACGTACGTTACCCGTATCGCTTACCGTACGCGTGATGTTAGACAGTTATAGTTCACCGTTAGCGTAAGAGCAGGGGTTAAGGGAACGCGTTACCATGCCGCAAATGTCCGTTCCAGACAGCGACTTATAATTTAGCGGGATAGCGTTTACGTGGTTTACGTGCCCTCGCCGAGATGTGTGGCGCCACCTATCAGAGGGTTTATAAATTAAAACATAGTGAAAAGTAACAGAAAACGGGTGTTCGCCTGTGTCACCATGCGAAACATTGTTTCAAGTTTATTTTAGTAATAATAAGAGTAAATAAATATGAATCACGCACCAAACGCGAACACATTTATACTGCCGATTTGTTTACAGTGATTTTCTAGTTAGGCCTCGAGACGTTAGAAATTAGAAGCTATCAAGAAAATTACACTAGCGTATTCATATTACTCGGTAATCGAAGCTAACTGAAGACAAGTGAAGCAATCTTAACAGTCATTTGCTGCGAAGTGAATCTTTCAACAACCAAGCCAAAATCACTTCGAAGCGGGCGTCCGAAAGCACCGCCACGTTTACGTATACTACGTACACCACGTTAACACGGTAATGCTAAATCTAAAAAATAGAGCGCATACGGTTAGCGGTACGGGTAACGTATGCATCTGCGCATGCGCACTTCGATCCCGCTATCATGGTAAGCCCGCGATCGCTCTATGAGCCCGATTTAATATACCTGTCTATTTCTCAGACTTACCGTTACCGTCATAGCGTGATGCATGAAGTGTACGTACCAGCACTCACGAACTTTGCAAAGTAGCGCTGGAAACAATGTACATTTCGTAAAAATAATAAATCTCGCAAATGTTCTTTTTTTTATGGTGGCGCCATCTTTGAAAGAAAACATCAAGTTGTTTCACGTCAGTTCCAGCGTTCGTCAAAACTGACACCTCTAAGCATTACAAAGCGCTCAAAACACAGTCGGGTTATTTTTTTTTTTCAGGTGTCAGTGCTTATCGCAATGGATGAATGAATGTCTCTTTAATGGAGAGGAATATCCCTTGTCTCCTTGGCTGTTGCACGGAAAAACAAAAGCCGACATCACAGCCTCGACAGTGCACTTTTTGGTGTTAACAATGGGTAAAGTGGAACTGACACAAAATTTCGCTATACCGAGATAGCTTGTGTCATCGATTCTTGTGAACATGCGTACATCATCTGCAAACTATCGCTATCGAATATAGCTTGAAAGGTTTTTTTAATTAATATTAAAGCTTCCGCGAGCAATCGTTTCCATCGCGCTAATGACACCCTCAAAGGAAACCCTTGGGGACCCCCTGCTTCCTTCACTTGACATCGACGCAGCAAGTTATGACGACGTCATAGCCACCATTTTTCTTTGGTTTCGTTTGCTCTAGCCGCGGCACACAAGTTGAAAGTTTTGGGTTTGATGACATTGCAGTCCCGTTTCCAGCTCGAACGAAATTCTTGATGTAAACCGCGCGGAAGTGCGTCACGTTTATCTGTGCTGGCCTGGTCGTGCATTGCACCCGCCATGTGTTGTTAGTTGCAATCAGTGGCTTATCGTTTTTGAAACCGAAACACATACTGGATGGTAATAATGAGCCTGTAATCAACTATCTGTCACGTGCTCCTGTAGATACAAGACCCAAGTAGACACAAGTAGATACAAGACACAATGTCGCGCTGCTTACTTCGACGATGGGTTCGATTCTCGGCTGAGGTAGCCGCACTCCAACGGGGGTGAACAGCACGACAATGCATGCGCAGCTGGTTAAAAACTGCGAGCTCACCACAATTACTATGCAGCATGCCTCGAAATCATGTTGCGCTTCTGAAACGTATACGACAGTGCACTTGCATTTCAGGTTGCGTTGTTCACGGGCGATTCCTTTAAAAGGATGCGATTGCATGTTCCGCCTTCACAAGTGGTATCTGTGTCGGACGCATCGGCGAAACTGCTGGCAGCGTTTTTTTTTTTTCTGTGGGTGCATGTTTAAGTTAGTATCAAGTGTCGCAAAATATCTCGAATGCGCAGCTGTCGCGTTAGATATTCTTGTTTGTAGTTTCTCATAGTTCATCAAGTTATTTATCTTCATGTTGTTGGGAATAATTTCGGCGCTCTGTTTCACTACAAAAACAAGTTGAGGTTAGTTGCAGAACCTGCTACTGATTTCGTATAGTGTCTACGTGCAACATCCTAGCAAATGTGCTGTCACATTTGTAAGTATCAGTTTAGATAGCCACCTGATGAATAAAATTTTCCCACGGTTGATTACCACAGAACAGCATCAATCTGTACATGAACATGACGTGCGAGACTAACCGTTGCTTTACTGAGGCAGAGGGCGTTTCATTATTACGTGGGCTACGAAGCGGCGTTCGCCATCGAAACAGTTCATTTCGACCTTCTGGGATTGGTTTTGCAAACGATTCCTATTTATGTGCTCCTACGTGATGTGAAGATTACCGTTTATGACATGATGGTAGATGGAGTCAGCTGTTCACGTGAATCAGGGCATGCCACTGCGCAATCCTGTCTACTGTTGAGAAGAAATTTCTACGTGAGGTCCGTGTATATTGACTTCTCATAATTCCGGAATCTGTTCTGTAGTTTGCTGCGTTATTTTTTTGTCATTTTTATAAGCGATTGTTTATGAAAGACAGATAAATCTAAAGTCTCCACCCCAAAGCGGAATTCTGTCTAATGCGCTACATTGTTTGCAAAGGCAGACATAATTTGCACGGTAAATGGCAATGCTGTGAGTAAACTGAAAACGTCCTAAAATAATTTGTAATGCTTTGACACAAAAGTTTATCGCATAGCCTATGCCAAGTTGTAATGAAGTCACACCCATTTAGTACGAATATTTTCTTAGCATGATTATGCCGATACGTGCATGGTGAAAACAACTAATGTCTCGCTGTCCTGCACCTTCATTTTCAATGTGGATCCTTACTTTCTGCTGCTTCGTTAACTTTTAACAGCAATAAATACATTTGTTTTGTACCTTTATTATTTTACTACTCGACATTCAGAAGAAATTAACACCGTATCGTTGAAGAGCGGGTACATGGCGTCCTCGGAAGGAAGCGACCATCGGCATGCGTCGGTGGCAGAGCAGGAGAGTCAGTGCCGTGAGGGCACTTCGCCGCGACTGCAGCGACGCCAGTGTTCGTTCTCGGGGCTAATACACGTGTATCATGGCATCCGAGATCACGGGCGCACGGGGGGTTCCGCGCGTGCCGGCAATCTCAGAGGCTATGCCTGTATGCGCGACGCCGGCCGCCTATCCGCAGTAGCACGGTGACAGAGTTGCTGCCTTTAGTCCTCCCTCATGGCACGTACATGCTTGTTTAGAAAAAGTGGGTAACGATTTAGAGTACCAGGTACTATACTATGGGAGAGCTTAAAGCCATCGTGTGGGTTTCACCATTTATGAGGCCGTATCGACAAATCTACTGCATCGCAGATGAGGGGAGGGGTAGAAAAGGGGGTTAACGATTTGGAGTACTTCGTATAAATACTTTACTATGGGAAAGCTTAAAGCCATCCTGTGGGCATCGCCCTCGGGGAGGACGTGTGTTCAGAAAAAAAAAAATCGGCATTATATCCACGGGGTGAATGATGGAGAGTGAGGCGAAGCATCCGTCCGTCCATTCGTTCTTGCTTCCGTCCGTCCATGCGTTCGTCTGTGTGACCATCCGTGCGTCCATCCGCCTGTCCGTAAGTGCGTTTGTTCGTGCATCCGCACGTCCACCCGTGCGTCCATGCATCCGCCCCTGCGTCCGTTCATGCATCTGTCTGTGTGTGTGTCCGTTCGTCCAGCTAGTCAACACTCCAAGTACCACCATCTGGCATATTTTCATCATATATTCCGCATATAGAAGCACCGCCATCCAGCGGACATTCCAAGGACTAAACGAGAGGTGGCATACGCACACTTTCGTACGGCTTTCGCTTCGTGTATACTACCCACCTTTAACCACCTCGAGTTCATGGTATATACTACTAGTTCACTGTATTCATGGCACTGCGGCCCAACGCTCGCTAAACCTTTCTAAAACCAAGAAGGTTACGCCCTACGAGTATAACGTAGCAACCCTTTCTTTTCAGATAGTGCTCAACGTACATGACAATGGCTGCTGATGGGCAATGAGAGACAGGAGAATTCGGCTTTTAGTTAATGCGCACGCTGCGAATTTTTTATTGTTCAACAACGCACAGGAGAAATCTCCCACCGGCACCACCTTGCCGGTCAAAGCGTAAGACATGTTACGTACTACGACGAGGGACGAACGGGTGCCGCTTTAAGAAGCTTCGCCCCTAAATAGAGCAACGATTTATTGTACTAGGTACATACACTACTATGGGAGAGCAAAGTGCCATCCTGTGGCCTCAGTTATGGTTACGCCAGAGCACAATAAGTTTTGTCATCGCTACAGGAAAGCTACGCTGCACAGTGTGTGTTTAGACGAATTGGTTAACGATTTTGAGCACTTGGAACTCTACAGGGATGTGTAGAAAGAGAGGGGTAATAATTTAGAGTTCGAGGTACTCTTACTATGGGAGGGCATAAAGCCGTCCAGTTGGCTTCACTCTAGCTGACACGGAAACTAATCGACGTCAGTACTGTTGATGGCGTCCAATATAGACGAGCACACCTATAGCTTAAGTCACCCTGAAAAGCCACCGCACTTGATCTGGTTAGATTGCGGAGCTTGGCCTTCTATTCAAACAAACTTGCACGTGACCGAGGCAATAACAAGTAAAGCAAAAGCAAGCTAGCCTTTGATTCCGTCCTTTTAGCAGAAGACCTGCAGATAAAGAAAGTTCTGAGAACAGTGCCACTGAAACGTCTACCAATTACACACCAAGAAAGCAGTGAATTCAGCTTAACAAGCACTTATGGCCATATGAATGAATGAATGAATGAATGAATGAATGAATGAAAGTCCGCGCAGAATATCCTCCAGGAGTGCTCTGATACCCCTGTCACACGTGGCAACTAAGGTGGCAACTGAGCAGCACACTTTGTCGCGAGCGACATTTGCGCGCTGTCGCTCGAGAAAGTTTCGTGTCACTTGCTGCAATGTACACTTGCCTGCAAGCGCGTTCGCCAACCTCAATTCGTGGTGACGGCTGTGGTGATGGCTGCGGCGAAGTGTCTATAGGCTCGGTACCGAGTGGCTTGTACTGAAATACGCTGTTGCTTAAAGCGGCGCTCACACTATTTTTACACCATTGCTTTTGTTATGAGGATTACTCCTATGTATTAAAACAAGTCATGTACCAGAACTAAAAATCTCGCTATTCTCATTATCGGGCAGTTTGCGTCCGCGTCCGCTAGGGGTATGTGCCTGCACATACATGCATTCTGTGCCACGACAGCGTTCGTCGTGTTGTTTACGTGCAGGCACACTTGCACACGTGTAAGTGAGTTCTTCTTTAGTTATTTAAGGTGGCGTGTGCGATTGGTGCTACTTCCACAAAGACTACGTCGTCGGAATATGAGACATGAGCGGAAAAAATAAAAAAATATATACATACGTTGTGCTATAACTCCATCAATTGCCTTGCCATCATTTTCAAATTACACTTCGCTTTCTATTGTAGCAGCGAACCTCTAAAACGACACTTCGTGAACGTAAGTACACTCTAAAAACTAAGGGAGTGCCGGGCACTCTTTTTAAGAAAGTACTTTCTTGTCCCATCTTTCTTTCTCTTTTCTAGAGTAAATCACCTCTAGTTAAGGCAGAGTACAGTGGCTTTCCCAAAACGGCTCAAAGCACTCCCCTCCCCGTGAACAGAGTAACATCACGCTGCCCGAAGCAGAGTAGCATGACCCCACCGAAAAGAGTAAGAGTACACCTCACGAAAAAAAAAGCAGTACTTGAGCCGAAATCGGTATTTGTATTTGTTTTTGTCAGATCTCCGTGAGCATCGATTCTAAGGATAGCTAAATACGAGTGTTACGACGAAAATATGAAATTGGAAAAGAAAACATCACCGAGTGGGCCTCGAACCTTCAACTTTTGACGCCCTGCAAACTGCTAACCCGACACTCTAACCACTACACTACACTTTCGTTCGCTCTATTGACTGTTTCTTGACATTATGTACATGAATAATGACGTAAAAATCGCGAAAACAAGTAGTGGCAGTCCTACTGAAGAGAAATAGCTTTGAAATTCCTTGAGAGCTGTCGGGGTTTCTACCCTCGAAAACCACTAAGGAACAGACTCCCGTGTTTTCTTAAGTTCCACAAATTTCTCCATGCCCTCTCGGAACTACATTCTTGCGGGTCGTACATCTGAGTAACAATGAAATCCTGCCATACGGGCCCGTCATAAACAGTGGAGGCTTGTAAACATTATTGAGTCAAATACAAACCATCCTCATTATCAATAGGGAGAAATTTGATACCGTATGGGTCTAGCGGGAATTCCTTTTTGGTTGTCCTCTTCACTACCTCCATGCAATGCAAGAAATCGTGGTCAATAGTTTCTGGCTTATTACAGGTGAGATAATCTGACTACCAAGGTAGAAAGACACCCCACTTTTCTAGAAATACTTTTACGTGCAAAGTGCCAGTGTGAAGCCTAAAAAAGGACTTTTTGGCAGGAGCCACCTGCATTCTTTTAAGCCTTTTTAGCACGTCCTGCCCTCGACTTCTACTGTGTATGGTCCTGCATATTGGAACCAGTAAAATTGCATCACACACACATCTCTGTACGCCTTTTTGAGTTTCACTGAAAACAGGTACTCGTTAGGAAATCTGACAGACGAAAAGCGGATACTTAAAATCACCTCTTTGAGATTCCGCGGTTAGTGATGAGGTCTGTACCGACTACATATCCAGGTAAAGCTTTCACGAGCCTCAGTTGGCAGAAAAGGATCACTACGCACGAAAAGATCACAGTACGCTAAAAGACAGTAAATTCGTGTTTATATTTATTTATTTATTCATGTACCCTAAAGGCCCGAGGGCATTACATAGGGGGGGGGGGGGGGTAATAGTATACGTATATAGAAACTAACACGAACAATAATGTAATAAAATGTATGAAAAAGTAAATAACAACGTATAAATAATGTACAAAATCGCAGAAAATCAATTATGAAGACAAAAGTACACTAAAAAGGAAGGCGTATCAAAAGAACAAGCGAGGCTGTACATTTATATGCTAAACAATGCTGATCATAGTCAAATAAGCGAGTTATACAGCGTGCTAAATAACCGTTATATAAGCACATGTACATCTGGGTCGGTTGTATTAGGTCATTCAAACACCAAGATGAAGCTTTAATTTGTGAGCGAATTCTTCGTGGTTTTTTATTCAGACAATATCGTTGCGAAGTTGATTCCAGTGATTAACCGCAAGAAGTAATGGTGAATGTAAAAACAGGTTTGTTCGGGCAAATATGTTCATGTCAAAAGGAATGTTAGTCCGCATTTTTCGATTAGACGCATAAATTTGAGCATCTCCGTGCTTCTCAAAATCAGCCGGACTTTTTATAACATTCACTGCGTTTGTTTTGTGTTTTGTGAGATTAGAACATCTATCCGCCACGTTTTTTACTGCATGGAAAAGAGAAGATGAGCACAACCAATTATATGAACGTCATTTGCACTGACTCGCTGACTGGTTATTCATTTCCGCGTACGAAACATCGCGCTTCTGAAGTGTATACTAAACAATTTAGTTTTTCCCACCCCCCAGGGCATATTTTCGGTCAATCTTGTCCACGCTCTTCGATTAAACTCACAGTATTTCACTGTAGCCATACCGTACGTTAGGCTTACGGCACATCGCCCGTGTGCGATGGTCGTAGCGAAAAACATGAATACTAATACAAGGAGAATGGCAGCCATTCGTGTAGAGTTTAGATCGTAACTGAATAAATGTAATAGTATTCGCTTATTTCACTACACTCATCTAAAGCTAAAAACGTCCGGACCACGGCAAAAAAAAAAAAAAAAAAAGCGGCACGCGCGCGCGTGCCACTCTTCTGGTTTGGCGGTGTTTCTATGTGCCATGTGTGTCTTGCGAAGCATTGTTAATGATATTTGCCGTCCTCTGCACACTCTCAGGTGATATGAAACAATGTTGGGGGGGGGGGGGGCACATTACGGACATACTTCTTCATACATCGTGCACAGTGTGCAGATTTATACTATTGTTTGCCTACAATATAGCGTAACAATATTCTTAGCATGGTCGCCTCCGAAGCGGTGAGCTTGCGATGTGCACGTGAATAGAGCTGTCTATTTGCCTTCTGTAGTGAAGAATCGTTGGGTGGAATCCAGTGGTGTCGGGGTATTACACATGTCCGACTCTTGTGATACTGTGTCCTCTCACATTAGATATATCAGCTGTGATATACCTTTAATTTTGTGGCCGGATAGCCAACAGTATTCTGAAATAAGTACAGAGAAAAATTGGCAGATCCCACATACACTGGGAATCGATGATGTGCGAAGCGCGAATGAGGAAGGTTGCTGTGTCACTTTAAAATCAGCACAACTTTACAAGGCAGACGCAAATTATGCCGCACATGAATTCCATGTCAAGATTATCAAGTTTGGACGTGTACCTTCGTCCTTTATTCACGTCACATTATACCAAATTTGGCATATGTTGAGCTAGCGAAACGGCCACGAGCACGCTAGGAGCGCAGAATACAATCATGTTTTTACATGGCACACATATCATGATTGTCATGGTTGGATGTATCATATATCCTCGTCGTTTATTCACTTCACGTATTACCAAATCTTAATATATGTGGAACTAGCGAAGTGGCTGCAAGCGTGCTATGAGCATAGCATGTAGTCATGTTTTACATAACACGCATGTCGCTATTGTCATGTTTTGACATGTCATTTACCTTCGTCATCTGTTGGCGTCACGTCGTTCCAAATTTGGTATATCTGAAGCTAGCGAAAGGGCCACGAGCGCATCATGAGCGTGGCATGTAGTCATGTCGTTGCATGACATGCGTCTCATGATTAGCACATTTGTACTAGTCAAATAGCTTCGCCATTCATTCACGTCCCGCCCCAGCGTGGTGGTATAGTGGCTATGGTAGTCAGCTGTTGACCCGCGGTTCCTGGGATTGAATCCCGGCTATGGCGGCTGCATTTTCGATGTGCTAAAATGCTGTAGGCCCGTTTGGTCAGACCAAAGAATCCCAGGTGGTCAAAATTTTTCGAGCCTTCAACAACGGAGCCTCTCATAATCATGTGGTGGTTTTGGGACGTGAAAGCCTATAAATGAATCAATTATTCAATCAATTAATCAATCAACCGATCAATGAATGTGTTAACATCCCGTAATAGCTAACTAGGTATATGTTAAGCAAGCGAAAAGGCAGCTAGTGCTTCATGAGTGTGGCATGTAGTCATGTGGTTACATGGCATGTATGTCATGATTTCCATGTTACGGTCTGTAGCATGAGTTCACCATGCAATCATGTCATACCACACCAGTTTTGGAACATGTTATGTGAACAAAACAACCGCAAGAGCAGGAAGACGAAGAAATGTATATCTTGACATTCATGACATACATGTCCTAGTTCTCATCTTGTGACTAGTTTCTTATGTTCGTCATACAGTCATGTTCTGTCATACAAATTTTGGTATTGATACCATTATCGAAACAGCCAGTAAAGCTAAAAGTCGTAGGCAGCTAGATAGATAGATAGATAGATAGATAGATAGATAGATAGATAGATAGATAGATAGATAGATAGATAGATAGATAGATAGATAGATAGATAGATAGATAGATAGATAGATAGATAGATAGATAGATAGATAGATAGATAGATAGATAGATAGATAGATAGATAGATAGATAGATAGATAGATAGATAGATAGATAGATAGATAGATAGATAGATAGATAGATAGATAGATAGATAGATAGATAGATAGATAGATAGACACCCGCTAAAAGTCGCCGAAGTTTGCTAAGTAATCCTTCGAATTTATTAGGCCCCACGTAGTCGTAAAATCTTTGTGGCAATAAAGCAGTGTGCATGTTAAACAGATGTTCTCATCGGCAGGATAACTCTGAAGGTGCGTATCCCAAGGGACACTGACAAAACTAAAAGAAACCTTCACTTTGCACATAACGTATTTTGTACGCGTGAGTCTTTTCCCACCGCACCCGTTTCACATGGGAGTAGAACATACTTCTGCGCTCCAGATTTCGCAATAAGAGGGAAACTCGTACGCATATTTACACCACGCTTGTGTAAAAACCTATTGCAAAACCTAGCGCCACTGGGCACCAGCATCTAGTGCCATGCCGTTTTATGAGCCCATTATAGCGCTACATACTGGGAAGATGTAGCGGCATGTCACTGGGAGGTGCTGGGTACAGAGCGCAAAACGGCTGTGCAGCGTTAAAGCGGGGGTGCGTAGTCATCATGAATAAATATATCACTGAAATAAATCATATAGAGCGCATTGACGCATAAAAAAAAAAAAAAAAACGTCTGCCTAGAAGATTACAACTCGCCACTTTCTGATTCCCATCGTGTTCCCAACCGAGTACTCTACCCTCTCCACCACACCAGATGGTGTCCAGCGACTAGTAAAATGACTATTTATGCAATGAACATGCCCTTTGGCTTCATATTTTACAAGTCGCACAGTCAACATATGTAGTCGCGATATTCCTTTCCAAATGACAAGTGCGTCTTTATTTGAAACTAACTAATGGCTGTTGGGCACCGAATGGCGTGCGTATATTGCAAGGGCTTGAAGTTTTTGAGGGATTCTCATCTTAAATAAAAAAAAATTCAAACAGGTTTGCCGGAGCAGTCATAGATTGCCGCCTGCTACTGCCATCTTTTTTAATAGCCGTTTCACGATCTTGCTATTGCTCAACATGTAAAGACGCTTAATGATGACTTGTTAGACGCATATGTGCGTACACGACTGAATATTGGGTAGTGTTATCGCGCAAGTGACGTTATGGCAGCGGGCGTGCCAGTGTACATACTTGCAGTTATATCGATACCTACAACTGAAGAAACCGCCCCAAGGAAATACTAATGCAATCCACTGAAAGAGTGTGAAATTGTGTTAGTTCAATAAGGCCTACCAATTTTTCAACTGAAAAGTGCCTGTTCTTACATACGAGTCAAAGAAGTACCAGCTACTGCGCCCGGCAGCTTTCGGTGACATCCTGCGTAGCTGAAAGCACGACACATGGATCGCCGTCACTCCTTGTTCGGGCACACCACACGCAAGGAAAAATGGTTTACTTAGGTCGACAGATGTCTGAACTATAAAGTTGATCTAACACTATTAGAATTGTGTGTATTTAAAGCAGGAAGAGCCGGTAACATGTACACCGATGTGACCGGCACGGTGGGCCTAATGTTTGCTAGAACGTGGCACTGCGTAAGACCGCTCTCGAAGTAGCAGAGTTGCGATGCTTGAAGTTTCTGCATTCGAGCTTTGAAACATTTCTATCCGTTACTTAAACTGTGCCTGAAGTAAGTAGAAGGGCAAGCATTGTCAACATGCATTTCCGGTAAGGCGATATCGAGCGACAGCTGTTTTTCTCCATGGCCTCAACTGGCAACACAGCGGGTAAACCAGTGTACAGATTGGCAGTTATATCGATACGTAAAAAAAATCGCCCGAGAAAATACTAATCCAATCTACTGAAAAAGTATGACAGTGTGTTGGTTTGCTGAGGAGTACCAACTTACTGACTGAAAATTGCGTGCTCTTACATACGAATCAGAGAAGTACCTGCTCGAATGGGGAATCGCCAAAGTGTTTAGGGCATTAATAACAAAGCTGTAGTAGACATGAAGTGGCTAATGATCTTGTGCTCGAATTGCCTTGCCTAATATATTTGCACAGTGCAAGACTACGAGTAGTTACGACATAACTATACAGAAGAGACAAGGACAGATAGAGCGCTGACTTCAACTGTGATTTTATTAGCGAAAACGCTGAAAATATACTCATGACAGAACATCACTGCGCAACCTATTGCATCACAGCAAGTATGGTTACAACGCCACAGCTCAGCACGAAATTCACGAACTATTGTGTCAAAGCCAGAAACTCAATTTCTTTTTTAGCTAGAGCAAGCGAAAGCATGCTGATACATCGATCACGCAGCATTTGTATTTCATTGGCCTCCAAAATCTCTCGTGTTAGCTGCTGATGGTGTTTGGCTGTAACAGTGCACTTTACGAATTCCGGTCTGCAACCACAATCTTTACAATGGAGGCCCAAATGACCATGCACAGCTGAGTATACATTGTAATGATGCTCCTTTAAACACTCATTCAGGCACCGAACCATTTGCCCAACATATATCTTGCCACATGACAACCTTAGCAAATAAACGACGGCTATCACGCGTGCTATGAATAGCCTTCTATGTTTGATTGTGCAGCAGCTCCGTCGTACGGACTGCGCATTCACCCGTTTGCAGAGCGCTGAAAGCTTTTCTGGGGAAGAGAAAACCACCTTCACATCTAACTTATCACCTATCCTTTTCAAACTGTGAGAAATGCTATGTAGATAGGGAATCACAGCCACGCGCTTTGAGCTACTAGCCACGCAGTTCACTGGTGCTTCTCGTCCCTGTTTAATTTTCCTAAGCAACTTTTCTGCCACCGAAACCAGCGCTGATCAGACGGGAAACCCGCTCGACGAAGCTGCTAATTAATTAGTGGCCTCAAGACTTTCAGAGGGCATTTCTTAAACAATGACTAGCGATTCCTTTCTATACGAACTTTGAATGAGCCGGCAAGTATGGTAGAAGAGGTTTGCTTCCTCTAGGCTCATATTTTCAGCAAAGGTGATCGCTTGAGATGTTTAATCTCAAATCTAAAAACCTTAACGAAGCATCCTGTGGAAGCTCATGCGTCAGAATAAGAAGTGCCATGCACTCATCGAAAAGACGTAATATGTTCGAAACGACGGCTTCGAAGCCCCGATCATCGCAGTATAAAAGCACAAGAAAATCGTCAACAAAATGAAACACCTTTACGGCAGCCGTTCTGTTGTGGCGACTGGCCAAGAGTCTGTCACGGTGAGCGAGAAGAATGTACTTTAAAACATGTGCTATGCATGAACCGATGCACACTCCTTTTTTCTGATTAAAAGTGCCTTCGTTCTATGATACGAACGTTGTCATTAAGTAAAAGCCAACGTGCTCAAGAAAGTCACTGACCGTTATGCCCGCAGCATTCTGGAACGCAACTGAACCAAAATTGTCAATGTAGTCGTCAACGCACCGTAGTAGCGTGTCATGTAGTAGTAGATTGTCATTACAATTTCTCACTAGAAAAGGGTCGTTGGTGGTCAGCAAGTTTAGCTTATCTTGTATCTTGTTGCTTAGGACAATTAAACAAGGACGAGAAGCGCCATTGAACTGCGTGACTAATGGCTCAAAGCGCGTGGCTCCCTTTCTACATAGCATATCTCACAATTCGAAAGAAAAAATGTGATAAAGTATATGTCAAGGTGGTTTTCTCTGCCCTAGAAAAGCTTTCAGCGCTCTGCAAACGGGTGAATGCGCAGTCCACACGAATTGGCTCCTGCACAATCAAACATAAAAGGCCATTCGTAGCACGTGTGATAGCCGTCGTTTATTTGCTCCGGTTGTCATGTGGCAAGATATATGTTGGGCAGACGGGTCTGTGCCTGAATGAACGTGTAAAGGAGCACCATTACAATGTATACTCAGCTGTGCATGGTCATTTCGGCATCCATTTTAGAGATTGTGTGATGGTTGCAGACCAGAATTTGAAAAGTGCACTGTTACAGCCAAACACCGTCAGCAGCTAACACAAGAGATTTTGGAGGCCAATGAATTACAAATGGTGGGTGATCGATGTATTAGCATGCCTTGCTTGCTCTGACTGAAAAAGAAATCGAGTTTTTGGCTTTGACACAATAGTTCGTGAATTTTGTGCTGAGCTGTGGTGTTGTAGCCACATAATGAGATGATTGTCTTGCTGTGATGCAATAGGTTGCGCGATTGCGCAGTGATGTTCTGTCACGAGTATATTTTCAGCGTTTTCGCTATTAAAATTACAGTTGAAGTCAGCGCTCTTTCTGTCCTTGTCTCTTCTTCTGTAGTTACATCGTAACTACTCGTAGTCTTGCGCTGTGCAAATATGTTGTTTGCCAGTCACCAACTAGCCCAAGCATCTGTCTTATCTACTTGCCTAATAACGGCAAATATGTCCGAAACAGAAGAGAAACACTAATGATTGCACCGACAATTTTGTTGCACGTCAATTGTTCTTAAAAAGTTAAGCGCAACCTGTACCAGTATCAATCACCATCGTATTCAAATATATCTGAGTACTCATCTGCTTTTTTGTTTGCGACCTTAGTGGGACAAGCCCATGTGCCAATAGTAAATGTTCTACCGCATGGGTGAGCCAATGAAACTAATTCCTTATCTCTATATGAAAATTCTCTTTTATGTCGCTCCCCCTTGTTTGCTGATCATTGTCTTTCCACTGACCGCAGGCCTCATGATGGCGACCAGCACGCCGATCGAGTCCTCCCGCATCGCGCCCTACATCAACGTCAGCGCGACTCCCCCTCCACCACCACCAGCACAAGCAACCAGGCACCCGTCGGAACGCTTGTTCCTGCCGCCGCATTCCGCCGCCGCCACAGTTGCCGTCAGTGGGGCGGCAGGTGCCAGAGGAGGCGGCGGAACGGCCGCTGCTGCTGCAGCCGCCGCGGCCGCAGCGGCAACCTTCCTTCCCTACGCCGCCGACCCCACGGGACTGCTCGCCGCCGCCCATCACTACTCGGCCGTTGCTGCAGCAGCGGCTGCTGCCGTCGCGTCGGGCCACGCTCCACCGCCACCACCCGTGCCTCCCCCGCCCTCTTCGGCCGCGGCGGCAGCCGCTGCAGCGAGCCTGCTGTTCTACCCGGCGCACATGCCATTTCCTGGTGGCTTGACCACGGCGCTAATGGCGGCCGAGAGACTCACGACCAAGAACTCGAGCATCGCCGACTTGCGACTGAAGGCTCAGAAACACGCGGCTGCTCTGGGCCTGTGACGCAGGCTGGCATCGCCGCCGCTGCAGCCGCTGGACCCGCTCCGCTGCCGCCACCGGAGGCGCAAGCCTTGAAGGGCGATCACGTTAGTCCTGCCGAGGACGTCGTCATTGAAGTCGTCGGCGAAGATACAGGCGTCGTTTCTTGTCGAACTGGCATAGTGCTTTGAAAAGTGAACAGCTCACAAACACACCAAAAAGGAAGCGTCGTAGAACACTAGGATTCAGAAGGGGCATGAAACATGGCCTGTTTGGTGAAAACAAAATTTTAGACCACCCCGGTGTTAATGCTATCGTGTTCAGATGGATACGGTACGCCTAATGTTTTATGCATTTCGTCTCCAACTGCTACTGTTCTGTGTGGCAATGATTCTACTGATTTTGAAGACCTATAGACTGTTTGCTCAGGTGGTAGAAATCTTTATGAAGCGCAATCAGTCACTTTCTGCTCAGCGGAAAAGCCATACGACACTGCGTTTCTCTTGAAGGACCATACCCATATGGTTCGTCTAGCAATTTAGCTGAGCAGGTAGTGTAGCATTGTTTCTTGTTGAGATGGCCGGGATTACGCGCGCCGATGATCAATGACAGATAGCGAGAAAGTCCGATGGCCGGGATTACGCGCGCCGATGATCAATGACAGATAGCGAGAAAGTCCGCGTTTATTAATGGTCGTGCCTGGAGAAGTTGTTAAAGTAAGTAAACCTTGTTCTACATAACGAAAGAACAATGTCATTTGGAGGCACGCCATAGTAAGAGACTCTAGAATAATTTCAACAACCTTTGATTCTTTAGATGCACCTAAATTCAGGTAAACAAGTGTTTTTTTTGTTTGCACCTCAGCCGTATGAAAGTAAGGCGGCCAAAGCTGGCAATCAAACTCACTTTTTCGAGTTTGGTAGAGCCATAAGGTAGTGACCAAGCTACTAACGGAAAGGGAAGAAGAATGAATATTGTTGAAGGAACATATAACCTGCTCAACTGGACTATTGACGACCGAGCATCGTAGTCTTCCAGTAATTTGTGGTCAATCTTTTGTTGGACTTCTCGCTGATAGAGTGAGTTAAGTAAGATCAGTTCATTGATCTGCTACGCTGTCTTGGCAATTTATTTTTAGCGCCTATATATTATCCTCCGAGAGTGCGCCAACACATCGATTGCTCCACTCATTCACCATTTGATGCGTGTAGTATTAAATGATTGAAAGTAATTAGATTTGCACCCTGTGAGGTCGAACGAAAAATAAGTACACATGCTACTCGCTTCCATTACTGCTACTTTCTACGTATCCTTGAAGGAGCATTTCTATAAACATAGACAGAACATTCGCAATCTCATCCATGCGCAATAATAGTAGACTACCGAACTATGTGCACGTTATAGGGAGCTGCCGGCAAAAGCTTGTGAGGTATTCATCGCCGAGGTGTTCAACCTCAGCCAATGACGATTTGATTTTTATGGGAGCGAAAACAACGGCGACTAAAGCGAAGGTAGCCATACGGGCGGGTTGGTCTGTCATGCTTCTTTGTTATAGGCACGAAATGTCAAGGTGAGAAGGAACACGAACACTGGCGCTACTGCAAAAACGTTTTTTGTTGTTGTTGTTGTCAGTAGCGCTAGTAGTGTATGTACTTTCTTTCCTTCATCCTTGTCTTTTTGCGCCCACTTCCAAGAAGACTAAAATGAACTTCTTGGTACATTGACATTAGGCAAAGTAGTTGCCCGCCTCTAAAAAATAATAATTAGAAGTGATAATCAGCAGTTTAGTTCTTAGCAACACACACACAAAAATATGAACAGGTTGCCCAACTTCTAATCAAGCATTTCCTGCTCCTGTATATATTGCCAAGATAATTTGCATCGTATATAGCTGCGGCAACGATGATAGGTTGGATTTACCACGTAATTTAGCATTTATGTTTACTCAAAGGTACACTGTAGATGTTTGCTTAACAGGCCAGTGCGCGTCCACATACGGTGCAGTGATGCATGCATACGAACATGTTACCAATAATATTCGAATTTAACGAAAATTTCACGGTGTTTTGCACGCCTGAATGACTAATGAACTGATGTGTATGTGAAATCGGTTGATCAAGGTCATATTGTAACGGTTGACGCAGTCGGTAATTCAGCATTCGCAATCGGTGCATATATCACCACATTTGTCTGTGCTTTCTCTTTCGAAGGGAGGACAATGTAGTGTTCATGAATTAGTTAACAAGGAATTTCAGGGGTATGGCGCTGCCTCTTTAGTACTCCTTCACGTTGTACAGTACACATGGATTGAAAAAGAACTATTTTAGGCAAACGCACAGGATTTAGCTTCCACCGCTATGGGGTCGGGTCACATTGAATTAATTTTGACTGCAACACAATAATCTGAGGCAACATTATATTTAGAGGGCGGACTCTACGCTACTTGACGTGCAGGGTTGCCTTTAGTTAGATTAAAAAAAAGAGCATGGATTAGAGCTAAACGTAGCTAAAGTAGGCAAGCAATACACTCTTAGCGCCAAGTTTACAGTCAAACAGAAGAAACGCGGCACTAGTATGAATTTTCTATATTGAACAATAAGTGATATCATTTCGAATCTACACTAAAGTAGAAAAAAAAGCACTTTTATTTTTTTGCTTGGTCTTCAAGTCACAAGCAAATTGCAAATCAATCAACAAACTCTAAATTCCTTTATTACGTAATTTAGCGGCACAAAACAACGGCAAAGATACAGAAAGGACAACTGCGACCACTGGCAATGGCGACACGTAGGTTCCAGAAGGGAAGGGGCACTAAGGGAAATGAAGAACAGGGCCCACACAATTAGAAATTCTTACAGTTGAAGCTGAAACTTGGGCTTTAGTTGGTATTGACTTTAGTACATAACGTAGCGGCACAAAGGAAGCACAGAGAAAGATTTATACAAGATAACCCTGTCATTGTTGTATTCAGATACATTATGTATTCAAGCCAAAACCAATTAGCCAAAGTTCCGGCTTTTATTATAAGATCTGTTCGTTTGCACATGGTCCATGTTCAGTAGAGTAACTGAGAAACGCGACAGTCTAAAACTTGAACATTGAAGCCAACCATTAAGTTGGAACAATATTTGTAGATGCTGAAGTTTGGTTTCTTGGGATTAAATTCGCGCACAAAAATTATCGGTGTATTTACCCTGATGCCAGTCGAGCTTCAAGTTGTGATACTTGAGGAGGACCAGTTCAGCGTAATTTTTGTATAGTGCATTCCTGTTTTCCCGAAGTTTACACGAGTATTAACACGCGCTGTGCGTCAGCGTTAGCGACTGGCTTGTAGTGTCAACATCGATGGCGGAAGCGTTAACAGTGTGCTAGCCACCCATTTGCAACCATGCTTGGAACTACATTAGTTACACATTAGTCTAAAGGTGCACTCAGATTTCATATTTAACTTGCCATTTAAACTGCGTCTCTTCTTGACTCAGTGTTTTGTTTAAATTCATAAAACTACAAAATTCTTGGCCAATCTTAACAAGTAGATGTGTCGCACTGACTAGATGAGCAAGAACCTCATGTCTTGGCAGACCAGCCACGCGTTACGTTGAATTGGTTTAAGGAGCCACAGACTGCAAGGGGGGGGGGGGGTGACATGCAAATGCATCGGCTGACACTTCATGAAAGGTTGAATAAACAAATTTGTATTATTTAGTCTTTCTCGGTATTTCCTTCTTAAATATTACGCAAAATGGCTACTAAATGCGCAAAAATTGAAGTGCGCAGTACGCTAAAGTAGCCGTGGCGCCAACCTCAAGCTTTCGCCGCCAGACGTGTATCTATTTGGCGCAAAGTAAACGCATTTAGCGCAAAGTAAACAACAATGGTAACATAATGACGTCGTTATCTCGAGCAGCTGCACCTACTATGTCGTTACACAAAGAAAACTGATGTCGCGTTTGAATTCATCAGTGTATATTGTACATTAAACCAAGAAACTTATTGACAATGTAGCGTGTATTTGGTGGTGACATTTTCACCTGTTGTTATTTTGTGTGGAAAAAAAGTCAATGTGAAGTGGCTGTCATGCGCCACTTCACATTGCATGAAATATGGTACAGGCCAAACATTGCAGCTGGAACGGAAAGGCATGTAAATGTTCCTATGACGTAGCGGGTAGTTTAAATGCTCCGAAGGCACATTTTACATATTTGGGGAAATTATGTGCTGGGTATCTAGACCTCGTGCCTGTTTTGTGTGTGGCGAGAAATTCCACTAGACTAGAAAAAGCGGCTTCACTATATTTCTTTCTCAAACTAATGCGCATGGCAAAATCATCTTAGCCGCATGTTTCGCAGCGTACGCAATTCTCATTGAGTGTGGAATTCCGTGTACACGCTTAAACAGCTGTGCAGGCAATGAACTGCTGCCCATGCAATTTTTTTTATGCTGGCATACCAACAAACTTTTGCGAATGCACGTTCCACGATATATGACGTAAGACAGGCCTGATTATTTCAATGCCCAGTGTGTACACGTATTTTATGGCGCATGTAGTTTCAATTATCAAACACCACATGCGTCACGTAAGGCGAACCTGTTCATGTGTTTGAGCTTTGCCTATGGCAACAGCGTTTGCTTTCTACGGGTTCCGGAAGAAAAACGACTGAAGTAAATAAACAAAGACCGCATCATTCAATATGCGTTTATATAATGGGTCTGCCAACTCGCTTGTTTAAAACAGTGATGCTAGTATTTCGCATAGTTCCTATTAATGTAGTCTGACCTTTGTACAGTGCTATTGTTGTGAGCGGCGACTCCGATCAATAAAGACTGATGGTACTCGAGATAGAACATTCCCAATCTCATTTTGTTGAATTGCCACCACTATACAAAAAAAAGCGCTTACTGCAGAGAAACCTGCTTCTACAAAACCAAAATAAATTTCAAAGGGGGGGGGGGACTTATAATTTGTTAAGAATGTAAAAGTGAATGCATCACTGATACAATGCGCATGGCGTCAGGCGTGGTGCAGTGTTCCTAGAACGTTCTGCGGGAGCCAACCATGACATTTTTCTCCCTCTCCCTCTCACAGCCACCACGCCTGCCTTGAACGCGCCGGCGGCTTGAATGCAAGCGACTGGTTCATTGTCTTATAATTTCAGTCAACAGAAGTTTTTGATTCCCAGATGAACACTAACAGACCTGAAAGCGTTTTTACCGGTAACTTAAGACTTGCTGTTCATAAAGCAGCATTGTTTCAAATAATCTTGACACCCTCCTGCCACACCAAGTCAGGAAGCGCGAAATGAAAGAAAGGTATGGCAAAGTGCTTTTGCAAAGGTAGAGCAGACCAAATCTGTAACTATCGTGCACGAGCGCCAATATATATATATATATATATATATATATATATATATATATATATATATATATATATATATATATATATGTGTGTGTGTGTGTGTGTGTGTGTGTGTGTGTGTGTGTGTGTGTGTGTGTGTGTGTGTGTGTGTGTGTGTGTGTGTGTGTGTGTGTGTGTGTGTGTGCGTGTGCATGTGTGCGTGTCAACGCCGTATGACGGAGCCAAGTGGCAAACCTGGTGAGAGTACAAATATGTTCACACAGAGCGCGGATTCGGAAAGAGGGCGCGGATTATCTGTGGGGAGAAGGCAGCGTGATCGGTCTGACCAGGCGCGCGTGCTCGCTGCCTCAGCGCTTCCAAAATTCACTTGCCCGTTTGCGTGCTCCCCGCTCGGTGTGAACGCACCGGCCTATCATCTGCTTGGCTGTTCCATCGTGAGAACGCCTCCCTGCATTAACTCACTTCAGATGAACGGACAGCGCGTCTAGCCCGTATCTTGTATTCCGAACAGATCTGCAAGCAACAGAGAAAATTAAATCCGCAGATATGTCACTTGCCACCACGCGTGAGATAAGCTGGCAAAAGTGGATCGTTCATTCGTTGTCTGGAGACGCAAATGACTTTTTTTTTTCCTTCAGTACGAGATGCCGTTTCTACACCACGGGTGCTTCATAGCTCAGCGTGACCGTGACGCTTTAAGGGTGATTTGAATCTTCGCATTAGCACTGCTGCTCTACAAGCCGTGCTAAAGATAGTTTGCCACACCTGTCCAGAATGCCACCCCGTATACCTGCAGCGAATATATTCGGAATTATAGTAATGTAACTGGGCTGCCCATCGCAGAAGAAAATTGCTCAAGCACTTGGGGAGATTGAACCTTCAGGATCACTCTCTCCAAATCAAGTGGGTTGGATCATGAGCGGCTACCGAAAGAAACACTACTCAAAGATGCTTCTCTATACATCATAATAAAAGAAAACCGAAGAAAAAGACCTGCAGTATACTGCCTGTGTAAGTGACCACACTTTCATAATAGCTAGTGGGATAAAGTCAGCCGTGGGCCTCAGTATGTCCGACGAACTAATTAGGCAATGGCTGAGAGAGAGCGGGGAATAGAAACAGGACGGCTGCACAGAAACCCTTGCTTTCCAAGAATGCCAAAGCAACAAGATTCGCCTTCGCACATGAGCATCTCAAATGGACAGGTGATGATTGGCAAAACGCCGTGTTTACCGATGGAGGTAGCTTCAGTACTCAGTAAAACCAGAAACAAAAGGCATACCGGCCAGTCACTGAAAGGTAAATCATTTAACTTAGTTTCTTATATATCACACCACTATATTGGTTACCGATCGTCATTAATTTGAGTTACAATAAATTCTTAAGGGTTCGATCACAATTACGCTCAGGCCACCAAAGGAAGTGGAAGGCAATCTGTGAACTTCTGGGGTGCTATCACGGAAGACGGTCTTGCTACTCTCTACCGTATCGTGGGTCATCTATGCTCCGAAGATTACATAACAATCATTTACCATGAGCTTCTCCCTGACGTGCTGGATGAACCATACAGGGACGGATATTTTCTGCTGCAGCAAGGCCTTTCGCCAATCCACATGACACGCGCAGTAAGAGAGCATCTCGAAAACCTTGGCGTGATGACACAAGATTGGCCGCCCAAGCGAGCGAACATGAATGCCATAGAATATGCTTGGGAAATTCAGAAACACAACTTGTCGAAAATGGGCTTCCACACAGCAACTCCTGATGAGTTATGGAAGGCCATCTAGAGTGAGTGGAAGAAGCTCAAGGCCGACAGCGACCTCGTGTCGGCGCTCTACGCCTCCCTTTTATGACGAATGTATGCCGCAGTGGTAGGTGGCGATTACTTCACGCACTACTGAATGACTTGCGAGCACCGCGTTGGTGCACACCTTCAACTTTTTTTCTTTATTGTATCAGCAAGTGTGCTACACATCCTAAATTACTTTATGAACGCATTATGTTTTGTTTTATTCAGATGCAATAAAATTGCTCTATGATTTATGATGGTAACGAAGATTTTTTTCTAATGAGATTAAGGATTCAGCCGTGAATCAGGACAATCTTTTATTAGCAGCTGCCTTAGCGATGGCATTTCTATATGTATGAAGCATTGAAGCACGTCTGGCGTGGATATCAGCCCTCTTACAAGGGAAAAAGCGTTCGCTTCGCCAGATAACGAATGAACGATCCACGTTTGTCAGCTTATCTCGTGCACAAGGGGCGTGCGCTGTATCCGCGGATTTTGATTTCTCCGTGGCTTGCCGATCTTCGGAATATAAGAAACGGGCAAGATGGGCTGTCTATTCATCTGATGACGGTTATTGCAGAGCGACATTCTCACAAAGAAACAGCCTAGCAGACGATGGGCTCAGCTGAACGTGCTTCGTGGGCATGCGCTAAAAATCACGCCCTGTTTGCAACTTGGCTCCGTCATGAATCGCTGACGCACAAAAGGTAGGCGCTTGAGCTGGGTAGGTAATAATTTGGGCGGCTGTACATGGGCGGAGCATATGCCTAAAGGAGAATCTGAAGACGTTATGACGACATCCTTGAAAAAGGATCACTTAACAAAGTCGAGACTGGGGCCACTACCCGTCCAGAAAATGAGGAGCCTTCACTTAAAGGGGCCATGACACGGTCACCCAACAATTTGCTGTTTTCAGCGGAAAACGGAGGTAGAGGGTCAAATATGCCTAAACACGCGCAAAAACTGGACTTTAAAAGACTATTTCAGTGCAAAATAAGCCTTAGGAATCGTCGGCCTTAAACTCCACCAACCGCTAGCGACCACCATCTTGCCGTGGCACGCATGACGTCAAGAGAAGTGCGTAGCAATGCTGTCGTCTGCTACCAAACAGCCACAGCATGCGGTCAGTGTGTTGCTTGCCGCGTAGTCCGCACGTTGCTAGTGGGTTGCGAGCGGTATCTGTGTTGCGGCGTGATACCGTGGTACAATCCCCACGTCGTCGACACCATTAAACGATTCAGGCAGTGCGTCCCCTAGCAGCATGAGCAGCGACAATGTCGTATAAGCTGTGCATTTCGATTTTGACCCCTACGCCACGAGCTCAAGCGACGACGAAAGTGTAGAAGACGTGGCCAACCCAGTCGACAATGACCTCAGCGTTGTTGCAAACGTTGCTGATGGTCTCCCGCACTGGTAAGCAACCTAATTTCATTATTGAAGCGTGCATGGTTTCTTGAAAAGGGAGCGGCTTCTGGGATACGGGTGTCTGTCGACGCCGCATTCGCGAGCACGTGTTGCCTCGCACAATAAAATTCGCAAAGCGGGAAGAGTTTTGTTTTTTTTCCCTTTCTGCGCATGTTCAGCTCCCAAGCTTTGCGCTTGGCGGGCTCCTTCGGGTACCTGAAGAACGGCACTTTACTTTCCCGGCTCCGTACGCTTTGGCACCCCAAAGCGCTACTCGGGTTACGCAGTGGCATTATTTCAACCACTGCAAGTCACTTCGTTCGAGTGACAAGTTGAGCAAAGCTGAGACAGCTCGATTGCCCGCGCAGCTAACCATGGAACCAAATCGTCCTCCGGCAGGCAGACGTTCACACAGCAATCCTCATTCTACGTCACGGCTGGCGAGCGCGCCAGTGTTACCAGACTTTCAAGCCACTCGCTCGTTTATGAAGGAAATTCAATTATACACTAATGGCTCGACCAAATGAGCTCAATTTTTGGCAGCCTGTTTGTGAAAATACAAGAATGAACCAGCACAGATTGTGGTGACAGATTCTGGTCGAATATTAGGTGTCATGACCTCTTTAAAGACATCCGTTTTCCAAGTAAAAAAGACACGCTTGTCGTTCCCCCCGAGAAATACTGACACAAAAGTTCTGCACTTTAGTTGTTGCAATAGGTAGCCTATGACCCACTTATCACGGCTGGGAACCTCGTTGGCTCGACTGCGTGACAGTTATTTATTTAGAGTCGTTTTTAGAGCACCCAGTCGCACTTTGTGCTCCAAAGAGCACTAAGGAAGTAAGGAGCAGTTCCGGTGGAGGTGAAAGCAGCTGCCCATGTGACCGCGCAGAATTGGAACGTAAACTGCGAGCATGAGAGTGCACGTGGGCGGGCACAAGCACACACAAAGCCGCAGGACCGAGGGAAAAAATCGAAAGTAGCGCGAGCGCAAGCCGCATGCTAAACAAACAGCAAACACACACTCGTGACGTATGTTTGTTTGCTCTCCCGGCCGCGTCGATGTAGCCCTCAGGCGTCGCGATACACTTCAAATCTCGCTTAGTAACGCGGCATTCACTTCAAAATTGATTTTATGAATGTTCTAGGCTACATTGGCTCTGAACATTTCATAGATGTTAGAAAGATTCATTACTGGGTTCCCAAGCGGCTTGCGCACCCATGACGATAGGGTGGCGGTACTGCACCTGCGTGAAGCCCTAAGCACATTGGTCGCTGGTTTGCTGGGGCTGTGTGTCCACGCGCTCATAAAGTCACTGCCGCCACTGGCCTCGTGGCGGAGATAAGCTGTCCCTGGCGCATCAAGTTACCTGTGATTTCGATCACGCTCATGGCGAGCCAAGCCGAGACTGGCCAGAGCCATCTGTGAGACTCCCAAGCACAAAGGCGCCAAATCTCAGGCAGCATGGCTTGGTTGCCTTCGATGATGTTGCCTCGGGCGGAGCAGCGCAGCGCAAGTCTTTACTTCACACCGGAGGGGGAGACTTTTCTGTTGCGTGAGGTGCCATGGCAGTGGACAAGATTGAAGATGGTACGAGATGGGCTGCCACCATACGCAACTT
Source organism: Rhipicephalus microplus (assembly GCF_013339725.1). Lineage (NCBI taxonomy): Eukaryota > Metazoa > Arthropoda > Arachnida > Ixodida > Ixodidae > Rhipicephalus > Rhipicephalus microplus. The sequence goes on along the minus strand of NC_051173.1, from coordinate 60,429,219 downwards.
ATCGGTGGTGTTCGTCAGAATCGTGGTGGTCCGAAGTCTTGGAGATCGCCTCGATTTGCTGCACGCGCAGTTGGCCGTGGGCAATAGAAAGACCTATATATAAGGGTGCTGATAGCTTCCCCTCTATAATTGCGCTGGTATACATAAGGAACTCGTGCTACGTCATTTTGAAGCATTTCTGCATCTGCACCAGTTGCGCTGCCAACGGCAAAACTGCGCTGAGCTTTTCTCGTGTGTATCTAAATTATATCAATATACAGGGCAGCGCAAAAGCAGTCAGGTTGAGAATGAAGCTGGTGCCTTGGAATAGACCTTATAAATTTAAACAATTTCTAAATCGCGTATAAGTGAAGATGATAAAAAAACAGCGTTTCTTGTGATTACGTCTGATGGCTAATACTGTGATTCTTAGCGAGTCTGTTCAAATGTTTTGCGAACGTATTCAGTCAGGAATACGTTAAAACACGTGCCTGGCAACTTCATGCCAAAAGTCGATCAGAACGAAAGGTTTCGGCATGCCTAAGTGTTTCAGAGCCGCTTACACGCTTCACTCTACCATAAAAAATTATCCATGTTCTAAGAGGCTATTTACTTTCCATATCATCAAACACTAAAGAAAATAAACATGTGGTGCGCATGCATTGAAGCAAGCGACAACTTCAAAGGAGTTGTTTAGACATGTCAAACAGTTGGGTCAAATGTGCCGTGTAAAACTTTCAAACTGCACAATATATACTTCCGGCGGTCAGCGTGTGTTCTTTCCTTTACAGTAATTGGTGTTGTTTGCAAGAGTAAATATAATTATATAAATTTTTATGTTACCTCATATTTGCAACAGAAGAAGAATACAGGGAGGAGAGGCCGTTGGCTGCGGTGTACTACCTAGCGCAAAACAGTGTATACAGACTACTAAAAAGCAGCGCCGTAAGAACAGCTTCGGCTACGGCAAAGCAGAAACCGGAAAAGAAAGATGAGAGCACCCGATCTCTGAAAAAAAAAACTGCTGCAGCAATCTGTGACTTTGGCGCCTCAGACTTCGTGGTCTCTGAAAATGACTGGACGTCAGTTGATGACGACATAAGTCTTCCCATGACGAAGACAACGTGTGCCATTACCCCGCTCTTTACTTAAAAAATCAGTAGTTTGATGAAATGTTTTCTTGCTTTAGCAAGTAAATGAATATCAAGACAACAGATACTCAGCATTTTTACGAGGTTTTAAAGCGTGCTTGATCAACCTAATGAAATTGTCAAGTGTCATCACTTCTGCTGTGGCACCATCAAGGTTAGTGAAGTATTAGAACGCAGCAACAGAATGAAAGAACGTTTATTGCTTGTTGTTACTGACTTCATACCGGCACAGAAAAGGTCACATGATGCGTGATAAGCAAGAGCGTAACACGCGCAAATGGTGCAGCTCTTATACATAACCACACATACTGAAAAATACTGCCCCCCCTCAAAGCTAGACTAATGAAACAGCCTGGTTCCTTCATATGGCGATTCGATTTGATATCTGGGGTTTAACGTCCCAAAACCACCGCATGATTATGAGAGACGCCGTAGTGGAAGGCTCCAGAAATTTCGACCACCTGGGGTTCTTTAACGTGCCATATGGCGATTCGAACTTCGTAGGAGGGGTTGGTCATCGACTTGAGAGTCAGCTTCTTGTACGCCCGTGTCTTGACAAGATTCAGTCATTTTAGGACTACCTTGAGCTTCATCGTACACCCGAGTCATTTTTACCTATGGTGAGCCATTGGTGTTGATTTAAACAATGACATCAGTGAAGGATTCCGTAAATGAGCACTCATACTTACCAAAGAAAGCAACAGGCGCAATATTCACTTGAATAACAAATAATTCCTACTAATTCGGCTGGGATAAGCAACACAAGCCCAGCTGACAACTGTTTACGGCTACCAAGGTTTCGGAATTCATATCGATATTACAGATTCACACACAGACATGAAAAATATTTGTAAATCGAAAGTCGTTATGCTTCCCATCTACACTTTGAAACTACAGTTCAACTACGGTTTTAACTTAAGCCACATCAGCATCTATATGCAAAACTGGATTCAATAAGACCCATTTCTATAAGTTTTCCAACCTAACAACAAAAATTTCGTTAAACTGGAAGTTCAGTGGTGTTGGCAACCCTATCGTAGTTTTAGGAGCTTCCTTCTTTTGCTGGGGGGTTGTCCCACGTCGTTTCGCCGTCGTGTATGCTAGTGCTCATTGCTCCCACTAGTGGCGCAGCTGCGCTCTTCTTTTCAAGGGCAGTCCCTAGTAGATGCCAACCGCCGCTCAGGCAACGCTCGCTCACCTGAGCGCAGCGGGCGAGGCTCCATAGACGTCACACTCTGAAGTTTTGCGGACACGCATCGCCACCTGTCGACGCAGTTTTGAGTAGTGCTAAGCCCTACTCTCTTGCACAGTTAGCTGCGCAACCAGGTGCAACTACAGCGCACGAAACAACAATTGAGCGGAGTATTAGATGTATTTGCGCATTGACCACTCAGAAAAAGAGCTATGAATTTCCCTCCACAAGCCGGACGCGTCACCTGACCGCCGTGAAGTGCTTGCTGGTTCACTTTCCTGAACGACGGCGAAAACAAGAGCAGACGCAACAGCTCCGCGCTCTACAGAAAAAAAAAAAGAGACCTCCTTCTGCGCAACTATATCGATGTTAATTCCCATGAACGTAAATGACTTCAATTTTACCGATTTCCGCAGAGTTCGCAAAGCAGAATGGCGAGAGTACTAAATACAGGCCGTTGCGAACGTGTTGGGTGAGCGAGTTACTTGCGTTCTCCACAGCCGTTCGCTTAAGTAAGTGTGATAATGTAGGCCGGATGTTCTTGTTTAGAGTAGCCTTGACAGAGAACCGTGGTACCTTTTATTATAAAGCTTAACAGACCCCCTGACCGCGTTGCGCACGTACAGCAGTAGACGGGAGACGCCCGGCAGTTCGGACGTCACACACGCCGCGACCACTGATAATCTGGAGTTGTCGACACCACACACGCACGTATGGCTTTGAAGGCTCTAAGTCCCGGCTTTGAATAGAAAATGTGAACACGTGCGTAAGGTAAATCGCAAAATGATCGCGACCACAATCAGTTTTCCTCTTTTTTTTTTTTTGCCGTTGGTTTCCGCGATTACCAGCGCTATCTCGGAGGCAGCAGTTTTGCCTTTTGTTGCACACTGAGAAAGTGGACACGCATGTATCCCCATTATAAGTATATACAAACGAATGGCAACCATCAACAGAACATTCGAACATGCGTAATAAAACGGTTCAACGCGCTGGAAGTGAGAAATCGATAGAGAATGCAACTGCAAAGCGGAATTACTAGGGCTATTCGTGCCGGATAAAGCGTGCTTCTCACCACTGATCGCATAAATGGTTCGTGTATGCACTTCATCGCTTTGGCATTAGATGTATGCCCAAATTTAGCGCATTTAGGCATTACAGAATGCACGTCGGAGTGCATTTTTTGAGCTCGATACCACGCGACGCTCGCTTGCATCTAAATTGCCAGTTGCCGCACGCCAAAATAAGTGAAACATGTTTTGCATTCTGGTCACATTTCGTTTTGATGAGCTTCCTACATTTATAAAGCGAGGTTGGATTGAAGGAAGAAGCTTGCCAGGTCCTTGATTTTCAGGAAACTGCTCCTCATGACCAACGAAAGAGGAGAACCTACGTACGTTCACTTGCGGATGGATCTCTCGGCACTACCCATTTATGGCCGGCGTGGCGATGGGGGTGCTGGTGGCGGCGTTTTTCGCAGCGCCGCCTGGGCAGAGTCGGACGTTCATACTGGCTCCACGCAGTGGACGAGGACCACGATGACTGCGCGATGCTATGAGCAGCGAGCAAAGAAGAGACGCACATTCGAAATGCTTGTGGTGGAAGTGGTGTGAGCGCCATGGTCAACGCCACTCCAGGCGTCACGCGTTGCAGCCTTTTCAGTGCCGGAAATGATGCATCTGCCGACAGCCCAATGTGTGTTCTACACAGGCAAATTGCACGCTGCGCGTATAACTGGTACAGCCCACCATCAAATGGGGACAAGAGGACGTATGCGTAAGGGAATGGTTGTCCGAGACAGCAGACCGTATCAGCTTGTAGGCTGGCACCAAGGCGTGTTGCGTGGCTCTTCAAAAAACAAACAAACATTGTGTTTATAACGTGTATATACAATCACACCACAACAAATCTAATGTCACGTCTTTTTATGATGATGATTGAGCATATGTACAGAGGATTCACTGTTCACCGAATTTAACATCTGGAGCAAGCTCCTTTATCATCATTTACTTAGTGGATATGTGGGAATTTTTCTCTTGAAACTAATCAAAGAAGTAAAAATAAAGAGATGCCATGGCAGTTTGGACGCAGAAGGATTTACGAGTGCGGTAACATTCCGGTTTTTGTTAAACCGGTATGGCTTCATTATGAGAGTACTTTTGAGGACCTTATCAAATACCATAAAAATATCAATGAGTGCTATTTCTTTATTTTAAAATACCTTACAGGCCTCCACCGAGACATTGTGTATGAGAGACATAACCAAGAAAGGGAACTTTTGCCATACATTGATATTACAAAATGGCATAAGTTAGTATGGCTTTACAAACATGATAGACGTCATTCACTAATCTACGTAATTGTGTAACTGCACTGAAAGACATTTTGCTTAGGATTGAAGTAGCTATAATCGATTTAGCACTTCATTACTGCGGACATGATGCGTTGTAGTGATTATGAGGCATACCAGTGAGAGAAATGGGCCTGTCAAGTCATGGCACACAGTAATGACCAAATCTCAATATGTGAGTCACACGCAATTCTTCAAAGCGTGTTCGCTCCTCCTAGCTTAATAGAGTGCTAAAATGCCACTGTAATAGCTCATAAAATGAACAGCTTAGTCATCTTATGTGACATAGAGTATACAAAACTGTACTTTGACATCTATTGTAAAGAAAGCAAGCACCGAATTCCCTTAGGTTCTAGTAAACAACCAAAACAAAACTTTGGAGTACTACTACCACACACTTGTGTTGCGTGTTCTATATTCCTTTTTTTTCAAAGTGTCAAAGCATCAACATTTCAAGCCTGATTGGATAGGCTAGTGTTGTGGGGTGTGATGATGAATCGTACTCTTGGAACACATGGATACATTCACGAAGTCGAGCAACGAAGCATGTTTACATTTATTCACATGATAGCACCCTGGAAAAGCTACAATGAATTGTTACTTGGGATACTTCACTACCTTTTTCAAAAATATTTCATAGGACCATCTGAGTCCTTCACTAGCTCTGAATTATTCGAAGCTTGTACCAACTACGAGTAAAAGCAAATGCACTCGTACGTTTCATCAAATTACTTGCTTTTGTCACCAGATTACCTTGGTGTTTCTGACTAGCTAGATAAACTACGGACTATATCATATACCATCTTTCTACGGGTCTTCTAAAAATGTGTATAACCTGGCGGAGGCACGAGGTGCAGTTACCCGTGGTGACTACGATGTGCTGGCATAAGTTACAGAACTACCTGCCAGCACCTCTGTGAGTACAACACTGCAGACGGCTGCATCTGGCATGCGTGCTGGTTCTTGACTTGTCGCCCTGCCCCACTTCGCGCATCCTCCATGAGCCAAGTCCACACCCTACTTCGAACACCACCATTAGGTTAAGTAGCGCACTTTTTCACAAGGAAAAGAAAGACAATCACACCACTTTTTTGTCCCGGTCCAAAGTTTGGTCACGCGAACACCCTTTACAACGCAAGTTGTACTTCTTGAGGCAGCCATGGCTCTTGCCATCGCCGACGACACCAAAGCTCTCCTCAAAAACGGCTTCAAGGAACCAGTTAAACTACCGCCCACCGACCGCGATGAAAGCGATGTGCTTCTGCTCCCGCCACCCGTGGTCTTCAGGCCGTTTTTCGTCGGGCCACTCATGGAACACAGTGCGCTGGAGCGGCGCCACGCCTACAAATACCGCCCACGTCGGAAGGCCAGTCGCGACACGACAGAGTCTGAATTACAGTCATGCGAATGTCCTTTCTAACGCAGTTTAGTTACTTACCACTAGCCTATTGCTCCCGTGGAAGTTCCCACGAGTTCCTACTTGCGGTGTTGTGCCCCTACAATCTGTTCGACGTTTTAGCGCATTGCCGTGATGCATTTATTCTGTTTCTCTCTTCGGCGTGCATAAATGTTCGTGTTGTTGGCCTACTACTGACGCTATCGGGAGACATTTAACTCAACCACGGCCCTATCCAGACGGCCTCTAGTTCCGCTCCCACTCTCCAGACTATTGATGACGCTTTACCTCGTCTCGAGCAAGCGCAATATTCCGTACTAACCGAACTTGTCTTGATACGAGTAGCGCAGTCCAATACTGACAGCTTGGTCAGCCATCTTGTAGCACGTGTCGACACATTAGAAAAGCTCTGGAGGCTCATCAGGTTTTCAACCCCGGCGACAACACAATAACCGACTCCGAAATTCTGAAACTTTCGTTACAAGTAACGCCTAGTTCACACCGAAGAATACACTTTTTACAGTGACCGCAATGGTCCTTTTGCCGAAACGCACGTCGTTCGCACTTGACGCGCACCCTACCACTGAATTCACCAAACTATATATAGTTACTCTATGCCCACTCCTCCAGTGGCACACGCATAGAGGCACCTTACCCTAAGTTAGAGTTACTGCCGATACTACCTTTAGGTAGCAGAGTTGCACATAGGTCCGCCATCTTGCCAGCTGAGGCGTCGACGTGATGCAGGAAGGTCAACCTTTGCGAACCTAGGAGCCGACACGGTCCAGCGGCTCCGTACGCATTCTCGCTCGTTCATAACCCGTCGCAGGCGCAATGACTTTCGCTTCAAAGAATAAATGGTAAACTTGAATAAATAATGGCTAGAGAGAATGCTGGTGCTATAGCTTGTTCGACCGATGTCACCATGGTAAGCAATATTTTTGTTTTAAATAGCAAACAGAAAAACCTTGACTTAATTTGTCGAAACCGGGCAAACTATTGCTCGCCAATTATGTCTCGCAAATAATTAGTCTTATGTAGTTTTCAGCGCATCGCTCTAGACGAATAGATAGGTGGCTCGATAAAACAATGGCTAGCGCTATCACGCCTTGCGAGAATATTCGGCTTCTAGACGGGTGGCAAAAACGTTAACACCTGGCGAGGCTTCCAATGCAATGTCGCATGGTGCCTGGACGGATACACTGTCTTGATAGACCTGTTAGATGCATATGTAAGCATTCACTCACGCACAATTCTATCGTCCGTCCCGTTCGTTGTATGTCAACGAGTGCACCAAAAAGAGTACATACCTTGTTTGTTATCGTCTACCCTAGTCACGAGAATATTACCATGAGACTAAAAACTACACTTTCTAATCACATGTCAGTCAGTCATGACGGCTATGACGACATGCATTCTGGGATGTACTTTAACGCTGGACTAGCGAGTCGTCTGGAACTGCCGACACATTCGACCTCCAGTCGTATGTGTCGACTTTGTAGTTCAAAGTCACGGTGCTGCAGCACATAAGTACCACTAACAGTGATGTTCACTAAAAACAAGCACAAGGCACATTCACAATACCAACGAAGTATACTCCGCACTCAGCTGGATCGCCCCGCCGGACTGCTTAGGCAGCAGTAATGGTGGCGCCTGAGGCGCTGTGGACGCCAGCACCCACACGGCCACGACATTGGCTTTCCCTGAAAAGGGCGCTGTTCGCGCATGTGAGCACGCTTGGCGAATAGGGGCGCTAGCGGCGGGCTATATCAGAGGCGCAAATCTGCTACCTAAAGATATATACGGTAACTCTACGCTACGGTGAAAGAATACTATAGGTGAGTGAACGCCGGGACAAAGCGCTGACCGATAATGTTCTGCTTCGCTAGAAACCTAGAAGATGGCGCTAGAAACTTTGCCTCGGCTTCCCCTCCACCCTTCTGGGTGTAGGAAAGCCCGGTCATGTAGGAAACAAGCGGAGCTCATTTACCATCACCACAACACCCTCGCCGCATCGTCAACCTCTTCCCTTATCACCCTCTCTTTCGCGGCGCCACTCTATGCATGTCGCGTATTTAATATCCCGCGACTACCCAGTCTTCTCAGATTTTGAAACCATCACTCACGTGCCGGATGTACTTTGCGGACTTCGCCAGCAGCCCGCCATGGTCTCCAGTACGGCGAGCGATCAATCGGCACGCCGCAAACGAGAACAAAATCGGTCCCTCCTCACCAAGCGCTCGCTACGCGTCGTTCGCTCACCTAAAGTATTCTTGCACCGCGCTCTACGCCTTATAACCTAGAGCGCCATCTGTTGAGTGAACGATCAACCAGGGGGCGAGCGTGGGATAAATGCGCTATTCCCATGATGTTATCAGCGGCTTGGAACTTCAGTGCGCCCGTGAAAATTTTGACCTTTTTTGTTTTGTGCACTGCTTTTCGGTGGTGGCAAATCATGTTCAAGTCACGGAGCGTTTTTGAATACAATGCTGCCGAAGAACGACAGTGAACAGACGTGCACAGTGCCCGCGATATTTTGCTGCTACATCGTTTATGTCAAAGCAAGCAATACGTGCGTCGCCGAGCTCATCATTGAACAGAACACAATGTCTAGCCTTTCTGTCGTGGTCATCACAGAACCACTCACTCAAGAGCATCATCAAACCACAACTAAAATAAGGACGTGCGCGTTTCAACGCACGTTGCAACTCGGACGAGAAAGGCAACTACATGAGAAGGTGCTCGTTATTTAAAGAGCGAAGGAACATAGGCACAGGAACTCGTACTTACCGGTGACTTCGAGCTCGTTTCCTCTTTTATACCCAAAGTCCTTCTTCGGCAAGCCGTTCTTGTACTTGGGATGGTGTTTGCCGTATGGGAAGGGTAGTTGCGCAGCAAATTAATGAGCACTTTCTGCTAAGTTCACGTTACTAGTCTGTAACATCACAAGTGAGTAGGGCTTGGTCACTATTTTTCAAAACTCCTTGATTAGCACTCCTATTGGTCCACGGCAACCGATTCGATGGCAGACGCTGCAAAAATTGATCCGAGAGTAATCGTCCGGAAGAGGGCCCTTTCGGTGCATCTGGCTGCGCCGAATTGGATTCAGTGCACTTTCGGCGGTTGGAATGCTCAGTGTGAACGTGCCCTGAATGAACCATAAGAGTCTTCGCTGAAAAATGCGATAATTTTGAGAATCGGCTGCACCGCTGTAACATGGTTTTCGTTGGTATTCCCGATGCCGACAGAAAAACCCGAATGCAGTCTGACTCTAAGGTGCTTTCCTTTTGCCCGACAAACTTGGCGTAACACTGGACTCTATATAACGAGCGTGGCCACAGACTGGGCCACTTCTATGCTGACAAAATCCGGCCTAGTATTGCAAAATTCTTGCATTTTAAAGATAAATCGGTTCTTATTTCTTGTAGCGGCAAACCCAAGAACACTTTCTTTGCTATACTCTGTTGGATCGGGCGCTTGCAGGATTCCACCCGCTGCTGTGGATTGTTGAGTTCTTGGGACTTTGCCGTTACAGAGAACAGGGCCTCGGGAGGTTGACGTCGGGCATGAAGTGACATGAAAATTGTACAGAGGTTTATTTCACATTATGTACAGGCAAGCATTTCGCCGTTGACACACTCGTGTCATTGACTCCCTCGAAGGCAACCTTTTGGTCCCCTTCGAGGGTGTCACTTCCCTCCTGTCACTGTGCTGCAGTCAATAAAAGAAGTTTTGAAGACGCCATAGCCGCCATTTTCCCTTTGCCGCGTCTGTTCCGTCGTACTGCTCATTTCGGCAGCTGGTTGCGGGAGCGTGGCCATGGCGCACGCTTTGAGAGTGTTGCGTTTGGTTAAACTCCAGTTTTGTTTCTTATATGAAAGCAATTTCCGGAAGTGTGTCTCAGTTCTGTGTGCTGACGTTGTCAAGAGCTGAAGGCGCTAGGGGGCGATAGTTGCACCCGGTAGCTTTTCGCTTTTTGAGCTCTCTCAAACCGAAACTGAAAATGGTATATAATGAGAGGCCTGCAAATATGTGTCACGTGCTGCCGCAATCGATTTGTCGTTTCATGACCAACAGGCCACCAGGAGCACATTGCAGCAGAGAAACGCCAGGCTAAAGCTTTTTTTTTGGTCAGTACCCCTTCTAGAAATGAGCTTTAGAACAATGAGTAATCACGCGCGGTAAAAAAAAAGAACATAAAAACGCGGTGGAAGAAGCGCAAAAAATGTGGTGCTTCAGCAAACGACAACCCGGCATTTTGTTAATCATGTGACGATGTAGGTGGCGCCATGCTATGTCTTCGAGGCTATAGAGTTTCTTAATAGAGGGGACTCAGGCATTGCGATCATTCAGAGATGATGGGAATGACCCCTTATGAAAAAATTTTATGTGTATAAATAGAGAGACTAATGTCGTTAGACATCACAAACAATAGACTGTCTAATGCTAGTCTAATGCGCTTTCTAATGCGTACCTAATGTGAGTCTAGTAGTAATTGGCCACCGTTAGTCTACAGAGCTCTCACGCAGGAGTTTCTAATGCGCACCTGATGCACGAGTTTCTAATGCGCACATGATGCATGAGTTTCTATTGCACATTGGCCACTGTTAGTCTATAGAGCTCGCACGCAGGAGTTTCTAATGCGCACCTGACGCATGAGTTTCTATAGCACATTGGCCACCGTTAGTCTATAGAGCTCTCACGCAGGAGTTTCTAATGCGCATCTGATGCATGAGTTTCTATAGCAGATTGGCCACTGTTAGTCTATAAAGCTTTGATGTAGAGGTTTCAAATGGGCATCTGGGGCATGACTTATAACATACCGGCCATCGTCAGTCTCTAGAAATTTGACACAGGAGTTTCTGATGGATGCTCTCAAGTGAGTTTAATAATGTGTTTTAATAGATTGAAGACCTTAATGCATTCCATGTCCCAAAAGGACATCATTGCACATCTAAAGCTAACAATTCGATTTTCTTGCTCATTCAAATGTGAATGCCTGTAAACATCACATATTATGCACTATGAATAACCAATATCAAACTGCACACAGCAATTATTGTTGATATGTAAAATGCAGCAGACGATTTCCAGTCATCATTAGCCATAATTAGTCAATGTTCTGCACACACAACCATCTACCCATGACCACGAATCACGTCGAGTTATCTGAGGCCCTGCAATACACTGATTGTTGTGTTGCAATGAACCACCTAAATGTTCAGCGCAGGGGATAATAGATAATCTGCTCATTTTTATATCTTCAACAAATGTGTAGAGTTACGATCACAAATGAAATAACTCAAGATCACAGACTTACTTGAAAAAATACAACTATTTAATTTCTCTACTGAGCCTAGACGACAAGCTGTTCTTCAGCTGAACAGTGCTTGTGTATTTGCTGCATATGTACCCTGCAAAAAAAAAAAAGAGCGAAATTTCAGCACAGCACTGAAGCGTAAATTTGCTCAATACTACATTTCTATACTCTTTAGAGGGGCATGTAAACATATGCTCAAGTTAGACAAATGTGAGTGTATTTTATGGTAAGAATATTTTTACAAAATAGAACAGTTTTTTTCAATTCTGCTTTGATTACTTACCCTAAACGAATGCAAGTGATTAAAGAGATTAGACACCCTATGCCAAGTGTCCACATTAGTGTGCCAGATGACCTCCAATTTTATTTTTAAAATAATTTACATTGTGCCTCCGTAAAAACTTTAACTCGCAAAGTTTGTCTTTACCTCCCTAATTCAATAATTTCTGCGGTTTTATGTGCAAAAGCATGATATTATTGTGAGGCACACTATAGTGGGGCTTTGCGAATTTCAGCCACTTATAGCTCTTTTATGTAGTACATCTCAATGTAATTAAGTAGGTCTCTAGCATTTCTTTTAACACTTGTGGGCACACAGCATTGTCACAATGAATCTGCACCGGATCATGTGGGAGGAAACAATGTAAAACTTTTCATTAGCTTCAGATGTCACAATATTTAGACCTTTACAGTTGGCATTAATGATTTTATGATGTAAGCAAGGGTACTGTATTTTTTTTCTTTCACTATACCTTCCTGCATGCATGCCTGTGAAGGGAGTAGGACGGCCATGGTTTATCAGACTGTTCATTCTTTACGGGGGAAAATAAGGCTCATAGCAGAACTGTGAAAAGTCTGAGTAGGGTATAATGTATGTGTGTGACTATTTCTGGCACTGCTACTTCATTATCATTTCTGGTGTTTCCTCTTATGAACGATAGAAGTGCAGCCTTTCTTTAGAAGCTTTGCATTTTCTGAAAGGACACTGTAGATTACAGCAACCCAACACAGATGTTGCATAAATGGTGAACATCTTGAAATGTTTCACTCTGCTTTTCTATATTTGGCTGCCGTGGTTGAGGTCAAATTCGCAATCTTCATGGTTTAAACGTGTTTACAAGACTACAGTAGCAATGCATCATAGCAGCTAGCTTATTGCAGTCACAATGGTAAAAGACACGTAAATGTTGGAGAAATTTTAAAAGGTTATTTGATAATTAGAACAAAACGTTTTAATTTGAGAACTAGCATAAACAGCTGTGTTCAATTTCGCTTTACACTTTTACGGTAGAGGCACAAACTAGATTGATGTGCACTGCTCTGATAAACAAGAGGTAGGTTAATGAGAACTAACAAAGAAAAACAAGCCCTTAAAATTTCCACTTGTTTCCTCCAAGACGTAGGTCAATTTTCACACATTTTTTCCAAGAACAGTAAACCTATTCTATAAAAAAACATTATGTGTCATCTTTCAGCTGGTAGCCCCATCTTAATATTGGTACACCTTCCACATGAGAATAATGTGCAGCTGTAAAAGTTAGCCAAGTTATATTTTTTAAATCACATTTAAAAGTGACAAAAAAAAAGAAAACTGGGATGAGACACATCCTAGCAGAACACTCTCGAAGCTGGATCACGGAGTTATTCAGTTTGCTGTACAGCATTCGATTATTTAACGCACATCATAACTATTTCTCAGAATAAAGCATCTGCATTATACATCCCAGCTCAGTTTTGTACTATTTATGAGGCCAAAAGATTTGCACGCTAAGAAGCAGTGCTGCCTTGACATGCATGCATCACAGCTTTACATGTTTCAGTAGGGACAATGGAGTGCACACATGCACAGTAAATCGCCACACATAAACACGAACTGCTCTGACGCTCTCCTCCCGCAGTTTGCAGCATGTTTCGTGTGGGTAGCTCCATATCGCCGTATATGGAAAAATCTGAGTAAATTTGATGTCAGTGCTTCTTTAAGAATTCGACCGAAGTCATATCAGCGCAGCTTCTGAAGCATCTAAAGCCCAACAAATTAAAGCAAAAATTTTTATTATAAGAGCTGGAGTGGTTGCTTTACGTTTAGGGAAATCAAGATGACGTTATTTATGCTTATAATGTTCGACAATATCGAGCAGAATTGGTCTGTTTTTTTTGCAGATATCACTAAGTTTATTTATTCCCATGACTGCAGTTGAGGAAACATTTATCAGCCACTCCTTTAAAATATGCCAAATCTATTTGATTGCAACGTGAGGGGAGACTTTCACAGCCTTCAGAAAGAAAAACTAAAACATTGGTACTGAATTGCAATGTGAGGGCCGATCTTAGGTTGAAATTTGAGAAAAAAAGTCTCATTATAAATAACTTAGTTGAATCAGGCTTTGTTTGATGCTTTCATTACAGTATTGCAAGCGCAAGCTATGTAAATTATGCATGCGCTCTGTTCGCAATTGAAAAGCAACTGCTTTTATAGCTTTAGTGCTTTTAGCACAATGTACGTCTTAGCTGTGCGACGTAGTGCCTGCCATAGGTCGACAAAAGAAAGTAAAGCTCACCCAAACTTACTCAAGAAATATGTCTCAGACAATGACTAATTAATCTTTTCATCAACCTGGCTCACTCAACCTCTGACCTGCCAAAATTTTCCTAAGCCAAACTCACTCGTGCTCACGCTAAGATTTTCTTCAACCGTACTCACTCAGACTAAGCCCCGTATTCATAAACGCTACTTAGCTTGAACTGGACTTGCCACCACCTTCAATGTGGCACGTTTTAAATACGTCTGTGTGTTTGTGCAGCAGCGCATTCCAAACACGTTTGTGCTGCATTGAAGGCGACGCCAAGTTGAAGTCAAGTAGCGTTTATGAATACAGGGGTAAGACTCACCAAAATATTACTCCCTCGGACTACCTCAGACTTGCGGCTTGATCTAAGTGAGTCGACTCATGAGTTCTATAACTGTAGTGCCAGATCTGATAGCTTTGTGGATAAACTGACATAGTCCCGACTCTCTGGCATACTATTAAATACAGGTTTTTATAACTAATTGAACATATTTGCCCAAAATTTACCCAAAACATTAAGCCAAATAAAGGCTTAGTGTTCAATTTTGACATGTTCTCCAAGATGAAAATGGGCCACACTTGAGAAGCAGAACCCAGACGGCGGTATACTGTGAAACCGTGTAATTTGACAAATCCCCCAGGCCACTGGAACAGTTTAACTGGTGACAAATTTTGACCGCACGTTGTATAATAATAAAACTAGTGTGCCCTGCATGAACCCTTCTGGAAGTCAATGGCAATGAATAGTGCTTATCATTTTGTAAAGCTATCAAACTAATTAAAGATGGCCTATACAAGAATGTGCTAATACTATGTGTATTAATACATTAGACTCCTTTTAAACTAAACCTAAAAGGACCAGGGAGATGTGTTTCCTTTAAAAGGAGTTTCGTTTACTGAGAGATAAATAGGGGCCTAATATTTAGGTACGAAACCAAACATATTAGGGGCAGTTGTTCCATTTAGGCAACAATTTCATTTAAGAGAGTTTCGTTTAATAGGCGTTTACTGTGCAACCACAACTGAGTGATAGACTATCATCTTACAAAAGCCTGTAAATCTAAACAAATGACAAACTCATAAAACGTTAATACCTATTTTTACTCAATCTAAAATATATTTTTACTCAACATAATGATGTAATATCACAGTGTATGCAAGTATCAGCAGAAAACATTATATAAGCAGTAGGATTAGTAGCAATTGTTTTTGTTTGCATGGGTACGCACTGCACCAGCCACATTGTCACACCGGCCACCATGAACTTTTAAGCCACAGACAATAAATCAAGTATTTACCAGCTAAACTGTCGATAAATAGTCGACGGCTGGAATGAAATCTGCATAAACCTAATGTTTCAACTAAAACGATTTGTATGTTATATTGCCTCACTCTATAACTGCAATTTAGGCTTTTACTTTCCCTCCCAGCCCTCACAACCTAATTCGAAAGCTTCGTCATTTTATTCAGTACATGCAAACAGCCTTCAGCCTTGATAAAATTGTGCTACATGCAAGCTACCATGTATTTCTTGTACCAAGAGCTCCTTCTACGAAGCCAGCATTTCACAAGCAGTTCACTGCAAAGTCATGGTGCTGCAGTTCACAGCAGAATACACACTTCAATTCTCAAGTGGTCGTTTACAAGACTTCATGCATGTTTATGCAGCTGGACAAAGTGGTCGCTGCAAACAGCATTGCAGTGCGACCATTTAGGTTTCAGGAGTTGACAACTTGCCCGTTTCACCAGTGAATCAAGGGAACAATCATGACGTGAGAACGCAATTATTGATACCTTAGAGATCTCTTTTGCTGCACTGACCCATCTGGTTCAATGACCACAAAAAGGCAGTCTTAATTTAAACGAGAATTTCAAGCACCTACTGTCTTGTTTTTCCCTCTCAAACACAACAGAAACGGCATCTTCGCACACATTCAGTGAAAATTATGCAATTCTTGCTGCAGTGTAGCAGAATATAGCAGGTTTCACATTTAAGTGCAGTTTGGAACAAGTGGCAAAGCAATCGTATAACAGCGATATTTACTCGTACCAGAGTTGATAAGTGCAAGCTCAATGCATTAAAAACCAATGTTGAACATAAATTGATGATACCAACAAACTATGAAGTGAACGTAAGCATAGGGGACATTATTTGTAGTCTTTTAACTGCAAATGAAAAATAAATTGAAGTTGCCAATAGACACCTTTCTCTTTGGTGGGCCCCTACAGCGAAGGTTCTGGATTCGAGCCCCCACCAATAGCAAAAGAATTGCTTTGTCCTCTTAAATTACTATTTTTCATTCATGTCATAACTCCATTAGAGTTAAAAACAACAAATATTATTTGTTATGCTTTTATGGGCTTTTTGGATTGTTGGCTTCATTAGGATCTGTCAAACAGAGAAACAAGCCTTTTGAACCATTCCCTTGCTTTCATTCTTCCAGTTACTGTGTAACAGTGGTAAAAAAAGTTGATAGTTGACATTAGCTTTTACAACCACACATATGTTTAAACTCTACGTCAACCAAGCTATTGTTGTACGTGTATGCACAAATGTGCTTCTAAAACTAGACCTACCTCTTTAGCTTCGACAAAAGCCTCTCTTGGCTGCTCTAGAAGATTCTCCAGCCGACGCACGAGTTTCCTAGATTTTTTTAGCATGGTAAGGAAGTCTAAAGCAGGCAGAAAAAGAAAGTTTTTGTCTCAGTGTAAAACTGAACTGATAATAATAACTTTATTTGCCATCTTTGTGAAATACAGATGGCAAATTCTGCGAGCAAATACTGCCGTATTTATTTTAAAACCTGTAATGACCGCACCTCGAACTTTGGCACTGGCACTTATTTCTGTTATGATGCCATATGTTCACAATATTGGGAGATGGCCACGGTGCAAAAAAGCGAAGTCCCACCTTGCCTTGCACTATTGTGCAATAAATTCTTTATACATATCAAACGTGCTGTTAAAGACTATTGAGTATGCACTCGAGGCCAGAGCTGCACCACATCGTTTCTCCAATGGTGAAAATGAATGCACCGGCATGAAGTGACAAAAATGGTGGTTTATGCCTGCCTTTTTTTTTGTGCAGTATTCATGGTTGCCCGTGTAGATGCCCAGCTATCTATAAAGCAATTCAAGCAAAGCCAAGTGAATGTGTCCTTTCAATGCAATGATAGGCCTTATTAAGCCTAACCCTTCGGTTATGCATAAGTTAGTCACTGTTAGAAGTGCAAATTGAAAGAAGGAAGGAAGGAAAATAACACAAACTGCAGCTCTACTTTTCACAATAAATTTTTACTCACATTATAATCGCACTCCCAAGCGTCGGGCGATTCTTTCGAAAGAAAGGTGCGATCATTGCACGAGCCAACACGATGCACTAAATGAAGAATCTCCAGACAATGTTCACTACACAACTTACTGTGTGCGTTGACCTGCATTAGGCTATTCTTCCTCAAAAACATGATTATCGGGCCAAACTAAATGACTTGCAAAACATGTGTCAAACAAAATTCTAAAGCCTTGCATGTATTAGCACCACTGCAGAGATAATAAAAGGCTGTCACCATATCAGCTACAGAAAAAATTGCAAATGTGCATATTCCCCGGCATCATACTCACAGATTTTCTTTAGTTCTCGAGCACAGCTTCCCTTGTGGCGATACTTGAGTGTTAAAAGATTTGTTTTGAATATGAGGACATTATTGACCCCTCTGATACAATGTCGACACTATCGTGAAAGACAATAATTCTGACCATCTGGCATTCTTTAACCTACACCTAAATCAACATTTCGCTTTTTACATTTCACTGTTATGGACATGTGATCATTGCAGTTGGAAAGAAAACACAACCATTTGCTTAGAAAGGGAAAGAAGTCAACCACCCATTTGTAGCACGAAACCACCAGGGCGGGAGCACGCTAGTGGGGAGGGATGGGCCGCTTGTTTTACCTTTATTAGACAGATAACACTCAGCAGCCGCATCTTTTCACTTTGTGAGCGTCACCCGAAAAATTTTTTTCAGCACGATGCTTCTTCCAATTCAATACCCTTGTTCATGTTTCAGCACCATACAGTATGTTTTCACCAAAAAGAACACGCACAGAGGGCATGTAATGCTGTATGTGGCAATGCTTTGTCATTGAGACGTAGTAAGCTATCTTTAACCGGGTAATGCGAGAAGCATACGCTTCACATCAACCCCGTGCCCTTCCATGGAACACGAGGTGTATTGCAAAAAGAAGGCACCCCTACCACTAAATGCTATATGTTTCCAGCTAGTATGCTGCAAGAAAGTATAAAAAGAAGGCTGCAAGGATCAAAGGACGCACAGATTCACTGCGATGTCTAGACACTGGACGCCTAATGTCAGACAGCACGGCCGTGTAGTTCGATCTGATTGTGGCCTTCACTTGCACCTCCCAACTTATATTGCAAACAAGTGTATATTTTGTTCTCTGTAGGGTGGTAGATATACATGAAACTTGCTTGGCACTTCTGCCGTTTCTTTAGCTTGGCAACAGCGATTTAAAAGCTGCACCACACGTGAGGAATGCCATCAGCTGAGATATATGAAAAAAAAAAAGATGTTGAACGACTGCAAGATACCGAGCAATCACCCCTAACTGAGCAAGCACACCCTGTCTTTTTCGACAGCTTTCAAATATGCGCCCCTTTCTCTCCTCCTACAATTTTCACTGTTTCATTCATTGTTTTTATTTACCTGACGAGGGCAAATAAAAACAGTAATGCATGTGTACTTAATAGAGCATTGCGTTAAAAGCACGGGTGCACATTCTCTATATTTAGCGGCTCTTTTGTCGCCATGTTGAATCCACATATTTGATGATGCTATGGTGCATACACCCTTCCCCCACACAATAGCCACCTGACACCATTGACTCTCACAAGCTTTTAGTCAAACAATACTGGTTGTCCCGGCTCCTACCAAAACCCTACCAACGCGCCAGAGGGCAGCACAAAAAAAAAGGGGGGGGGGGGAGGGCAAGAAAAGCAGATTCTGATCCATGATTTTGCAAGGGCTGCTCCTCCGAATCTTATCGCGTTATCTTTCATAATGAAGGGGGTAAGGGTGGCGAATTTCTTGACATTTTATTCCAGTTCTGATGGCATTGCTGAAGACTGAATGTGACCCAGAAAAAAGTTCAGAGCATCTGAAGACTACATACTGTTGTATATTGGTCTATTTGGTTTCGGTTCCATGATCACTGCCGCAGGTGGCGCCAGTGTTGCTTATGTATATAAGCATGCGCAAGTTAGAATAAAGGAGCTTTTGTTCCGATGCGCACTCAAGTTGTCTAGTCATTCATTGATCGGCGGCGCACGCCGCCAGTACATTGGCGACGAGGGTGCTCGTTTAGAAGGGGGTGTTACTTTCCTCATTTTCGCCGACTGTTTCCCACGCCATGAGTGTTTCCGGACTGGCACCACTGCCCCCGTGCCTGCCCACGCCTGGCTGCCCTGCTATTGCCTGGCCGCAATGGATCCGTATCTTGGAGAATTTTCTGCTCGCATCTGGTGTTTCGGAGTGTGCGCCGGACCATCGCAGGGCTCTCCTAATCCACAGTCTCGGCGTAGAAGGCCAGCGCATATTTCACCCACTACCACTTCAGTCTTCGGCCAACGCAAAGTCCGGTGAGCCAACTACTGATACGGATTCGGGAGCTGTCAAGTACACTTCTCAGACACAGCATGAAGCGTCGTCGTACGATACCGCTGTCGCAGCGCTGCATGCGCAATTCACGACAACAACAAATGGTGTGGTCGAACGGCACCGGTTCGGTAGGCGCGTGCAGCAAGTCGGTGAAGCAATCAATGAGTACCTTACCACGTTACGTGAGCTTTCTGCTACGTGCTCTTTTCCTTCTCTGGAAGATTCCTTGCGTGAACAGTTCGTTGTGAACGTATCATCTCGGAACTTGCGCGAACGGTTGCTGCTTGAAGGGTCTTCTCTTTCGTTCGCTCGAGCTGTACTAATAGCAGCGCAGTTTGAGCAGGCAACCAATGATTGCAAAGAATTTGCTACTGCAGATGTCCATAGCATAAATGCTCGCGAAAACACACTTCCGCCCGCATCTTCTGCCAGCGATCCCTTGAAGTGGTCGCGCTGCCAACAGGGCCAGTGTTACCGCTGCGGTTCACCTCGGCACAACGCATCTTCATTCCGCTGCCCCGCCAAAAACAAGCGGTGTCATTGCTCGCTTATAAAGTTGCCCCTGCATAAACCTGCATACCCAGCGTTAATTCCACAAAATGAAAAAAAAAAAGCTTATAACATTTCGTCATAGGCATTTTTACAGGAGAGATAAAAATGTCGCCATACTGGGCTGCATGATAGAATACAAAGGGTGATGTTGCTGCCTTGACAGAATATTTTGGGAGGGGGCACAGCCCCGCCCAGAGAAATTTATGGCAGTGCGTAGGCAGATGTTTGGTAAAGGTCACAATCTGCACCCCCACGTCTTAAACACATTTTTGTGCTTTTTAGAGTGGGTTATAGGTGAAAAAATATGATACATGTATTGCAGTGCGAATCTCTTGGTGAATAAGAGGTGGTTTCAAGCTAGAACGAGAGTGATGGCAAGGACATTGACATAATCAGTTGTGTACGTCAGCCATGAAATATAGTCGGAGAAGCCTACCATATTTCTTTTCGACAAATCACTTCCGATATTTATGGCACAATTCGGTATATTGGGTTCAGTCTGTAGGGCAAACATACAAGGCACGCTTCTCTCCGAGAAGCAAACAAATAAAATGTTTCTACTTGCAGTAAGAAAAAAAAAGTCACCCACATCTTGCCCCGGCGGGAACTCTTGTAAATGCATCACAGAGTGGTGGGGGTATTATGTGAATGTTGCGTAAATGGGTATGGCTTTGAAATGCCTGATTGTTACTTCATCTTTATAATTCTTATTTATCGAATGAAGGAGAAGCATTCCCTTTAACGAGTGGTGGGACGCTGCTGTTTGGTTGTGCCTTACTACTGGTTGAAGGTACTGTTGCTTCCATCGCATCTACTTGAGTGAAGCAAAGCATCAAGTCAAGCGAAAGCCAAGTAAACACACCGTTGACTGAATTCTGAACGTACCCTTCATCTCTTATATACACACCGCCCGTCTTCGAGGAAGAGGAGTAAGGGGAGAAGTCTGCAACCCCACAGCGCATGCTGGGATTGCTGAGCATTTAGTGGTGTCTTATCTCTTAAAGGCTCTTAGAACGACAGTTTTCTGCGTGTCTTCCTGGGCTGGCAGGAGACGCGAGCATGCGCAGTGGGGTCTGGGTGGCGTTGCCGACGCCGCATCCACGACATCGTGCGACTAAGAAATGCTTCGCATTTAAAATATGGTCGCGAAGTTTTCCCGGGCTGATTCTAAATGACCTGAAAAAATTTTTCCGTAGTTACACAGTTAACACAGCTTGCAAAACTGCGCAGAAGGATGTTATCTCGACAACAAACACACTGCACTCTCTTTTGAATGTACGTGTCAATATGTGACTTACCATGGTTGTTCCTGGCCTCCTGCAGCCTCTGCTGAAGGTCCTGGACACGGTATTTTAGGACCATGACCTGCTCTGCTGAATCGCAGCAGCCATTGCTGCCATTCTGAGGCTACAAAAGCAAGTTTAGTTGAAATTACTTTGTCAACAACGTTTAGAGAGAAAAAAAAAACATTTTAAAGCCAACAAACTGCAAGGCTTAAAGTGCCTTGCAAGTATTTTTGAACACACCGACAACATTGCTGTCATGTAGTCAATACTTTTTTGAACATGCGAGCCAACTATTAGTGCGGTGCATGCAGTAGGGAATTTCATATTTTGTGTCAGACATCTGAATATTCTCTCTCTCTCCCCTCAGCAAACGGTGCAGCAGCTGTTACTGACACTGGCCACATCTTGTTCCTCAAAACATTTCCAGCGATACTCCATATCAATCTCAAACATATAAGCAACCCATATCAGCTGTAGGGGTCCTCCAGATCCTACGTTGAGCACCTCCTTGAACACACTGTAGTTACACGTGCTGCTGCCACACGGGCCAATTGCATAACTTTTTAGTCTAAGCTCTGCTATCTCTGCAGGAAATGTGGCTCACCTACTGCACTACTAAGGAATCAGCACAGGAAAGAAACAACACAAATCTGATTCAATGAAGCAGCATGTTCCAATCAGCTGAGAGACAAGCTACGCCACAGTCACAGAGATATGACAATGTGACACCTGTTACAACTTACACACGCGTGTGCAGGGGTGGGGGGTATCGCAGTGCCCCCCTCTCATCCCCCCTCTCTCTGCACGCACGCCTATGATAACTCAATAAGCATAGGGAAGGTATCGGTTACTATTCAGTGTTTGCTGTATGAGGAGATGCCGATACAAATGCATACAGTTTTGATAACTTGAAGGAATCGTGTTAGCAGTCACTCTTTCGTGCTTTTGATAACTGTTATTCCACTCTCAAAAATAAAACTGGCCATGTGCTGTAAATCACAAGTGTTATTTCGGTGCTCAACAACGTATAACACGTATTTGTCCTTGAGTAACGAAAAGCATATAAGCACTAGTGGCACACGATTTATGCTGTCGCGTCATTACAACATTAACTCAAGCCTTGCGGGTGGCGCACAAAAGACGGTGGCCGCGCCGCTGTTAGTGCAATCTGCCTGCATGCTCTCTCACCGCATGCCGTTTGCAAAAGAACCATAAGAGTACACGCCTACCAGTCGTTCACGTGACATTTCTTGTCTATTATGCCACAGCTATTACTATTGAACGGTCTTTTCCCCCAGGTTGTTTACTCACGATTGAATGCTGATGCTGCCACATAATGCAGGCGGTCCTGTACATGCGGCTAACTTCACAAGACAGTGTAAAACGCAACGTGCAAACCAATTGGTAACAAATTTTTCGTCAAGTGCGTTCAACACGGAAAGTTACCTCTCTCTGCGTCTCTGCTGGCGCTTCTTTGGTGCGACTGCTCGCCGTTGCCACGGCAGCCTTTGCCAGCCGGGCACGCTTCTGCTTCATGGCTTTTTGGGTGCCTGCAATTATTCACGGCGTTGACTATCCCAGCAGGAACAACTGCTTAAAACTGCACGTATGCGCACACACAAAGCACTTACCAAAATCCAGAAGCTTCGCCTCCGCTGGCTGTCGGCTGTCATCCCAGTCAACTAGCACAACAGTGCCCCGCAACTTCCTTATACTTTTTGTATACTACGCTAGTAGTTTTAATCGCATGAACGGGATACACGTCCCATGATTCCTCTGTCATCCATTTCACAAGAACATGCGTCATTATTAATATCTTTAAGTGGATTTGATATTCTACACTTGTGAGCAATCGCAAATGGCACGCTAGCAAACAGGTAAACAAAGACAAATTCTCTTGAGCATGTGACGGTGATGACTGACCAGCACTGACGTCGCTCTGGAGTATAACACGTATATAAGCATGGCCTTCGACATCTGTTCAACTTCAAAGTTTTTGTTCGATTTTTAAATAAGGTGCATGTTGCTAAAAAAAGTATTGCCTTCGAGATTGGTTTTTGTCATTCAACCATTATATGAAATGCGGAGTTGGACACCATTTATATTACCAGTAACCCTTAATTTGTTCATATAAGATATTTTAATTCCCTATCGTCCAATTTTAAATGAATTACTGCGCCGCGAACATTGGCGTAAATCCCGGGCGGCGGGAACAGGGGGTCCAGACCATCCCGTGTAGGCTGGGGAGGTATCCCCTTTAGATTCAGTTTAAGAACAATGTATACTTGAGTTAGTAGCAAAACCCGGACCTCCTTGAGACGCGTTGCCTCGACGCTCTGGCTAGTTCAGAATTCGGAAACCGAATTTAAGCCACGCAGCAGGCCCGGGAAGCGGCAGAAAGACTTAACCTTACCGCGACCACCTGGGTGACCTAGGCCGGGCCGCTAATCCGCAGGTTTTAAATGAAGTTATCTCCAATCCATTTCATTGACAGTTAACATGTTCAAATATCTTTAAATGCTCGTTATTTGTGTGACCTGTGTATACCCTTAAGCTGTATGAGATAATGGCAATAGCAAACGCCGCTTAACCTGTTTAACGAAGATTGAATAGAGCACGCAATTGCTCGAGCTAGGACGCCATGCTCTATTTGGAAGTTTTATTCCAAAGCATCATTTCATATAAAAAGAAATGACTGCCATAGACTGATTCATGTCTATGTGTCCCCCCTTGTGATTTATCTGGACGTACGCCATCAGCCGCGAGTCACCTATTTATGTTGAAATTCTCTTTTCTCTGGTTCATTGTGGTATCTCTTGGTTTCTCTTCTAGCACCTAGACTGACTGCGCTGCCTACATCTTTTTCTTCTTGTTTACGTTGAGGCCAGTCAGTCAAAATTTGGTGTCGTTCTAAGGCAATTATTAAAGTATTTTGATTCATTGTCGTCATGGCCCGTCATGTTGAAGAGTGAACCGATCATGGAGATAAGGCTGAAACAGATAGACACGCAGCAGAAGACGCAGTTGCACGGCCGCTGCAGTGGGCTTCGTAACTGACCCATATATATATATATATATATATATATATATATATATATATATATATATAATCAAAAACGAAAGTGATGCTGGGTCCAGGTAAGATTATCCGTGCAGGGAAGAAGACGCACGTACGAAGTGATGTTATTGACGTTTCGGCCACGGGTCCGGCCTTCATTAGAATAAAGTTTATGGCACGAGTGCTGTTTATATACATGTGTATATCAGTAAGATACAAATATGAAAACAGGCATGAAAGCCGATATATGGGCATATATATATATATATATATATATATATATATATATATATATATATATATATATATATATATATATATATATATGCAAGTCACACAATATGAAGGGCACCAAATATACGAGTAAAAAGATATTGCTTCCATGCGCGAGCACGTGGCAAGCACGTTGTTTACAAATAAAAGATAAAACGCATAAAAGATAAAGCACATAACATGAAGAAAAGTCCGACCGGTAAAAGCAAGGAAAGAAAAGAAAAACTACAAAATGCAAAAAATGACAAAGACGTTACAAAGCTGCTACGTAATCAACGGATACAGACAATGTAGTGTGACTTGCTGAACAAGGTTTAAAAAAACATGGACAGGGTGATACAAATTACGCAGATAGGCAACTAAGTTTTCCTACGTTTTCATTCAGACCGGATGCGACGGCGTCGAGCTTATAGATGAGGAATGATTCATGGGCTTCTCTATCATAATTTGTGCGGAAACCAGATTCTAGTAATGTGACCTGTAGATTTTCAAAAGAGTGGCCAGGGAGGTGCACGTGTCTTGAAATGGGCAAGTGGGGCAAGGTGTTAGCATGAGATTTATGGTTGTAAAAACGCAGTCTAAAAGGCCCTTCTGTTTGACCAATGTACTGTATTTCACATAGCGCACATTCTCTCGTGTATATCACGTTCTTAAAACCGCAGTCAAGATTGCATTTGATTTTTAAGGAAAAGTTGGAACCAGTACTGGTGACCTGTTGGCATGTGCGCATGTACGGGCATAATTTGCATCGCGGTTTTTGGCAAGGATGGCACCCGATCGTGTAAGAACTGTCTGCTTTGGACGATGATGACGATGAGAGTATGTCTCGAATAGTTTTAGCTTTGTGATACACTGCTTTAGGTGATTCGGTGAAAATGGTTCTTAAGCGTTCACTTTGCATTAGAATATTGTGGTGCTTTCTCAGCACATTCCAAACACGCGGAACTGACGCAGAATGGGTAAGGACCAAGTTTGTCTGCGGTGAGGGAGTCGAGTTTTTAACAGCGCACAACAGCGTTCTATGATTATGCATGTCGGCACGTTTTATTGCGTCATCAATTATTGCGGCGGATATTTTTGTTTGACTAGAGCATCCTTTAGTGTTCTACAAGTTTTTCGAAACTGATTACTCTGAAAAAATTCTTTTAAAGCGTAAGGCCTGACTGTAAGGGATGCTAGTTTTGCAATGTTTCACGTGGCTACTGTCAAAGTGCAAATACTGTTGCCGGTCTGTAGGCTTCCTGTATAGAGCAGTGGATAGCTTATCATTTACAATCGAAATGCTTACATCAAGAAAACTAAGCGTTGATGTGGAATAGGTATGAGAAAATGATACGGATGAATGGGCATCATTAAAGTCAGATATGAAGGACAGGAACTCCTGTTCACCTTGCGGCCAAATAAGGAAAATGTCATCAATGTAACCTTTATAATAAAAAGGTTTCAGCGCGGGGGGTTGCAAAAATTCACTTTCAAGCTGGCCCATGAATATATTGGCGTAGTTGGGTCCAATACGCGTACCCATTGACGTGCCGCTAACTTGTACATAGCATTGCCCTTCAAATTAAAAGTTATTTAGCTCTAAAATGAGCCTGAGCAATACTGCTAATGTGTTGCTGTCGATAAATTTACCCGGTGATGCTCCTTGATAGGACCTGGCGATTGCCGCTTTTCCGTCACCATGCGGAATGTTGGTGTATAAAGACGCTACACCTAGCGTAACCAAAAAGGAACCTTGAGGAATAATCAGATCAATTATAGCAGAAACAAAGTCAGTAGTGTCCCTTACGTAAGATGGAAGTGATGCTGGGATACTACTGATCAGATAATCGATATAGCTGGACAATTTTTCTGTGACAGTACCTATACCTGAAATAATGGGACGGCCGGGGTTGTTTATCTTGTGTATTTTAGGCAAAAGGTAAAAACGACCGGGAACAGGAGTTAGGGGAATAAGAGAATGAATCGCATTGTCAGGCACCTTTTTGTTTTCCGGAAGCTCTAGCAAAGTGCTCTGGACAAGAGATTTAAATTGTTCAGTGGGGTCGTGATCCAGACGCTTGTAAAAACTCGTGTCTGCGAGCTGTCTTTGGTCCTCTGCTTCGTAATCAGACTTGTTTATTACGACACAAGCCCCACCGTTGTCCGCAGGCTTGATGACGATATCGTTGCGACAGGACAAGGCATTTAATGCTTTCATTTCACTGGTGGTTCAGTTACGGCGAAACTGCGTTTGCTTTCGATACGACTTTAGCACGTCTCGTTGTACAGCTTTGATATACATATCTAAGCATCTGTCTCGTTGTGAGGGAGGTACCCAACGTTTTCCAGAACGTAGTGCGCTTGTGGAAACATTTGTATTTGGCCAGTCATGAAAAAACTCACGCATGCGTAAGTTGCGGGCATAATTATCCAAGTCTTTCAGTAATTGAAATTCACTGTGTCTGCCTGTGGCAGGACAGAAATTGAGACCGCAGCACAGAACACTGCGTTTCTCAGCAGTTAGTACCATGTCCGAAATATTTACTATATTGTTCTGCTCCTTGACGATATGTTTGTCAATGGAAGGTGACAAAGAAGTATTGGGGTAAGCTTGCACCGGATTCGTTTGCAAAAGGACGGAATCGCATGCATTGTTCTGGCTAGGGCACCAAACACCGTCACGCGACATTTGCTTGACTTTCAATGCGTAAATTTCACGATGCTTTTTAGATGCGAATGCCTCTAGTGCGGCGGATTCATTAGACGAGAGCCTTAAATTTGGTGACATTTGATTTTGTTGGTGCAAGATTTTTTTGCTTGAAGAACGATCCTGATCAAGGGTAACTCGGGTGAGTTGTAGTGAAGCATTTCTTAATATGTCGTCCCACCTATCTATATTTTGCTGAGACATGTTAGATAGGGCTGGTTTCACAATGATACGTAGACCCTTAGGTGCAACAGACGCGGTTAAGTAGGTGTTCAAAGTATCTATATGTAGGCCGTTGCGAACACGTTTTTCTACAAGTTTCCGTAACCTTGAAAATTCCTTTGCCACCCGGTAAGAACACTTCTTGTCTCTGTTCAAAGTCTGTAGTCAATCGGCAGGTCCCTGTCGCACGGTTTGGGTATGGCTGCGAAGCTTGTAGCGGTGACCACTGGCTGAGGGATCTGGAGGGTCCTTTACTGAATGTGAAGGTCCAATTGACGAACCTCTCGTAGCGGAGTCTGTCGGGCAACTTTTCGAAGCAACCTTGTTGCGATAGCCGTGCGTCACTCTCTCGTGGGGTGATGGTGGCTTCTGAGGGGAAGCACAACTTCTTGTTTGGCCAGTCACCAGTGCTGTGTCAGACGACTCGCGCACAACGGTAGGCCTCCTTGCGTGATGCTGAGGTGGATCGGTGGGCACACTGTCCAACCAGGAGTAGGATATTGCGCTGGATGGCTTGTAACAAATGTGCCGAATATGGCTCGCCATGAGCGAAACCCCTTCATAGTTAGGATGCAAGCCATCAGCGGCCAGTACGCGGTGCGAAGGCAACCATTCGAAGCCGTGATCCAGGAAAGGCACCAGTCGAGAGCGGCGACACAAGTTCTTTAGCAGAGCGTTAAAATAATACGCTTCACGGTTGAAGCAACGCACGAAAGTTTCCCTGGGGTGCCATCGTCGGCGGTTTCTGGTCCTTGGTCGGATGAAAGTGGTGTAGATCAAGGTGACTTCGGGTCGTTCCCTGGCAATATGGTTGATAACTTTACAGTAGCTGTCGAAAACTTTCTGTGCTGAGGCTCGAAGTAGGTCGTTGGTACCTACGTGTAGGACGATTCTCGTGGTGTTTCAAGTCAAGAAAATGTCGCGTGACGATGTTTGGTGCCCTAGCCAGAACAATGCATGCACTTACGTCCTTTTGCAAACGAACCTGGTACAAGCTTACCCCGATACTTTTTTGTCACCTTCCATTGACAAACATATCGTCAAGGAGCAGAACAATATAGTAAATATTTCGGACATGGTACTAACTGCTGAGAAACGCAGTGTTCTGTGCTGCGGTCTCAATTTCTGTCCTGCCACAGGCAGACACAGTGAATTTCAATTACTGAAAGACTTGGATAATTTTGCCCGCAACTTACGCTTGCGTGAGTTTTTTCATGACTGGCCAAATACAAATGGTTCCACAAGCGCATTACCTTCTGGAAAACGTTGCGTACCTCCCTCACAACGAGACAGATGCTTAGATATGTATATCAAAGCTGTACAACGAGACGTACTACAGTCGTATCGAAAGCAAACGCAGTTTCGCCGTAACCTAACCACCAGTGAAATGAAAGCATTAAATGTCTTGTCCTGTCGCAACGATATTGTCATCAAGCCTGCGGACAACGGTGGGGCTGTTGTTGTAATGAACAAGTCTGATTACGAAGCAGAGGCCCAAAGACAGCTCGCAGACACGAGTTTTTACAAGCGTCTGGATCACGACCCCACTGAACAATTTAAATCTCTTGACCAGAGCACTTTGCTAGAGCTTCTGGAAAATAAAAAGGTGTCTGACAATGCGATTCATTCTCTTATTCCCCTAAGTTCTGTTCCCGGTCGTTTTTACCTTTTGCCTAAAATACACAAGATAAACAACCCCGGCCGTCCCATTATTTCAGGTATAGGTACTGTCACAGAAAAATTGTCCAGCTATGTCGATTATCTGATCAGTAGTACCCCAGCATCACTTCCATCTTACGTAAGGGACACTACTGACTTTGTTTCTGCTATAATTGATCTGATTATTCCTCAAGGTTCCTTTTTGGTCACGCTAGATGTAGCGTCTTTCTACACCAACATTCCGCATGGTGACGGAATAGCGCCAGTCGCCAGGTTCTATCAAGCAGCATCACCGGGTAAATTTATCGACAGCAACACATTAGCAGTATTGCTCAGGCTCATTTTAGAGCTAAATAACTTTTAATTTGAAGGGCAACGCTACGTCTAAGTTAGCGGCACGTCAATGGGTACGCGTATTGGATCCAACTACGCCAAAATAATCATGGGCCTGCTTGAAAGTGAATTTTTGCAACCCCCCGCGCTGAAACCTTTTTATTATAAAGGTTACATTGATGACATTTTCCTTATTTGGCCGCAAGGTGAACAGGAGTTCCTGTCCTTCATATCTGACTTTAATGATGCCCATTCATCCGTATCATTTTCTCATACCTATTCCACATCAACGCTTAGTTTTCTTGATGTAAGCATTTCGATTGTAATTTATAAGCTATCCAGTGCTCTATACAGGAAGCCTACAGACCGGCAACAGTATTTGCACTTTGACAGTAGCCACGTGAAACTTTGCAAAACTAGCATCCCTTACAGTCAGGCCTTACGCTTTAAAAGAATTTTTTCAGAGTAATCAGTTTCGAAAAACTTGTAGAACACTAAAGGATGCTCTAGTCAAACAAAAATATCTGCCGCAATAATTGATGACGCAATAAAACGCGCCGACATGCATAATCATAGAACGCTGTTGTGCGCTGTTAAAAACTCGACTCCCTCACCGCAGACAAACTTTGTCCTTACCCATTCTGCGTCAGTTCCGCGTGTTTGGAATGTGCTGAGAAAGCACCACAATATTCTAATGCAAAGTGAACGCTTAAGAACCATTTTCACCGAACCACCTAAAGCAGTGTATCACAAAGCTAAAACTATTCGAGACATACTCTCATCGTCATCATCGTCGAAAGCAGACAGTTCTTACACGATCGGGTGCCATCCTTGCCAAAAACCGCGATGCAAATTATGCCCGTACATGCGCACATGCCAACAGGTCACCAGTACTGGTTCCAACTTTTCCTTAAAAATCAAATGCAATCTTGACTGCGGTTTTAAGAACGTGATATACACGAGAGAATGTGCGCTATGTGAAATACAGTACATTGGTCAAACAGAAGGGCCTTTTAGACTGCGTTTTAACAACCATAAATCTCATGCTAACACCTTGCCCCACTTGCCCATTTCAAGACACGTGCACCTCCCTGGCCACTCTTTTGAAAATCTACAGGTCACATTACTAGAATCTGGTTTCCGCACAAATTATGATAGAGAAGCCCATGAATCATTCCTCATCTATAAGCTCGACGCCGTCGCATCCGGTCTGAATGAAAACGTAGGAAAACTTAGTTGCCTATCTGCGTAATTTGTATCACCCTGTCCATGTTTTTTTAAACCTTGTTCAGCAAGTCACACTACATTGTCTGTATCCGTTGATTACGTAGCAGCTTTGTAACGTCTTTGTCATTTTTATTAGTATTTTATACTTCTTTTTCTTCACTTCCTTCTACCGGTCTGACTACTCTTCATGTTATGTGCTTTATCTTTTATGCGTTTTCTCTTTCATTTGTAAACAACGTGCTCGCCACGTGCTCGCGCATGGAAGCAATCTTTTTACTCGTATATTAGGTGCCCTTCATATTGTGACTTGCATATATATATATATATATATATATATATATATATATATATATATATATATATATATATAAGCCCATATATTGCCTTTCATGCTTGTTTTGATATTTGTATCTTATTGATATGCACATGTATATTTATTTATTTGTAGATACTGCAATCCCACATGAGGGATTATAGCAGGGTGGGAAGTACAATCATAAATATTCCTATGTGAACAAGAACAAAAATACGGAAGCAAAGTACAGTTCTCGGAATTACAAAAAAAAAGGGAAAAACTGATATACAAAATTCACGGATACGTGATCAACCATGGCGACAAAATACAATTCAAAATGTACAGGATAATAAATATTCCAGAAACAGAGTCACATACGCAAGGATTGGAAAAAACACGGGTGATAATTCTACACAATTTCAAATATATACACATATATACATACATATACATACACACATATGCACACATATATATTATGCAGTTAAACACAAGGCAAACTTTTCAAGTGATGGCTATAAAACAACGTCATTAGTTAGGTTGTTCCATTCCCCGACTGTTCTCGGGAAAAATGAATACGTGAAGCAGTTATTGCGTGTTTGAAAGGGCGTAATGGAGAGGTTATGGCGATGCCTTGTCGGATACCCAGAGGAGAAAGACAATAATTTGCTAGTGTCTATCTTATAGTGCTTCTTAATTAGTTGATATAAAAATTTGAGACGAGAAATTCGGTTTCTTTCAGTTATTGGTGGAAGATTAGCTCTCGCTAGCAGTGCACTAACAGATGTGCGACCATAACTGTTGTATATAAAACGGGCTGCCTTTCTTTGTATTTTTTCAATCTTCTTTTTATTAGTCAACGTAAAAGGATCCCATATAACGACTGCATAATCTAGAATGGGTAGAACTGTTGATTTGTACGCCAGCAAGCGCACAGTGGGAGTGGAGTGCTTGAGAACTCTCCTAAGAAATGAAAGTCTTGTGTTAGCACAAGCTGCAACATAATCGATATGTTTATTCCACGTCAAGTTGTTTGTAATGTAAACCCCTAGATACTTGTAATACTGCACCTCAGCAAGGTATATATTGTTACAGCAATATTGGAACAAGAGGGGCTCTTTTTTGTGTGAAATGCGCATAAATACGGTTTTTTTCAAAGTTTATGGGCATCTGCCAACTGTCGCACCAAGATTTAACTTTTTGAAATGCGGCATTTAACTTTATTTGGTCATTAGAAGTTTTTACCTCGGAGTAAATAACGCAGTCGTCTGCATAGAGTTTTATGTTAACGGGTATGTCATTCACAATGTCATTGATATATAAAAGAAAAAGAAGCGGTCCAAGTACCGAACCCTGGGGGACGCCAGATTCCACAGAAACCCTCTCAGAGCATTTATCTTTAAATACAACATATTGCTGCCGGCTATAAAGGTAAGATAAAATCCATTTAGTTAACTGCTTGTTTTTGAGTATGTTGTCTAGTTTGAAAATTATTTTTTGTGAGAAACCTTATCAAACGCCTTAGAAAAATCCATAAAAATTGCGTCAGTCTGCTCACCATTATTAATTGTCAATGCAAAATTGTAAACGGTCTGAACTAATTGGGTACAAGTAGAGTAGCCTCTTCTGAATCCATGTTGAGACTCGGATAGGGCATTATGAGCAGTTAGAAATTCCGAAATATGATTATGAACTATATGCTCGAGCAACTTACAAACTGTTGACAATAGTGATATTGGCCTATAATTACTAATTTCATCTTTTTTACCCTTTTTATGAAGTGGTTTCACTTTGGCTGTCCTCCAATCGATTGGCAGCTGTCCTTCTTTCAACGATTTTGTAAAAAGAATGCAAAGATATTTGGCGACCCATTCAGCGTACCTTTTGAGAAAGGCATTGGGTATTTCGTCAGCACCACCAGATTTTTTTACATCAAGTTTCAAGAGCATGTTGAAAATTCCCTTTTCACTTACGGTAATGTCAGGCATCGGCGGTAATGGTGACACAAAATTAGGCAGTTTGCCATCATCATTAGTAAAGCAGGACTGAAACTGCCTATTGAATGCATTTGCAATTTTTGTGGCATCAGTAATTTGGACACCATTAATGGTAAAAGCATCCACATCAGTATAAGATGGGGAAATTGCTTGCCAAAACTTCTGCGGCGAACTAGTAATGAAACTAGGTAATGAAACTGAAAAATATTTGTCTTTGTCAGCTGCAACTTGTGTTTCAACTTTGTGAGACAAATCTGAAATTTTGGATTCCAGGTTTACGCAGTCGCCTACAGATCGACGTTTTTTCTTTAACCTCTTTAATTTTCTCTGCAAATGTATAGTAGAACGACTTATCCAGGCATTAACACGTTTGTTTTTCTTGCGTATCAATGGCACAGATTTTTCAATACATTCATGTACAAGTTTCGTAAAAGAAGCCCAAAGATTGTGAACATTTGCATCACTGCGAGAGAAATTGTCTAGATGAAACGAAAGCACGTCTATTATAGCTTCGTCATCGGCTCTGGAAAAGTTTCGAAAATACGAAGCTTCGTTAGCTTTGTCGACTTTAACATTGCTGAGGCTAAGGAAGACGGCCTGATGATCGGAAATTCCTGGCATGATTTGAGATGTGGCGTTCTCGAAAATGCTACCGCTTACGAAGAAAAGATCTAGTAGAGTCTTACTGCTATCTTGAATTCTTGTGAAGTCTTCAACAACTTGAGTAAGGTCAAAGGCAAAAGCAATATCAAGCATTGCTTCTCCTACCTTGTCATTACGAATTTTGGGGGACATTGTTAGCCAGTCAACATCAGGCAAATTGAAATCACCAGATAGGATTATCCGATCATCAGGTTTGACATGATCACATAAATACTCCTTCAACACATCGATGGTAGAAGCATCAGAGTTAGGGGGTCTGTACATGGCACCAACAATATACCTAAGGCCGCCACTATAGGCTTTGCAGAATAAACACTCAATGTAGGCAACTTCAGGCATCAAAAATACGTTAAGCGCACTTTTGTAGATTATACAAACTCCACCACCCCTACTACCACGGTCTTTCCTGTAAACTCGGTATCCTGATGGAACGAATTCACTATCGTATATTTCATCACTGAGCCATGTCTCAGTCAGTATAACAATATCAGGATCGTTAGCAATAATTAGCCCCTCAAGCTCTGTGCTTTTATTGACTACGCTCCTACAATTGATGTTAAGAAGTTTCAAGAAACGATCATCATTTTGCCTTTGTCAAACCCGCCTATCACTTTTCAACTGAAAGCGGCATTTCTTGTCACTGTCCCAACCGTACATAACGCCGTTTACACTTAGCTTATCATAGATAAGCTTTACCTTAGCCCCTTTTTCCTTTTCGTCTTGAGCAGTTTTCCAAAGCATCCTTCGCTGCTCACGGACATGATGCGAAAAATCTTCCGCAATAGACAATAAAGTGTCTTTAAGTTTATGCGAAGCTTTCAAAATTGACAGCTTTTCTTTATAATCCAGACACTTTATTACAATTGGACGATTTTTATTTTCCATACTGCGGCTTAACCTATGAATTCGCTCAACGCTGACCGCTTTAAGTCCCAGTTTTTCTCCTACAATGTCCTTATTAAACTTCTTTTCCAATTCTTCATGTGTCTCATTCTTGGGTTCATAAAGACCATAGATGATTAGGTTATTTCGGCGACTCCTATTTTCTAAATCATCTACTTTGTCCCTAAGCGCCACGAAGTTTCTATCAAGGTGGGACATTTGGTCTTCTAAGCCTTTAATCTTATCGCCCAATGTGGCAAGACTAGACAGCTGTTTCTCCATTGCCTCCATTCTGTCGCTTACTGATGACAATTTCTTTTCTATCTTCTCATGAGAAGATTGCATAGATGCCATGGTTTCCATTATTTTTTGTTGTCCAGCCAGTAACTCACGCAACGTATCACTTTGGGAGGGACCGGGGTTAGTTTCAATGTCGCCACAAAGTAATAAACTTTTTGCTAGGGTGAAAATATAAATAACAACGTTTAGTACAAAGTGTGGGCAAGGCAGCAGCAACAAATAAGGGTTGTCACTACGAAAACAATGCGATGGCCGGTTATCACCAACCTGAAGAACGAAGCAGAAGGGATTACTGAGCATCCCGCCGGTAGTGCTGCTGCCTGGCCCACTGGGGTGGCTCGCCGGTTCACGCCCTTTTGTAGCTTCCAAGATGGACACGTGATGTGACGTCACCGAAGATGGTCGCAATGGCCATCTTGCGGTGTGAGGACTTTTGATGCTGCTGATACCGTAGTCGGCAAGCGGCGATGGCTCCGGTCCATATCTGCGTAGCAGTTCGGCTTGCTTGATTCCAGGGAGGCAGCCGCGCTGTGATAGCCGAATTTCTTGAAGCACAGCCAAAACCTGAATAACGAAGCAGAAGGGATTACTGAGCATCCCGCCGGTAGTGCTGCTGCCTGGCCCACCTATAACAGCACTTGTGCCATATAAACAGCACTCGTGCCATAAACTGTATTCTGATGAAGGCCGGACCCGCGGCCGAAACGTCAATAAAAGCACTTCGTACGTGCGTCTTCTTCCCTGTACGACTATATATATATATATATATATATATGTGTGTGTGTGTGTGTATGTGTGTATATATGTGTGTGTGTGTGTATGTGTGTATATATGTGTGTGTGTGTGTATGTGTGTATATATGTGTGTGTGCGTGTGTGTGTGTATGTGTGTATATATATGTGTGTGTGTGTGTATGTGTATATATAGGAAGAAAAGAAACTACTTTGCCGGCGGGTCCGGCCTTCATCAGCACTGAAAGCTGATGAAGGTCGGACCCGCGGCCGAAACGTCCATAAAATCGACGCTTTTTTCAACAAATGGACACAATAATTGTTTTCCTTCAGGTGGGGTGGTATGCACAGTTCAAGCAAGTTAATCGTCTGTGCTCTTGACAGCCAGCTGGCAGGATTGCCTGGGTAGTCATTGCGGTATAAAAAAAGTGAAATACCGAGAAGTGCAAGATGCAAGCCAGTGTATAAATGCTTATAGTTAAAAACAACACACACCTGCAATGTGTTTGCATGCTCAATAAATCAATCGTGCTAGTTGTCCTTGCAACTTTCACTTAATTTGACTTAAAATTAGTTACTGCCATGCCTGCGTGAAGTATCGCCCACCGGTGAGCACGCATCCAAGAAGTGCACACATGAATCGACAGCTGAATTCTTGCAGCATTTAGTACATATGAAACAGTTCGACTTGTGCATGTGTAACATAAATTTACACAGAATGAATGCATCACTGAAATCGAGAAGCACTCTAACGTTTCCATTTTCTTTCAGAAGTTCTAAAAGCTGGTAACATACAAAAACATGTGATTCATTCGTGGACTTCCAGTTAACTAGAAACAACTGAAACAGGATTGGGGTCGTTCACAATGTGACATTGTAAATACAATGCTAACCACTAAAGTTTTCTTGGTTGCTTGCTTTTTAGTAATAGTCTTTAGAGACATATGAGTGACAAGCGTGCAGTGGAACGCGCACAGCATTTTTTTTTTCAGACTACCAGGTGCAGTGAACTAGAAGACCGTCAGTCAAGCGTCATGCCTGCTCAGTTTTTTGTTGTTTTTTTCGTCGTTACTTTTTGATTTCATTTTGGAGGCAAGTGTGACTATCCGATTATACACGTACAGAAACACGATGAAATGTAATCATTCGACCATGTATGTGTGACCAACTCTTCTGTACAGCGGGCCGGTGAACGACGCAGGCACAGTAGTGGCGACAAGACCTAACGCAAAGCATTGCGTACGCTTTTCGAAAGCTCCCGAGTCTGTTTCAAGATTTAGACGACCCATCGCGTGAGGCCAGAGCTCGGTTCTCTAAAACCTGCAGGGCCTCTCAATCAAGTTATTTCTGTCTAGGAACGTGAGCTGTGCGCTGTAGTTCTGCCTAAACTAACCATTTGTTTTGGGATAACTTTATTAAGATCGGGCTCGGCAGTAAACCATACGTACAACGCCGGTGTAACACCTGTAGAACATCAAGCAGGCAGCATACTTAGCCGGCGTATATAATCTTGATATATTAAGTATGTAATAATTACTGTATCAGCGAAAACCTGCAACTTGCGCTTGTTAGTGTGACTTTGGTGAGTGTAACGATACG
The DNA here is from genome assembly GCF_013339725.1 of Rhipicephalus microplus. Taxonomy (NCBI): domain Eukaryota; kingdom Metazoa; phylum Arthropoda; class Arachnida; order Ixodida; family Ixodidae; genus Rhipicephalus; species Rhipicephalus microplus. Next base: position 60,391,825 of record NC_051173.1, on the reverse strand, counting down.
CATAAAATATGCACCTATAAAAAAGAAACGCGCAAGAACTGACGCGTGCGACGGTAAGAAGTCGGAGCATATATTTCTCTATGCTGAAAGTTCGACCGCAGTGCTTCCGCACCACGGCCATCACGGCCGTGCATACTTACTTTGCTTATTTCTTTATTTTCATTTTTATGTGGCGCGTGTTTATCATGCGCAGTTTTGCACGGCGCCCTCTGTGCTATGAGTACTTTTCGATCGCGCTTAGTGGTGTCGCACTGCACTTTTTTTTGACTGGCTACGCTGGCTGTTCTGACGGTCGTGTAAGCATGTGGCCTAAGAAAAGAAGATATAACCAGTACCACTGGGATGACAACGCTCAGATACCCGTTCGCACAAAGTATCGTGTGAGGACACAAGCCACTGCCGATAATCAGTCGTCACCGTCGACAACGTCAAATCGTTTCGAATCTTAACGACAGATTTTGTCGGACAAAAGTTTGCGACACGCCTCCGCTGTTGAAAGCGCCGCTTTTGCAGCTGCAGCTGGGGTCGAAGTGCCACCTGCTGAAAGACGTGCTTGTGACAACCGCGATTTACCAGCCGAAGTATGGTCGGAGCCCAGCCACATTGACTGCGACAGCAGCAGCAGCAGCAGTGAAAGCGACTCCGAGGAATACACAAGGGATGAACCGCCGAGGAGCCCATCAGCAGATTCCAACGATGAGCTGGTAATAGTTTTTTTTTGTTTCTCAAACGATTCGTTAGCAAATGCTTCAGCTCGTGAATTTCATGCTATATACTTTTCATGCTATGTATGAACAATTATCAGTGTGGTTGTCCGGAGGTCCGGATATTAATCTTGGCAATGTGCGTAGTACGGGAACACGCACTGGAAATCAAGAAGGCGTCGAAACACACGTCGCTGCCAGAACTGAAGCAACATGCCAAGACTGCTCGCACGCACGCTATATGGCCTATGTTCGTGGCAGAATAAGCAGTCTATGAACAAGAATGCTTGGGCCAAGCACAAATAGTTGTGGTTCCAAAAAAAAAAGCTGCCGTTAAGGTTGTCAAAACAATAAAAAAAGGGAAAGCTGTCTGATTCGACGAATTTCCCAATGTCTGCTACCACTAAGTGTTATTTAGTTATATTGCAGACCCCATACAAGAGGGCACACAGATAATGCAGGCACCGATGCCAGTGGAACACGTGAACTTGCTTCGAAGTTGTCAGCTAAATGTAGATTTTTGGCCGCGGAGCAAGAAAACTTGCTCCCGCTCGACGAGTGGAATTCGCCATAACAGAATTCCCTCAAAATTGTTCAGTATGCTAATAGAGGAAGTCAAAGAAGTGCGACAGAACATATTATAATTGGGGCACAGTTTATCATCACGGCTCAGCAGCCGTAGCATTCCATAACCGAGTTCCAGGTAATAGCCTTATTTCTAATAGTACTAGCAACCCAATAAAAGATAATACAAATTGAGAATTTGCTATTTGAGTTCACTCATAAACACAGCACTTCAACGGTTTAATTATAGACAACAGTGTAAAGGCAAATGTAGCAGTATTAAAATAATCAGGGCTGTACCAAGGAACATTTTCGAAGGGTGATTGTTAGTGGTGTGCAAATATTTAGGAATTTTGAATAATGAAATTATTAGCACTGTATTTCATTAGATACTCGAATAAAATATAGTACATATTCAAATATGTTTGAAAAACTAAACATTTTTCTCAATAGTTTTCGAATAATCTGCACCAACGAGAGAACCCCCCCCCCCTCAAAAAATATTTGGAACAGCTAAATGTCATTTTTCTTATTTAGTCCCTAAAGTGATCTGCAAGTAGCTCAAGCTTTTGAGAAATTGCTGACCCTATAGTGATTGCCGGATGACGTGTTTTTGAGAGCAGCCCTCTCGCTCACTTTTTACTTTGCTGAAGCGGTATCGCATTAGTCAGCTACTGTCCTCATCTTACAATAACTGAAGCTGGAGAGAACTGCTTGAAGCTTCATGGCTAACAAGTGCCCGTGCTGCATTTGCATAAATTGTTGTTGCAGATGTAGATTTAAACCCCAATATTTATGTGCTTTTGGTGCGGAGGCCATGTTGTGACGACAGCTTTAGCTGCTTCATTACAGCTTTAGCTGTATCCGTGGTGTTCATTTAAAAATTAGTTTTATGTCTCAATTCTATTTATAATCAGGCAACAAAGTCTCACATTATTACATAAGTGAAAGCTGTATTTTAACGTAAAGTTTTAAAATACTACGAAAGCTCTAGTTCCTGTTCTATGCAGGCTTACCTTAGTTTTGGTAATTGTAGTATTTTTAGTCAATTACTATTCATATTGGATTCAGTGTCATCACTGGATTTTATTCGATTCGGTTGATTGATTGATAGATATGTGGGGTTTAACGTCCCAAAACCACCATATGGTTATGAGAGACGCCGTAGTGGAGGGCTCCGGGAATTTCGACCACCTGCACTGTAAGCAAAAACTATCCGAGTTTGGGTTTTTTCCGGCTCATGACCCCTGAAAACTCTCTCGGGTTTAAAATTACTACCTCGCGTAGGAGTAAAAGATGGTACATGACATAGTTTTACCACCACCTCTCAGGCAAGTAGTAAAAGGATGTCAAAATCCAGTTTTACCACTTAGGGAGTTTTCTATCACGTGATTTTTAACCTGCGTTTCAGAGTTTATTACCACGTGACTGCAAGGTGCAGCTGCTTCGGCGGCTTTTGCCCCATACCCCCCTTGTGACGCTCTCAGTGAATACTGAAGGTACGCGAAGCCCACAGATGTTTGTTTTTTTTTTGCATCGCCGTGCCTCTGGACTGACCTCAAGTCAGCGCACTTTTACTGGAACTGGGGGCAGCATAAGCACAACAAGCGAGAACAGCATTCTTTGAACGAAAAAAAAAGACGGGGGGGGGGGGGGGCTCTCAAAAGAGAAAAAAAAGAAAGAAAACCTGCTGTGGAAAGCTGTCCTGCATATTTTCGCAAAATGTTGCTTTTGCTCAGCGGTGGCCTTGGAGACAGACATTGCAAGAAGCTAGGTATCTGTGTGTCTGGTTGGGCTGATGGATCTCACGTGTTTCCTACATCACCGAGCGACCGTGCTCTTCCGAGCGCCTCCGAACCTGCACGTCGCGGATATCTCACTTCCGAGCCGAATCGTGAAGATCTGCCAGTGGTAACAAAATCAATCTGGTGTCATCGTCCGTGCTTGCCTGCTGGAGAAGCAATAAGCAAAAGGCTTCACTCTGTCGTCGTCACCGAGCCGTGGCCACCAGTGACCAGTGGAAGTGTGTCGCCAGGGCAGGTGAAAGAAGCATCGCATATATTTTGTTCCACAGTAGGCGATGTCTGCATGAGTACAGTGCTGCCCGAATTGCCCACCTCATGCACCAACTCTTCTCAAACATGTAGCGCGAAGCCGATACGAGGCAGACGGAAACAACAAGAGGCTGCCCGTGAGCACGAAGAAAACCCGGATGGTGGTCTTTCGTTGGAAGTGTGCATACACCGCCCCGTCCCCGTAAGATAGCGGTGACGTGTTCATTTGTGTCTGAAATGACGACGAAATTCGCACAGGATATGTGTTCTGTGATCGCCAGCTGTGTTTTATCGGATAGCCGTGCTCCTCAAAAAGGCCTAGAACACCGTCGGTAAGCAGCTTGTATGCAGGCGTGGACCGCTCTTCTACGCCCGTTGTGATGAATAAGTGCTGCTACTGTGTTTGTGCACCGTCGCTGAATGAAAATTATTGAGCTACCATGCTTTGTGCGTACTTGGGTATATTTTGTGGACTTGTGCATCAGCAGTGCTAACACGCGTGGGGCAAAGAGCCCGGTGTGCCAAGCAATTATTGGATAATCAAAAAGGTGAGATGGTGTAGATTTATAATAAAAGGTTGGTGTGACATTTAGTGCCCTGCAGTCCACCTGAAGCTTACGCTTGCACCTTCAAGCGTTGTTGTTAATCGATGCAAAAAAGAACTCTCCTACCGGTACTACATTGCCGGTCAAAAAGTCGTGCCTATATATATACCGGATTGTCAAAGTGTAGTTGAGCAACGCGTGCAGTCTGTGCTAGTGGTGTATTATTCTGCATTTGTTGTGTGTGCGTGTTTGTCTGTATGCGAATGTATGTGTCACCAATTCTGCCGTTCAATAAATTCAATCAATTCTGCTATTCAATAAATTTGTCGACTCTAGGCGAATGTACCCGTCATTTTTTTTTACCACTAAACTCCCAGTAATCACCTCAAAAACCTTGTGAAGGTAGTAAAAATTTACTCTCTCTATACTCGCTGAAAACCTCACTGGGGTAAATAATTACTACTCTCACTACGTTCAAAAACTCAGTTAGCACGAGAGTAAATTTTTACCTCGGTAGTAGGTGGTAAAAAAAACCCAGGAAAGGTGGTGCGCTAGAGGACAAATGCTTTAACCAGTTTTTGAGGTTATTTCAGGTCATTTTTGTTTAGTGTGTGGGGTTCTTTAACGTGCACCCAAATCCGAGCACACGGGCCAACAACATTTCCGCCTCCATCGGAAATGCAGCCGCCGCAGTCGGGATACGAACCCGTGACCTGCTTGGATTCGGTTCCAAAATTCACTATTTGCAAGCCACTAGTGTTTAATTGTAGAGCAGCCAACTTTGTCTACTGGTTTTTAATGTGAAGGCTTTGGTATTGCCCAAAAGCTTTGGTATATAAAATACTTTGATGTCGCCCAAAAAGGTAAAGCATGAAAACAATTTTGGGACTCTCCCACTAGTGGTCTTTACGATTATTTGTCTCGGGCCCCAAGTGCCTTCTATCATCTTTTATCCTGAATAGGGCTCTTTATAAGCTACACAGAATGGTATGACAAGAAAGAGGCAGGAAGGTGCATCGGTGGGCTTCATTACCTTGAGCATTACAGATAAGCTCCACACTGGCATGTAGGGTCTGTGGTATCTATGCAGTACACGAAGACTGTTGCGCTAAGGTGTTGCTATGCCCAGTGAGAATTACTTGTGCACTTCCTTCGACCTGTCACCTTGAGTTGACAAATAATATTGAGGTTCACATGACATGTTCTAGTTGCAAATGTCTTAATGCCAAATAATGTCTGCGAAGGAGTGTAGCTCGTGAGACACATAGGAGACAAAGGTAGTGTGCTGCAAAGCTTCCTGGTGATTTTATAAACAACTGAGCATCATTGAAAGCTGTCATAGTGGGTTCAATATAAGACAAGTGACTGACTCAGGCATGTAGTGTTTGAACTGAAACAAGTGCAGTATGCTTCGTGACACCTCTTGAACATAAGAGAAGAAAAAAAATTCAGACGATGACCATTGGATGAGACCGGAAGTAGGATATAATTTCTCGGTGTTTTGAAATAAGGAGACATACATGCCTATTACGTAATAAAGTGAATACAAATATTACTGGCGATGTATTTATAGTCATAGGTCCTTTCTCTAGATAAATATCGCATAGTTCTAGCATTCTTCGTGCTTTGAGCATCATTCTGTATAAAGCAATACTTAGTGCTAAATTGATATACAAGGCATACCAGAACATCTAGTTGTCCGCTTCTGGAAAGGTTATACAATCCACATTATGCTTATACCGCTGTCTGTCTCCTTCTTTCCTTAACCATCATTACTGGCGCTGTTTTTATGTTAATAATGCCTATAATATTACACAAACTTTAACAGCTGAAATTGACATCTTAATGAAAGCAGCATTCTCATTAAAAATTCACAATGCTGCTATCAATGTAACTCAGTTTCTTGTCTATTGCAGAACCAACCACTATGCGCTGGGTCTAGGGTAAGAGTGGCGGAAAGCCTTCTTTTGATTTGGGGGCAAAGCCTCCCCCATGATGATTTGAGAGAAGCCACAGAAAGCCTGCAGATCTTGCTGAATGCTCACCTTCCAAAAAAAAACGTCACTGCCAACATCAAAGTACTTGTTCTTCAGACATGTCAGTGGTGTGGACAGTAATAAAACGATGCACTTTTATTGGAGAAGCTGCAATAACTATTTCGGGCTTCTAAAGGATGTCGCAAATGTCGTGTGCGACAAGTGCAAGATTCAATTTCAAGTGGCTGACCTTTTGAAAATGGCATTAATTCTTTTTGTAGTTGACTTAGCTGGAGAAATAAGTGATGTGCTGAAATTAGGACTTGTTGAACCAGTAAAGCAATCTGATTCTCTCGATGTCAGTGACATAACAAATAGTGTCTGTTATAGGAAGCTGCCCCTTTGTCCTTACGATATTACTTTGACTTTCAACACTGATGGCGTGGCTCTATTTGAGAGCAGTGCATTTGGGATTTGGCTACTCCTTGCCCAAATTAATGAGCTTCTATATAAAGAACGTGTTCAAAAATTACTTCTTCCTGGCTTATGGTTCGGTCCACACAAGCCTAATATGAACTGTTTCCTTCTGCCTTTTGTGCAAGCCCTGAATGAGCTTTCTGCTGCTGGTTTGTCGTGGCAAGACACTGAAGGTAACTTCAGAACAACAAAAGTGTACCCAGGGCCGTCTACTGTGGACAGCGTGGCTAGATGTGAATTGATGTGCATGGCGCAATTCAATGGCAAGCATGGGTGTGGCTGGTGTGAGATGCCAGGACAGGTTGTTGCCCGTGGCAATGGACAATGCCGGGTTTATCCTGCACCTAGGTCCATACCTAAAATGCGCACGCAGGAATCATTCCGTTGGCATGCTTCAAAAGCCAGAACAGATGTTAAAGGCGTAAGCTGTGAAGTAGAAGGTACAAGTGTGCTTACTCTCATGGCATACTTCAGCTTCTGTTCTGGCTTTGTGGTAGATTATATGCATGCTGCTTGCTCTGACTTCTGGAAGGCAACGACACTAATGTGGCTCAAATAAAAACGAAGCCAAGGCTTTCACCTCCACCATCGCCTTGAAGACGCTGATGAAAAGCTGAAAAGCATATGTCCTTTGTGGAAAATGTCAAGGCTGCCCCGGTTACTGCGAAATGTGAAGTACTGGAAATCAGCAGACTGCCCCAACTGGTTGTTGTATTCACCTGGTGTGCTGGCAGGCTACATACCTTCAAGGAACTTGATGCATTGGTTGGCATTTTTCGACATGATGCACTACATCATGTGCATTGCACTTGAGAAGATGCATATCCTGAAGGTACGAATGATAAAATTCCTAAAAGAGTATGAAAAGCTGTATGGCATAAACAACATGACTTTCAACTCGCACCTTCTTCACATTGTTGACACAGTGAAGTGTTGGGGTCCTCTATGGGCCTTATCAATGTTTCGATTTGAGTCTATGAATGGGAAGCTTGTGAAAATGATGAGAGGTACGCGCACCCCCAAAAACAAATCATCGAAAAGTTCTGGCTTATGCAGGCTCTGCCGGCACTATGGGAACGTGTCACAAAAAGAAGAGCCGTTGGCAGTCTTGACAAGCTCTTCAAGATACTTGTCAAGGGCTACAAAATGAAAAAAATGCTTCTTGCAAAACATAATTATTCTATGGGAAGCCAGTACACAGGACCGATCGGTCACACTACAAAAAGATGGGCATTGGCTCTTTCATGTTCTGCACTGCCAAACTTGATAAGGCTCGGAGAAATAATTCTTTTGTTCTTTTGGATGGCCGTTTCTGTTGTATTACTGGCATATTTTTAATTTGTGCTGAAGGACATGCGGAATGCACATGCACGAAAATGGTGATGCTAGCTGTTCAACTGTACACGGTATGCCGCATGGTGTTGACAACATTTTGTAGAGATACTTCCCTACAGTTTGTTCAAGCTGTGGATGCAAAAAAGTGTGAGAGTATCAAAATGACCCTGTTGACGAAATGTGTAGCCCTGATTAGTGGTGAGAGAACTTATTGGTGCACATTGATTTCCAACTGTGGCATTGAAGCCACTTGAAAAGTTACTCATCATCAGTAATAAGATGAAGCCCAGCTCATTACAGTGCCATCATCGGCATGCTTGCTTAACAATATGCGGTGCGGTGTTTTACGCCCCAAAACTATGGTAAAATTATGAGAAACACCGTGTATATATAGATAGTGGAAGGCTCTCACCAGATTTTTACTTTTTGGTGTTCTTTAATTAACGTGCACTGACATCGCGCAGCATACAGGGCTCTGGCATTTCGCCTTCACCGATATGACTGCTGCAACCAGGATTGAATCCATGACTGTCGAGTCAGAAGCTGAGCACTATGACAATTGCTCCTCACTGATGGACAAGCTGCATTCCTATTTCCCAAATTCAGCAGATCAGTTCCGCAGGAAGCTGTGTGGAAGAAACCTCACGAATAAGAAAAATCGCCATCTACCCATCTGCATCATGAAGCAAAAAAAAAATGAAAGCTTTTTTACAATTTGGTCGAGTAATTGCCCCAGAAAGACTTTAGCTGTGTGTTTAATAATGATATTTGGGATTTTCTATGCAAAACCACGATGTGATTATGAGGCATGCCATTAGAGGGCGCCAGTAAGGTTGACCATTTGTGATTTTTAATGTGCACTGAAGTTGCACAGCATATAAGCCTTTAATATGACCATGAACCTATGACCACATTTGCCACCAATGTGCCTTACCAACCCATTTACCCGAGTCTATATGCCCATTTCTGAAACTGCCCACCAGATCAAAGAATGCTGTTGCTTGCCCATGTGTTAAGAACCCTCAACCAATGATAACGAAAATCTCGGCACGATGACCACAGGTATTCTCACTTTTTGCTAGACTCTCGTATGTGAATTTGAGTTCCAGCTGCTGCTACCAGATTCTGCTCTAAGCTTGTTTCCAAATAGTCCATCATGTCATTGCATAGACATCATCTGGGTTGAAACTGGTAATATCACCCACAGACCAATTAATATTGTAGTTAAGAGCAATGCCCAGTGCATACCTGCCAAGTCTCCGGGATTGGCCAGGAGACTCCCGGATTTCGACTGTTTCTTCCGTTTGTATGGTTGTCATGAAAATCTCCTGGAAGTCGAAATTTCTGTGCGTGATCTGGCCGCATTGACAAAAAAGCAGCTCGATATGCTCCTGGCTTTTCCAACCTACCACATATTATTGTAAATGAGTTTAAAAGGCGTTCATCTAAACGTACAGCATAATCTCTATGATGCGAAACCGTGGCAAATCCGAATTCGTGAGCTTCCCCAGCCGAATTACACTATGTCTATTGGTATAGTGCCTAGAATACATTGCGCCTAAATTCTAATGTTGCGAACACATTTACTAATCGCAGCGGGGGACACAAACTTTGGTACGAAAATTGTCGAACGAATGCTGAAAACAGCGTACTCGAAGCTTCGGAAGTATGCGTGCGACTGGTGCACGCACTGTCTTCTACAGTACATGTAATTGTCGTTGCGACAACCTCTGTGGACGAAACCACAGTCATTCTTGACAGGATCATGTATGGCGACGACGTAACTTACAGGACCCCGAAAATGTGCACGCGTCCAACGCTCAACCAGTCAAAGCAATGCTGCTTTCCACAAACTGTGCGAACAAAACCGCAGCAGATGCGATCGCAGATGGCATAAAAGAACTTAGTTTTGAAGTGTGCACAACCAAGTGCACGGGGATTGAAAAGAGAACTTAAATCACTTCAACGGAAGCGCTTTCACTGTCGAGAAAATATTGGAATTATTGTACGCCCATCACAGTCCTGAAAGGCAACGAATGCGCTGTTGCGTATTCTAAAGCATACCGGACTGATTGATCCGCTGTTTGTGATATGAAACGCATTTGCCGCAATCGCCGCGGTGACGCGACAGAGATCTGCAAGCTCTGAAGGCACGCGGCTAACGCAAGGCTAAATTAAAGGCAGTGAATACATTAAAAAACACGTTTTGGCGTTCCTGTGAAAAGGAGCTAGTTGTGAGCATAGCTTTGATCAGCACTTGTGCGGCAGTCAGCTGCACCGTCGCGTCCGTTCACGTGTGCCCCAGGAAGACATACGCGAGTTGTTTTGGCGGAAATAGATTCTGCTAGTTGCCTTGATTCTTTGAGACTTTCACCTTAGTGGGAAACCCCATCCTCATGTGTTCGGCCACTCCGGCCACTCCAAATTACTGATGAATCTAACTTCTTGGCTTTGTCAGGAACCTTTAGGTTGTCAAATTCGCCCCCTAACAGCGCTGGGCACTAACAGACAAAAATTAATTCATGTAGCATATGACTGCAACCTTCATCACAACAAATATGTTCATATTTACACGACATAAGTTATGCTGTACAGTGTCGTACAACTTTATTTTTTTGTGCAAAGAATGCAGTGTTCTGAGTTCTACGATAAACTGTTTTCCTATTGCAATTGATTTTACTGGTGTTGGTATTTCTCTAGAATTTGTCTATGTTTTTAGCACTGCTTTGGAAGCAGCTTCTTGTAGCTTTTCATTGCTGTTAATGTGCTCGAGGTGTGTGCCCTTATTGGTGTGTATTTTTTTTCACAAGCACGAGCAGTGCACTGCGTTTTCTGTAACCATGAACTGTATTTTTCATTCTTTTTCCAGCTATTGAAAGCTTTTTAACACTGCTTGTAAGAATTTTACAAGCACATCATTATTTCTATAGTTGTCGGACACACTGTTTTAAGTGGCGCTTCCTGCACTCTAAAATGGGTATGTGCACGCTTCTCTTCAATGCTCAGCCCTGGGAGCCTTAAGACTGGAGCTCCCCATTGAATGCTACCACCAAGTGCCAACTTATTCAGTTTTCAAATGCAAAGGCATTACATTGGATGTGACTCATCTCACTGATGGAAGTGTGTGAATAGTTGTGCTAAGACAAAATTTGCGACTGGTGTAGAGTATTTACAGGTAGTTATATTGAATTTTGCAGCAATGAAAGGAGCAGTAGGCTGTTCATTTACGAAGAAGCAGCCGCAAAGGTTGACAAAGTTATGCGTTAAAATAGAAGGACCACTCTCGATGCTTTCTGTATTACAGTTCTTAAGTTTTCCCGAGGCACTATTTATAGTATCGTAGTAAAAAGTTGCAATATCAAAAAGTGGTCACAATATCTGTTGCACATACTCTAACAGAAGACTATATACGAGTTGATTCTCCGCCACTGTTGAAAACGACCAGGACTTTATGTGCTCTGTTTCACTAATTGTCGAAACCCAGGCATTTCACTTTACATCTAAAACATAACAGTCATATGAGTGGTCGCATCCATCTTTGCCCTAGCCACAAAAATTCAAACACAGTCTGTGGTGTGGGTAAAGTCATCACGACAGCCATGAGACTAGAGAAGGGTACTTTGGGTCGTCTTCCCGTCTGCTGGCACAACAAATGCTGACAGATACTGAAAAAAACTACAAAACTGAAGAACAGTAAGGAACAAAGGTGTAGACATTATACGTGGGGATGCCTTTTCACACATCTTTTGTCAAACTCGCCATCTTCTGCAAATATTTGATAAAACAGCATCACGAACACACCATATAGTCGGGGCTTGTTAACTAGAAACTACCATGTTTTACTTGAATTGAAAGAACATTTTTATGCATAACAGTTCTGTTGCAATGAAGTGAAATATGAAGTTCAGTGTATTTTGAAGCACATGGCGCAGAACAGATATGGCACAGGCATTGTAAAACCTCCACAGCATCTACAAAATTGCTTTTAACGGTATGAGATTATGTTGAAAACCAAAACATTTTTCATCCTAATGATGGAACTATTGCAGTTGTAGAGAAGCCTCGGAACCTTGTTTGAGGAAGAAGTTGTCACAGAGAACAGCCTCTGCTTCGAGCTCTGCGAGTTTCCTAATTCTTTTGCCAAGTTTTTTCAATAATCGACACACCTCGAAGGGGTGTTCCCCCTTAGAATGGGGGATCAAAACCCCATTTAGCAACTGGGACCGGGCCGACCACATCATAGTGCGTCTGACGCAAGTTCTCACCCCGGCCCTAGCGGGGCCTACGATGACAATTCTGATGACTCCTCCGTTGAAGATATGGCTTCGGACAGCGACTACGTGGTCGTACCAAGCCGACGCCTGAAGAGGAAAATCAGCCGGACATCGCCCACTAGCCGGCAAGCACAGACAAAGGCGAGTAGCATGCGGTCGTACACCATTTCGTATGTGCCGACATCGAAGACAGACATCTTGAACTCTCTAAATAGGCAGAGCCTGACAGAGTACTTTGAGCTCATCGCTCAAGGGAAAGTCGTAGAAATACGTATAATTACCCGAAAGAACATACTGTCCGTGGAGGTCACTACGAAGGCCTTAATGGACACGCTGAAAGCGATTGTTCGATTAGGAAACATTCCGGTTCGCGCATTCTCCGCGTACGACGAAGAAACGACAACAGGAGTTATATACGATGTGGATGAGGAGATAACAGACTCGAGTCTCGAGAAACTGCTGTCATCGTCGGCTCCCGTGCTTGGCTTCCACCGCTTTGGACGCACGCGATGTGTTAAAGTAGTGTTTCAGTCGAAGACGTTACCCACAAATGTAAAAGTTGGGTACGTGAGGCACTCGGTACGTCCTTATGTACCAAAACCTCTGCAATGTCATAAATGCATGAAATTTGGGCACGTTAGTGCAGTTTGCAAGGGTGCAGTAACCTGCAAGCATTGCGGTGGCCCTCATGATGGTGATAGCTGCAATGCTGTGGCCAAATGCCCAAACTGCTCAGGCGGCCACGACGCAACATCAAAGGAATGTCCCAAAATGAGGAATGAAATTAGTATCCTAAAGAAGATGGTTCAAGATCACTCCACTCACAGAGAAGCTGCAAGGGCTGTACGGCGCCGTAAACATCGGTCGCGACATCGACGCAAACGAAGCAGCAGTGCTCATAGCTTATCGAATTCGACACACAAAACTGTGCCCTCACCACCTCCTAGCTTACCTTTGTCGGCCAGAAAGGAGGATACAGATGCTCAAATGCCAAGACAGTCCACGCAAGCACAATGTAACCAGCCATTGGCTCTCACCACGTCGGAGACTCAGTGGCCTTCACTACCGTCAAGAGCTACGGTAGTGCCATCATCACATAGTGCCCCTACCTCAAATGAAGAAAACAAGAAGATGGACAATGCAGATGTCAAGGCTATGCTTAAAAATTTGATGGGTTCGATGCGTAAAATTCTCAGCAGCCTAAACACTCCCGCTGCTAAGGCGGCTGTGCAGGTACTTGAGGTTTTAGAGCCTCTTCTACTGGTTCTTCAGTAAGTGAACATGGCACTGATGTTCGAAGAACGCATGCGCCAGTCGCTTGTTATGCAATGGAATGCTCGTGGCCTACGTGGCCGTCTGTCAGACTTCAGACAATGGGTTTTTAAATATCAATTTCCTGTTATCGTTATATGTGAACCGAATATGGTTTCACCTTTTCGTATATCTGGATATATCCAGATTTGGTCCCGCAGTGATCAACGTACGAGCAAAGTTCTCGTTTGTATACACCGTGATTTGACATTCTTGAGACATGAAGTCGCGTCGCATACCAGCAATGATTACGTGAGCCTGACTATAACACATAAAAAGCGAACATTCTCCGTAATAGGAGGATACATACACCCAAGCGCACAGATGGACTGCTTCCACCTGGGGACCATTCTTCAAGCAGCACAATGGCCACACATTGTGATCGGCGATTTTAATGCACATCATCCTCTCAGGGGTAGCACTACAACGAATTATCGCGGAAAGGATTTAGCCAATTTTATATACAACTATGGACTAAGCGTACTCAACGACGGATCACCTACATTTGTTTGTGGCACGTCCTACAGCAGCTGCCTCGACCTCTGCTTCGTTTCCAGAAACCTTCTGTCTTCCGCATGTTGGTGCACAGATTTGGACACTCGCGGCAGTGACCACTTTCCAACCTATGTTCAGTTCAGGTGGTTTCGCCGCACGCACACACGCTACATCCGTCAAACCGACTGGACACTGTTCAAGGCATCTGTCAAGTCTGGCTGTGAGCACACGACTGATCCATCCGAGGTAGAAAACATCATTGCTTCTTCACTGCGTGACACAACCAAACAGGTTAACCTACCGATGCAGAGATCAGCAGTTGACTCCCAATACGAGGCCCTTCGTACAATTCGTCGCCGTGCCGAACGCCGATACAGACGAACGAAGTCACCTTCAGACCTTTCCGCCTGTCGTCGAGCTCAACGACATGTTCTTCGACATCTAGACAAGATTGACAGGCAACGTTGGAGAAATTTCTGTGGATCTCTGGACCCCAGGCAACCTCTATCTAAGATCTGGCGGGTGGTACGAAGTTTGCAGACAACTCCCCAACAACATCAACCATTTCAAGCTGTTGCTCTACATCAGGGACGGACAGAAGTTGAGACAGCCAGTGACTACTGTAGCCTCATCGTGGACACCACTGATGATCTTGCCACTAATGAGCTTCTTACTATCATTGCGCCTCCATCGTCTGACGAGCGCCTTGATGTACGTTTTACAATACATGAGCTTGACGCTGCGATTTCTGCCTCCCGCCGATCATCGGCACCAGGATCTGACGGAATCACGTATGCTGCACTCAACCATCTTGATACAGAAGCACGACGTATCCTGTTATCTCATTAAAACACCTCATGGGAGTCAGGTGAAGTCCCAGCTAACTGGAAATGCAGTCGCATTATTGCATTGCTCAAGCCGGGGAAGTGTCTTTATGCATTTTCCTCCTACAGACCAATCGCGTTAGCCAGCTGCGTCGGAAAAGTGATGGAAAGAATGGTACTGGCACAATTAGAATGGCTTCTAGAGAGCAACAACTCCTTTCCTGCATTTATGAACGGCTTCAGAAGAGGCCGATCTGCCATTGATGGTGTGGTCGACTTGATCACCAGCGTTGAAGAGGAAAGAAGCCGACGCAGACTAGTGGCGGCGGTCTTCTTAGACATTAAGGGTGCCTACGATAATGTGCTGCATTATGCGATCCTTGACGCACTGGAGGATCTAGACATCGGTGGACGACTGTACGCTTGGATTTTTAGCTACCTTAGGGACTGCACCATTTACATGACGACAAGTAACGGAGACACCGATCGATATAAGGTTCATCGTGGTGTTCCCCAAGGAGGAGTTCTCAGCCCGATTCTATTCATTGTCACAATGATTGGCCTAGCAGCAGAACTTCCCAGCACGGTGAAGATCACTGCATACGCTGATGACATATGCATATGGGCATCCGGAACTACTCGTCCGCAATTGCGAGCTTGACTACAGCGTGCAGTGACGATCACATACAAATATGTACGACGTCAGGGGCTCACTTTTTCAATCGACAAATGCGCAGTGCTTGCGTTCACGCGCAAGCATATGTCGCAATACCCGATATTTATTAATGGGACAGTGATACCTGCTGTAACGCACCACAAGTTCCTTGGGGTTGTCGTACACAGAGATCTATCGTGGACGAGGCATGTCGCCGTACTTAAATCTAAATTGAAGAGCTTTGCTCTGATTTTTCGCCACGTAGCAGGAGCAAAATGAGGCCCATCAGAATCATCGCTACATCAATTATACAATGCTCTATTTGTGGGATACATTCGATACAGCATGCCGGTGCTTTCCAATATGAGACCTAGTTGTGTGAAGACACTCGAGAGTGTTCACGCTCAATGCTTACGAAGATGCTTGGGTCTACCACGCTGCACTTCAACAAATGGGACAATCGCAGAGGCTCGGGCTTGTCCCATCGGTGTATACATGCTCTGCGAGCCACTCAGAGTTCACCTACGATTACTGAGCAGACACAGACAGCACCCACTTTCAGTACTACCCGCCACCCACCCAGATTGCAGTTTCTCAAAAGTAATATTGCGGCATGAAAATATTATACCATCAAGGTTTTCTCCGCCAAATGCCTCTGCATTGCCACCGTGGGTTCTGCCTAAACCACCTATCTCTTTTACGATACCTGGAATTACGAAGAAGTCGCTCATTTCTTCTGTTGGCCTCAGACAACTGACCCTATATCACATTCATACAACGTACAGTGATTCTCTGCACGTGTACACCGACGGATCCACCACGCTAAACACCTCCGCCGCAGCCTTTGTCATCCCAGACATGGATATCGCTCGACGATTCAAAGTGGACCATAAAACCACATCAACTGCCGCAGAGCTTGTCGCTATCCGAGAGGCAATAAGGTTTATTTCCGGAGAGCGACCTCGAGCCTGGACGATTTTCTGTGATGCCAAACCCGCTTTGCAAACCATTAATTGCATCATGAAGCAAGGTCCATATTACAGCTTGGCAATAGAAATCACAGAACTTATTCAGGTTGCTTCAACAAATGGCCATCTTATAACTTTCCAGTGGATTCCCGCTCATTGCGGCGTGATGGGAAACGAAGAGGCAGACGCTCAAGCTAAAAATGCCTTAAGCAGTGCCCCTGAAGTACGCATTGCGTTTTCACGAGCTGACACGAACGCCCTGCTTCACTGCGTGATGCGCAGCTACACACTTCAGCACTGGACCAAACCGGAACGGCGACACCAGCGACTTCACAAATGGGACCTGGAAATGAGGTTCCGCATGCCTTCTAAATTGAAACGGCAACTCACAAGTATGATCCACCGCATTCGTCTTGGTGTAGCGTACACTAGACGTTACGCACATATCATCGGTCGCAGTGACACCGGTCCTAATTGTGAACACTGTGATGTGCCAGAAACACTTGAGCACATATTTTGTGTCTGCCCAGCATACGCACGTGAACGACAAACGCTGATTTCTTCTACTGAACAGTATCGCAGTAGGTCATTAACTGATGAGACCGTGTTGGGCCCTTGGCCAGACACCAACAGTGCAACTGCGGTCACAAGAGCAGTTATTACCTTTTTAGAAACAAATGGACTATGTGCGCGGCTATAAAATGTGTCTCAGCTAGAAAGAACACTACATACTCACCTCTCTATCTCACCATCGTCATCCATTAATCTTTCTTTTCCCCTTTCCCTTCCCCCAGTGTAGAGTAGCAGGCTAGAGCAAGCTATCGCTCAGGCCGACCTCTCTGCCTTTCTGTAAATAAACATACTTCCTTTCTTCCTTCCTCGGAACCCTGCAATGGGTCACTCTTTCAGTAGCTATAGCAGACAATGTTGCCTCCTTCCTTCTCCACCGATTCATACACCACAGTTGACCTCAGGAGATGCTCAGCGAGTGAAGCGGTGTCTTTTTGTTGGAAGTCTCTTCGTGAAGCCATTCTCAAAGAGTGCCAACCTGTGCACCGCAAGACTACCACTTACCACCTGCATACAAATGGTTTTATGGAACAGTCTAACTGTACGCTCACGGGGCGACATGCTCTCTATGGACATTGTCGAAGATCACACAAGTTGGATGCCATTCAGTGCTTCTTCACCTACGTTTATAGTACTGCCGCACAGTGCACTACTTGGTTGTTCACCTGGCTTCTTATTGTATGGCAGGCACCCATTGCACACAGTCGACATGAAATTTCCATGCAAACCAAAGACATCT